>JAJEKV010000110.1:1270337-1870337 GCA_021234155.1 Isoetes taiwanensis | reverse complement strand
CAACCCGAACCATTATACTTGAAAAACAAGCATCAATAAGCAGTCCTTAAGACATACAGGTGTATATGACTTAAGACTTAGACAAGGTCATCATTTCCATATATTCAATAATGTAAAACATCTCTGAAATTTCATAACAACGAATAATATGGCCCAACTTATATTATGAGCAAGTAAATTACCTTTATCAATAATAGCATATCAAGTTTATCTTACAATCACTATGACATCGTCAGAGTACAAATGTAGAAACTTCACGTCATATCTTCCATCCGAAAGGCGTAAATCCAGCTACTTGTTTAAAAGAAAACAAAACAGAGAGTAGAGGACCCTGTTACCTGCAGTAGAACCAAAGGACGGTTAGCCAAATTCATGGGTAAAAGCCTAAGCTACTAGCAGGCGTCATGGGGTCCTCTAAGGTTATCCCCCTTCACACTGCTTGCAATCAGTAAATACTTAACATAATACATAAAGAATGCAATAATAATCTTTACCCAATGGTAAACTATAGTTATAGAATCACTATGGTCTGATTTGGTCGCCTACATTAATGCATTTTCATTAAAATCTTAGAGCTCTATCTGTCTGCAGTCCGACCAAAGTGCCCAAAGCCACACAAGTTAGAGTTACACTACTAGATTAGTAGCATCATTTATGAAGATACGGCAATCACGAATATATCCCATGTGTCCGCTCCAAAGAACCATATTATTAGCATAAGCTTTAAGCCTACAAACTTCTGGATTTATACTATGCTTACATAAAATATGACTCATGCCAATAAGCTTTTACCCATAGCTCCTTTATGATATTCTCTTTCCATTTAACGGATCTAACTGCACGCCCACCATATATCGGGTTTCCATGATTTTTTATTCCTATTTAAATTAGTAAGCACATGCAAAATCATCTAGCTAGACAAATTAATCACATCAAATGGAGAAACCTGAGTTATTTGAGGGTGGATCTGAAGCATTGCTCTCGCTATTTGCCTCAATATCTTGCATATTCTTTGAGAACCATTGTATTTGATGCCTTTACGTGCAATAATCCCAGCAAATATTTGCTATCAGCCATGCTATTTTTCATAGTATTTTACTTATTGCCATCGCAAGTGAGCAGATCTGCTTCAATTTGGATCCGTAGTATTTTCGTACCCTTGCATATAGCTAGCTGCCACACGCCATGGTATGCCTATCTTGCAGCCACCGCTAACCATTATCACCGTAAAATGCTCCGCCATCTCGCCAATTGCCATGGTATGCCCATCTTACTTCGAGAGATGCGACCCTTTGTTTGAACATTACCGAGTAGAATGCATGGCCAAACCCTAGCTTTATACACAAGAACCCTAAACTTGCAAATGCCCTTGCTACCGAAAATCTAAGGTAGGAATACAAACATGTGATCATCCTCTGTGCCATTGGATTGTACACCATCCATGCATCCGGAAAGCTCCAGGCTGTTATTTGCACCAGTCGACTTGCTATTTACCCTCAAAACTTTCTTTGCAACAAATGTCCAATGTTATCCACGAAAATAAAACATTATTCTTTCACAAAATGTGAATATACGTTCCCACAGACTTAACCAATAAATGTCCAATGTTATCCACGGAAATAAAACATTATTCTTTCACAAAATGTGAATATACGTTCCCACAGACTTAACCATGTTATTATACTGCCATTGTAACCCAAACAAGATGCATAAGTAGACTTCCAAATTTTGTGTGATGTTTTCATGCCACTGTTGTATAATTTCAATCTTTCCCAGCTGTCAACCTAACACTGTGATAAAAACTCCTGCATGGATGCCATAATAGCACTTAACCAGCACCAATGCACAAAACCTGCTCATGCTTGCCCTGCCAAATTAGATGCCTACCCAAACTTCGTATTGTTGGTGCACTCGTGCTTTTATGCCTAAGGCGGGATCCATGGCCATTGTTTGTACTTACCTTATGAGGCAGTGCCATTAGATCTTAATTGCCATATCTTTATCCGATACCTCAAGCCCATAAACCTTATCCGATACCTCAAGACCATAAACCATCACAAATGCCTGCCAAATTAGCTACCTAGCCATCAAACACTCATGTACTTATGCCACAAATTTGTGGACTTAAACATCTTTTTTCCCCCCTCATTTCGAACCCGTTACCTCCCACTTATAACCCAATAGTCTCTCCATTTTGCCAACTCTCTCAATGTAGAATTATATATTCTATCCTTTTGTTATACACATCTAATATTCTGTTTTGCCTAGTTAAACATCCTTTTCAGCAAAAGGTACGTCTTGAGATTGAACCCCTGACCTTCTGCACCCAAGCCAACACCTTTACCAATGAGCCAACCTTCATAAATATTTTTATATATTTAATGTTTTATTTCTAGACCACGACTCTTTTTAAAAGAAAGGGGCATATTGTGGGATTGAACCCTTGACCCCCTACAACCAAGTCAACCCCTTTACTAATGGGCTAAGTTCCTCTATCAAGGATTACAATAGCTCTTTTCACCATAGCCGCCGGAGCAAGCTCCCTTGCCATAGCCGCCAGAGTAAGCAGTCTTGCCATAGCCACGGGAGTCGACCTCTCTCTGCCATAGTCGACCGGATAACTGTTAACCATACATAAAGCTAGTATTCCCTAGGAATAAACCGACCAAATGAAACGACGTAATCTAGCAAGTCCGGCCAACTTGTTATGATAACATCAACTCACTTGGTGGGACTAATTCCGGAATTTAATTAACAACGACATGGCAACTCTCTAGAATAGCAGCATGTGTTATATCTTTGGATATTCTTTAAGCGACGATAATAATCTCCAGTTATCGGCGTTCCTTGACCTATATTTTTTTTCCTTTGGTAGATGCCTTGATAACACAATTTCTTCGGGCCTTGCCATGATTCAATCCATATTACATTCATATGCTTTATATTAGACCTTATTCGACGTTATACAAGTAATGTTTTATAGACATAATTCTAATTAACGTTGCCTCTCTCTAGTGTCTAAACCTTGACTCGTCTCAGTTCCCAGAGAAAGGATCTCTTTGTCGTCCAACCGACTAGGGACTGCCATGCAGCACCCCTCTAGACCATCGATTTGGATTCCTTTGATCCTACCATTCTTCAATATTCCTTCTCATTGGTCCTGTTCCTTTTATGGATCACTTCCCCTAGGTCATGACACATACTCTGTAATACGTAGTGAGTCCTTGTGTTGGGTACAAACCTTGGTTCATTTTGTACCACACTTCACCGCCTTTATGGCTATGAGTAGTTATCTGCGCCACACGCCTGTCAAATTGACAGTAGTCTACCCTCTTTTGGACTTGTTCTCCCGTACATTCCAATGGCCTCCCACCATTGTTGACTAATCACCCTCTTCTATGCTATCTAGATCGCGTTGGGCCGAAGTCTTTCCAACTATTATTTTAGTGCCTAAACGTCATTAAGTTCCGCAAATGAACTTACATATTCCAAGGGATTACGTGAAGATCCCAGGGGACCGTACCACCCAAAGACCTCTCACAATAGGCCTCCTCTATCCAGAGATCTTGTGTTCAAGTCTCTAGGGGTCCGTCATATGTCCTCATGGACGATGCCAATATGGCATGACGTACAAATGCTGTCTACCTATCTATCTGTTTATTAAAAAAAATGTCCTTGGTGAATTCAATTCACCATGTTGTCCTAGGACATGCAAGCCCTCTTCCCTAAGCCATGCAACAAATCTTTACATAAGCTTTTCAGCTCTTGCTGCCTCTCAAGCCAGAAATCTACCTTTGCATAATACGGAGGATCACCCTTGAAGTTATGCCATTCATCCAACAATCGTGAAGTTAATAACCTTTCTATATAGGTCCTTCCCTTCCTCAATATGTTTTTTACGTCTATGATCGATTTCAGTATTCCCACCCTTACGCCTGCCACAGCGTACACATTTCACCCTTTGGCTGTGACCTTTATTCAGTAGAGTCACCAATCCAATTACTCCTTTACGTATCCGTTAACCGTCTTGTGGCTTCTAAGCCGCTATCTATCTATCTATCTATATGGTCCTTCTGTTGACAACCCACCTATCATTGGGGGTTATGATTCAACATTGTCCTACATCCTGGAAATGTTAGTCATTACATTTCTCTGTCATAATGTTTACTGTTGTTCTGGCATTCCAAATGACTTGGCATCCTCATTTAAGCCATAGTCATGGCCTAAGAATGGGTGATCCTTCGTACTAATCGTAAATGACCTGGAGTCATCAAAGTGCCTACCTGGTATTTTATGAGTCTTCCTACAATACCGACATTTGATATAACCTACACTTCTAAAGTGATCTCCCTTTCATGAGCTGGGTATTTATAATCCAGTTTCCACCTTAGTATAGTACCTCTCTAACGTGCTCGACGGTAGATAATCATAAACCACTTCTCCATCAAATATATGGTGCTATATCCAATCTCCTTCTACGTTGAATCACAATATTCATCATTATATAATAGCCTCAAGCGGGACCAGGCATGGTTTCGATGCCTCCGCCATGGACACCATAGTCACAATTGGCCTTCTGTGATACAGGACGATTGCATAGCCATAGCACTGCCGGATAGCGACCGGGGCGGTACCAATTACGTCATATATGTCAGCTGTAACTGTCCCCTCTAAATATAAGAGTGTCTGTATGTGCGATAAATTTACGAAAATAGCAATAAAATAAATAAGTAATTCAAATGTAAGAATATCGGGACGTCTGGTAAATGTATAAACATAACCAATGAATTAATATGTGTCCTCATATGACTGTAATCTATCCAAAAGATAGAGAGTGTGAGTGTGGAAACATTAATGATAATCGAAAGGAGCAAGCTATTTAAACACATAATCAAATATAATAGAAGGAGATAAGTATGTATGTTTTACACAAACTTCTGAGGGAATAACGAGACTTAGATTAGGTTATAACAAGGTTATGAATAATAAATCATGAAGAACGTCTGTCTGTGTTTAATATTAAAGTATATAGATAAAACTATCCGATACAGTACAATATATAATTGTATTAAAGGGTAAGTCTAAATGTGAGGGGCATGTCAAATACTGAGGATAGGACCTTATGAGTTGTCAAAACTATAACAAAATAAGAAAACAAAATTCTGATACAAAATTAAATTAGCGCTGGCTGTAATTAAATGGATTGAAAAGCGACGGGAGAATATAATACATATACACAGAAGTTAATATCATTAGAATCACTTTCTACTAAACAGTGCGAGCTCAATAACTCCGTATTATAATATAAGAACAAATAGAAGTTGCTTGTGTCTATACCTGTCCATAATATATAATCAATTACACATGTGTATAGAAACAATGAATTCAAAATTAGCTATACTCTGAAAACAGTGAGACTTCCACACACCTTGACTGTTCACTTTTGACAGTCCTAAGCAATGATCAGGTCTGATCTATACCTCTACCTTTTATATCCCAAAGTTATAAATTCCACATTACAAGTCATTTCAAACTTATTCACTTTGAACATGACAAAGTCTGTGTCACCTATAATCTTACGCTATCTCTTTAAGGAGGGGAGACTTCCTTCCAATGTACGATGTATTGCCCACAGCAAGAGTAATCTTGATGCTGAGGACAGCATCACTTTTAAGGTGGGGAGAATGTGCCGTTCCACATATTTATACGTCTTTTTAAGTATAAATACGTGACACGTCACTATGAATAATTAATGGCACATTGATTATTCATAAGCTAAGGTTAGCTATGTTAATAATTAAATTATAAAGGTGGAAACCTACTAATTCGAATTTAGGGCTTAATCTAATATTAAAAGGGCCTAAAATACCAAATTAGTTAATATTAGCCAACCCGGAGCTGCCACCTGGCCCAAATCGATTGGGCAAGGGAGAGTTACTAACTTGGGACCCAAATTGGAGTTTTGCAGCCCCATTTGCCCCAATTCGAATTAGGAGCAATTGGAGACGGAGGAGGAGGAGCAACAGCCAGGAACCCTTCAGCAAATCGAGATGGAGCCATCCCAAGCCCGATTCGACGGTTAGTCTGTAGCTTAGTTGTGTTATCTGTAAGGTAGTGCCCCTGTTGGGCATTTGTTGTGTGTATTTCTTCTATTTCTCTGTGTTCTCTATGCTTTACCTGTAGGAACTAACCCTTGATTGCAAAGGTGAGTTCTCCTTATCTCTGATTCTGTACTTGCTCTTAAATGATGGATTGATAGTTTTTTGCATAGTATTACTCTTGAAATGGGGGAATTAAGGGGGGTAGAAACCTCTGAGCCATGTTTATTAGTATGCTTCTAGGTAGATCCCTGTATTTCCCATTATATGCGGCCTGTGTACAGGAGACCACCGGGTCGTAGATGCTATGGAATGGCTTAGCACCAGAGAAGGGACGCAATGGTGAAGTGGGGGTGGGGTCTTGCACGAACATAAAAGGCTCCTGAGACTCCTACAGTGGGCTAGGCCTGATAGCCGGTCACGGAGAGGGCCGGGTATGGGTCTGACACTCCCTGGGTGCAGAGGTGTGACCCGTATGGGGCACCCTGCACTTTGAGTACGGATGCGGGGGTCGCTGATGCGGCACGTATTCTCTAGCTCACCCATGGAACCACTGCGATCCTGGAAGGGGACACTTCCCTGACCTGCCTCGTCGGACTAGGGCTTCATGAACCCTGGAGTAGGCTCGAAGGGTGATGCCTTGAGTCTGCGTCTCCGGAAGGCTATAGTGATGCCATAGCATGAATCGACCCATCTGCAAAGTGTGCACAGGAGGGGCGGATGGAGTGGACAACCCTAGCCGATGTTCTATGCCAGCCAACGCCAGGTTATACCTCTGTCTGTTGATCTCTTGAGACCGAGCCGTCAGTCCATCCTCACATGAGTCTGAACAGGGGTAGAACCTGGGGTTTGGGGCATTTTCCTTAGGATTAGATGCATATTCTTTGCCGTTAGTACTGGGATGGATGTGCCACCCTTCGTGGTGGTTATTTATATATGATTTATGCTATGTGCTAACATGTATTCACGCTTCCACAACTTAGGAGTCCCATTGAAGGCGTGGGCCGAATGACACCTCCGTGTCCTTCACCCAAGCATCTCTCTACGGATGGTCCGAGTTAGACGGAGGGCCCTGCTCATGGTGAGCTGATTGCCATGGGAGGGGGAAGTCCCTGTATGTATACGTCCGGAGCACCGTATATATTCAGGGAGCGTCACAGATCCGAATGGATCCAATTTCAGAAGTTGGTCAGCCAGGGCCAGACAAATATATAAGTGGAAGTCTCAATTTGACCATACCCAAGGACAGAGAGCAGTCATATGAGGATTGAAAGCAACCAGATAGGCCCTGCACTTTAAGCTTTTATTCAAAAGGAGCCATCAGAACAACATGATCTTATTGGAACATTGAGGCTCCATCCCTTCCTGACGGCATTAATCGCCACCTAATGTGAATAACCCCATTCCCTCGCAATTTTGGATGGGGACCTCTCCAGTATCATATCATAATTGTAGAGACTATGTATCCCTTATTGCCACACTTCCAGTTTAGATTAGAACTTGACAAGCCAGGCTGTGGATATGATAGAGTAAATGTCCCTATTTGTAACAGAATCCAGCAAGGGAGGGGAGATTTCCTCCCATCTCTTCCATCCATTTACTTCCAATTTTCTGTAAGATTCTTTGTCAACTATTATGGCAGAGGAGAAGAATATGTGAGTACTGGCAATGACCGAGTTTACAATCCCTATTCTCCCTGCCAAGGATAGAGATTTAGGATACATCTGAATCTTTTTCTTCATCCTATTGATAATTGGTTCCCACAGGCGATGCAGACTCATGTTTATGGCCAAAGGCAACCCCAGAAGTCTGGTTGCTGAATCTAACCCAATACCTTGATTCCATATATTATCTGAGGGGTTCTTTCAAGGATAATGTGGCTCTTGTCTTTGTTGAGCATAACCCCCAAAGCTTTCCCAAAGAGGTCAAGCATGGCCAGGAAGTTTGGCAGGCTCAAATTATCATTTTTGAGGAAGATGAATGTGTCATCTGCGTATTGCATTATAGAGAAGATTCCCTCCTGTTCAGGCAAGAGAAGCCCTTGAATCTTCCCTTGTTGCAGTAAGGTGAAAGTGGCTCTGGTGACCATTTCAGCAACAGTCCAGAACAGGTAAGGTGTCAAGGGGCACCCTTGTCTGACCCCCCTCTTGCATTTAAATAAGGCAAAAGGGGCACCATTCACCAAAACAGTCGAGCATCCAGTTTCATTGAAACCCTGAATTTTTGCAATGACACTTTGGGAGAAGCCAATGTAGGCCATAGCTTTATACAAAAATTTCCAATCAATAGTGTCAAACGCCCTTCGAAAGTCAAGTTTTAGCAGCATACAGTCATGTTGGGAAACCTTGTTCCAGATAAGTCCCTGATAAGCTCCAACAAAGTTATCCAAGATACTTCTTGTTGACAAGAAAGCCGATTGAACTGGATTGACTATGCCATGTAGATGTTTCTTAAGTCTGTTTGCCATAATCTTTGCCAAAATTTTGTAAGATCTGTTTGTTAGAGAAATCAGCCTCCAATCAAAGAATGCACCCGGAGCATCTATTTTAGAGATCAAGGCTATTAGACTTGTACGAATGTGATCCAAGCACTCCAAGCACCCTGTATGAATGTGACCACGTCCCTCCAAATCACCTCCCAAAAGGAACTATAGAAGTTTGGTGGGATGCCATCAGGGCTCGGGCTTGTACCCTCAACCATCTCTTGTATAACCGAAAGAACCTCCCTCTCACTGGAAATAAAGAGTAAGGTCATATCCTCAATTGGCGCAGCAGTGGGGGTCAATCAAGGCAAAAACATCCTGTGTACTGGTAACCTCTCCTTGCTGTTTAGCAAATAGATTTTTATATTTTTCACAGAAGTAGTGCTATATTTCTTTTTGACCTTTTATCTCCTCAAAGGAATCCTCTTTAATTGACACAATTCCATTATTCAACAATCTACTTTTAGCATTTCTGAAGAAGAACTTTGAACTGCATTTGTCCATACAATTAATGTATAGGCACCTGCTTTTGATGACCGAGATCTTAGCTTCACATTCTTCTATATGTTTTACTTTTTTTTTTTCAAGTTCGTCTTCCTACTGCTGCTGCTGGGCATTATGTTTATCTAGAAACAATTTCTGTCTAACCTCTTTGATTGCCACATACACCTCTGACTTTTCTTTCCCTTTTTTTTTTTTTGACTCCAACCTTTTCCCCATTGTTTGATCCATCCCTTGACAGTCTTCAACTTGCCAACAAACCCCTTCAAACTAAAACATTGACCATCAATTCCCTCCAATACATTATCTCCCTAAGAAATGATTCTGGTCTACCTCAGCTGAATGAATTGATTACCATTGGATCTCAGCTCTTCTCAATTTGAACCTTGATGGCCTGCCAATAATCAGGTTATTTGATGTGAACATCCATTCTTTAATGCCAATTTCGAATATGCGAATTGATCCACTCCGTGGGATCGAGATTCTCATGTTGCATACAGTTTTGGACCTCTGGTTTAGTTTTTTATAGCAGAAGTCTTCTTCAGCTTCTCAAAATGGCATTTCTTCTTCATCTCAGCAATTTCCTTTCTCTTCCTTTTGAATCATGCAGGGGAGGGGCTTCTTCCTGCATGGATAGTGTTTGGGGTCTGGGTTCGGGAACTCCTGGAAGACAGCCCTCTGTGAGGACCCGTGGATCTAACAGGAGAGTCCGGGGGACTATGTCACGCGGGATTTGCTGAAAGAGAAGAAAAAGAAGAGAACAGAACAAATGAGAGAAAGATGATAAGCTTCCTTGATATCAATGATGAAAATACATGAGCTCTCGCAATAGAGAGAAAACTGAAAGGAGACAAGACTCAAAACTCATCTAAAAACTTATGAGCTAACTCTACTCATATATATAGTACAATGGCCTTGGGCCCAATATAGACACTCGACTGATCTCGGTGCCGACTCACGGAAGGAGGCCCGATTCTTGAGGAATGTTGGCGGTGCCTCTTGAAGTGCCTAGAATCCTTGTGTGGCCGCCGACGGCGGTGTGAGCCGTCACTTGTCCGGCGGGCGCCTCTTGTTGTGACCAAAGGCTTTGATGCGTGGCTTCTTTGCTTAGTCTTACGTGGAGGCTTGGATGTCGACCCGTGGTTGGATCGAGGATCTTTGAGCTTGACCTGGTCTGCGGCGTATGCATGAATAGTCCTGTACCGGGAGGCCGCAGGACTAACACTCCCCACCAAACGACACTTTCGAGTGAAGAAAAGGAGGAAGCGTTTGAGGGCGGGGAAGCCATCGATCTGAAAGTGATCCTCACAGGGAGTGAGGACGGGCCCCATTATGGTACTGGCGATGAGATCTTGGCGTGATTGAAGAGCTTGAGGTGTGTTTTGGCCAAAGGGCGGGATCAAGATCAATCAAAAACGCGAGAGCGTACCATGTCTTCAAGTGCGCGTGGCGTCAAAGAAATGTACCGACACTCCATGAGGAGACAGTCCCCAAGGCCAAAGGCACCGGCCATTTGGATTGCGATGAAAAATGGGACGCCGCCGATTTACCGATTCTGAGCTTAGCAAAATGCATTTGAGGGCATAAAAAATCCAGCTTGAAGATGGACGTAAGGATCGAGGTGAGGTGGAGGCGTTACGCAAGAAGGTGTTGAAACCATGAAGCGCATCCGCGGGCGCTTGCCAACCACGCTCATTAGTAATGTAGATCCAATTGGTGGTGTTGTCGAGGTAGCACCTTCTTCCCAATGTGATGTCGGCCCGAACAAAGCGTGGATCCCAGGAGATCCGGTCGAGATCTGAGGTGGTGTCCGCCTGCATGACCATCCATGACCTTGGTCCAAAAAGGAAGGCCAATCGAAGTCGGGAACACAGGGCGTGGAGGTACTCCCGAGGGAAGCATAGGGAGAAGGGACCATGCCCGTGGGCGTGGGTTCTTGAAGATCTCCACTGAATTGATCCGACAAGATCCGGATCAAGTGCGACACCAGCGATCCCAAAGAAGCGAGAAGAGTGAGAGTTGGCGGGGAGGGCTATCCCATCCGGTAGGGGCCGTCTTGCTATCCAAAAGAGCACATGGCGATTGTAACCAGCGAGGTGTTTGCATATAGACTTGGGCATAGGGAAGATCTTGGGATGTCCCGAGATACTTCCTAATTTGTTGCGGCCCTTCCGCTTGCCCGGAGAGATAAATGATTGGCAAGCTTCGGGCATGTATTCCCTGATGAAAAGTTTTGGTCCGGCGGGATCCGCAAGATATGGATTGTTATCCCGAAGCACCCATTGCTGATGGGGTCACCACGAAAAAGGCTGGCGTGGCCCATTGCCAAAAGTTTTCACTGTGTATCACCCGGATAGAAATCATGAAAGATATAAGCCATGGGCTGAACCACGCGGAAAGTGAGAAAGTCCGGATCGGCCGCGGTGTATGAGATCAAAGACAACAAGGGCACAACACAACCCTTTGTCTTCAATGGAGAGTTCGGCCAAATCCGAGAAAAATCAGCCTTTGCTTTCGATGGGATATCCACAGGGCCATCAATTTAGCGTGCCACTTTGAAAGGAAGAGGTGGCGTCGAGCAACCACATAATCATGATAGCGGGGAGGGAGCTGGGAAGTCTACCGCATGCAATGAAGAATTGAAGTCTCAAGGTCAAGTTTGGCTTGAGCCTCATCGGCCAGATCCGAATAGCTTCTTTAGCGGTGTTGTTCGAGATCACGGATCCTATTTTCCTTTTTCGAGGAGGAGGCGTGGTCGGTCACGGACCCGTTCGAGAAGGATTGACTGGGAGGAAGATTTCCCGGTGTATTGAGGCGAAGCGGCAATCTCCAGCGTCATCGAGTATTTTTACATTTTACGCACCTCGTAGTGATCTTGAAGAGAGGTGAGTCGAGAGGTGCAATGTAGAAAGCCGAGCCGTCAAGGAGGCGACTTGGCGTCCCGGCTGAAAAGATTTTGAACTTGAGTGCTGAAATTTTCACACGATTCAGTACAAGGCATTGAGTTTAGCAATATCTTAGTCCTTGGTACTTTTCGGGAGAGCGGCTTTTGGACTTGTTGTGCTCCAATAGAGTCTGAATTTCTGTCTGGAGCTGAGCCTGCTGATCTGCAAGTTGGCTGACTTGAGCTTGTGTACTCTTGAGATCCGCATGAGCCTGTAGGAGAGCTTCATGCTTGTCTTGAAGTTTGGCCTCCAAAGTGGCAACTTGGGCGATTCGCGGCTTGAAGGTCTTGGTGTCTTGCATCGGAGGCCTCGAGTGCGGTTGAACCCGCTCATAAGAGCGTCTTGGGATTCTCAGAACTTAAGTGCAAAGAGCTTGAGCATCCTGGCGATCTTGATACAACAATTGCCGAGGGTGTTGTGGTGGTGGAACCGGGCTGTTGCACGGTGTGGGAGGTTTGGGAAAAATGATGTGAAGTGGATGGTGTAGCGGAGGAAGAGACAAAGTGACATGAGTGTGGACTGTGGGTCATGACCGAGGGGAAGATGGGCGTGATGTGCCAACTTGGTGATTGACCGGAAGGGAGCGAGAAAGTGGAAGTATGAGAATTTGGTGGTGTGGGAGGGAAGTAATGACGGATGAGGGCTTGAAAGTGCCCTCCCCACGAAACTTCAAAAATGGAAGTGGTACCCCGGCGGTCCATTTCTTGGAGAAGACGATAGAACATCATTTGGGGCCAATCTATGTGGTGCTTGGGTGTGTAGCGATGGACCAGGTTATAGAAAGGCTTATTGATATGGGTGTTCTTGATAGAATACCCCGGAATTTGCGCCACAAAAATTTCACAAAGGTCTCATGAGGCTTGTCGATATTGGTCGGGCGATGGACATTGGCGTGATAAGCGGGTCGCCAAACTCTGTGACATCAATATCCCGTATAGCGCACCATGATACACAAGGAGTGTGCAAGGGAATATGAAATACCTCAGAAATCAAGTGTTGAGTCAATGAAATAGTGGTGCCATCGACCACGATGGTGTACCCATGCGGTACTGTTAACAATATTGGCGATGAATTGCTGCAATCGGGCGTGATTTGGAGCGGAAGTTCCATTTGAGAAAATTCAGAAAAGCTGGTGTCGTTCAGCGACTTCTTTATTAAGGGCCAACAAGGGCTTCACGGAAAGTGGGCGCCAAGAAGGATATCGATGCAAAAAGAGCGGATCCTTGGGAGCGAGAGCTTGAAGTGTAGAAAATCTTGGGGCAGCCATGGGAATGATTTGCGAGCGAGAAGAGATGCCAAAGGCGGAAGACGAAAAGTCGAAAGCACGAGGGATGAAGGCGAGAGGAACGAAAAAAGATTTGTTTTAGGGCGCTGGCCGGAGGTGAAGAGGTATGAAGAGTCGAAACAGGAACCGTTGATGATGCCGGTGTCAAAAGATGCGAAGAAGGGGATTGAGAGGCAAAAATTTGGCTAAGTCCCCAAAAACGTAAAGGGAGAAGCAATGAGCGGTGAGGATGAGGCGTGAAAGAAAGATCCGGATGTGACGGATGGCAAAGGACATCCATTAATGTTCGACGGGCGTGGAAAGAAGGAATGGCATTCAATCTTTGGCAACTTCGAAGTGGGATATCATTAAAAGGAATGTGTCGAGAAGGTACCATTGCTAGATATCTTGGCGGGGAGAACAGATTCTCCTTTTAGAAACAGCCTTGCATTGCAAACACGTTAGCGATTTGTGTGATTGGTCCACGTCGACAAGGAGGTCCTCGATTGGCTATATAAGGCGAACCGATAGAAAGCGAAGGCATTGGATGGCGCTTCGGTATGGCTGCTGGCGGCGAAAGAAGATTGCTCCATGCCGGTGGCCGAGTGGATCACTTGTAAGATGAATTATGCGGATCTCTGGCCGCCACAACCGTGGCATTCGCATGGGCGGCTGGTGTGCGGGATGGCTGAACATCCCGACCCGAAGACCAGCGGGATGGAGGTGGTTCTGCACCTTATTTGGGATCCGGGCGTAACCTCTACCATCTCCTCGCATCACCTCTGCTCGAACCCGGAGTAGAGGGTTTTTCCTCTTAGGACTTAGTAGATAGGGCTCGAGCCCGTTTTTGTATATAGGGCAGTGCCCATAAGCGGAAAATGGGCGGGCTGCGCCCATTTTTTGTAAAAATCTCCACTATAATATAATCTACGCCTTTCTAGTCACTTTTACGTGGTGTTTGTCTCGGTGTTGGAATGTTCACTTTACGTTGTGCTGAAATGCTTTGAGGCGAAAACCATTAACTAATGTAGGTAATGGAGTGCCATCTAATTCAAATGAGTTGGAAAACACTTGGTCTAACCACTTGAACAATTTGATAAGGGCCAAACCAACGAAACTTGAGTTTACCCGAAAATTTTTGTACACGGAATCATAAAGAAGAACCAAATCTCCTTGTTTGAATGTTTTTGTCTTCAAACGTTTGTCATGTAAAGATTTTTGCAAGCTGTTGTCCATGAAGAACACGAATATAAGCATCCTGCGAAGTTCATCCAACTATTCTAATTGATAGACCCGTTCTTTGAGAGCAAACCGTGGATTATGAGCGATAGCTAGTTGAAAGCGAGTGTTGGAAGGATGAATTCAAAGGGCATGAGAGCTTCCCCCACCATAAACCAATTTAAAAGGAGTGTGACCCGTAGCAATCTTGAAACAAGTATTGTAGGCCCAAAGAACAGTAGGAAGTTTTGTCTGCCAATCTGTGCGGGAAGCGTCACAAATTTTCTTGAGAATGGTGACCAGAGTTTTGTTGGTGCTTTCTGCCAACCCATTGCCTTGAGGATAGTAAGGTGTGCTCTTGTGATGATGTATCAGGAGATAATTAAATCGACTCTTTGATAGTATGATTGATGAAATGAACACCACGGTCAATGACCAGCTCCGGTAAGACAGCAAATCGCTGTGATGATTTGTTGATAGAGGACTCTGGCTGTGCTTGCAGCAGTGTTGTCTGGAAGTGCACAAGCTTCCGCCCATTTGGTGGCGTAGTCAGTGAGAACCAGAATGTATCGGGCACGAGTGTGCCGCGCAGGAGGGTCTATAGGTCCCACAAAGTCCATTCCCCATTTGCTGAAGGGAAGTGGCGTGGCGACCGGCGTCAAGGGAAGAGCGTCACGGGCCGTGGGGCGTCCCACCCGGCCGGCAAAGCGTCACCGCGTCTTGGGCGTGATGAGCATCTTTGAAGAGCGTGGGCCAATAATACCCGCAAGAAGAATTTTGCGTCTTGTGGTGTCACCATGAAAATGACCACCGCAGAGCCCTTGATGAGCTTCTCGAACAATGTCGGAACTTCATGAGGTAGAACACGGCGTCGAAGGATGGTGTCCTTACCCTTTTGTAGAGATGTCCCGCAACCATGGTGTAGTCCGGGACCTCTCGAAGAAATTGATGGCTGACGGGATTGTCGCTTGGCGAGAGAGAGGCGTCTCGTCTTACGGTGGAAGAGCACCGTGAGGAGGTACTTGCTGAAAATCATGGAACCAATGTGGTGTTGCCGTGACTAAAAAAGAGCAGCATCGGGGAAAGGCGTCTGAGACTCCAGTTGAGGGATCATCTGTGTGGATGCGTGAAAGATAATCCGGGACTACATGAGATTTGCCGGCCTTATGAACAATTTCAAAAGGAGCAAATTCTTGGAGAAGAAGGACCCAACGAGCAATGCGGCCCGTGGGCGTGGACTTGTTGATCAAATAAAGGAGTGCTTGGTGGTCCACAAAGAACTTGATTTGACTGCCCAAAAGGTAGTGACGGAAGCGTTGGACACAGAAAATGAGACCCAAAGCTTCATGCTCTGTGGCAGAATAGTTGCGCTCAGCCGGGGGTGAGTTTTCTGGCCGGGCGTAGCGATTTGGTTTATCGATTAATGCGCATCATATTCTTGAGAAAGAACAGCTCAATAGCAAACGCCGGAGACATCGACATGAGCGTGAAAGGGCTTGTCCCATTGAGGAGGAACAAGAACCGGTGCACGAGTAAGCAAAAGCTTCACCGTTTGTTGGAAGCGACTTCCTTTGGGAATTCCAAGCCAGTGGATTAAATCACCGTGAGTTTATGAATGGGATCTGCAATGGCTGCGATCCCAGTATGAAGGTGGAGTAATAATTGACCTTTCCCGGAAAGAGCGTGTCTCTTTGATATTGGCTGGTGCTTGAGCTTTGAGCACACAATCCCGATTTTGGCGGGATCGATTGGTGATTCCTGCTTTGTGACAACATGGCCTAACGGAACACACTGAAGTGGCGCAAAAGGTGCATTTCTCGGATTGAGACTAATGCCGACTCGGCACATTTCGG
Source organism: Isoetes taiwanensis (assembly GCA_021234155.1). Taxonomy (NCBI): domain Eukaryota; kingdom Viridiplantae; phylum Streptophyta; class Lycopodiopsida; order Isoetales; family Isoetaceae; genus Isoetes; species Isoetes taiwanensis. Next base: position 1,853,976 of record JAJEKV010000110.1, on the reverse strand, counting down.
AAGGCGAGTTCCAATTTATCCAAATGGTCACCATGGAATCAGAGGCGAGAAGTCATCTTGAAAAATTTGCAAGAAGGGTTTTCCTTCATGAAATCATGAAAAACGAGAGCATGATGCGTTGAAATGTTGAAGGAGAGTTGGATAATCCAAAAGGAACCACCTTGTAGGCAAAAGTGCCCCGCGGGGGTGGTGAAAGTGGTCTTGAGTTGATCAGATTCTTTGATGGAGATCGATTGTAGCCGAGAAACCATCCATAAAGGAGTACATCTCATGTCCAGCCCACTTCTTCGGCAGGTGCGTGAAGGGAAGTGGAAAATGATCACGCCTCAATGGCCTGATTGAGTTTAGATAGTCTACAGACGCGGATCTTACCATTGTGCTTAAGGGCAATGACGATAGGGCTCACCCATTCGAATGTTTGACCTCATAGATCAAACTGCAGCAAGGAGTTTGTCAATTTCCGCCTTGACGCGATCCACGATAATTAGGGTTGAGCACATCTTGTCGTTGCTACCTTGTCGTGCATCAGATTTGGTAGGAATGGTGAGTTCCCCAAGCTTTTGTTGATTCCCGAAGATCTTTGTAACTCGAGCTAAAAATGTGTTTGAATTTTTTTGAACAGTATTGGGCCCGCCACACGATAAGGAGCCTAAGGTTTGCGGCAATGCGGGCAAAGTTGATTGTTGCCAACATCCACAATCTCGACTTGAGTCTGAATATGGGGTATGACTTCGATTATCTGGACAATGTGTGCGGGGAGGTTGGAGCATAACCGGATCGTGGCACTTTTGCGTGGTGAAAAAGAGAGGTTGCTTTCGGTGTCATCTAGCGATGGTTGCTTCATGACTGCGTGTACATCAGCGAGGAGTTCTTTGGAGTGTCGACATCTGAAAAGTGATCAACTCGTTGGATTCGATTGCAAGGAGCGGTAGGGGTCAAGCAAGGCAGCACCAACTGGTCCCGATCAAGAGTCATTTCGCCCCAAGGATCGATATTCGGGTAGGATGACCAGAGGCGGCGCCAGGGTAGCCTGAACTTGATAAATATTACGGCGTCTTGAATCGATTAATGCGAGAGAGGGTTCCGTGCATTGTCAACGGAAATGATCCCCGCCTTGTTTGCAAGTCCATGGTGGCATTGAGATGACCATCTCGTGATGACTAACTGGTCCGTGGCCCAGTAATGGATACTCTTTGCCTGGCGGAGAAAGGGTCTTCCCACCAGCATTTCATAGTCACCTGGATCTTCGCCAGCTTTCCAAACTCCAAATTCCATGGGAAAGCGGAGATCACCAATGTTGATGTGAAGAATAGGTGTGACGCCTTGAGGTCTCGTGATATGGCCATTAGCCAATTTGATGTCATATGGGGCACGAAAGAGTTGTGTGATGCCCATTTGTTTGCGGAGTTTATCCGTGATGAGATTGACTGCACTACCTCCATCGATTTGAACATGGTTGACTTGCTGATTTCCCACCGTTGCATGGACCGTGGGTGTAGAGGTAGCCACAGCCCCAACTAAAACAGTTGGGAGTGGTAACTGGTCCTTGAGAGCAGGACAGAGTTTTAAAATGGTAGCCAAGCTTAAAGGAATTTTGATCTTGGCAAGCTCCTCTTGGAGTTCGAGAGGTACATGAGAAAAAGGATCTGCTGGTTCCACTGGTGCGGGAGTGCGTGGCAGGGAAGCAGCAACTTCTTTGAGTAAGTCAACCTCGGCTGCAATATTGGGATATGTCTGAGAGCGTGGAGGTTGAGATGTTGAAGGTGTATCTTGTCTTTGTTGAGCTCTAGTGGTGGCATGAACATTTGCCAATGTGCGGCCTTCAGCAGCTTGCATGAGATTCAAAATGCTTTGGCGAACTTTGGGCATGACATTTGGCATGAGCTTTTCTAAGTCAGGTGCAAAGTGAACCTTTTTTTCGTCCTCATGAGGAAGGGTGTCAACTGCAAAGGCAGGTTGCGTGTCCTTCTGAATAATAGTCAAGGGACGTGATGCCTTGGTGCGGCGTGAAAACTAGACCAACCCAATTTGTGGTTGTCTGGGAGGATTGAGTGCACGAAAAATTTCCTCTTGGGCTTGTTGATCCAAATGAGGTTGATTTGTTTGAGCTGGTTGATAAGCGTGATTGCCGAGGCGCTCTTGGGGCTTCTTAAGAACCGGTCATGCCTTGTTTGCCATTAGCTAGCCGAGTTGGTAAGCCGTGAGGCGGACCGATGTGGTCTGATTGGTACCGTGAAGCCGCACGAACACGTGGAAGTTGAGGACACGCCGTGGTGGTATGACCCCATTCGTGATGATGATAACACCGAGCTTTAGAAGGATCAAAAGGAGGTCGTTGGTTGGATCCCGTGGTTGGTCCCGCTGTCGATAGAGTTGCGTGGACCGCACACCTTGAAGAGGTGGCCGATAGTGCGATTGTGGGCCGAGGTGTGGTTTGCACTTGATAAACCATTTTGTTGCGGAACGGTGTGGGATGAGTGCGAAAAGTGCACTCTTCCGCGGCATGATTGCACATGTTGCATCGCTTGCAATGAGGCGGGCCATTGGTGGAGTTGCACTCATTGGCCAAATGGCCTTGATATTTGCAAATATGGCACCAGATTTGACTTATACTGGGATTAGCGTGTGGAGGCTGAGAACAGCCGCTTTGTGGAACCATGACGGTGGAATGAACGGGAGCTCTTGAAGAGCCACGCCTCGGGGGGGAAACATTGACGAGTGATTGACAAAGGTCGATAGCCTGCTCAAAGTTTTTGGACGCAGTATTCGATCATGAGTCGAATAGCGGGAGGAAGTCCTTGGAGAAACCGGACCAAAATCGGCTCGTGTAGGGTACTCCTTGAGCTTGCTTAGCGAGAATGTGAAGTCGATCCAAAAAATCCCTGCGGAGACTCAGTGGGCTCTTGTTGAAGTTCATTGAGTTGCTTGAGATGAAGTTGATCATCATCCGTGGTCCCGTAATGAGAGAAAAAGCGGTCGCATTTCGGACCAGTCTTGTTTCCAATGGCTTTTGTTGGACATGAGCCATTGATGAGGAGAGACCACCGCAGTGTGGTGGAAAAAAGATGTGAAATTTCAGTTGAGGTTGCGCGTGCCCATTGAGGACAGCTAGAGCCTCAAATTCTTCCATGGGGCTTTGAGCACTTTGGTCTAGCGGTTTGCCTTCGTGTTGCCAAAGGTGGGATAAGTCGGTTCCAGTCCGAAAGGTAGATGTGAAAGTCTTTGGTCGCATCTGAGAACGGGGATAGTGAGGATATTGAGGTTGAGGTGGATTTGGCATTGTGCCCGACGGACCACGATGAAGGGGTGATCATGCGGTTGAGAAACCGGTAGCCGAGCATTGGTTTTGAGATCCGTAAGGTTGTAAACAGGAAGAGCGATGGGGAAACGTAGGGAAAGGATATTCCCGGGCAGGCGCAAAGGAGACATGTGGATAGTCCGGTGCCCACCCTCGGGAGATGATGGTTCGCGAAGGAAAAGGCGTATGGCCCAAGAATGATGGATGTAGGCATGTTCGGGGTATGAAAGTACGGTTGAGAAGGTTGAGCCGATAAGGCTCCCGATAGTGATGAGGGGACCGAGGTTGTGAGCAATGTTTGCACGCTTTGAGGCGGGAACTGGACGAGATCGACACGAGGGGTGGGTGGCGCGACCGAGCCCTAGACCGAAGATGGCCTCCCTCTATGTCATAAGCGGATCCATACATGTCGCGAACAGCTTTCCGACCGATGGCGCCTGCCGCGAGATGCCGCCCGAGAAAGGAGTTCTTCCCGGGCGAAATTACGGACGCACATGGCTTACGTAAGAAAGTAGGAGAAAATCAGACCTCGGCAGCGCATGCTGTTTGGGGTCCGGGTTCGAACTCGAAGACGACCCTCTGGAGGACCCGTGGATCTAACAGAGAGTCCGGGACTATGTCACGCTGGATTTGGTCGAAAAGAGAAGAAAAAGAAAAGAACAGAACAAATGAGAGAAAGATGATAAGCTTCCTTGATATCAATGATGAAAATACATGAGCTCTACGCAATAGAGAGAAAACCGAAAGGAGACAAGACTCAAAACTCATCTAAAAACTTATGAGCTAACTCTACTCATATATATAGTACAATGGCCTTGGGCCCAATATAGACACTCGACCGATGATCTGGTGCCGACTCACGGAAGGAGGCCCGATTCTGAGAATGTTGGCGGTGCCTCTTGAAGTGCCTAGAATCACGCCGACGCCGACGCTGGGCGGTGACGGGCCGTCACTTGTCTGGCCAGGGCTCTTGTTGACAGCCCAAAGGCTTTGATCAGCGTGGCTTTCTTTAGTCTTAGTCTTACATGGAGGCTTGGATGTCTGACCCGTGGTTGACTGAGGATCTTTGAGCTTGACCTGGTCTGACGTATGCATGAATAGTCCTGTACCAGGAGGCACAGGACTAACAGATAGACAATTCTTGACGTTTTTTCATTCTCCTCTTTCCATCGTGGTCTAGCTGTCTGGATTGAGGCAATTCTATTTCATCCTTCGTGATTCTTAAAAGTTAAGCAGAATTCTCTTCTTATCGGTAGTTTGGATGCATGATGCGAGTCCTCATGAGAATGTGAATCAATCCACTCCGTACGATCAAGATTCTTATGATGAGGACATCCATGCATGCATGCATGCATGCATGCATGCATGTTTTTCATACAGTTTTGGACCTCTAGTTTAGTTTTATATAACAAAAGTCTTCTTCAGCTTCACAAATCGGCATTTCTTCTTCATCTCAACAGTTTCCTTTCTCTTCCTCTTGAACTCCACCCCCCTCCCCCTTTTAATTATGCATAATTAAATAATTCTCTCTCTCTCTCTCTCTCTCTCTCTCTCTCTCTCTCTCTCTCTCTCTCTCTCTCTCTCTCTCTCTCTCTCTCTCTCTCTCTCTCTCTCTCTCTCTCTCTCTCTCTCTCCTCTCTCTCTCTCTCTCTCTCTCTCTCTCTCTCTCTCTCTCTCTCTCTCTCTCTCTCTCTCTCTCTCTCTCTCTCTCTCTCTCTCTATTTATGTTATATTTATTGTTTCACGTGGCACATTGACTAGCCATTTTTATTTTGGAGGTTTTTTTTTTATCTCATGTATATATTTTAGTGTTTATGTTTTGCAGGAATTCAGTTAGCATACACTTTTTGGCTTCGTCGATATTCATATTTTTTTGCGAAAAAGTTGTACTACAAAATATTTGTTAGATCTTGAGTATTTATCCTATATTGAATAAATCATGTATTTACTTAAGAAATTATGGGGTTGCCATCTTTGCTTTTGAATAAAGAAATAGATGATTTCAAAAATGCATGTTCTAAAGAATGGTAACAAATTGAAAATGCATAAAGAAATTTTTGGACATATTCTATTCTATTCTTTTCTTTCCTTTTCTTGTTGAACTTTACAATATCCTGGCAATGTCATGTATCCTCAATATCATGTATCTTCTTGGTTTGACCCTCACTCGTTCTCCTGAAGCATATATCGTATATCTCCTTAAGAAATCTATGGTCCCATGGCTTATGTATCTTCTTGTATCTTGAATATCCTGTATCTTCTTGTATATTGGCAATATCCCGATTTTCCAATACCTTCAATATCTTGAAACAAATATCAAGTATCTTCTTGTTGAACTTTGCCCACCACAAGGAGCATATATTTTTACATGTAATATAAAATAAGCAAGGATTATTTTTTATACATTTGCATTCCTAAGCTTCAAAGTTGAGAAGCCAAAATCTACTTCAAAGAAATGTACAACAAGCTTTATTCGCCAATAAAAAAAACCAGAACACAATGAAATGCAAAGACATGACTATAACCCCAGCGGACGACAGCAGGAATGTAGCACATCATATTTAGGGATCATGATTCTGCATATTATTAAACATGTCATTAAATGCATATCATTAAACAATGCCAAATTCCACAATAATTGTACATATGGGAGTCTAAGTAGAACACATCATGTATTACCTTCATGGTATTATGGATGGTTGTTATTGGAGCATTTTAACATATACTTTTGTCCAGAATTCTGTATAGTAAATTCTTTTACTAAATAATGAGGCTAACATGACCTATAAACACTCCATGACCTGCAATTGCACTAATCGCCAAAAAAGTCGATTTTATGTTAGATTCATGCTATTTTTGGGAGGTTGACAGAGAAAGTGGTCTCATTTTCAAATTTGAGATACAATTTTAGGGTGTCAATAGGAAAAAAAAAGGGCAAAATATAAAATGAACATGTCATTTTTTTGTGTAAGAAAACAGAAGAAACTTGAAATATCCATCACATCATATACTAATCATATCTATTGAATTAATTACGCCCTAGGTTATCATTAATTCTCTATAGCATTACCCACATGTGAGCTATACTTAAAACCTATGTTGTCATTAATTTTGTATAATTACCTAGACCTCAGCTATACTTACAACCTACTTTGGCCTATCTAGAATTACGACCAATACTTACCTCATTAGTACTACTAACATACAACCAATGTTATCATTAATTTTGCATAATTACCTGCACCTAAGCTATACTTACAACCTATTTTTGGCTGCACATACAACATATATTTGTCCATTTAATGGTTTTTTTGGTATTTTTTAAAGTTCCCTTTAATCTATTCTCAACTTTACTTTGTCCTTTTTTCGAACTAATATTAAGACATTTAACTTTATATAGGTGAAGCGTGTGGATCCTAAAAAGGGTAAAAATGTAATACCTATCCCCTCCAACATGTTTCAACATTGTTACCACATGTTCTTATCACATTGTTACCCCATTGTAAACATTGTTCTTGTAGGTGAATGGTGTGGACCACCCAAAGGGTGTTGAGGCTGAGTCTACTAAGCAAATTATCCTCTGATGGGTTGGATTGGAAGAATAAGAAGGTGAAAGTGAAGCACCAATGCAATAAGGAGCTAGTAGGTGAAGGAACTATCATACTAGCTGATCCTATCCAAGCTGTCAATGATGAAAGGTTAGGAGAGGATAAAGTGGGTGTGGCCATAACAAGTTTAGAAGAAAAATGGAAGGAAAAAGGGTCAAATCACCAGGATTGCACTGCTTGTATTAAACAATTGGAGGTTCCATGCATCATGCCCATCTGTCTATGTATAAGAAAGCAGTACCAAACCAGTACTGTCTTCTCTTGATCAAGAGAAGAACAATTTTAAGCCTTAACAATTTTATTCTGCATTCATTGAAGAAGAATCTCATCCATATTAGCCCATAAAAGCCAGCCATACGCAAGATGAAAACCTCGTTTTCGCAGTTTAGACCATGAATTACGGTAAATAGTGAGCAAAATTTGTTGGTTAGATCGAGAAGCACCAAATAGGGTTAACAACCAAGACCACCATGCCGAAGCCACTCACAATAAGAAACAATGCTCAATACTCTCAACCATTGGTTACATAAAGGACAGAGCTCTGAAATTCGATTATCAATTTTATGGACCAGTCTATTGAATCTGAGGCATCTATGGATCACTTGCCACCATAGAAATGCCACTTTAAGATAAAGCAACTTATCCTATATTCATGTCCAGACACTTTTCTATTGTGGCCGAGGGACCTGAAGATGCCATCTATTTGATGGAGGCAAGATTTCACAATGCAGAAGCAATTTATAAACGGAAGAAACAAAGCGCCCTAGCTTGATACCCTGATGGCAATGCCATATAAGTACTTCAATTTATAGGCCGGAATTCTGTGGCAACAAAGCAGCAATATGAGTCAAATATTTATTGCGGAGCATTCAGCCTTTGTATCACGTAAAAAACATCAATAAGACTGACGCATGTAACAAAATCTCGCACACAGTCCTCCCTAAACATCACGTGAAAAATGCCATATGCTCTCTACCAACATTTCATCTCTTACTTATTTAGACCATTAAAGAATACTATATGTGATAACATCAGGAACATTATCTCATTCCTTCCATCTGCTCAAATAGTTCATTTGCCTTGTATACTTTATTGAGACAAGATTGCCTTAAATAGCGTATTGGTCTCATTCAACATTTTCGATTTACACATTTCACTAAATAAGGTTTTATATACAATTTCATCAAGAAAGACATGATTTTGAATCATTTTCTGGAAAATCTCAATGGCCAGATCCAAATTGCTTACTTTGCAAAGCATTTCATGTTCAAAGGGGATATTGTATTTCTACACTTTCTGCGAGAATTCAAAATGCATAACCTTAATAATTAGCTAGGTTCCTAAGGTCAATTCACACATGTGAGGTAGATCCTAAGCTGCATGTGTGTATGTTTTACTATTAATCACTTTAGAACATTCAATCTATAAACTGAAATTCATGTTCAGCTTCTGTCCTAAGCCCTAAGCATTAAGTTGTTTTCATTATCCATAACCATTAAGGTATTGTAACAACTTTGTCATAGTATTTTTAGAGGCACTGCTATCATATTTATATGATTCAAGAGAGGATAGCGGCCTACAACTCTCGAAAGATGAAGGATGTCGAAAGATGCTACTCGATCCATGATCAAGAGCTTCTAGTAGTGGTCAGAGCTCTAAAGATTTAGAGATACTATTTGCTGGGTAGACAGTTCCAATTGGATACCGACCACTAGAGTCACCAATATATCTTTACTCAATCACACCTAAATCTAAGGCAAAGAAGGTGGATGGAAGTCTTAGAGGAATATGATTTTAAGATAATGTACAAGCCAGATATACTCAATGTCGCTGCAGATGCATTCTTGAGGCATCCTTTCACAACACGGGTGTATTGCAATGCCATTTAAACACTCAATAGTGAGTTTTGCAAGAAGATAGAAGAGTCTCTGCCAACGGACAAAGATTTTCTGGAAATATGGGCAAGTGTTTATAGGGACGCAAGGATGGACAAGGAAAGAGAAACCTTGAAACACTTTAAGAAGGAAGGTAGCATGTTGTATTATAAAACCAAATTATACGTACCAGAATTGTCAGAAATACGGAAGCTAATACTTCTTGAATGCCATACATGTTTCATGAAAACCTACTTCAAAATCAGAAGTAGCTATTATTGGCCAAAAATGAAGTGCAGATATGGAATGTCAGCTCTGGCAACAAATGAAAGTCGAACAACTGCGCATTCCAGGAGCATTGAAACCTTTGGCTATTCTAGATGCCAAATGGATGGTCGTAACGATGGATTTTATAACTAGACTTCCAAGAATAACAAGGGGCCACAATACCTTAATGGTGGTGGTCGACAAGTTATCCAAGATAGCACACTTCTTGCCTTGTTGAACCACTGATACAACTTTGGATACCGCCTTCTATTCTCTAGGAAATTTTTAGACTACAAAATGCTAAGAGCAATTGTCTTGAATAGGAATTCGAAGTTCATAAGTGCCTTCTGGAAGGATGTCTTAAACACAATATAGACGAACATGGTATCACACACAAATGGATGCTCAAATGGAGCATGCACTAATCGAATATTGGAAGACACATTGAGAAATTACGTGTGGAATAAGCAAAACAAGTGGGAAGACTACATCTACTTAATCGAGTTTGTATATAATAGCACCAAGCATATAATAGCACCTAACACCAGATACTTGGCACAATTCCGTCTTCAAGGTGGAAGTTTCTCAGCAGTTGTTAACTGATATGCAGCAGTTAGTCGAAGAAGTTCGAGGATACCTTCTACCAACTAAAGTCCGGCAAAAGAGCATAGCAAATGGACATAGTTCTATAAGAGGATTCAAGTTAGGAGAAAGTGCTTGCTTAAGATAGAAGCCAAATAAGCGAAGCTCCACATTAAAATTTGTAACAGGCCCATGGTAGACCGCTCGAGTATTCGATCCTTGAATGTGCCTGTGGGGCGTTCCCGAGACACCAGCATAAATGGGTAAGGGCGACTATTCATAAACGTCTAGATGGTTTTGCCCAGTTGGTTAAGGGCATGTCGGTTAGGAACGTTACAGTTGGTATCAGAGCAGGTCTCGAGTTTGAGTCTCCATGGGTGCCTATATACATGGGTAATTTGCAAAGACTTGGTAGTCATTGTGATATGGTATGACATAGACATGGTATAGCTTTGGATGCTCGAGAACGAGCATAGTTCTAGTGGGAGAGACTGTAACGAGCCCATGGTAGACCGCTCGAGTATTTGATCCTTGAATGTGCTTGTGGGGCGTTCCCAAGACACCGGCATAAATGGGTAGAAGCGACTACTCATAAACGTCTAGACGGTTTTGCCTAGTTGGTTAAGCGCATGTCGGTTAGGAACGTTACAGAAATTGCAAGAAACTTGTTCCAAGATGGGCAGGACCATTCAAGATAGTACAAAGAATAGATAACCTCTCCTGTAAGTTGGATCTCCCATCTGACTCAAGGGTTCATAAAGTTTTTCATGTAACTCTTTCAAAGACGCACACTCCAAATCCAGAGGAAGTATTGCGGAAGAACAATTTGAAACTGTTTTGGAAGTACTTATTGATAGAGCATTTAAGAAAACAAGAAGATCATAATTTCTCTTCCTCTAATACCTATGCACTTGCCGGTGGAAGATGCGATGTAGGTACTTAAATCAAACTTGGAAAACCAGTACCCACAATTCATGGAGCAATGCAAAGGATGTCTCGTGACTGAGGTAGTCGATGACGACATGATAGGTGAGTGTAACTTAGAGTACGTCCACCTTTCAATGAGATATAAGTAGATAAATTCTAAGAGAGAACAGAGGTCATGTAGGACTATGCATGATGGGAAAGCACCTCAATCTATGGCCATTGTGAGGAAGAAGCCATCCTCTACGCCAAAGGTGAGGAGATGTGCAGGCATCGTAGAGATCATCCTAGGCATTATAGGATACATATCTCCACAATCACGATGGGAGAAGCATCCTCTTCCTATATCAGAAGAAAATATTTGCATCCATTCTTAGTTAAAATAGTTGCGATTAAAGGGGGTGGTCCCATTAAAAAACCACCATAAAATCTCGAGTTATGTATGCTAACATGGTGTGTGACTTGTAGGCCACTAAAAAACCACCATAAAATCTCGAGTTATGTATGCTAACATGGTGTGTGACTTGTAGGCCACTAGAATGCACATGAAGGCAGAGAGGTCGCACCACGTGGCCTTGTAGCACACATTGTGCATTACAAGTGGAAGTGGAGAATTAAAAGTTTGAGTAACTTTGATATTAAACATTGCAGAATTGAGATAAGGCATTAGCATGACGAAAGTTTGTCAAGAGGCTAATTTTTTAGCGGCTTGCCTACCCCTCCTCCCTCCACCCCCCACAACAACATTTTCTGGAATTCTAGCTTGTCTACCTAGCAAGATACATCAGTTCTTAGTGATTAACATCGTTGGATCAATAGAATTTCATATCCACGGCCAGCGAAATTAGATATTCCCTTGAATTTTTTCTTCCCACACTTTGGCATATTGCTTGCATGCTGTCCCCATTCATCTTTAATTTCCCTTCTATGGACATGTCAGCTTCTCCTTCTTTTGCCCTTTTCTTCATTTTATTGCTCCTGGCCTACGTTCTGGAAGCTCCCAATTTTATATTTTTGATAACTAGGTGTGCCATCTCACAGGTAGAATTTAGCGGATTTAATAGATGGTAGAAATTGCTTCTTGTATTTCTACTTATTTTCATTATGGCCTTTAGCTCCTGGTCTGCTCTATCTATCTCTTTCAGTTCTAAACTCTTACATCGAGGCATCTATAAATTGTGAGACAAGCATACATTTGGTAAATACATACTGATCTGGTCAATGCTTCCTATATTCACAGGTCAGAAGGCAGGTTGGGGCATGGGGCCTTTTCCAGCAACACCCTAAAGAGGTAGAAATATCTCTTGCTCATACCAATTTGTATTTATGCTAATTATTGAGATGGTTCAGTTAAATTAGATTTGCATTTTGCTTTGGCATTTTTCTTCCTAAGTATAATCATATACATTTTCCTCCAAGAACAAAATGAATCCATGAGAGAAATACCATGAAAGAACAATATCTCCATGAGAAAACTAACAATACAATTGTATTGCATGGTTTTTATTATGTTAGAGGTGATATTTAAAAAAGCTACAGAATCACAAATTTTTCTGAGAATTATTGGAGCTATCATGAGAGAGTTACAAACCTCTTTAACATCTGCATTTCGTTAAGATAAATGTTTGCCATTGTTAAGTGAGCAGACATGAGTATTCATCGTCTTCGATCATCCGAAGGGCCTTTTCCTTTTTTATTTGGCGGGTAAATCCGAGCCAATTTTCACAGTTTTGCTGGTCATTTTTAGTTTTCGGGAGAATAATATTCAAATCAAAATGAGGAGCGCCTATTTTCTTGATTTTTCAGTTTAGTTATTTTGCATTCCTTGGAAAAAAACAGGAGGGAACGAGCTCAACTTGCCTGATCTGAGTAGCATCCGAGGCAAATTCAGCTAGCCTTGTAGAAGGCTAGCCACAATTTGCAAACAACTGCATCAAATTTGAATGGAGTGCAAAATTTTTGCAATTATTTAAGATAATTCTCGGCTTACTTGTGGATTTCTGAAGGGAGATAGTTCGGATCTCTGGAAAAAACTTATAATTGAGCAGATCTTTCCTGAATACAAGGAATATAGTTTTGTCCCCAGTTGTGAAGAATTCGAAGTTGAGATCACTCAAGTCTGGCTAGAAGAATTCCTTGGTAAGAAAAATACTGCTGCTACAGGAATCTTTCAAGTCTTCAATAGAGAATTCACCAGCAAAATTATTGTCAAGGTCTTCAGTGATCCTGTATCAGGTGAATTAGAAGAGGCAGATCTTCAAATTGATCCTTAATAGATCGATCTTTGTTTAATTATTTGAATTTCATGGTTTTAATATGGTTTCCGACCTGCTTAGTAGTATTTTAATTGGATTGCCATTATTTCTTCCTTCTCATCCTCTTTTGTCCATGCCTCAACCCCGCTTTGTTTTTTTCTCCTGATCTTGTTCAAATTTTGTTACCAAAATGTTACCAAATTCTAAAACCCTAAACAAAGATTTCTTAATCTTTTTGCACAACTTCCTGCGTCTCCCTCCTTCCAGCCAAGGCGATCTTCTTCTCCAGTTAAGTCTCATTCATAAAAATCTCTCGGCTTTCATTAAGTTTGATGATTTTGCTGACCCAAACTTGTTTTAAAGAAATGCATCATATGACCAGAGATGTGCCGGAATGGGATAATTTGTCCAAAGATCCTGGGCTTCATGGTGATCCGATCCTCAATGCCAATGGAGTGCCCCTGCCCTATGGAAATATCCGCCCAATTCAAGAAAGAGTCTCTGATCAGCAACTGGCAGCAAATTTCGATCATCTGCAATATCAAACCCGGCCAGATCTGCAGCTCTACAAAGGTATTCATCTAAATCATGCCTCTATAGCAGAGAAAATAAAAACTCTATCTGCTTCTGCTGTCATTGTTTCAGTTGATAGAGTTGGAGCCAAAATTGATAAGCTTTGGGACCACTTGCTGAGACTTAATAAATCCATCACTATTAATTCAGTTTACTGGCTGAGATACCCTTACATCCTGGTTGAATATGGAAATTCTAGGTCTGCTAACTTCCTGCTCAAGCTAGGCAGATCGATCTTTGATAACTTTCAACTTTCTTTTCTCAAATGGTATCCCAAACTTCCTATTGATGAATACGATAAATTCTTCATTGCCTCAGTTTCCATGACAGATCTCAGTCCAATCTATTGGGATGAAGAGTGCTTCTCAGCAATCTTTAATTCCTTTGGAAAATATATCTGCACTGAATATTGTCCTTATAAACCTCCTAAATGCTATGTCCAGCTAAATATCTCCAAGCCTGTTCCAACATCTGTGCCTATCTATGATTTTTATGGCAATCAAATTAAAGTTCAACTAAGTTGGGTAGGTTTACCTATTTATTGCCATGAATGCAAGTGTAGACATGTTTCTGGTTCTATCTGTCAGAAAAATTCCAAAACTGGTCAGCAGAATGATTGTGATGGTGAATGTCTAGCAATGGACTCTAGGCTATCTCCTAAAGGGGGTTTTAATCAACATTCCAACCTTCAAGAGAATAATATAAAACAGGTTCAACATAGATTTGATGAGGGACATAACATTCTCAAGGAACAAACTTATAATGCAGTAAATGGTCCCAGTATGCAAGCAGCTCCTCTGTGGGAAAGAGTCAATGGAAGTAAAAAAAGGATACAAAAAAAAAGGGAAGCCAAACAAGCTCAAGCCAATCTAGAAGTTAACAAATTTGGCAACTCATGTCTTCGAAAGGTCAATCTCACTGACAGAGATAACTCAGTTAAGGTCATAAACAAAGGATTGGAATTTGTTAACAATAAGAATGATTCTTATGTGACAAGCAAGCAGATGCACACTCAGGGAAAAAATTTACCAAATAATGATATTGACAGTCAACTACGAAAAAATTTGAAGGGCAAAGAACTTATGTATGGAAATCAACCTCATCGAGAACAGGGTCAAATCAATCTTGCAAACACATTGCAAGATATAATGGATAATTCTAAAAGAACTATATCTTTTAGAAAAGTTGCTGCCCATCAACTAAAGATCAATATTCAATCACAGTTGGCTAATCTAAGGGACAAGCAGACAGAACCTTTGAAAATAAGTCCAAAAGCCAGAATCTTCATCAACAATTCAAAGGATATTCCTGCAACTGATAATAACAGGAATATTGAAGTCAACAAAAATAGTGTTGACAACAAGTCAGGGAATGAGGAATTATTACTTATGGAGAATAAGGAAAACTTTGCTGCCTCAGAAAACACAATTTCAGCAAACAAGAATGGTGAGAAGCATCAACATCATGACATAGGAGAATCCTCTCATTCTATGGGTATGAATAAGCATCCTGAAGATTCTCTACATCAACATAATCATGATGAAGTTGTCGAAATAGACACCAATGCCACAAATTCTGGGATAATTTGTCAAAATAAATTTCAGGTACTTGCTGATCTTGCTAATGAGTTTTCTGCAGATTCTCTTGAGCCATTAATTGTGCCTGACTCCATTACTTCACAATCCATTCAATTATGCTATCCTGTTGTCTCCACCCAATGCCTATTATCCGAGAGCCCTATTGCTACACCTCAAAATCCTGAACTCAACACCTACAAATATAACTCCCATATACATCATGAGGACCTCATTGACCTATCTGAACCAATGGCCCATCAAATTAGCCATCCCCCTCTGACTCCAAACCAATTGACCAATATTGATCAGACTGTTGCTAAGCAATTGCAGGAGTTACATGTGGAATTAAATGTGGAACAGAATGCACATATAGATAAACAAGATAATAGAGCATGTCAGAATTTGGATATGGTACTGCCAGCACAACCAGTGGAGGATAGCATAGCAAGTTTGGAGACCTTAGGGGATACAGTTGCAGAAAAAACAGCAGTACAATTATGTGGATCTCCCCCTACAAGGCAAGTTCTTTCTATTATTGCTGATAGTAATCTTAATAAACTAAATATTTCTGATTTAATTACTTTGACTCCTAATCCTAATAATGTTATCTTGGTTGAGTCAAATATGGACTGCTGTACCTCCAAATTTTGGGCTTGCTCTCATGAGAATGATTTAGATCCTGAATCCCCTGATAAGGAAAATAACTCTTCAGATCATCTTTGGGAGGATGATAAATTCCTCTCAAATTCTTCCTCAGCTGATGAGTTAAAGAAGACCTCTGCTATCATTGGCAAGTCTACCAAGAAAATTTCAAGGACTTATGCCTCTCCTGCCTTAAACACCAGGCTCCAATCAAAGAA
Source organism: Isoetes taiwanensis (assembly GCA_021234155.1). Taxonomy (NCBI): domain Eukaryota; kingdom Viridiplantae; phylum Streptophyta; class Lycopodiopsida; order Isoetales; family Isoetaceae; genus Isoetes; species Isoetes taiwanensis. Next base: position 1,838,158 of record JAJEKV010000110.1, on the reverse strand, counting down.
AAACACAAGAAGCAGAAAAAAGAGCTCCCATTAATTTTACTTTTTCTGTTCTTCCTTCTCTATCCAATGAAGATTCTTTCATGGAATTTAAGGGGAATAAAAGAACCCTTAAAAAGAAGAAGAGTGATTGCTCAGTTAAGAGAATATAATGCTGACATTATCCTGCTTCAAGAATTGAGGCTCCCAAACTTTGAGTACTCAAATCTGGCCAATTGGATTGCACCTGAGTATTCTTCCTGCTGGATTGAAGCTACTGGTACTGCTGGTGGTATATGCATCATCTGGAAAAATATCTCACATTCTCTAATGTATAACAGTCCTGAGAAAAACTGGCAGGCAGTGATTTTCAAAAACAATGATCTCACCTTTGGAGTCATTAATGTATATGCCTCGACCTCCTCTAAGGAAAGAGAACTCTTTTGGACTAAAATTGGTAATTGGCTTGAAAGCCAAAATTATATTTCATGGATTATTGGTGGAGACTTTAACAATACTCCTACCCCTGACCTCAAGCTTGGAAATGATATAAATATGACGAGAGCTGAGAGAATCAATTGGGACTATTTCATAGATAACTTTCTCTTCACTTATATCCCCTTTGCCACAGCCAAATACACATGGTCAAATAAACAAGAAGGTGCCAAGCGTGTCTTCTGTGCTCTTGACAGATTTTACATCAATAATTCTGATAATCCTTTCTGGGATAGTTGTGTAGTTTATAGTGATGAGGCCACTTCTATATCAGACCATCAGCCTCAATTTCTCGAGACCAAACACTTGCTTAGCATCAAAAAGGGATCCAACTGTCCTTATAAGTTCAATTGTAGTCTGCTAAGTAATGAAAAGTTCTGTGAGGAATTTAAAGCTTTCTACTTAAATCTGCCAAGAGTTAATCCTTTCCAATCTATGAGAGATTTCTATGCTAATGTAAAGGCCTCTAAAATCTGGATCAAACAATGGTCTAAAGATAATTTTGAAAAAAGAAAAGATGTCTGCTAAACATGAGAAACTAATATGAGAAGCTAAACATGAGAAACATCTGCAAGAATCTAATATTGAGCAAGCAATAAAGGCTATGGAAGAATATGAGGCAAAAGGTGCAGCTGTCAAATGTAAATTAAAATATCTTTCCAATATGGATAGCAATAACTCGAAGTTTTTCTTTAGAGTGGCCAAAAATAGAGTTTACAAGAATCAAATTCTAGTAGTCAAAGATGATAATGATGTCCCTCTGAAAGATGCTAAAGATATAAGTGAGTTCTTCTACTCTAAATATGCTGCAATTTTCTCTAATGATGGTAACATTTCCTGGCAGACCCCTCAAGCCAAAAAATTTATTGATCTTTTAAATGATCTCCCTGACTATGACAATAATCCAATCTCAGATAATATTATTGATCTTCCTAATGAAAACGAAATTAAATCTACCCTATTGCATCTTGCTAAAAGGAAAAGTCCTGGTCCCGATGGCTTGCCCCCTGAGTTCTATATCCATTTCTGGGAGGTCACTAAACATGATTTCATTCAAATGATCCATGGCTTTTGGTTCACTAATCATCTGCATCCTGCCATAGCTTCAGGTTTGGTTACCCTTGTGCAAAAGATAGATAATCCTGAAAAGTTCAGTGACTGGAGACCTATCTCCCTCACTAATACATCATATAAGGTCTGTGCAAAAATTATTGCTAATCGAATTAATGGCTATCTCCAGAATACTATCTCCTTGAATCAGTCTGCCTTTTGCCAAACAGATATATTCTAGACAATTACATTGTAGCAATGGAAGGTTTGCATTGGGCCAAACACTCTAATCAGAATTGCATTCTCTTGAAGTTAGATTTTTCCAAAGCCTTTGACTCCATTAGATGGGATTTCTTAGAGCTGGCCTTGAGAAAAATTGGTTTCCCTGAAAAGCTGATTCATCTTATTATAGGGTTGAACTCTTGTGTACAATCTTCAATTTTGATCAATGGTTCCCCAAGTAAAATTTCCCCCTCCAAAAAAGTGTCAGACAAGGTTGCCCTTTAGCACCTTATCTCTTTATTGTAGCTGCTGATCAATAACAAGGGCTATTTTGCATCATCAAAATTTGGGAAACATAAAGATCATGCCAAACTCTCAAAATCAGCTGACTCTGTTACAATATGCAGATGACTCCTTCTCATTTTTGCAGAATGATGATAGAAATATTGAGTTTTTCTTGAGTATCATCCAAAATTTCAGTCAGGCCTCTGGCATTCATTTGAATACTCATAAATCTGTAATTATTGGTGCCCCTAACCATTCATATATTTCTGGGATTAAATGTGTCACTGCAAATCAAGCTACTAAGTTGCTAGGTATGCCCTTAGGCCTGGATATCAACATTAAAACTCTCTGGAGCCCAATTGTTGACAAGATCAGAAAAAAGCTTAATAATTATGGCAGTTGCCTTTCTCTTGCTGGCATGTCTATTATTGCCTCTTCTGTCATTGCCAGTTCACATGTTTATTTCTCTTCTGCCCTCATTGCTCCTAAATACATATATCAACAGCTTGAGAGAATCATTAGAAACTTTATCTGGGGCAAGAAGCATCTCGTTAACTGGGATTATGTTACAAGGAAAAAATCTGCAGGTGGTCTCGGGTGTAAAAATCTTAGACTTCAAGCTTATGCTCTAGGTGGTAAGTATATATGGAAAGCTCTGTTTCAAAGGAAAAATGCTGCTACTGATTTCCTTTACTGGCTTTCCAAAAGTCTCATCAAGGGTCACCCTACAATTGATCATCAACTCCCTCACTCAGCTTTTTTTGATGTCAAACCTGCACCAAATACCTCTCCTTTGATGAGAAACCTTTTGATGGCTTGGAATTATGTATCCAAAGCATTCCCATATTCTAGTATTGATCAGGCTCATCAGAGAATGAGTATCTTCTGGAATCCAAGTCTATCAAAAAGAGATGGCATCCCTCTGGCTATTATTCATCCTCAGATTTATAAGAAATGGATGCTCAATAACATATGTTATCTAGGTGACCTTTGGTCAAATGACAGATGGATCTCTTGGACCAGACTCAAAGCTCAAATCAGGGGTACTAGCACTGATAGATTGCTTTACAGACATATTATTAGTAAAGTAGCCAATAGAGATATTGATGCTAATCCTATTCCAGAAAATGATTGGCTTTTGAACAACAAAAATATGTATAAAGTGTCCAGAGTTTATGCCTTCTTATCCAATTCCAATCAACCTTCCAAAGCAGCTAAATATTGGCACATCAATGAGCAGGTCGAAAAAAATCTATTTTTGAATGTCTGGAATTCTTATTGTGCTCCAAAAATATCTTACTTCAATTGGTTGATTGCTAATAAAAGTGTCCCTAATCTCCTGGCCATTTACAGTCATCAGAATCATCAAAGTACTCAGAATATTCAGTCAAATCTGCAGCAACTGATTTCTCCTTTGTGCCCTCTGGGTTGAAACTATGGATCATATCTTCCTCTGCCCTAAATTGAATAGCTTCTGGACCTGGTTCGAGATCAATTTCAACATACATAGACCTGCTACTATTCTAGAGTTCATGATGAACAATAATACATTTAAAAATACCATTAGCTTCATCTCTCTATGAAATATATGGAAGCATAGGAATAGATGCTTATATGGAGGTCACAATTTGTCTACTTTTTGGATTAAATTGCAGGTGATTTATGATTTAGAGTTAACAGCAATAGCACAAAGAAATAAATATGTTGATGCTCAATTTGATCAGCTGTGGAATTCTATTGGACATTTTGCTGGTTGCTTTAACTTATTTAAGCTAAACTGTCATGATGATAACACTAATTCTGATTCTATTTTTCCTAGAGTATCTCTGGAATTGCAAGTACAAACTTGACCTGCAATTTGATGAAGCTGAGGCCTCCAAATACATTGGTCTTCCTCTATCAGAAAGGCATGGGATTCAGAGTCAAGTGCAGAATCAAATGGATTACAGTTTTTGGACAGGTCATGTCAAAGAAAAGTTATATGAGAACATAGATGAAATTCCAGGGAAAGAGGTTGAGGGGGCCAAAGAATTCTGCAGAGAGACTCAATTAATGTATGTGCTATGGTGGTTTATGCATGCCAATTGTATGGACATGACAGATAGGCAGTTCGAGTTCTATAGAGAATGCTACTACTACCATAGGGGCAGAGCAGATTGTTATGGCACTCTTATCCACTTATATTCCACACGTAACTCAAACAGGCTGATCGAGATTGTTGATTGGGGAAAGAATTTTATTCCAATACTCTATCCTCAGTTTAGAGACCACTTCCACTTTCTGGACACCTACAACTTCTGATCTCTGCTTCATCTTTCCATAACTTGGTTTTTTTGCAGATTTTTGGCTCAAGGAATCTACAGGAAATGTATTTGGCTTCATCAGCAAAATGCTCCAAGACTTTGCTCCTTCTGAAAATGCTACTGTCTTCAACATCTACATCTTTATTATGATGCAACACTTTATGTTTTTGTCTATTTCAAGTACTCTACATATTGCTGCTACTATTTGCATGGGCTTTACCAAGTCCAAAAAAACATTTCCTTATGTTACATATTGCTGACTTCTCTGTCATGCAATACTCTATTGTTATACTTATTCTCCATAATTAATGATTAAAAAGCTTCATTCCTTCAAAAAAAAAAAAAAAAAAAAAAACATGAGTTACAGGCAAGTGCGACAAAATTCAATGACAAAATCCACTCATGTGCCCTTCCTCGTTACCCTGCATTTAGATTTAGGCCACAATACACAAGCTTTATGCACAATTTATGGGATTAGTTACATTAAGTTCTTTCCTTTGAGGACCATATATAGTTCATTCTCTTTACTCTTGGAACTTTGAGGGCTATTTGGAGAAGCCAATAAATTTCTGCCAGAGCTTTTGTAATGTGCTTAGTCAAAAAATGACACTACAATTACTCTATCATATGTGCTATAGATAGTCTGTAATATAGGTGTAGATGACATCCCACATCCCACAAATCTGGTGTCTAGATGACATAGGCAGATAGTCTATCAAGTACTGTTGTGCTGTATACATAACCATGGAATTTATTTCAAGCCTGTAAAAGTCCATTTTGCCTTGTGGATTGGCCCATAATCTCTCGATCACTTTGGTCCTAACAAGGTCTTGAATAGCTTCTTCTTGTGATGGCATATCGTCCATACTGATGTTCCATCTTTGCAGCCATAATTCTTCCATTGCCTTATATGGTAGCCTTTCATGTAGTAAGGCTTTAACTTTGGTTACATAAACAAGGTATTGATAGATTGCCTCTCCCTCCAATGGCAACATACCAGCTACAACAATCATGGCATATGGTGTTTGGAGTTTAACTCTTAGCTCATCCATTAGATAACGCCTTTGGACTGCTTCTATATCTTTCCATTTTTTTCTTGCTAAACCTGGTCCCCATATCTAGCATCCATACAATATTATAGGCATAACTAAAGCTCGATATAAATGAAGTCGCATGGACCAGTCCCAAAGTTGAATTGTTCTACATTTAGCTTGCATTGTGTATAAAGCTTCCTTTCCACCAACAATCCCCTTATCTACGGCTGTATTCCATCTGTAATTTTCTGTTATCTCAATTCCCAAATATTTATAGCTATGAACATGCTGAATGAAAAACATGTTTTTTCCTCATGCCAAACATCATAATTTTTGTCGTGTCCAGATTGACTGCCATTCCTGCTTGATCGCAAAAGGATGATAGCACATCTATATGTTGTTGCAAGCTTTCCGTTGTTCATGCAAGGAACACTATGTCATCTGCATATAGAAGAAGCATGATAATGTATCTTGCAAGCACCACTCCGTCGTAGCAATTTCTGTTAAGCCACCCTTCTACTTCATCAATATAGATGCCAAATAAAATTGGAGATGCAGGTCAACCCTGTTTAACACCAAGATTACTGATTATTTGCTTATCACATTTCTTATTCAATGGAATGCTCAATTCAGCAAGCACTTGCTCATATAACCTTGCTACATCAAGTTACAGTCCCTTAGGAGCATTAATAGCATCTAATCTATCCATAAGTTTTTTTCTGGGTACAGTGTCAAATGCTCTTTTCAAGTCTACAAAGCATGCATACATTGCCCTATTTATTCCCTTAGACTTCTCAATGGCTACTCTTATAGTTGCTAGATGGTCTGTAGTGGAATAACCCGTACGAAACCCAACTTGCCCATTAGCTCTGATATCTTGCTCCTCAGCCCATCTAGATAACTTATGTTTCACCAATGTCCCAAAAAGCTTTGCCATAAGACTGCATATCATGATTGTGCAATTTGCTTGCTTTTGTTTTATCCCCACCTTTATGGATAGGGACAATACGACTTAACTGCTATTCCTTCGGGAATCCCAAAGCCATAACTGAGTTTAAACAACTCAGTAATCTCATTCACTACTGCGTTTCCTGCCCATTTTATAGTGGCGTGACGTTAAAATACTATCTATCTATCTTATCATCTCTGCTCTAAGCCCAGCTATATCTACAGCCTTACCATTTGCAAGCTTTCTAATGGCCTCTCCTATATCGGCTCCAATGTCATATCTCCTATATCTATAGGCGCCTCATCTGCTTTATATAACAGCTCATGTGCATAATTATATAAGTCAAAAGGCATCTACGTCACTTTTTGCTGTATATGACGTACTCAACTATTTCCAAAAATCCTTTGGGCAATGTAAAAGTTTATTGTAAAGCTCAATTTTCCGCTTTTTCAAAAATATAGTCTTCTTCCTCTTAAGTAACTTGCGGTATTCTTTTAAGTGCTCTTTCTTTTGCAGCCCCCATAATGTCTTAAACTTCCCTCTCGCTATCTGATATTCTTCATCAAACCAAAGTTTATCTCTTTTTTTCTTTTCCTCTTGTGTAGAGAAAATATCTCTTGCAGTATTTAGTATTATATTTTGCAGATTCCAGCAGCAAAGATGCACATCACCAGGTGGATTCCAAGTTTTAAGAGCTTCTGTCATAGCTTGCGCATATATATCACGCTTAGCATAGTAGCAACAGATTCAGTTTGCTGTTTGAGTGGCATTTCTGTCTATGAAAATATTGCCTTCCTACTTTTAGCTTAAATAGCAATGCACCATGCTCTGATTCTGGGCATTCTTCCACTATAAAATCACTTATCAGCCTCGTTGCTGTGTGTACATCTGTCACTACATAGTCTACAATATTGTTTCCATTTGTCATCTTATTTATAAAAGTGTGTGACATCGGTTATCGCATGCATCCATTTAACACTAGCAAATCAAAGCAATTGCATAGCGAAAGTAAATTCTTACCCATTGTGTTAATGTTGTTATCCAACGAGCATCTCTACCAATCCTTGCCTGCTATCTCCCATGCTTCCTTCTTACAGGTCCATAAAGGATCTTTGCTTTCAGCCACTTGCCATGATGCTTGTAGATTTCCTGCGCGTGCATTAAAATCTCCGGTTAAAATTACTGATCCAAGCTGTGAAAATAGAGCAATGTCTGCGCTTAAATGAAAAAATGGATCTTGTTGTGAAAGTCCTTCATGCTTGTAGATCTTTGAAGCTTGCAATGGGGCAAAATAACACAAACATAAGAAAATCGTTCTTGGCTGACTCTTTATTTCCAGCCACATATATTGTAGATGCTCACATGTCTTTTTGATATTGATTAAAGAGACAAGTTCAGATTTAGCGTAGCATGCTAAGCCCCCTTCCCCTCTACCCAATCCTGACGGTCGTTCCTTTGATGTCATGCTAATTAACTGGAAACCGCTTGGTGTAGTAAAAGCAATAGGTCTATTTTCTCCCAAAATATTTCTGCTGTAATTGATTTGATTTCATTAAAACCTCCAATGTTCCAAGCACAGACTCGTAAGGTCTCTAATTTCTAATTGTTCTTTGGAGAGTACTTGCGGTTTGTCAAGACAGCCATTTCTCCTTTCATAAATGCCCAAAATCCATCATCACGGCATTGTTTTACTTTAGCCCATTCTTTCTTCATTGCCTCTAACTTTCTTTGTGTCAGATCATTATCTAACCAGATCTTCTCTCCTTTGAGATGGATTCGGTGCTTAAGCACCTTCTCTTTGGCAGCTTTGCTTGCAAATTTAAAAATGACAGGTCTGTTTTTATATGCCATCTTACCAATTCTGTAGGCATCATGTATCTCTGGTTCATGTAAGTGCATGGTTGTCTTGAAAAATTCTATTACTGTCTGTATAATGTCTTCCTCCTATAATTCTTCAAGTTGTGATGCTCCCTGAATATATACGACCCCCGGCCGTATACATACGGGGACTTTCCCCTCCCATGGCGACCATATCGCCACGAGCAGGGCCCTCCGTCTATCCCGGGCCATCTATAGAGAGATGCCCGAGTGAAGGACACGGAGGTGTCATTCGGCCCACGCCTTCAGTGGGACTCCTACGTCGCGGAAGCGTGAATACATGTTAGCACACAGCATAAATCATATATAAATAGCCACCACGAAGGGTGGCGCATCCATCCAAATACCAACTGCAAAGAATATGCATCTAAGCTAAGAAAACAACCCAAACCCCAGGTTCTACCCCGGTTCAGACTCCTGTGAGGATAGACTGACGGCTCGGCCTCAAGAGATCAGCAGACAGAGGTATAACCTGGCGTTGGCTGGCATAGAACATCGGCTAGGGTTGTCCACTCCATCCGCCCCTCCTGTGCACACTTTGCAGATGGGTCGATTCACGCTATGGCTTCGCTATAGCCTTCCGGAGACGCAGGCTCGAGGTATCACCCTGCTGAGCCTACTCCAGGGTTCATGACGCCCCGGTCCGATGAGGCAGGTCAGGGAAGTGTCCCCTTCCAGGATCACAGTGGTTCCATGGGTGAGCTAGAGAATACGTGCCGCATCAGCGACCCCCGCATTCATACCCGACTTACTCACCCTAAATCTACTCAAAGTGCAAGATGCTCCATACGGATCACACCTCTACACCCAGGGAGTGTCAGACCCATACCCGGCCCTCTACGTGACCGGCTATCAAGCCTAGCCCACTGTAGGAGTCTCAGGAGCCTTTTATGTTCGTGCAAGACCCCACCCCCACTTCACCACTACGTCCCTTCTTTGGTGCTAAGCCAATCCATAGCATCTATGACCCGGTGGTCTCTTGTACACAGGCCGCATATAGTGGGATAATACATGGCTCTGTCTAGGAGCATACTACAATAAATGGGCTCAGAGGTCTCTACCCCCCCGTAATTCCCCCATTTCAAGAGTAATACTATGCAAAGAACTATCAATCCATCCTTTAAGAGCAAGACCAGAATCAGAAATGAAGAGAACTCACCTTTACAATCAAGGGTTAGTTCCTACAAGTAAAGCACAGAGAGAACAGAGAAACAAACACAACCAGTGCCCAACAGGGGCGTTATTCTAGAATTCACAGGCTATCCTAGCCACCCACCTGAGTTCTGGCTGGACCCGTTATCGTTTGGTGCATCCATCTTCCTGGGTCTTGGTGCTCAGCTTCAGCTACACAGGTAAAAGTGCTTGGTATGGTGGCGCTCAGCTTGGCAGGGGTAGGCGCTCAGCTCCTGCTCCTTTTGGACGAATTTTGGGAGTCAATTAGGGATAGGGATCAGGTTGACAGCCCAATTTGGAAGTCCCCATGCTGGCCAATCGATTTGGGCCAGGTGGCGCCTTCCCAAAGCATTAGTTAACCTAATTAACCCATTTAGTATTAATCCCTAGATTATAGGTTATTATCTTTAATGATTTAATTAGCATAGCTAATTAAATCCCTTTTAGGTCAACCCCCTAGGTTACAATACCCCATGGTGGCGTACCTTTAGTGGTTGACGTGTCGGTGTATTTATACGTATACCGTATAAATATGTGGAACGTCACATTCTCCCCTCCTTAAAAAATAATGATGTCCTTAGCATTGGGGTTAGTTGATCAGAGACAGTTACTTAAAGAAACTGAATTAGAAAGTAATACATTGAAGTTAAAAGTATAACATTAATACGTTGAAATTATAGCATTTCGGACAGTAATACATTGAAGTTGAAAATATGACATAGTGTACGCACCAAGGTGCATTTTACAAACTTATGATGAAGAAGAAAGTTTAAGGACTGAAGTCCCATTTCAAACATCATAGACGACGAAAATCACACATGTAAACGAAACGGAAAAAGTGGGGTCATCAGCAACCCTCTATACATGGGCAGGTCACGAACTGCTCACTGGCCTGCACATGTTAACATATCAGTATATATCAATAATATAAGTAAATTGTGGTTGAAGGGGCCACCCCCTATAAATGAAGGAAAATCCTATCTACAAGGGAACCTATCATGACTATAGTTTGCAATTCATTGCGGCGTAAGGAATGGTGAAGTTCCCATTATAGCCGAGACGAACGCAGCCTATCAACTACATGCCTTCAAAGCAATTCGTGGTCATGTTAACATCAACAATACACCACGTCCTAGAGAACACAAAGGTGATCTCATCATCGGTAATTATTATTAGATACGATGCATCTACCGCTCTACTGCATGATTCGCGGCGAATCAAGCCTTCAAGCTTACCGCCGGGAGCGGGGTTAATAGCATCGTTGATGGTGCGGCCCTGAGATTCCCGCATGAAGTCCGGATAGTGCTTCTCAAGGTCTATCTTCATCACCCAGGTAGCATCCTCAACTGGTAAGTGTTTCCACTTAACCAAGTATTGCAACATTTGAGTCCTTCTAGTTTGTTTATAAGCTCGATCAAGAAGAGCTTCAGGCACTATCTCCAGGTGCTCCTCTGTCATTTCTAGGAGGGTTGGGGTATCCAAAACCTCCTCTGGATCAGGGGTGTGTTGTTTCAGAAGACTCACGTGAAAGACCTTGTGGATCTTCAAGCGGGGTGGCAAATCCAAGCGGTATGCCTGTTCTCCAACACGTTCAGTAATCTTGAACGGCCCAGCCCATCTGGGTGCCAACTTCTTACAGTTACCAATCTTAAGCTTGGCTTGTTTTACTTTGATCTTACATTAGGGATTTTTTGAGATCATAAAAAGGCCTTCTAAGAACTGCTGACTAAGCTATATGAACTACCAATCAGAAAACAGAACTGGTAATCCAGTCAGCAAAACAGTTATAACTAACTCACTGGATCACATTTTCTAGCATAAGTGTTGATAGAAAAGTCCAAATGAGCTCTTGTTTGGTGCAATAGATATATCTCATTGAGATCTTTCCAATCTTGGGTGGTTTGCATATCTTTTAGCCCCGTAGGATAGTAAAAAATAGTAAAAACTATATTTTTTGGAGTTTTGACAATTATAAGTGATTAAAATATGTTCAAAGCACCTAAGGTTGGAAAGATCTCAACGAGATCTATCTATTGCACTAAACGAGAGCTCATTTTGACTTTTCTATCAATAGTTATGCTAGAAAATGTGATCCAGTGAGTTAGTTATAACAGTTTTGCTGACTGGACCCGTCAGGCTCTGATTTCTGATTGGTAGTTCATTTATCTTCATTTGGCTTAGTTGGCATGTTTTGAAGGCCCTTTTTTAATCTCAAAAAAACCCCAATGAGCCAAGCCGATTCGCCCACCTGGAAGACTCGTGGGGTTCTGTGTTTATCCGCTACACTCTTCTGACGACTGCGTGCAGCTAATAAGTAACCACGGACTTCTTCAACCAAAGCTTGCATTTCCAGAAGGAGTTGTTGAGAAACCTCGACTTTAGAAACAGGGTTATGCCATGTGTCTGGAGTAAGACATTGATATCCATAATTTATCATAAAGGGAGACATTCTGGAAGACTCCTGTTTCATACTGTTATAGGCAAACTCTACCAGATAAATATAGTCAGCCCATTGTGATTGCTTACTCCACACATAACTTCGTAGCATATCCTCTATAATACGATTGGTACGTTCTGTCTGACCATCTGTTTGAGGATGATAGGCCGTACTCATAGCAAGCTTGGTCTGGATGGTGGCGAAGAAGTCTTTCCAGAATGCACTTACAAATTTGGGATCCCCGTCGGATACAATAACTCTTGGCATTCCGTGCAACCTGAAGATCTCCTTTGCAAATAACAGGGCGGTGTCGAAGGCTGCGTCGGTGGTCCGACAGGGCAAGAAATGAGCCATTTTCGACAATTTGTCGACCACCACCATTAGTGCATCATATCCACGGAGAGTACGTGGAAGGCCCACAATGAAGTCCATGGTTATCACTTCCCACTTTGCGTTGGGCACATCCAAAGGTTGCAACTCTCCTAGAACTCTTAATTGCTCAGCCTTGGTTTGTTGACATACCTGACACTGCTTAATGTATCTAGCAATATCCTTCTTCATCGAAGGCCAAAAATAACTGGAGCGGATCTTAAAGTAGGTCTTCATAAACCCTGCATGTCCAGCTATAGGGCTGTTGTGTGCGTCATGGAGAATCAGCTTACGTACTCCTGAAGTCTCAGGTACACACAACTTATCCTTGTAATATAACAAGTTGCCCTCTTTCTTATACGATCGAAAAGCTTCTCGTTCTTTGTCTGTGCGTGCTTCTTTACTCAAACTACCCCAAACATCACAGAATTCGGGATCTGTGGCCAAGGTCTGCTCTATTTGTTTCCCGAACTCACTAGTGAGTGTGGAAATTGCATTACAATGGGTCCGGGTTACCAAGGGATGGCGTGACAACGCATCCGCAACCACATTGTGCTTCCCAGGCTTATACATAATCTCGAAATCATATTCTTCCAAGAATTCCATCCATCTTCTCTGACGGAGGTTGAGATTCGGCTGGGTGGATAAATAACGGAGACTCTGATGATCCGAATCCAGCTGAAATCTTCTACCAAGAAGGTAGTGTCTCCAAATGCGCAAAGCGCGAACAACTGCTAACAACTCCTGATCATGAGTAGGGTATCGCTGTCTTCTTTGAATCATATGCAATAACCCTCCCCTCCTGCATTAGGACTCCACCGGTAGCAATCTTACTAGCATCCGTTGCCACTAGTTTATCCTTTTCAGGATCGGGCAAAGTGAGGACTGATGCAGACGTTAAAGCATCCTTAAGCTTCTGAAAGCCTATCTGGACTTTCGCTTTCCAATGTTCCATCCAATCCTTCACCTTCTCGTGCTTTGTGAGATCAGTAAGAGGTGCAGCAATTGTTGCAAAATCCTTAACAAATTTCCGATAATATCCTGCTAGCCCCAAGAAACTTCGGACTTCTGAAACATTGCCCGGAATAGGCCAATCCCTTACTGCTTCTATCTTTGCTGGATCCGTAGCAATCCCCTCTGCTGAGATGATATGCATTAGGGCGGATTTGGGGTCTGAAAATGGCCCTTATCTTGGGCTAAAGATTTCCACGTCAGATTCGCCAGGACCAATCAGGTTTGCGCCTTTTTTACGAAAGTCAGTATTACTTGGCAGGTAGAAGGATGAGCAGGCTTACTTGGCATCCACATGGCGTATTTTCATAGGGGATGCCTGCGCTTTTTATTGCAACCATTTTAATGGCCAGTATTTTTGGGAGTCGCCCGTAGCCCAAAATAATGGTGACTTTGACCGCCCTCATCGGTGTCACCAACTCCCTTTGTCAAATTTTGGCGCCAAACTTCAGATCTTGTCACTCGGCCTCTACGTGCATCCTCTCCGCCTTCACTCCTCATCCGCAATCCATGTCTCCCCGTAATTTCGTGTTCTTGCCCCATTTACGTAACTCCCAAGGTCAAGAAGTGGGAGGTTTTGTCTCAATAGGTTCAGGGTGAGTATGCTGCCATCAACGAGGGCGAAAGCATAGAGTTAGCGACAAAGGCGATCAGACGTGCGGACACATTGGATAGGTAGGATAAAAGAGTTCAAGTTGAATTCTAGCGGCCGAAAAGTGGAAAGTATAACAATACGACATGCATATACCCCTTCTGATATGGCCAAAGAGCTAATCTCCACCAAAAAACAAATTTCCCAAAATTGCCCGCCAAATGGTAACCACCTTAAAACGGATCACACGACGCCAAGCTTAGTATCCGCCTACTTAATCAGCGTAGAGATAGTTTCGGCGTCGTGTGATCTTCTTATCTTTTCATTTCTTTCGTTGACACGTGTTTACAAACAAATTTATTGTGCAGGTTTATGTTTATCAGACGTCGTGGATGTCATTCCGGCCGAAAGTATTAGTAGTGTACTTGTCGTGTATCACATAGACATCGGAATTGTCCTTTTCAAGGTATGGATGCCGTGACCTTGCGGGTATAGGCATCTGGTTTTACTGGACATGATTATAACGTAAAGGTCGGAAACCGAGCTTGAGGCGGTTGAATTGCCCCCTTTAAGTGAACTTTGTAAGCCACGCACTAATGAGAACAATGTAATTGCAATGAAGAAATGCATGGCTGACGAGGTGCAAGCGGAATGTCTCGAAAACGGAGGCGTGAGGATGAGTTTCAAAATCTTCACACCGCTTTGAGGTATTTGCTAACATATTCCAGATGGCGCAGGAAGTTCAAAAGCTCCAAGACATATATGCGTGCTTTCTCCCCCGCCGATTTTGTGGATGGCTTATTTTTGGTTCCGACACGGGATGTTCGATTCCACGAATCATCCGGTCAACTAACAGAGGTCCGCGTAGTTAAGTCCTCCTTTAAGTTCGAGATACTTTCTTCCAAAACAATATTTATCGTTAATTGTCAACTAGAACGAAGGAAACAAAAAAGAGAGGTCGCACAACTTTTTGGGAGCCGTTTGAGGACCATAATAGACACTCCGTCGCGTGGATATTCGAGTATGGAGAGGGGAGGAAGTCATTTATACGGCCACCATGGAAAAGCGAATGGCCATTATCGAGCTAAGAGTGCTAATGGAGACAGAGGAAATTGTCGGCGACTTCCATTATTTTATTGATGGCATTAGGGTTGGTTACGTGCAAGAGGGAAATGTAAAGTTTAGTGAGTTCGCGATCAACAAGAAATTGTCTATCGGCTAGCGCTTTGAATCTCGGTTTTTATTTGTGTTTTTGTCGATGTTTTTAGGGTTCCGTATTTTGTCCGATATTTTTAGGGTTCCGTACTATTATTTAAAAACGTTACCATCATATTTTACTTTAACTTCTGTTTTTACTATTTATCTCCCCGCCAGTTTGTCTATTTTTGTCGGTGTTAAGTAGTATAAAAGCGTCATCCGCCGAGAAGCCATGGCAAGAACTAAGCAAACTGCAAGGATCCATCCAGTGGTGTAAGGCGGTGATTACATTAGTCCGCCTTCTTCATCATCGACTCACGAAGTCTCCGATAGAGATTCTCCTCCTCCCACCATGCCTAACGAAGACCCTAAAAGAAATCCGCGATGACGATCATGGGAGAAGCAGCCCGAATAAGTAGGGAGGTGCACTCCGGTTCGGAGACGAGGGATGAAAATGTGAGAGACCGCGGCGAGAATATGATGCCGGATTAATTATTGGGCAGCCGCCTCTTCTTGCTCTTCCTGCTCCTCCTGTTCCTCCTGTGGAGGTGCCAGGACCTTCAAATCAGAGGAGGAGGCCCAACGCCAGAAAGGGGAAGGCGACCAGGAATGTGAGGAGATCTGGCCGGAAGAGTCGGCCGAGGAAACGGCCTCGCAGATTCTTTGGGTGAGGAGGCGGCCGGAAGAGTCGGCCGAGCAACAGTGCCCAAATGTTTGGGGTGGGTGAGGGTAGAGGCCTAAGCGAAGATGAAGCCTCAGGTATTAAAGCGCTTCGCGAGATTAAGAAGTATCAGAAGAGCACTGAGATGGTCATTCCGCGTCTCCCATTTGCCAGGCTCGTGAGAGAGATTCTGCAAGAGTGTGGTGCGATACATCATACCAGTTACAGAATTCAAGCAACTGCCTTAAATGCTCTTCAAATGGCTTCGAAGCGGTTGGTGTCGGTCTGTTCGAGGACTCGCAGCTTTGCGGCAATACATGCCAAGCGGGTGGATCATTATGCGCAAGGACATGCGCCTTTGCGCCTTACGCATAAGGGATCCCGAAAATACTATGGTCAAAATTTTATGGCTGAATACAACAAGAAGAAAGACCCCCGAAAAAGGCCGTGGAAGTGCCTTTGTGTTTTTTTCATATGTATAATATTTCTTAATGCAATGGCTTTATAAGCTTAATCTCTTAGTCCATTTCTTTCTTAGAAGCCTAGCTTCGCTTTGTTTGTTTTTTTTTTTTAATGTTATACGGAGGATCACACGACGCCGACAAGCATTGTGCTTTTTGTTGCACATAGTAGTCTTCGGCGTGGTGATCCAACCCTAACCCTAACCCTAACCCTAAAATGTAACGGACAAATCTCCCCACAACGGCCGTGTGTCCCCTTTCATAATCGACAAACCGGCTACTTGAGTTCAAAAGTGACACCTTTACCGCCTCCTAAACATCTTCTTGTTTTCGCCGTTTGCTTCGCCATGGATTGTTATGTGAAGTTCTGAATGGTATGCATCCGCCCCTCATGACAACGAGGGAAGTTGCGCCGACTTGATTTATCCGTTCTATTGCAAGGAGTTGGACATCATGGCAAACAAGAGCGAGCTTGATGCTATCGCGAGGTTGCTTTAGCTTTCACCTGCACCGCTTTGGTCTCGCCGACGCCCTTTGCAGATGTCCCTGGCTCGTGGATTCCAAAACCAGCTCTAGAGGAGGCGGCTTCCCATTTGCAAACAGGGAAGATGTTTTTCAAGAATGCTGCGCAACGGGCTCCTCCTCTTGTGCTTAAGAAGGTATCTTATTTCTCTTTGCCGCTTGCATTTGCTAGTTATTGCATTCTCGCCGCCAAACCAAGATACACCGAAACAATGAAATCTTTAAGCCAAGGGGGGCCGCTTATGTGTGATGATGCTGACTATGACGTAGAAATGGAGATAGATCTACAAGAAGAAGAGCAAGAATGTAGGAGTTTTAGCTTCGACGCACTGGCCTTGGGTGAACCAGAGGAGGGAGATGATTCTGAAGGTGATGAGGATGGGGATGAGGATGAAAAGAAGTTGTCTGACATAACGCCAATTTTAGTGGAAGGCAAAGAATACTTATTGCTAAGTGATATAATCGAGGAACCCGCCTATGTTACTTAATGTGTGCTAGGGAAGACGAAGCTATCAAGTATCTTGGGCCGAATGGGTAAACTTAGGCCTAGATTTTGAAGAGGATTTGGACAAAGAGATGTTTGAAGTATCTAATTATACCGCAATGCTATAAAGCTTAAAGAAGCATATGAGAGGTCGGAGTCTCGATTTGCTCAAGATGAGGCGAATCTACCAACGGAAGAAGAATTCCAGCGTCTCCGCAAAGTCAAACGCCAACAGGATCTACTGTGTTTGGCAGGGCCCTTCACCAATCAAGGCAAAGATAAGCCCGGTAGATGAGGATAAATGTGAAGAAGATAATCTTGAGGGTTCTTATTTGTGGGAAGTAGATGATTTTTCTTGCCGACATGCACGCTGGGGACAGAAAGATTGAAGGACTCTACATTGTTAAGATATATCTCAAGATTCGTTAATGGGGAGATAATCGCCTTCAGCAGAACTTTCAGTCCAAAGGGTGCGAGTTTGTCTATTACCTCCGCATTATGCATGTTGGGAACCATTCCCAATTGGCATCAAACACCGAAAGGGTGATAGCAATTCTATGGATGTTGTGTTACAATATTTTGACGACCAAGCCGGTCTCATGGCGAGCAATATGTTAAATTTTTAGTCACGGGCTTGACTCACCCAAGGTTGGAAGCTGGGGTCGATAACATGGAAGTCATTGCCTTGTTGGATCAGTGCGGCAGGGGATTGAAAGAGCATGAAATTGACGACGAAGCTTGAGAAATTGGAAGTTATATGTTTTCCAACTTGTATCGGTAAAATTATTTATGTACAGATTGTCCTTCCGAAATTCCTAATAAAAATTATTTTATTTGTATTTATTCACATCACGCGAAATACATCAGTCTGATTTTCTGTCATATCTAGGTTTTCGCGTCGTGTGATATCTATCTCGAAGAAATGAAATATTATTGGAAAAAGACAATTAATTTATTTATTCCGCTCGTGTGACTCATGTTATAAATAGAAGACCGATGTCCACGCTGACCTCCGATCGCCTTCCGCCTTCTGCTCATCTTCTACTTCCGGCTTCCGCCTTCCACCTTCTGCTCCGATGGCATCATCATCTTCCTCTAGCAAGCGACCACGCCAAGATAGCACTCCCCAGCCCCCAGAGCTGCCCGTGGACATCACCCTTGCAGTGGTGATGAAGAGATTCAAGGAGATCCATGATGAAAACAACCGCCTCGGCCGCCGTGAACAATGAGGCGGTCGATGATTAGCCTTCACGAGGGAGTCTGGCCAGACGAAGCGAGACGTTGAGCTCGTGGAAACATTCGCCATGTACCAAGAGGCTTACGAGCGCAGGGCGAGGTAGAAGTTGAAACCGCTCACATGATTTCGCAGGCCTTAGAAGATATGGAGAAGAAGCTCTGAGCTGCGGAGGATGAGAACGCAGCCTTACGGCTTCAGCTGCAGGACATGAAAATCAGCTAGAGGATCATGAAGATCCCTAGCCGTTGTATCTATCTATTTTTTGCTTCAAAGAAAAGTTTTCTCTATTTTTTGCTTCTATCTATCCTGTTGTTCCAATGTATGTTCTGTTTTATTAAAATATCACACGACGCGAAATGCCTTGCTTGCAATTAGGTAGCAATCAATGGATTTCAGGCGGTGATCTCCATGCCGCTTCTATTTTGCTTCAATGAGAAGTTCTATCTTTAGTTATGTATCAGTAAAATTACTTATGTATAGATTGTATCACCGAAATTATCAATAAAAATTATCACACGAGCTTTCTCTGGAAGAAAAGACGTTAGAAGAAGTAACGGTCCTTTTTCCTCACACGACGCGAGAAGTAACGGTCGATTTTCCTGACCCACGGCATCCTTCGCGTCGTGTGACTCAAGCTACTACGAAATCCCTGTTATAAATAGAAGACTTTCTATCTTGCCTTCGACCTCCGATCCTCTTCCGCCTTCCGCCTTCTTCTGCTCATCTTCTCCCCCTTCCGCCTTCCGCCTTCCGCCTTCTCCTCCGATGGCATCTTCATCCTCCTCCAAATAGTTTACGGCCCCCGGGAGCGCCTCGCGGACATCACCCTTGCTGTGGTGATGAAGAGATTCAAGGAGGTTCACGACGAAAACAGCCGTCTCGTCGCCGAGAAGATGGAGGCGGTGGACAGGTTAGAATTCACTAGGGGGCTGCTGCATGAGCGAGACCTTGAGCTCGCAGCAACATTAACCAGGTACCGAGAGGCCAATAGCCGTAGGGTCGAGGCAGTTTTAACTGCACACAACATTTCGCAGGCGCTAGAAGATATGGAGAAGAAGCTTCGAGCTGCGGAGGATGAGAACGCAGCTTTACGGCTTCAGCTACAGGATCATGAAGATCCGTAGCCATTGTATATATATTTTTTTGTTTCAAAGAAAAATTTGCTCTATTTCTTGCTTCTATCTGTTCTCTTGTTTTGTTTTATTAAAAGATCACACGACGCGAAATGCCATTCTTGCAATTAGGTAGCAATCAATGGATTTCGCGTCGTATGATCTCCACAACGTACACCTCGTTGTATGTATAAATTCATAATTTATTAATGGAAAAGTGTATGTAACACAAATATCTAGCTAGATTATGTGATATAACTTGCAGGTAAATGCGAATTTGCATGTGGATGACAACGTCTATTCACATACACGGGCTTGTGGATGACAACGCCATGCCAAGGACGTGGCATGCGCCCGCCACAATAACATCGTTTTTTATACGGCCTGCATACAGTACGGCTAGGATATGACGGATCCCATGATGCGAACATAGGCTACCGTTGCCTAATTGCATGCTATAATTTCGCCTCGTAGGATTATTACACAACTTTATCGGTACTCGCAACCGTAGATTCCAACGTATCTCTAGTTTCTATATAAAACGTCGGAGGCCTTTGTCTTCTCCTATCCGCCATCTTCTGTTCTACCACATCCGCCCTCAGCCATCACTCCTGTTCTCCCATCACTTTCAATGGCCTCCAGCTCCAGTTCCATCCCTGCCGAGATCTTGTCTCAAGTTTTGGTCAAGGAAATTCAGAACATTCGCGCTGAAGCGGAGGAACGGATCCGCCTTCTAAAAGAAAAGAATGATGAAGACGTCGCCAAGCTGGTTGCGGCAGAGGAAAAGGCCGCCTTCTACAGGGAGGTGATTTTAGTGCGCGACAATCACGGGTCGCCTTTAGACCGCGAATTGCGCCGCCCGAGATATAACCTCCAAGAGAGGCTTAGGGCCGCAATCGAAGCGGGAGAGGCTGCCCGAGCCCAACTCGATGAGCGGGAAGATAAGGTTGCGGAATATGAGAACGTGGTTGGGCGGGGCGTGCAATCATGTTGGAGGAGCAGAAAAAATTATCACCGCCTCCGGTGAAGAGCTTGCCCGGCGATCATAGGCATCGGGCTCCTCCTAGAGGGGCCCGTTTTTTTTTTTTAATGTTTGTAATTGGTTTTATTTTTCAATGGGAAAAGTTTTTGACAAATGTACCGAATATTACGTTTCCTATTTTTAATTTTCAATATCCGTGTAGAGAGAATGACAAGATGGATCACACGGGTTTAAACCCTTCATAGGGTTTTAAAGCTCGTGGTGCGATTTCAAGGTGGTGTGATATACAGTGTAGTTAGAATAGTTATTAATGTGTTCCAAATGACAAGCACCATTAATGTGTTCTAGCGACAACCGATGTAATCCCCACGACACGCATGCATGCAACCGAGTGTGTTTAATATGTTCAAGCGCTAATATGTATAAATTGAGGTCCTTGCATGTGCTCCTTCCGCCGGTTAGAGTCTTTGCTCCTCACTTCTATAATCTTAACGTCCCTCCCATTTGTCATCTATGGCCTCCACATCCTCAACCGCTGATAATGGAAAACGAAGAGGATAGAACTCCCTTCCGACATAGTGTTGGGTGTTCTAATGAAGAGGTTGAAGGAGCAAGATGATCTTCTAAAGGAAAACGCCGTTACAATTCAGCAGGAAAGAAGAAGAGAATGAATTCAACCTTCTCATGCTTCAGAGCCGTGAGAGGCAAATCAGGCGTTGAATAGAAGGTCGACAGATGACATGCCCCAACAACCGCGACCGAGGTGGTTATGACGGCAACGAGGATGCTAATTCAGGCGTAAGAACACGCTGTGCTATTGGGACAGGAGCGACATGTACAAAGAGATGGTGGATGATTGGAGGAACGCTTTGGATAGGGTGATTGCTCGCTTGAGGGAAGAGATGAAGACTAAGACGAGGACTGAGCTGATGATGATGATGAAGATAATGAAGAAGAGCTCGCCTTTGGAGCAACAATGAGTCGTTGTATTTTGTTTTTCAATGTAACATCTTTCACAACTTTAATCAAAAGTAACCCTTTTTATTATTATCTTGTAAAGCTTCACACGACGCCGGCCACATAAATGCAAGCAATAGCGAACTCCACCGCTCGTCACCGTGATGATACAAATAAGATCACACGACGCCGGCTACAGCTTGTGCAAACAAGGTTGGAGGCAAGTACTTCAAGGTCGTGTGAACATGCTACACATTACAAGTATACTTTACCGATTCTTTGTCTCTTAGATCTCCACATTTGCTATGCTAGTGGGGCCCTAGAATTTTGCCAAGCAACTTTCCGTTTTCTCTTCAGCATTATGCCAATGGTGTTTACGACTTCTGGGTTGCTCCTTAAAGCGACCTTCTTGTCGTATTTAGCCATCGCCCTTCTATAAAACCACTCTGTCATCTGTCTTAGAGGGTTGGTTCCCACATTTCCACCCCCTCTTTGAGTGTTACGATGAAAGGCTATTTTAGCTTGTTTATGCGACTTCTCCATGCCTTGTGCACTCCACACTGCTAGGCTTCCATACTTCCTAAAAAACCAAGGTGCATGAGCCCAAAAGATGTGCAAGTAGTGCGTGACTTCACTCTCTCCCCATGCCTATGAAAGCTTTAATAAATTTGTTATTCGCTTGCACTAACATTTCTCAAGATCTTCTCTTGTGAGGTCCATTCTCTGAATGTATGGGAACAATTCAGACAATGCATCCCATGCTTTTTTTTTCCTCAATGCCGAACGAACGCCATCTCAGGCGGTCCTGCCCGCATCAACCAGCAATTTTCCAAATTCATAGACCTTTTCTCCCATCTAGTTTCCATGCTCGTGAGCCTCTCTATGATTTCTTTATGAAGCGCCGAAGCTTTCATCCCTCCAATTGACACCTTACGAGGCACACTTGTTCTTCCCCGCCTCGCTTCTCATCGAGCTCTAATCTTACATTGCCACCATGCAAACCTGCTTCTGATAGAACATGTTCAACTCTACGAATTCCTTCCTCTCTTCTCTTCTTGTCTGAAATGTTCCACACGAATCAGCAGCTCAAAAATATCATCTTGTCGATGATTCTCACAAAGCCGCAAAAGTGCGTATATGAACCCTCTCTAATGGAATGGGAAAATGCCATGGAACTTGGGATCTTCTTCTCCTCTATTAGGAGCATTTGCTTGGTTAAGGGACAAGGTTGAAACAGTCTTCCCAAAGACTTGACTTCCTTGCATGATTGCAAAGATGCATAACTTTTGCATGTTCCTTGTCCTCCTCCACTTATGTTGTACATTGCTTTCTCAGTTTTTAAATCAGACGCCAAGTGAAAAATTACTTTGTAAGATCCATAGTGATCTACTTGCAATTTTTCCCCTCCCTCGAATCTAGATATTAAACTCGGATGTCAGTTTGATTGAACACCCATTTCAAAACCTCGGGGTTTCTTTCTTTCTCAACTTTAAAGAGACCTAACCACCGTGTGTCATCTTCAGATTGACATGAGAACCATTTTTCCATGACGCTTCTTCTCCTCGTCCGTCACCTCTACATCTTTTTTGTTATTCTTGTTGCTCTTTGATTTAGCATGTGCAATTGCATTCTCAATTGCTCTATTCATGATGACAACGGATACCCTCTCATACTTCTCAAACTTGGTCAGTTCCATTTCATCCAATTTTATGCGAACTTCAATCTCACCATTAGTTTCTGCAACTGTTAAGTCATAATATTTGACAAGGAATTGTAAGAGAGTAACCAGGTCAACCCAAAGATTATTAAGCGCTTCATTCCAACTATATCACAACAATCCTTGCCATTCTTATCTTTTTATGGCTATGGCGGGACCAAAGACATTCAACGTGGTGCATCTCTCCTAATATGGCATACACCATCTTTGTCCTAGTAACCCTTGTATTCTCGACAATTTGTGGACGGGAGCTTAATACTTTTTTGTGCCCATTCTTTTCAACGCTGGTGGAATGGCTTGAATAGAGAACGGTAACCAAGCCTTATCGATGCCTACATCATCACAAACACCAGTACATCCGCCGCTTCTAACTTCTTGTAGATCTCCCTAGTACCATTTCCAATACCATCTTCTTGAGAGGAGAGTTGTAGGGCTGACAAATCATGTCCACTATCTCCCTGTTCGTCGCTAGGTTCTTCACTACGTAACCAAGATTGCTTCTAGTTTCCCCAGATCTTAACTGGCCTTTGCTAGTGTTGTAAACGGACCTTGTGGCCGTGACCCACTGGGCCTGAATGCACCTGATCCAAACTTCAGTTCCTCTATCTGGCCGATAATGCTTCTTCCTTTCTCGCAAGCCAAGGGTGTTTTCTTCAAATTCTTTAACCTACATTGAAGCCCAAAGTTTGCTCTTTCGAGCTCTTGGATCTTTTCTTGCAGCTGCCCTATCACCAATTTGGACTTCTCCACTTCAGATCTCAAAGAAGTTTCCCTCCCCAAGTCATTTCCTTTCCTTCATCACGATTGGAGTAATGAAGCGAGAGAAAAAGAGTCAGCTTTGGTTTAAGTTATAATTCTCTTGTGACAATCGGAAGCAGCTCATCTCAAGGAACTAGATTCGATTCAAATGCCTTCATCCTCTCTCAATCTCTCACAATATCCCAAGAGGCCGAGTTACCGCCACCACAAAAAATCGGACTAAACTTGAAACGTCCCGAAATGACGGTTTCCTCGCCACTCAACGGATCCAATGGATATAAACCGCCATCCGCCTGATGTCGATACTTTTTGAGCACAAGTATAAAACATGTCGAGGTCTAAGTTCTTATTTTTAGACCTCTTTTTTGCGATTGAAGACTGGAGCATATTCCTGAGTCAGTTGGATCCTTATCCACACATCATTTGGAGCTTCCATACCATGTGGGATCGCACGGGCGAAAATGAATGTGTACAATTTGTATGCCCCAAAGACAAGCCGCTTTGAGACTCAAACCAGACTAACCTCGTTTTGAAATTTGCAACGTGCATATGGAAAAAAGTCCATTCTCCTACAATCCATGCTTTTATATTAAAGCAAATTCAAAATTCCGAATTGTAGGGGCGGGAAGCCTGTATTGGGATGAAGTAAAGATCCCGGTTACTTTAACTTTTTTAAGGCTTGTCGCAGCGCCGAAACGAAAGTCTAATACAAAGCTTCAACCTACACATTCAAATTTTGAAATGTAGAAGGCGGAATGGACTCTAAATGAAAATAGGGCAAGACAAGAATCGGGTGATGCATGATTGGTATCTGACAAACCAAGAGACACCGTCATGAGTTGCCGGTATGCTATAATGCAAGTGGCTTTTTAGAAGCGCCACGTGTTGCGTCAATCTGTCTGACAACAAGAGAATTAAATACATATGGCGCCATAGATATGCGATTCCCTTATTCCGAGAATATTCCAAGCAAATCGGACGGGAAAAAGGGGGAAATATGACGTGGAATGGTTGATAGGAGGCCATTTTAGTTCATAAAACATAATATAACTTGGAATGATAGATATTTTATATGCAAATGGGAGACTATTGACGAAGGACTTGTGTTTAGTTTTAATTTGACAACAAATAAGAAAGTGGATCACACGATGCGAATTTAGTGTGTTCCATTTTTGTTGCATATGTACTATTCGCTTGGTGTGATCCTTGAAAAATAATATGCTCTTTGAAAAGGGATGATGACTTATGTACTTAAGAGTGATAACACATGTACAGTAAAAAAAAAGTTAGGTATTCAAATGGAATTAGAAGCAAAAACTTTTTACATTCAAAATTTTTTATGGCCGTATGGCTTTACATCATTTTGTAAATTTAAATGCCCGGAGGCTTCAACTATTCACAACAAAAAGCCCTGAGGCTTGCAACATATGGTAAGAAGTCGGAGGCAAGCTCGACTAAGAACAAGGAAAAAAAATAAGAGGTGCTCTGCCCTAACAAATTTCATTCATCTGCTTCATCATCTGCAAAAAAAAATAAGAAATAACCGTTAGTTGAATGCTTAAGAAAAGAAAGAAAACATGCATGTACCATGAACTAACGCCATGAGCTCCTCGAAGTCAGCAGATTCGTCTTCAACTTCTTCATCTTCTTCATCATCTTCGGCTTCTTCTCCGTCGGTAGACCACTCATTTTCTGAAGAATCTCCTATCCAGCCTTCAAGAACACCTGTGATGAACTCCTGCTCCGAAATTTCCTCTGATTCCTCATTCTCTGATTCCTCGTCAAAGGAATCGAGGAATCGAGAGGAATCGAGGCATTCGAGCAAGAACCGTGGGCAGCGGAGGGAATCATGGGAGGGAACACCTCTTCCAGCCGTAATAGGCGCCTTGGAGGACACCTCCCCGCTCTTCCGTAGCTGATCTCTTCATGGCGATGGACTAGAGAAATTGGGCGGAGGATCTAGCAAAGATTGGGCGGAGATTGGGGGGAGAATGGGCGCCAATCTAGGCTGGAATAGATATAGGCTGGATTAGACGTGAAAATCGTAGGAATGATTCGTATTCCAGTCCTATCAACCATCATTACATGCCATTATGTGCATATCTCGAAATTTGAGCCATATCTAATATCTTCCTTTTTTAACCTTATACCTAAATATCCAATATCTTCCTTTTTTAACCTTATTCCTAAATAGCCAATATCTTCCTTTTTTAACCTTATTCCTAAACCTATATGATTTGAGTTTAACCAGAACATGAACACCGATATAATTCGAATTTAACATACTATTTAATACCAAGATGCTACGTCACACTATGTCGATAATTGGGATTTAAAAAAAAACACTCCAAACCCTCCTCGAGAAAACCACGTAAGTGCCGACTCCTCACTTGTGTTTAAGTTTAATTTGACAACAAGCAACTTCCATATCGGTGTAGATCGCGACGCCAAAATCAAGGTGTGGTATTTTTATGCCCCAACACAATTAAACCGTGTGAGCCGAACGTCCGCATACTAACCGTTTTTGAAATTTGCAACGTGCATATGGAAATCGAAAAGTCCATTCTCCTACAATCCATGCTTTTATACATTAAGCAAATTCAAATTTGGAATTGTAGGGGCGGAAGCCCGTATTAGGATGAAGTGAAGATCGGTTAAAGCGCACGCGGCAAATTCCAAATGAAAGTCCGATCGATACAAAGCTTCAACCTACACATTCAACTTTTGAAATGTAGAAGGCGTGACGCCAAGACGCTTACCAAGAGACACCGTCATGAGTTGCCGGTATGCTATAATGCAAGTGGCATTTTAGAAGCGCCACGTGTTGCATCAGTCCGTCTGACAACCAACAGAATTAAATACATATGGCGCCATGAATGTGCAATCCCCCTTATTCCGGAAGAATATTCCAAGCAAATCTGTAATTATGAGAGTTTGGTATCCTAGGTGGCATGGGAAAAAGGGAGCGGAAATATGACGTGGAATGGCTGATAGGAGGCCATTTTCAGACCCCAAATCCGCCCTAATGTCCCAAATAATCCACCTTGGGGGTGGCAAACTTGCACTTAGAGAACTTGGCAAAGAGTTGGTGACATCTTAACTTTTGTAGGGCCAAGCGGAGATGTTTCTCATGCTCTTCCAACGTTTTACTATAGATGAGAATATCGTCAAAGAAAATAACAACAAAGTCATCCAAGTATTGGCGGAAGACGTCATTCATTAACCGCATGAAAGTCGCGGGGGCATTAGTTAATCCAAAAGGCATAACGGTAAACTCATAATGCCCATATCTTGTGCGAAAAGCAGATTTATGGATGTCCTTCTCCTTTATTCTTATCTGATGGTATCCGGAGCGTAAATCAATCTTTGAGAAATATTTGGCCCCTTGCAACTGGTCTATTAGATCATCTGCCCTAGGCAAAGCATAGCGATTCTTGATGGTATGCTTATTGAGCTGCCTATAATCAATACACATCCTCAAGGAGCCATCTTTTTTCTTAACAAAGAGGATAGGGGCGCCGAAAGGTGAAACACTAGGCCGAATGAAACCTAGGTTTAGTAACTCCTGAAGTTGCTTCTTAAGCTCTGCCAACTCTGGAGGACTCATTCAGTACGGGGCCTTACTGGTAGGCTTAGTACCTGGTTCTAGAGCTATCTCACATTCTACCCCTCTAAAAGGAGGAAGCTTCTGGATCTCATCTGGAAAAAGATCGCTAAATTCTCGGAGAAGGTTAGCAATCCCTTCTGGCAAGGTGTCAATTACTTGCTTCTGCTTAGCATCTGACTCAATGGAGGCAAGTCTAATGACGCAAAGGAGCTTATCCTTGCGTAACGCTTTTTCTAACTGTGCAATAGACATAGACTATATAATAGGGTTGAATGGATCATCTTTTATAGTCACGCGTGCCCCATTAGCGGCGTTGAAGGTAACCTCCCGTTTCTCGCAGTCTATATTGGCCTTTGCAGATGCCAAAAATTCCATACCAACAATAAGATCATATTTGCCAATGTCCATTAACTCGGCACCCAAGGCAACTGGTGCACCTGGCAACTGCATCTTAAGGTTAATGCGGCGGCCATGAGTGTGCCTAATCTTACCACTGGCTAACGTGACTGGCTTTGGTCGGGATCTCAACGTTTCAAGTTGCAATACCTGGGCCATTCTAGGAGAAGCAAAATTATGTGTACTACCCGTATCCATCAAAATTATGAAAGGCTTACTGTCTACTTGGCCTATGGTGGAAATAACAGAAGGCTGACTTTCAGCGTTGTCAGTTTCAATGGCTGCAAGAATATGAGACGCACCGTGAATGTACTCGGGAGCCTCGTCCTCGACATGTGGTGTGGACTCAAGATCATCCCAATTGAGGTCAGCCATGGCCAGCTGGGCAGTCTGCGTGACATAAGGACAATTCTGCATGAAGTGGCCGGGTCGCATGCACCTGTAGCATGCCTTATCTCGGCGGAGCTGTTCTCGAGCTTCTTTAGGAATAGACTGTAAAAGGTTCCGAACTTCCTTGCCGACATTATTCGATTTATCGGGCGTGCTGAAAGTGACTTTCTTTTCCTGGCGGCCATAAGAGTTCTCACCAGGGGCCCCCCTTACTTGGTGAGCTGGGTTTGTAAGGTGTGGACCAGGCGTGGCGCGAGTAAGGAGCTTGACGCGGATATTGGTTCCTTGGTGTGTCCTCCTCGAGGCTTAATGCCTTAGCCTCAATAATTGAACTCCATTTTGGGTCTATGGCCTTAACCATTCGCTTAATGGATGGGGCCAACCCTTCAATGTAGCCCTCCACCGCCCTCTTTTCATTCATCCCTGGTACGTACAGCCTTAGCCGCATGAATTCATCAGTATAGGCCTGAACTGACATACCCTTCTGCTCCAGCCTGTAGAAGGTCTGGATTTGTTGGCATTTGTGTGCACGAGGCACATAATGCGACTTAAAAGCCTTGGCAAACTTTTTGAACTTGCACCGCCTCCCTGTCTGTGTGCTTGGCTCGCATAGCCCTTCCACCAAATACGGGCAGCTCCTGTAAGGTTTGTGGTGGCAACCTTCCCTGTATCCTTTTCTGTCATTCCATAGGATTTCCCAAACTCCTTCATCTCGTCGAGCCAGGACTCTGCATTCAGCCCACCTCTAGATTTACCATCAAATTGGGCCAATTTCCTATTTTTCCATATACTGGTTATGGCTGTATCAACCGCTTTCGGGTACTCCTTTGTCCCCCTGGCGATGTGCATGGCCAACGGATGACCGCAGATTGTTAGTCCCAGGCCTCCCCGGTACGGACTATTCATGCATCTGACGGACCAAGTCAAGCTCAAGGATCCGATCAACCACGGGTCAGCCATCCAAGGCCCCCCGAAGAAGACCAAGCAGCAAATATCAAGAGGCGCCGCCGGACAAGTGGATCGGTCACACCGCCACCACAACGGATTCTAGGCACTTCAAGAGGCACCGCCAACATTCCTGCAAATCAGGCCTCCTTCTAGGAGTCGGCACCGAGATCAGTCAGAGTGTCTATATTGGGCCAAAGGCCATTGTACTATATATGAGTAGAGCTAGCACATGAGTTTTTAGATGAGTTTTGAGTCTTGTCTCTCTTCATCTTCTCTCGATTCGAGCTCATGTATGTTCATCATTGATATCAAGGAAGCTTATCATTTTCCTCTCATTGTTCTCTTACATTCATTTTCTTCTTCTTGTTCTTTTCTTGCAAATCCCAAGCGTGACATAGTCCCCCTGATTCTCTGTTAGATCCAAGGGTCCTCACAGAGGGATGTCTTGCAGGAGTTCCCGAACCCAGACCCCAAATACTGTCGCCGCTGCCGGGTCTGATTCGATTTTCCTTTCTTCTGTCGCCATGTCTGTCCGCAACTTCACGCCAGAAGAACTTCTTTTCCCAAACGGCGTCTCGCTTGGCGCCATCATCGAAGGGAAGCCGCTTGCGTGACATGTATGGATCCGCTTATGACATTGAGGAGGCCACCTTCGGTCTAGGGCTCGGTCCGGCGCCACCCACCCTCGTGTCATGTCTCGTCCGGAATTCTCCGCCTCAAGCGTGCAAACATTGCTCACGACCTCATCTCCTCATCACTATCAGGAGCCCTATCCGCTCAACCTTGCACAACCTTACTTTCATACCCCTAACATGCCTTCATCCATCGGTCTTTCCGCCATACGCCTCTTTCACAACCATCATCTCCTACGGGTGGACGGGATATCCACAGTCTCTTTGCTCCTCCCCGTGAATTTCCCTTCCCTACATTTCCCACCACTCTTCCCTTTACAACCTTACCGACCTCAAAACCAATGATCGCACCTCCAAGACCTCCACCTCAAGAACCCTTTCAGCAGGTCTTTCGACACCATGCCACCGCCAACTCCACCTCAATATCCTCACTATCATGTTCCCGTCCCAGCCCAAAGACTTTTACCTCTACCTTTCAGACCCTTAAGCTGACTTATCCTACCTTTGGCAACACGAAAGGCAAACCTTTAGACCAAAGTGCTCAGGCCCACATGGAAGAATTTGAGGCTCGCTGTCCTAAATGGTCATGCGCAACCTCAACTGAAATTCCACGCCTTTTCCACCACGCCGTGGCTCCCTCATCAATGGCTCATGTCCAACAAAAGCCACCGGAAACAAGATTGGTCCGAAATGAAAACCGCTTTTCTTTCACTATGGGACCACGGATGATGATCAACTTCATCTCAAGCAACTCAATGACCTTCAACAAGAGCCCACTGAGTCCGCCCCGGGATTTTGCGATCGACTTCACATTCTCGCCAAAGAAACTCAAGGAGTACCCCACACGAGCCGGATCTTGGTCTGGTTTCTCCAAGGACTTCCTCCAGCTATCCGACTCATGACAATACTCGCACCAAGACTTTGGAGCAGGCTATCGATCTTGTCAATCACTCGGGTCAATGTTTCCTCCCCGTATGTGGCTCTTCAGGAGCTCCCTTTCATTCCACCCGCCATGGTTCCCCGTGATCGCCGTTCAACCTCAACACGCCAATCCATAGCCGCAATCGATCCGTGCCATATCTGCAAATATCAAGGCCACTTGGCGAATGAGTGCAACTCCACCAATGGCCCGCCTCATTGTAAAAGATGCAACATGTGCAATCATGCCACTAAGAGTGCACTCGCACTCATCCTACACCTTTCCGCAACAAGATGGTTTATCAAGTGCAAACCACACCTCAGCACCAATCGCAATATCGCAGCCACCACCGCAGTGCAACCCACTCAACTCTATCAAGAACCGGAGCAAACCACGGGACCCAATACACGCCCTCCTTTTGATCCTTCAAAGCTCGTTATCACCGCAAGAATGGGGTCATACCACCACGGCGTGTCCTCAACTTCCACAAGTTCAAGTACGCCTTCCCCGCACAAATCAGACCACATCGGTCCGCCTCACGGCTTACCAACTCGATTGCTAATGGCAAACAAGGACCGCCGCCCCGCTCTTCGAAGCCACCTCGCAAGACCTCGCCCATCACGGTATCAACCCGCTCCCCGCCAATCAACCTCAGCGGATCAACAAGCACGGAAGAAATTTTTCGTGCACTTAATCCTCCAGCCTCAGCCATCCAATTGGGTTGGTTTGGTTTCACGCCAGACCAGGGCGTCACGTCCCTTAACCATTATTTCTCATGGCACGCAACCTGCTTTTGCGAATGATACCATTCCTCATGATGCGTAAAAAAGTTCACTTTGCACCGATTTAGAAAACTCATGCCGCATGTCATGCCTAAAGTTCGCCAAAGCATTTCAACCTCATGCAAGTCTGCTGAAGGCCGCCACGTTAGCCAATGTTCATGCCACTACCGAGCTCAACAAAGACAAGAAACACCTTCCACGCCTCAACCTCCACGCCTCGGACCTATCCAAATATAGTTGCTGAGGTTGACCTACTCAAAGAAGTTGCTGCTTCATTACCACGCACTCCAGCACCTGTGGATCCAGCAGATCCTTTTTCTCATGTGCCTCTGGAACTTCAAGAGGAACTAGCAAAAATCAAAATTCCTTTAAGTTTGGCCACAATTTTGAAACTCGCCCCGCTCTCAAGGACCAACCATTACCACTCCCGACCGCTTTTAGTTGGGGCTGTTGCTACCTCTACTCCCACCTGTACATGCCACGTTGGGCAATCAACAAGTCAATCATGTTCAAATTGACGGAGGTAGCGCGGTCAATCTCATCACGGATAAACTCCGCAAACAAATGGGCATCAAACAACTCTATCGTGCCCCATATGACATCAAATTGGCTAATGGCCATATCACGCGACCTCAAGGCGTCACGCCTCTTCTTCACATCAACATTGGTGATCTCCGATTCCCCTTGGAATTTGGTGTTTGGAAGGCTCGCGAAGATCCGTGTGATTATGAAATGTTGGTCGGCAGTGCCTTTTCTCCGCCAGCCAAGAGTATCCATTACCGGGCCACGGATCGCTTAGTCATCACAGATGGTCACCTCAACGCCACCATGGACTTGGAAACAGTAAAATCATTTCCGGCCGACAATGCTGAACCCTCTCTCTCACACCGCATTCGAGGGAAGCTCAAAATATCTATCAAGTTCGGGCTCCACCGCGAAGCGCCTCTGTCATCCTACCCTCAATATGCTGATCCTTGGGGAGAAATGACCCTTGATCGTGGACCAGCCGT
The DNA here is from genome assembly GCA_021234155.1 of Isoetes taiwanensis. NCBI lineage: Eukaryota > Viridiplantae > Streptophyta > Lycopodiopsida > Isoetales > Isoetaceae > Isoetes > Isoetes taiwanensis. Next base: position 1,805,611 of record JAJEKV010000110.1, on the reverse strand, counting down.
GGCTGCTTTGCTTGACCCTTTACCGGCTCCTTGCAATCGAATTCAACGAGTTGATCACTTTTCAGATGTGGAATCTCCCGCAGCTCCCCGTAGATGTCCACGCCGTCCATGACGCAACCTCTACTTGATGAAACTCAAAGAACCTCTCTTTTCACCACGCAGAGCCCACGATCCCGTTATGCTTCAACCTCCTGCTCATATTGTCCAGACACGGAAGTTATCCCCATATTCAGACTCCTGAAGTCGAGATTGTGGACGAGGGCAACAATCACCGTCCGGTTGTTCGCAAATCTTCCCACCCCTATCGTAACAGGGGCCACGCTCTTCAAAAAGTTCAAACACATTTTCGCCTGGAGCTACAGAGATCTTCGGGGATCAACAAGACCTTGGGGAACTCACCATTCCTACCAAGTCCGATGCACGCCCAAAGATAGCAACGACAAGACGCTCAACCCCAATTACCGTGGATCGTGTCAAGGCGGAAATTGACAAACTCCTTGTCGCAGTTTTGATCTATGAGGTCAAACATTCTGAATGGGTGAGCCCCATCGCCATTGCACTCAAACACAATGGTAAGATCCGGCGTTTGTGGACTACCAAAAACTCAATCGAGCCACGGAGGCGTGATCATTTTCCACTTCCCTTCACGCACCCGTGTTCGGAAGAAGTTGGGCCGGACATGAGATGTACTCCTTCATGGATGGTTTTTTCGCTACAATCGGATCTCAATCAACGAATCTGATCAACTCAAGACTACTTTCACCACCCCCCGTGGTAGGCACTTTTTGCCTACAAGGTGGTTCCTTTTGGCTTATCAAACTCTCCATCCACGTTTCAACGCATCATGCTCTCGATTTTCATGATTTTATGAAGGAAAATCCTTCTTACAAATTTTTCAAGATGACTTCTCTCGCTTTCTACGCCCCATGGCTGACCATTTGGATAAATTGGAACTCGCTTCCGTAAATGTGATGAGTCCCAAGATTAGTCTCAATCCCGAGAAATGCACCTTTTGTGTCACCTCGTGTGTTCTGTTAGGACACGTTGTCGATCGCGTGTATCACCACAGATCCTGCCAAAAAGCAGTTGTGTGCTCAAAGCTCAAGCACCAGCAAATATCAAGGAGACACGCTCTTTCCTGGGTAAGGTCAATTATTACTCCACCTTCATTCCTGGACTAGCAGCCATTGCAGATCCCATTCATAAATTCACGGGTGATGAATCCACCTGGGCTTGGAATTCCTAGGCGGATACTGCTTTCCAACACTTGAAGCTTTTGCTTACTCAGGCCCCGGTTCTTGTTCCTCCTCAATGGGACAAGCCCTTTCATGTTCATGTTGATGTCTCGGCGTTTGCTATTGGAGCTGTTCTTTCTCAAGAATATGATGCGCACACTGACAAACCAAACCGCTACGCCAGCCGAAAACTCAATTCTGCTGAGCGCAACTATTCTGCCACAGAGTGTGAAGCTTTGGGTCTCATTTTCTGCGTCCAACGCTTCCGTCACTACCTTTTGGGCAGTCAGATCACATTCTTTGTTGACCACCAAGCACTCCTTTATTTGATCAACAAATCCACGCCCACGGGCCGCATTGCTCGTTGGGTCCTTCTTCTCCAAGAGTTTGCCCCTTTTGAAATTGTTCACAAGGCCGGCAAATCTCATGTTGTCCCGGATTATCTTTCACGCATCCACACAGATGATCCCTCCACTGGAGTCTCAGACGCCTTTCCTGATGCTCAACTCTTTTTAGTCACGGCAACACCACATTGGTTCCATGACTTTCAGCAGTACCTCCTCACAGGCGCTCTTCCACCAGAGGACATGATGCTCTCTCATGCCAAACGACAATCCCGTCGTCATCAATTTCTCCGCGACGTCCGTGACTACACCATGGTTGCTGGACATCTTTACAAAAAGGGTAAGGATACCATCCTTCGACGCTGTGTTCTACCTCATGAAGTTCCAGATATTGTCCGCGAAGCTCATCAAGGGCTAGGTGGTGGTCATTTTCATGGTGACACCACGGCACGCAAAATCCTTCTAGCTGGGTATTTTTGGCCCACGCTCTTCAAAGACGCTCACGCCCACGCCCGCACGTGTGATGCTTGTCACAGCATGGGACGCCCCATGGCCCGTGGCGGCTCTTCCCTTGACGACCGCCGTCGCCACCCACTTCCCTCAGAAATGGGGAATGGATTTTGTGGGACCCATCGATCCTCCCCGCTGGCGGCACACCCGTGCCGCTACATTCTGGTTCTCACCGACCACGCTACTAAATGGGCGGAAGCTTGCGCGACTTCCGCATAACACCTGCGGCAAAAGCAGCGGCCAAGGTCCTCTATCAACAAATTATCACGCGATTTGGCTGCCCCACGGGCTGGTCGCTGATCGTGGTGTCCATTTTATCAATCATACCATCAAGGAGCCGACGGACATTCTCCTGATATATCATCACAAGAGCACACCTTACTATCCTCAAGGCAATGGTTTGGCAGAAAGCACCAACAAAACTCTGGTCACAATTCTCAAGAAAATTTGTGACGCTTCTCGCACTGACTGGCAAAACAAGCTTCCTACTGTTCTGTGGGCTTACAATACTTGTTTCAAAATAGCTACTGGTCACACTCCTTTCAAATTGGTTTATGGTCAAGAAGCTCTCATGCCTTTTGAGTACATTCTCCCAACTCTCCGTTTTCAACTGGCTACTGCCCATAATCCGCCAGCTGCACTCAAAGAAAGGGTTTATCAATTGGAACAGTTGGATGAACTTAGAAGGGATGCTTATATTCATGTTCTTCATGGACACCGGTTGCAAAAATCTTTACATGACAAACGTTTGAAGACAAAAACATTCAAGGAAGGCGATTTGGTTCTTCTTTATGATTCTCGGTACAAAACTTTTCCGGGTAAGCTTAAGTTTCGATGGCTTGGCCCTTATCAAATTGTTCAAGTGGTTCAACCCAGTGTTTTCCAACTGGCGGAGTTAGATGGAACTCCATTACCTACACTGGTTAATGGCTTTCGCCTCAAAACATTTCATACCACAGAAAGTGAAAATCACCAAACAGAGGCTGTTCCAGACACACATACAACAGATAGTGACTAAACCAGCGGCATATTTATATTATAGGTGGATTTTTTTACAAAATGTGGGCACAGCCCAGCTATTTCCGCTATGGGCACTGCCCTATATACAAAAACGGGCTCAGAGCCCTATCTACTAAGTCCTAAGAAGAAAAACCCTCTACTCCGGGTTCGGAGCAGAGGTGATGCGCAGGATGTGGTAGAGGTTCTGCTCAGGGTCCCAGCGAAGGTGCAGAACCACCTCCATCCCGTTGGTATGAGGATCGGGATGTTCAGCCATCCCGGAACACCAGCCATCCATTCTCAGGCCACGATTGTGGCAGCGCCAGAGGTCCAGACAATTCATTTTGCAAGTAATCCACTCTTGACAGTTAGTGGGCATCGTGCAGTTCTCGTTCAAACCAGCAGCAGCCATGCTGAGCGCCATCGAATGTCTTCGCTTCACTCCCGGTTCGTCTTATATAGCCAACCAAGGAACTCCTTGTCGACGTGGACCAATAAAAAAAAATCGCCAACGTGTTTGCAATGCAAGGCTGTTTCTAAACAGAGAATCTGTTCTCCCGCCGCATATCTAGCCATGGTACCCTCTGACACATTCGTTTTAATGATATCCCACTTCGAGTTGCCAGCATTAAATGCCATTGCTTCTTTTCATACCCGTCACACATTAATATGTGTCCTTTGGCCACCTGTCACATCCGATCATTTTCTCACGTCTCATCTCCACCGTTCATTACTTCTCCCTTGGTTGTTTGGGGACTTAGCCAAATTTTTGCCTCTCAATCGCCTCCTTGGCATCTTTCAACACCTGGCACCATCAACGGTTGCCGTTTCGTCCTCATCATGCCTCTTCGCCTCCATTTGCGCGCCCTAAACCTTTTCGTCCCTCTGCGCCTTCGTCCTCCGTTCTTTGCCTTCGTCCTCCGCCCTTGAATCACTGTTCTTTTCCGCAAATCTTTGCCATGGCTGCACCAAAATTTTCTACACTTCAAGCTCTTTGCTCCCGAGGAACCGCTCTTTTTGAGTCAGATCTTTCTTGGCGCCACTTTCCGGGAAGCCCTTGTTGGCCCGGATCGTCTCTGCGATCGCAGCGCCGTAAACTTTCTGAATTCTCTCAAATGGAACTTCCGCTCCAAATCGACCAGTTAGGCGGTTCATCGCTAACATCGTCAATAGCCCGCATGGAACACCACAGTGGTCGATGGCACCACCATTTCGCTGACTCAGCACCTGATTTCTGAGGTATTCCATATTCCTTTGCAAACCCCTTGTTTATCTTGGTCTGCCATACAGGATCTCGATGTCACTGAGTTTGGTGCTCCTGCTTATCATGCAAATGTGCATCGCCTGACCAATATTGACAAGCCCCATGAGACCTTTGTTAAGTTTACGTGGCGCGCAGTTCCTTTGGTATTCTATCAAGAACACCCATATCAATAAACCTTTCTATAATATAAGTGGGTCATCAACGCTACTGCGCTCAACCCACCACATTGATTGGCCCCAATTGTTTGTTTCTACCGTCTTCTCCAAGAAGTGGACCGTCTTCGGGCTGCCACTTCTATTTCTGAAGTTTCTGTGGGAGGCCACCTTCAAGCTATTATCCGTCATTACTTTCCTCCCACACCTCCTCATTCTCATGATTCCACTCAGCGGTCCCTTCCTCAGACTCACCAAGTCGGCACTTCACGCCCTTCTTCCTCTGGTCATGTCAAAATTCCGCACTCCCATGTCACTGTCTCCTCCTCTGCTACAGAATCCAAGCATTCCAGTTCACACCATGTCTCACAAATATCGCAAACCAGGCAACAACAGGCTCCACCACCACAAAGACCCTCGTCACCGTTGTATCGATGATCAGCCAGGGATGCTCAAGCCGCTTTTTCTAAAGTTACAAGAATCCCAAGAAGCTCTTATGAATGGAGTTCACACGGCCCTGACGGCCTCAGATGCGGTTCACCGTGACCTTCAAGCTGCCACTGCACAAGTTCAAACTTTGGAGGCCCAACTTCAAGACAAGCACGGAGCTCTCTTACAGGCCCGTATAGATCTCAAAAGTGCACAGGATCAGACCAGCCTACTTACAGATCAGCAGGCTCAACTCCAATCCGAAATTCAGGACTTATTGGAGCAAAACAAGTCCAAAGATACTCTCCTGAGTGACAAAGAGAAAGATATAGCTAAGCTTGACGCCTTGTACTCCGAGCTTTGTGACAATTACAAAGACTCAAGTTCAAAACCTTACCGTGGCGCTCAAATTGCCTCTCGGCGGCTCAGCTCTCCACGCAGACTTCACGACTCACATCTCTCAAGATCGCCTTACGTTGGTTCAAAACGTAAAATTCTTGATGACGCGGAGATTGCCGGTTTCCGACTCAATGCTCTGGGCAATCCACCTCACAGTCCACACTTCTCGAAACGGGTCCGTGACCCGATCCACGCCTCTAGAAAAGGACCACGAGGATCCGCGACCTTGAACAACGGTTACAACAACGCTATTCGGGTCTGATGAGGCACGACCAAACTTGACGGGCTATATTGCCATCGTTAGCCACTTTTTGTTGATTTCCCAGTTTCTTCCTCGCTATCCGGATTATGTGGTTGCCCGTCGCCACCTCTTTCTTCCGGGTGGCATGGGGCTGATGGTCCCGTGGATGTTCACCTACGCACTGCAGATTTTCTTCGGATCTGGCCCGAACTCTCAATTGAAGACAAAGGTTTATGTTTTGTGCCTTTTGGTCTTTGATCTCATTCACTGCGACGATCCGGACTTCATCACCTTCAGACTTGTTCAGCCCATGGCTTACATTTTTCATGATTTCTATCTGGGTGATACATAGGAGAGATTTCGGGATGGGCCACGACAGAACTTTCGGGTGACCCCACTCTTCAATGGTTGCTTCAGGATAACAACCCCTATCTCGCTGATCATGCTCAGACCCACGCTCTTCATCAAGAGTACATGCCTGAGCTTGCTCATCATTTGCCTCTCGGCAAAGCGGAAGTCTTTGCAACAAATAAGGGCGTGTCACGGGACATCCCGGGATCTTCCCTATGCACAAGTTTACATGCAACACCTCATGGGGTACAATCAATTCACGTGCTCTTCCGGATAGCAAGGCGGTCCCTCACCAAGTGGGATAGCCCTCCCGTCAACTCTCAACTCCCCGCCTCGCATGCGGGATCGTTTGTGTAAAGCTCTTGATCCGGCCCTTGTCGGTGAATTCGGGGAGGCGGGCTCAGCAACCCATGCCCACGGGCATGGTTCCCTCTCCCTATGCTTCCCTGGGTGTTCCTCCGCCCCCAGTTCCTGACTTCGATTGGCATCTCCCCTTTTGGACAAAGGTCATGGATGGTCATCTTTGGATGGACTCCACCTCGGATCTCGACCGGATCTCCGGTGGGATCCCGTTTTGTTCGCCGCTCCAATTGGGAGGAGGGTGCCACTCTTGATAACACCATGAATTGGATCTATATTGCTAATGAGCGTGGTTGGCAATGCCCTGATGATGCGCTTCATGGTCTTGACACCTTCTTGCAGAATGCCGCCACCTCACGGATCCTTCATCCACCTTCAAGCGTGTTTTTGTGCTGCTCTAAAATGCATCTTGCTCAGCTCCTTAAATCGGCGTCCATTTTTTTTTATCCCCGAATGCCCCACAAGGTGCCTTGACCCACTTTCCTGCTGCTCATGGAATGTCAGTTTGTTTCTTCCGATGCCCATGCTGCCCTTGAAGACATGGTGCGATCTCGTTTTCTCATTGATGCAGATCCTGCCCTTGGCCTCAACACTCCTCCTGCTCTTCAAACACGCCAGGATCTCATTGGCCAGTACCATAATGGTGCCCGTCCTCATTCCCGTGAGGATCACTTTCGCCCGATGGCTTCCCCGCCTTCGAAACACTTCCTCCTTTTCTTCACCACGAAAGTCGTTTGGTGGGGGGTGTTAGTCCTGTGCCTCCTGTGCGGGACTATTCATCATCTGACGGACCAAGTCAAGCTCAAGGATCCACTATCAACCCACGGGTCAGCCATCCAAGGCCCCTTGAGAAGACCAAGCGGCGGCCTATCAAGGCGCCGCTTTCGGACAAGTGACGGGCCGTCACCGCCCGCGTCAGCGTCAGCGTGATTCTAGGCACTTCAAGAGGCACCGCCAACATTCCTGCAAATCAGGCCTCCTTCTAGGAGTCGGCACCGAGATCAGTCAGAGTGTCTATATTGGGCCAAAGGCCATTGTACTATATATGAGTAGAGCTAGCACATGAGTTTTTAGATGAGTTTTGAGTCTTGTCTCTCTTCAGTCTTCTCTCGATTGCGAGAGCTCATGTATGTTCATCATTGATATCAAGGAAGCTTATCATTTTCCTCTCATTGTTCTCTTCTGTTCTGTTTTCTTCTTCTTGTTCTTTTCTTGCAAATCCCGCGTGACATAGTCCCCCGGATTCTCCTGTTAGATCCAAGGGTCCTCACAGAGGGCTGTCTTGCAGGAGTTCCCGAACCTAGACCCAAACACAGATGACTCAGAAGACTCAGAAGTTACTGGGAGGAGGTGGCACTGTCCCTAGAGGAGCCTCAATGACGTTTGGAACGGTGCCTCCTCGGTACGGGTGCAGGACTGGATTCAGGTGCAGAAGGCTGCTGTGGTGGGGGCGGTGACGGAGGTAACTCCGGTCCATCCTCCTGGGTATGCTGCGGTGGGTTACATTCAGCACATAAGTCTGCAACTCAACTAGTTGCCTCTTCATCAATATAAGTTCCTGCTCAGGGGTTAACCTACTGGCATTCGAGGGTGCCTGCCAGCCGGCGTTGCGTGCACCGTCTATATTGAGCATAACAAGATATAAGCAGAATTTCATCAACATCAAGTCTCACAACAAGATCATTTTGGGTAGTACTGAAGTAAGAGTGAATAAGAGAAGACAAGAGAAAAGATTTTGATTATAAGTCAAAACAACGGTTACATTGAAGAACTTCATACTGAAGGTAGTTATCAACTTAAAGTTAAGTAATACACAAGTGGATTTTTATACATGGGCCACTTTTTTAGTCACACTGAAACATAACAAAACAAAACTGAGGGGTCCGGACCTAGGGGTTCGCAAAAGGATACAGGATGGAATAGCGAACACTTTCACGTACAGCTCTGACGAGCTTGTAACGTGCCCAGGCCTGGATGATAACAGGTTGGTAGTCCCAGGTGGGGCTAACAATAAGGAGATTGAAAAACCTCCTTAATGCATAGAAGATTTGCCACAGGTGGTCGCTGGCATCCTCGAAAGCTTCGTGCCTGGACATATCCCAATAGTCCCATGTGCGGCGAAGGGTCTGCTTCAGGTCGTCAAAGGCCCGTTCCCTGAGAATGTTAACTACCTCCATCCCCTTGTCTGGATCATAAGGCTCTTCTGACTCTGCGAGTTCCTCCATCTCATAGTCACCATCTCGTTCCGGGTACTCCCCATATCTTTGGCCGTAATCTTGTTCGGGAGGCCCTGGATCATCCCTTCATATCAGGTCGGTAATTCGTTCTTCATACTCCTCGAGTGTCTCGTCTGCAAGACGACAGGGATAAATATATATACATTGAACGATTTTCTTATACCCCAACTTTAAGGAAGAGAATTAAACATTGAAGGGAAAAGACAATTCAATGGTTTTCAACAGTACAAGAAAATATAAGGAAATGTCCTGAATATATATAAGAAAATAGTACATAGATTATGTGATAGCCCATTAAAGGTAATGGCAATCAAAATTACTTAAAACTAGATACAATTGTGTGCTTGAAAACTAGAACTAAGAGGTCGACCCTTCAACATCCTGTGCTTGGGTGTCAAACTCAGGCTCTGGTCGATGCTGTAGGAGTAGCACACTAGGATTAACTGATGAGGCAGCTGATGAAGCTATCTCTGGAGGGACGTTGGTAGCCAATGGCGCTGCAACCAGCAGACTCATGTTCATCCAAGAACCAATCTCATGGTCAAACACTGCAATGGCTAGGTCACGATTCACCAGGATGACCTGCTCAAGGTTAGGAGCTAACTTCTTATAGCCGGTTGTGGTTGAAAGTGCTCTGAGTGCCCATACAGCCGCCTCTGCTTCAGGTGCAATTGCTTTAGCAAAGAAGAGAACCTGTCTGCTTGTAAAAGCCGACAAGAAGAATCGGGTAATATGGCATTTCAACCCCTGAACCATCGGATGGGTTGAAGAGGCCAACTCAGACTCCAAGTTCTGGGGCAGTTCTTCTTCCATGGCAAAATCTTCCTCCTCTTGAGCATACTGGCTCTCATCACATAGATCCTCCATGGTTGGGTCGTCCTCGATCTTGACGACGACATCGTTGATGTTGGGCACATGTGGCCCCGTAGCATGAAAAACCGATTCAGGAATGGAGGACGGGATACCCTGAATCATTAACTGGCGTAAGGATAAGAGTGTGCTGATAGACTCAACATCGAGAGGCTGATAATTGAGCAGTTGGTGTATCTGCGGCACATAGACGGGTCGAGAATAATCAATGAAGTCATGCTGACCCTGGCAATACTCGGCCAGCTCATAGAGAAGATGAGCCGTCTTTTGCTTGCCCTTATTGGCGATATGCTGATACGCCCATTGAATGTCGCTCAGTAGCAAATAGTCTTGATCCGCAACCTTGATGGTAGAAAGCGAGCTTAAGCCGACAAGAGCTTGGCCCTTACTACGGGGTAAAGGCTTCTCTTTGGCCAATTCCTTCCATCTTACAAAATCGGCATATCATCCTCCTCAGGATCTGGAGGAAGTGGGGTCTTGGCTTGCTCTAAAGCCGTGTCAGTACCGTCAACATACATGTCCATAATAAGAGCGAGGGCAAACTGGGCCTCAAAGTACAGCCCATTAGAGCCACAGTCAATAATGGGGGCGTGCTTAGCACGTCTGAGAATGCCCTTAAGAATATCATAACTGTGGCGATCATCCCCAAACATGTGCTCTAAGATATCCCTATGAAGATAGGGTTGAGGCGGCTCCCCGAAAAACTCTGCTTGGGGCAGGATTTCCTCATCATAAAACTCTAGGAAGGTCTCGTAATCAGGGTGTGCTCACATGTTGTCGATGAGGGCGACTGTACACTGCAACATGGGATCCAAGAGAGGGTAGGGAACCTGGGGATCCCATTGCTCGCCTCCCGTGTACCATGCTAGGCGCCCAGCGTAATCCATTACTGCAGACGGCAGATGGGAAGAGGAAGAAAACGGAAGGAATAAGAAAGTGAATGAAAACCCTAAAGGAAAAATTACTTTTAAACTTCCGGGCACGGCGTTCAAGGCGCCAGCTAATTATGTGTAATTATTTATTTATTTTGTTTTATTATTATTATTTTTTTCAATATACATATATATAAAAGGAAGAAAATCATACGCTGACTAAAAAGTCAAAACAAAATTTGTATTTATAATATATATACCAAGTTACATAGATACAAAATGGTTGTTTCACATAATCATGGCCCTTCCCCACGGATCCGGCGTGCTAGCTGAAGGTCCTTTGTCATGATCGTCACTCGCTTGGCATGAATTGCACATAGATTTGCATCGCCAAAGAGGGCCACCAGATAGGCTTCGACCGCTTCCTGGAGTGCTTAAATTGCATGAGTCTGGAACCGAAGATCCGTCTTGAAGTCTTGAGCAATCTCTCGGACCAAACGCTGGAAAGGAAGTTTCCGTAGCAAAAACTCGGTGGATTTCTGGTACTTCCTTATTTCCCTAAGTGCCATGGTACCAGGCTTGTAACGATGCCTCCTCTTAGGTTGGGGTGGAGCTCCGGGAATAGTTTTCCCAGCTGTCCTCGGATGCCTGGCCTTTCGGATGATCTCATCTCGCCGGTTATCCCCTGCAGCCTTAGCGATACTACCCCGAGCCTTGAGCTGATCCTTATACTGAGCACCCGATTTACGGGGTGTCTTCTTCAATCTTCGGCGAGGAACAGGGACTTCTGGAGGTGGCTGATCTTGCCTGTGCCGTTCTTCCTCTTCTTTCCTCAACCGCTCCTTTACCGCCTCTGTTACCTCGTTCGCCCTCTGCTCTGCTTCATCCTGCATTCTCTTCCTGTGCTGCTCCTGTTCTAGCTGCTGTGCATGAAGAGTATCTTCGCGAAGCTTAGCAGCCTCCTCTGTCACTTGCGTTGCCCTCTGTGATTGCGCCAGGAGTGCGGCTTGCTCCTCTGCTCACTTTTCCCTGGCTATCCTGATATCCGTTCTTCTTTTAAGTTCTAGGAAGTAGCGTGGAGGGTTGCCTTGCATGTCCCACTCGACAGCCCGCTGGAATTGATCTATGAAGAATGGGGGTGTTCCCGCTTCCCAGAGAATACGATTAGTCTCCTCTTCATATGAAAAAGATGGGAGGGTGTAGGATCCCCCATCAAAGAGGCACATCCCGTTTCCCAGGTAGCGGTACCCTGAAGCTGGGTCATCAGATGCAAGCCACTGTAGGTCCGCCTCTTGGGCCATTTGCAGGCTGTTTTGGGCCTGTGTTTGTAGGGCCTCGTCTTCAGCTTGTTCATCCCCTCCTGGCGGAAAGAACCGTGTATACTTCTGGACACCATCCTCCTGTTCAACTACAATGCAGGTTTCCCGGATGGCGTTGAGCTTAAATACAAAGCGCTCATTATAGCAGAAGAGCGGGTATGGTATCCTAACTCCTTCGTAGAAACGTTTAACAAAATATTCCAGTATCTCCTCAGTTTTTGCCTCCTCTTCTGGCGATGGGTTTTGTCGTGGCAGCAATTCGGCCATTAGAGACTCTATAGGAGTTTGAGAATGACGGGGCTTGCGCTTGTACACCTGTGACTGCCTCCATCGTGAATAAGTGGGCGCTGGGTGGGCGCTTGGGAAAGAAAGGTAAGGGACGAGGTCTGGCTATGGCGGAGAGAAGCTTCCAGTTCCGGCGGCTATGGAGGCTAGGCGGAGCTCAAGGGAGCACTAGGCGTTAGGAAAAAAATGGAAGAAAAAGTTACTTTTACTAAATTTTGAAATTTTAACCCTAAAAATTTTTAAAAGGAAAAAGTGGCGGAACACGTTTTTCGAGGTGGCGGGCACCCCCTACCTCGACGTTGCTACGGGCGCCAGCGGCGTCCGGGTACCCCCTGCCCGCCACTTAGGGTTAGGGTTTTTTTTTTTTTTTTTTTTGGTGGCGGGCACCCCCTACCTCGAGGTCGCCACCGTCGCCAGCAACACCCGGGTACCCCCTGCCCGCCACTTAGGGTTAGGGTTTCGCACCGGGTAGGCATACCAATTTTATACTTAGACCACGTTAAATCAATCATGACAACATCTACTTACACCACCAAAATCTCATACCACTCCAAAAATCCTCACTCACTAGCTAACGATCTAACGAGTTAGTATGTGGCCCGGTCACAATAGTTTGGCTTCCCGTAACCATGCTCGATACCAACTGTGGACGCTCTCAATATATATATCGACCCCGGCCGTATACATGCGGGGACTTTCCCTCCCATGGCGACCATATATCGCCCGCGGCGAGGCCCTCCGTCTATCCCGGCCATCTATAGAGATGCCTGGTGAAGGACACTGGGAGGTGTCATTCGCCCACGCCGGTGGGACTCCTACGTCAGCGAGCGTGAATACATGTTAGCACACAGCATAAGTCATATATAAATAGCCACCACGAAGGGTGGCGCATCCATCCAAATACCAACGGCAAAGAATATGCATCTAAACTAAGAAAACACCCCAAACCCCAGGTTCTACCCGGTTCGGACTCACAGCTGTGAGGATAGGCGGCGGCTCGGCCTCAAGAGATCAGCGAGGCAGGTATAACACGGCGTTAGGCTGGCATAGAACATCGGCTAGGGTTGTCCACTCCATCCGCCCCTCCTGTGCACACTTTGCAGATGGGTCGATTCACGCTATGGCTTCGCTATAGCCTTCCGGAGACGCAGGCTCGAGGTATCACCCTGCTGAGCCTACTCCAGGGTTCATGACGCCCCGGTCCGATGAGGCAGGTCAGGGAAGTGTCCCCTTCCAGGATCACAGTGGTTCCATGGGTGAGCTAGAGAATACGTGCCGCATCAGCGACCCCCGCATTCATACCCAACTTACTCACCCTAAATCTACTCAAAGTGCAAGATGCTCCATACGGATCACACCTCTACACCCAGGGAGTGTCAAACCCATACCCGGCCCTCTACGTGACCGGCTATCAGGCCTAGCCCACTGTAGGAGTCTCAGGAGCCTTTTATGTTCGTGCAAGACCCCACCCCCACTTCAACACTGCGTCCCTTCTTTGGTGCGAAGCCAATCCATAGCATCTATGACCCGGTGGTCTCTTGTACACAGGCCGCATATAGTGGGATAATACAGGGCTCTGTCTAGGAGCATACTACAATAAATGGGCTCAGAGGTCTCTACCCCCGTGTAATTCCCCCATTTCAAGAGTAATACTATGCAAAGAACTATCAATCCATCCTTTAAGAGCAAGACCAGAATCAGAAATGAAGAGAACTCACCTTTACAATCAAGGGTTAGTTCCTACAAGTAAAGCACAGAGAGAACAGAGAAACAAACACAACCAGTGCCCAACAGGGGCGTTATTCTAGAATTTACAGGCTATCCTAGCCACCCACCTGAGTTCCGGCTGGACCCGTTATCGTTTGATGCATCCATCTTCCTGGGTCTTGGTGCTCAGCTTCAGCTACACAGGTAAAAGTGCTTGGTATGGTGGCGCTAGGCTTGGCAGGGGTAGGCGCTCAGCTCCTGCTCCTTTTGGACGAATTTTGGGAGTCAATTAGGGATAAGGATCAGGTTGACAACCCAATTTGGAAGTCCCCATGCTGGCCAATCGATTTGGGCCAGGTGGCGCCTTCCCAAAGCATTAGTTAACCTAATTAACCCATTTAGTATTAATCCCTAGATTATAGGTTATTATCTTTAATGATTCATAGCTAATTAAATCCCTTTTAGGTCAACCCCCTAGGTTACAATATGTGACGTTCCAGAGGAATATACGCTATAAATACGTATATTCCTGGACCCGTCACCATACAAGTCTACCTAGGTAGCCTTGTATGCCTTAGAAAGTGGCAAGGGGTGCACATCTAAGTTAATTACTTAACTTAGATAACCTTAGGATAAGGCCCATTTCCACATGGCCTCATCCTATTGGGCAACCGCCACACGGCCTCATCCTAGTGGTGCCACGTGGCATCCCATGTGGACCCACACCTATATTAGCTCTAACCCTAACCCTAGACCTCTTTTCCTGACCTAGCACCTGAACTCTCATCTACGTGCCCGAAACCCCGTTTCGAGCATCGTTCGTCACAGCCTAGCCTGGAGCAGCAGCCCCTGGAAGGTGTGTATGATCGTTGAGGGAGCAAGTCTTCGAACCTCGTCAAGGAGCATGGAGACGCCAGGGATGGGAGGAAGCGCTTCCGGAGGAGGTAGGTTGAGTAGAGTTCGTGTTAGTTCATCTGGAAGTTAGTATTCCAGGTGGGGTAGTATTTTGTGTCTAGAGTAGAGCCACCCTAGATCCTTTGTTGAACATCTTGAACCCTAATCAAGGAACCCTAACTGATAGTTAGATATGTATGATTAGGTTGAGATGTTCATAAGATATTGTCATGATGATTATGTGATGATGGTTGATCATGTTGTTCCTCTTGTGTTGGGAAGGGGGGTAGAGACCTAGGGCCATATGTAGGATGCTCCTAGTGTAGATCCCTTAGTTCCTATTAGTTGCGGCATGTGCATAGGAACCCACCGGGCTATGGAAGCTATGATGTGACTCAGCACCACACAACGGGGCTAGAGGCAAGATGGAGGGTGGATCCCTGCCGAGTGGGGGCTTCGGGGGATCCCACAGTGGGCTAGGCTTATGGTCGGTCACTTCGTGTGGGCCGAGCATGGGTCCGACACCTCCTGGGGCAATGGTGTCGCCCTGCCTCTCAAGAGTTGCAAGTGTCAGCTTGGCTCTTGTTTTGGGGGGTTCAGTCGGGTACGAATCGTGTGTCGTCACGATTCTCTAGCCGCCCGTGGAGCCTCTAGACCCCGGGAAGGGGAGATGCAACCCTTCCTACCTCGTCGGACCAGGGAGATGCAACCTGGAGTAGTCCCGATGGGTGATGCCATGGGATTGCGTATCCGGAAGGTTAGAGTCATGCCACAGCTTGATCTAGCCCATCTGCAAAGTATGCACAGGAGGGGCGGATGGAGTGGTCAACCCTAGCCATTGTCTTATGCCAGCCCCGCCATTGTTATGACTCGGTCTGCTCTATCTTGAGGCCTATCCAGTCAGTCGACTGCCTTACGTGTCGGAGCCACGGGTAGGAGCTCTCATGTTTTATGGCATATGATTATGTTCTTTGCATCTATGGATATGCTGTTGAGCTACCCTCGAGGTAGCATATTGTATTGTATTGCTAGTTCTGACGTGTTTATGCTTCCGCTGTGATAGGAGCCCATAGGGGAAGGGCGCGCAAGACACCTTCGTGTCCCCTTCCCGCACTACGGAGCTTCCAGAGTGCGGGGTAGACGGAGGGCCTGTGCGGTTGTTGAGCCGGACGGGGGATTTCCTGCCGAGTGTACGGCCGGGCGCCGTATGTTTAGCAGGGAGTGTCACACAATACCCCATGGTGGCGTACCTTTAGTGGTTGACGTGTCGGTGTATTTATACGTATACCGTATAAATATGTGGAACGTCACACAAGTCCAGTAATTTTCATATTGCATTCTTTCTTTTGCCTTTTTGCCTTCTCATATAAGAAATTCTGCCTTTTCATTTTGGGATTTCATCATCAAATTTCGGCCTGCCACACTTTAAAGGAAACCAGATGCTATTTCTCGCAGATCCTATTTCGAACTTAAGGCGGAGGAGCCAGCATTTGATCAACAATCACAAGTTAGTCTAGGACCTGATCGTTTCCAGCTTATGGCCATCACCTTGTTTGAGAGACCTCATGATACATCCTTGTTGGAGCCTATTCGAGCATCTCTTCTTCTTTATCCTTTGGCGCAGGATGTATTTTCACATCTTGGCTCAGCATCGTCTTCCCGGCAAATGAGATTGGACTATGATCATTTTGAGTCTCAAGATGGACTTATGTATATTCCAGATGGTACTCCTCGACTTCAAGTTCTACAGTCCTTTCATGATTCTCCTCTCGCCGGCCATTTTTGGGATTGCGAAGACACTGGAACTCGTTGCTCGAGATTATTGGTGGCCATGTCTTCACCGCACTATTGAGACTTTTGTACACTCATATGATATTTGCTGTCGTGCAAAAGCTCCCAACCACCGTCCACATGGCCTACTTCAGCCTTTACCAGTTTCAGCCGGTCCTTGGAAGAGTATTTCAATAGATCTCATTGTCGAGCTTCCATCCTCCCAGGGCCATGACGCCATCCTTATTGTCGTTGACCATTTTTCCAAAATGGTGCATTTCATTCCTTGCACCACTTCTATCTCCAGTGAAGTCACAACTGTTCTCTTGCTTCGAGAGGTGGTTCGACTCCATGGCTTATCAGATACCATTGCCAGTGACCGCGGCCCCCAGTTTGTTGCCAGTTTTTTAAGGCGCCTTTTGCAACTCTTGCATTTGGAATGTTCGCTCTCTTTCGGACATCACCCAGAGACCAACGAGCAAATGGAGCGCACTAATCAAACACTTGAGCAGTATTTGCGATGTTTCATCAATTATCAGCAGGATAACTAGGTTGATGGGCTACCCCTGGCAGAATTTGTTTACAATAATTCTGTCCATGCTTCCATGGGCCAGACATCGTTCTTTATTAATTTTGGCATGCATCCCCGATGGTCTTTCATTGCTCCTGGATATGATGCAATCAATCCCAGTGCCGAGGGCAGGCTCGAGAAGCTCCACATGCTCCAAGATGATCTTCATCACCATCTCCTCCAGGCCCAAACACGTTATTGTTATCATGCAGATCAACACCGCCAAGATGTTCCTCCTTTTATAGTTGGTGATATTGTGGCTCTTACTCGGGGTTTGCCGACAGCTCGTTCTTGTAACAAGCTCGACGACTGGCGCTTGGGTCCCTATCGGATCATTGAATGAGTTGGTGATGCTACTTTCCGTCTGGAGCTTCCGCCGTCAGTTCGACTTCACCCAGTGTTCCATGTGTCTTTGTTGGAACCCTATATGGCAAATCCATTTCCAGATCGAGTACCTCCACCTTCACCACCAGTGGAAAGTGATGATCATGAGGAGTTCGAGGTTTGGGAGATTCTAGACTCCAAGTTTCTTCGTCGGCGATTGTATTACTTGGTCGATTAGGAAGAATACTCGCCAAGTGATGGAACATGGGAGCTTGCCGAGAATCTGACTAATGCTCCTGATAAAATTGTGGTATTTCACCGAGGTTACTCGGATAAGCCAAGTTTGGGTACTCCGGCCCCAGCTCCGAGGACTCGTTGCCGTCCTAGGAGGGGGATGATGTGACGACCATACGGATATTCGTATCATACGAACATTATACTCGTATGTACAAAAGATGGTCGTCACACGGTTGCAAAAGGGTAGTTGCACAAGACAAGGGTTGAACTTATAACCTTCTAGTTGCAAGTCACACACCATTGTCAAGTGCACTACCAATACTTGTTGAAGATATTCCCTCATGTCTTTCTCATATGCGGGGTTGTTTCCATGAGGTTCTAGAATATTCTAGAACCTACATGCGTGAGCGATCCTATTATATGCAGCCTGTGCATAGAGCCCACCAGGCTATGGAAGTTATGAAGTGACTGAGCACCACACAATGGGGTCATTGGCAAGATAGAGGGAGTCCCTACTGAGCGCAAGTACTGGGGACCCGACGTGAGCTAGGCCTATAGCCCGTCACTTCGCGAGGGTCGAGTATGGGTTTGGCACTTCCTGGATCGATGGTGCCACCCTGAACCTCAGGAGTTGCAAGGTTTGGCCTGGCTCCTGTTTAGGGAAGTTCAATCGGGGACGAGCGTGTGTCGCCACATTCTCTAGCCGCCTATCGAATCATTGTGCTCCGAGAAGGGAGTCCCTCTCTTCCTACCTTATCAGACCAAGGAGACGCAACCCAGAGTATCCTCGTAGGGTGATACCTTGAGGTTGCGTATCTGGCAGGTTACCGTTGCCCCATAGCTTGTTCTAGCCCATCTGCAAAGCATGCACAGGAGGGGCGGATTGTTATATCTCGGTCTGCTCTATCTTGAGACCCAGTCGCCAGTCTACTTTCCCTATGAGTCTGAGCCTGAGTAAGAGTTTATATGTTTTACGATATGTTGATATCTATGATGGATCTATGGATGGATGATGTGCTACCCTTCGTAGTAGTTGATTATGTTGTATTAGTTTGCCAGTGCTGATGTTGTAGTGTGCTTCCGCTGTTATAGGAGCCCATAGGGGACGGGCGCGCAAGACACCTCTGTGTCTCCCTACCCACGTCCTGGCCATTCCAGGAACGGGGCAGACTCAGGGCCCACGTAGCCGACGGTGCTAGATGAGGGATTTCTTGTAGAGTATATGGCGTGGTGTCATATACTTTGTGGGGAGCGTCATAGTCTCCCGTTTGCAAATGCATAATTAATAGCAAATAGCTTATGACTTCACAACAACTCCACACAATGTAGTGTAAGCACTATCTTGTCAAAGTTTCTCAGGCGTGCCTTTGTGCCCCTCAATGGACACACATGTCTGACAACTTAAATGGCCACGAGGACAATATATATTTTATCAACAACTTATTTACGACCAAAACAATTATCTTCTACTTTGTGTTTCATTATCTATGTCATCATGCTAAGACTTCTGATGGTTAAGCATGCCACTTCCCTCACCTAGCTTTGTCGTTGCACATCTTATATTGACTTTATATTCCAACTATACTTGGTTTAGTTGAGTTTAGTATCCACTATAAGGGCTTACCTCTTCCTACTCATCTTCGCTTATACCAATGATCAAAATTCACTCTTTTAGTGCATTCTTCGTCAGGATTCATTCTTTTTCTCAACACACATTCCGATACGCATTCTGTATACTCAAAATCTGCCCAGAATACTTCCTTTTCTCCCCGACCCTTTGCCCCAAGCCTACCTTACTACTAGTTCTATTTTTCTTTCTTCATCCTTTAATGTGGCTTACGTGGATTTTTTTATCTTTGATATGTGGAATCACCCCGTAAAAATTGTTGCTTAAATTGAGGAACTTTAATTCCACGCCCCTCAAAGAACGTCCACCGTAGTGGAATCTCACCCTTAGTTGTGCTCCGTATTAAAATGTGCATGAGTATTTTACAAGATGAAGTGTTGTACAAACCGTATTCCCGATGCGTAATAACCATTGGCTTCAAATTACGTCATTATTCCTTCAATATTATTATGCAGAATAAGGTTCCGCGTTTTGCGGAGCGGCGCCGCTAGAGTGCAAATTCCAAATCGTGGCACAACAAAACAGGAGCAGAGCAAAACAGGGGCTTCAATCCGTCGGAGCAAAACAGGGGCTTCAATCCGTCTCCGATCTCTGGCTTCAATCTGTCACGACATCGCCGCCTTGCAGTCGATCTGCATCCACAAAGTGTCGGGCAACCATAGCCAATGGCATGCAGGTGGATATGCACAACCCTAGCTTTTTTTTATTGTAGATAAAGGATCTTTCTTATATAAGCCGGCCAGCGCCCTGTCTGCAAATCTTTCGACTCAAACCAAATTGAGTTCTGCACGAACAGACGAATCAAACGGATTGTGCAGGTTGTCTATGCTGCAATGAAGAAAAACTCTGTTCTGGTATTTTTCAGCCTTCTAAGATCAAATCTTCTGCTTCCTTCACCTTTTTGAGATCAAATCTTCTACTTCCTCACACAACTGATGCACCACTGAGAGAATTGATGCCCACTGAGCGATAGAATCTGGAAATTTGAAACCAATGGTTATTATGTAAGGTAATTGTCCCTCTCTCGAAGCTTTCCTCGAGGGCATATCCCTCGGCGGCGCCGCCAGACTCGGCGGTGCCGCTTGTGCACCGCCTCATCTGGCGGAGCCGCCTCAGGATATTCCCTCGAGGAAAGCTTCTCGAGGGGGGAATTACCTAGTACTAAATCACCATGCAAAATTACAGAGGCAATTTATTGCAGAGCCATACATGCGATGGTATCAGGACGGATGGCCACCGTTTTTGGCCCGACTAACTACATCCCCGCTGATATATACTGACGATTTGCACAATCTTCGGATGCTCTTTTAAAGAAATGGCCAGCTACAAAAATATGTATATTTGTGTCTGCATTGATTGTTCGGATGCGTTCCTTTAAGCAATGTATAGGTAAATTACTGTGTTACTGTGCCATTTCATTCTCAAAATTGGATCCAGTGCTGTGGCTTGTGGTGATTATGATTCTCAGAATTCCTATTAAGAAAAGGGGGAGATAAATTTCGTTGCCATAACAGGGTGGTCTAAGGTTAATCAAATCCCAAAGCTTTGATTTAATGATGAATGTATCCTTACAAGCCATCAAATTTTACAAAGTAGTTTCCTGCTGTAAAATAAAGGTAATCCTTAAGACATAGCTGGTTAGGTTCGTAAATAACCTGGGTAACTCTAAACTTGTAGGAAACTACAGAGCAAAAGAAGGTTTGCTGAACCCTGATGGCGAATGTTCAAATGAGCATACTCGAAGCGATGTTTGATGCATTTGGCAAGTATTCTTTTTCACAATGTATGTCTACATGCATCACATGTTTATATTATGCTACATCACCTTGTTGGAATAGAAAGTCTGGACCTCACTCCGTTCTTGCCTGAAATGCATGAACGCTGAGTTAATGTGAAAAGTAGAATAATAATGTAAGCATGCATGCAACCTAGTATGCAATTTATACCTGTTATATACACCATTCATAACCTTCATCATCTCACTGCAATTGCTGTCACTTCCACTGCCTCACATTGTCTAAGTTTCAGAGTTCTGCACTAGAATTTCGTTATATACAAAACACAAGCAGTTGCTCCAAAATATTGGGATAAATCTTATTGTTCTTTTGTGGTTTTCCTCTCAACATTTTCATGAAAGATTCCACCGTGTTTCATGAAACATTTTCAACTTTAAAAGACTAGAATGATACGATGGATTGCACATGAAGGTAGCATTTAGGAATAGTTGGCTTTATGCGCAATCTCATCAACTTTACATTCACTCTCAAACCAGCTACAGGCCAACCCTCCAACTGCGCCCCCCTTTTTCAACATGCTAACTATTAATCTTCCCATTCTTTCTCTGAAAGGCAATTCAAAGGCTGCATTGCTGAATCAATTTTCGATAAAGAACTGGAATTACAAGTCAACTTTATTTTGCCACACAAAACCTATTGTACATCTGCTCTGCTCCACAGTTTATTATGGATGCATTCCTTGGTCCACCGCAGACAGAGTTACAAAAATAGCCTTGGCAAATAGACTACTTTCCTGTCTGCGTAAAAATCATTTTGCATAAGGTGTAACTTCCTATTCATAACTACAGCTTAACTGTAATAAAGCCCATCACTTCACTGCCCTGTTTCTACTCATTTCATGCAGTAACATTTTTGCTAAAACCTAGTTCCTTTTGGAGGTACTAAATCCATAGCAACCATTTTGCTCAGAAGTCTCTGCACCTCATTTGATTTCCCTGCTTTGCAAAGACCACGGATAAGGCTAGTATAAGTGACAACTGATGGTATATAGCCTTGCTCCTCCATACTCTGGTAAAGTTGAAGAGCATCATTTGAGTTACCTTGTTTGCAAAGACCATCAATAAGGGTGTTATATGTTATAACATTTGGAAAACAACCATGCCTAGCCATTCCTTGGAGCAAGTTATATGCATCATTTATCCTACCGGCCTTGCAAAGTCCATCTATTAATGCACTGTATGTCACAACATTTGGAGCACAACCTCGTGAAATCATTTCTTGAATAAGATCATATGCCTCATCCACTTGTTGAGATTTACAGAGGCCATCAATGAGTGTACTATATGTGATAACGTTTGGAGCACAATGTTTCTGAAGTAAACTCCTGAAAAGTCTGTAAGCAGCATTCATCTTTTCTGATTTACAAAGGCCATCAATAAGAGCAGTATATGTTACTATATCTGGAACGTATCCCAGTCTAAACATAACTTGAATAAGGTCATAAGCTTCATCAATCTTTTTCAATTTGCAAAAGCCACTTATCAGAGCACTATATGTAACTACATTTGGAAGGCAATCTTTGGCTGTCATTTCCTGCAGCATGCTATAAGCCTCTTCTACTCTGTTGCTCTTGCACAAGCCATCAATAATACATGTATAAGTAAAAACATCGGGGAACAACTTGTTATCGATCATCTCATCTACGAGCTTCAAGGCCATTTCAACATTCCCAGCCTTGCACAGTCCATCAACAAGAGTATTATATGTGACCAAATCTGGAGCACATCCACCTTCATTCAGAACTTGTTTAAAATAATGCATTGCCAGCATAACATCCCCCCCTTTACACAATCCATGAAATAAAATATTATACACGACAACATCGCCAGGTAACCCCTTCTCCATCATCTCCTGAATCATGGTACATCCATCATAGACCTTTCCAGCCTTGCAAAAACCACGAATTAAAATCCTATATGTATAATTATCAGGTTCAGCAGTCTTATTCAACTCATCTTTATAAATCGCATATCCTTTCTCAATTCCCATGTTCTTCACAATGATGTCCAACATGCAATTACAAGTAAATGAAATATGGTTAAATTTAGATCCCACCCACCTAAAAAACTCCAATGCCGCTATGGGATCATTGCTCAAAGCTTTTAGTACCTGGACGACAACTTTCTCCGTTATATCTTTCTTTTTTTCATTCTCGTACCACAAATTTAGAGCCTTTTCTAATGGCACTCTTTTGAACCTCTCAGACCTCACCACTTCTAATAGCTTCCTTGTTTCTACTGTAAGCTGCGCGGAACTAAACTTGAAGGAAGAAATTCCAGTGGGATGCTTTTTGTCAAGTGCAGCCTCCGGCAACAACCTAAGCAATGCATGGGATTTTATCAGCGCCATATCCTCCCGAACATTGTATAAGCGTGTTAAGGGTGCAAAATTTTTTAAGATTTCCGCCTTTTTGGGTTACCTAGCCCTCGCTGCTGTTGTTGGATGGGAATATTCTGGGTACATGCCAGAATATTTCTGAATATTCCTACCCAATTGGCCTAACTAAACTTGCTATTGCAGTTAATTTGCGAGTGGAGGCCGATTCTTGTAGCTCCCATTTGTCCGTGGCCATGAGTAAAACGGTTGGGATTCTTAATAAAGTCGGAAGCATCAATGATCAAATAGGTTTGAACACTCTCTTATGACATATAGTTTTTTGTGAGAACTTCTAATATGATAGAGTGCATATCCAGATGCATATGGCACCCTTTTGGCACATTCCTTATTGTTTTTTTTGGATCATTGGATCCAGGCATAGTTCCATGAATATGCCAAATGAAGGGTCGTGAAATTTACACATCAGCCCCACGTATAAGTTTGTGCACCCCATACGTCCAAATACGTATATACATACATGGTATACTTGAATCCATACACATGAGAAATGAATATATTACCATTGTGCATTCACAGAACACAGAACACAGATAAGAACAAATAAGAGTGACGCACAAATAGGAAGGAATGAGAGTGAAGCCGTGGCATTTACTGAGAAGGTGACATAGCTCAACAGAACTGCATTTTCACCAGAAGTTGGTCTTCTTCTGAGCCTCTTCTGCACCTCTGCGGAAAAAAAATTGAGCTTGATACAGAGAAAAAGAGGAAGTTCTGAAGCACATTTGGAAAAAATAGTCAGAAGGATTGAACCCAAAAGCAAAAGTGATCGCCCATCTGATTATTCCAAAGAAACAGAGCTCGCATGGGCCGATTCGCACGAATTTAGAGGGGCACGAGAAGGCATAAAGAATTATTGCACCCAACAGCTCAAAACTAAAACCCTTTGTCTGCATCTGCCTAAGGCGGGAGCTGCCACAAAGGCGGAAGCTTGGTAGGTGCCCTTCTCAGCTTAATTACTAGCTGTTCGTAGCTGTTGTTTTCCCTGCCTCGCCCCACCTCAGAAATAGATCCGGAAAACAGTAGTTATTGTTTCCCTCTGCATCCGGCTCCTCTGCTTCTTCCCGCTTCTTCTCCTCGGCTTCTCCCGCTTCTCTGCTTCTTCTTCTTCCTTGGTTTCTCACTACCTGTCTCAAATCCCTGGTATCAGTCGGCCACCATGCTCGAACGGCAGCCGCCACGAGTTTTGCAACTCCAAAAATATTAAGCCAAGGTCCAATTTTTTTACCAAAACCCAAACCCCCCTTTCTCGGTTAACCACTGCCAAAATCATAGTGACAGATAATTTGCAAACCTTATGGCATCTTTCAGAAGATGTCTTCCTTTGGTTATTTAACAAACGTTTACATTCATATTGCACTTCTAAGCACATTATAGAAGCATCGTCATATTATTAAAGCATCCTCATTGTTTAAGGAACTGTTGAGAAGCGGAATCAAACCTAATGTTGTGATGGATGATTTTTGCAAAGAAGATAAATTTGATGATGCCCTTAAAATGAGCTATGAAGAGAGATTTTGTTGTATATGTTGTTTTATATAACACTATAATGAAAGGCCTTTACAGGGCCAGGATGTTAGAGGATGCCTCTGAATATATGCTAGAAAATGGCATTCGACCAAGTAATATCTCATATGGCATCGTCATTGATGGTTTTTGCAAGGGTGGTGAATTGGAGGAAGCTCACACAATCTTGGACGAGCTTTAAAAGAGGGCCTTACATCTAAACATCATCATGTACACTTTCTTTATACAGGAATGGCAATCTACTTGCCATTCACGGGATAAACACGCGGCCTTGCGCCGAGTCCTGATGACATCCCGAGAATGGCAAGTAGATTGCCATTGCTGTAACGTGGAAGACAGAGAGGTGCAATTCAGCAGCCCAGAATGCTGGGTAAAATCAGAGAATGTAGGGTAGAATCGCTGGATGTGAGATAAACGCTGCAGAATGTGAGGTAAACGCGATTCTTGCCGCAGTAAAAATATTTGAGTCTGTGTTTGTTTCAGCCATTAACATTCCTGTAAAATAAAAGTGCCAAGTGGCACGGCGTGATAGGCGGATAGGGCTGAATTGCACCTATCTGTTTTTTACGTTTTAATGGTCTTCTATCATGATATTCTTCTAAAGACAGGCAGAGTGACTGCGAACAAATTGTCAAAGGGTGTATGCAAATTTTTCTGATGAACTCCTCACCTGGTCACTTACAGTGAAGCGCGAGCGTCGAGGCAATTCGAACACTTCACCGGACCATTCAATTGGTAGGAGCGATGTGCGGTGTGCAAAAGGTCAAGGATGCAGTCAATGCGAGCTATTGACCTGCGCTTACTAGGAATTCCTTGTTGAAAATCAATAATAGCAATGATCTATCCCCATTACGATGAAATTTCAAAAGATTGCTCGAGCCTATTGACCCAGGGCATGCACTCATTGAATTCATCAGTGTAGCGTGTGTGCGGCCCAGAACACCTAACTCAAACTTCCATCTGTTAGATGTGCATACCTCTCTAAGAAGTTGGCCGCAAAGGAAGACATTCGCTAGCTAGTTAGCAGGATGTGGTCTCATTTGTTAACACTAAACTAACTAAGAATGGCCATGCATCACCACCCATAGAATCAAGAAAGAGCTCTCAATTTGTCAATCCTTTCTATGTCTAGACCTTGTAAGTATCCCCATGTTAAGTCAAATTAAGCTGTAGGCTCCACTCCTGGTGGTGCCCTTTCGTCAATTCTTATAAGTTTCAGCCTTGTAACCATACTCCCCCGAAACCCAGAACTTTGGTTTCTCATGAGGTGTTGGCGGAGTCATCGAAGTAATATCTGCGGATCCCTAGTTGGCATCGTTGAAGGTTGAGACTAGGACAGTATCTGATCGTCTTCGAGGCCCCAACATTCATTATTAATTAATGAACGTGTCCTTGGCAAAGGCTTTTACATTAGTTCGTCTTTCATAAATTCAAGAATTTCACCTCTAACAATGTAATATGAATGCCCTCAACTGTCTTTACGCCGGGATTCTATCACGTTATTCCATACTACTGGAACTATTGCATACCTAAGTGGTAATGGACATATGTGGCATAACGTCCGTAATTAGCTTTGCGTGAAACAATTATAAAATTGTGAGTATTAGCAGATATATCTATCCAAACGGAATAATGCAGCAAAATTAGCTTTGGTCGAAAATAGATTATTCATGCCATATTTGATAGCATACAGTTTCACATATGGTATATCTGGTTGGAGCAGATTTGATTGGGATCAGAAGAAATCTATGCTTGTATGTTTGCTACAAAAAGCCAATCTATCTGATACTGTCTGTATCTAGTTTGTGCTGGCAGTTCTATGTCTATGTGATTTAAGGACTTGCCTGAAAAGTTTTGTGCTTGATCTATGCAAACCTTTGTGCTTAATTCATCCTTTGTGGATAGTTTTGTGCTTAATTCATCCTTCGTGGATTTTTATTGAGAAGTGCTTGCAGGAGATAAAGAGAGAAGATTGTAGGAGGTTGAGCTTAGATTATTATCTGAGTTCAAGTCCTGGACTTAGAAGCTATTGTTTGTAACAATATGTTATTAGAGCTTTCAGTCCAAAAGGGAGATGTCCAATAAGGTTGCTGCTTTAATATTAAAGCATGATTTCATTAATTGGATAAAATAACGCAATTTTGAGAATTTTAAGCACACCTTATTTGCTCAAGCACGAATACTTTCACCTTGTTCTCGAGCCCAACAAACATGAGGTAATTAACATACACATATACATGCAAATTATGTGTTATACTTGTACGTGTACATGATACTTGTAGAAGCCCAATAATGGCCCTACATTCTACACCAATAATTCACATCAATAATTTCACTCCACTATAAAAACAGCTCGACTCGGGGGTAGAGATCATTCATTTTCCATGGCTTCCTCGATGCCTCGTCCAGAGCACATCCGATCTTTCAAGTGCTACTTGAGCTACAATGATCTGAATGAATGCGCAAGAAATGGTGTCAATCTTGATCCATGGCTCCAATCTAAGGCTGATGGTCCTGCTAGTGCTTGCAGGAAGCTCACTCATGTTAAAGTCCACATTTACTGGCTTCCTGATCAGGAGATCTATGAGCTGAATAGCATCACGAGCTTTGATGTTGATGATGAGTGAATCAATGTTATCAGTGATGACTACTGTATCTGTTTCTGATGTAATAATGGTATGAGCACCTATAAACTATGTAAGGATGTAATAACACAATGAATTACTAAAGCTTTTCAATCACACCTGAATTACTAAAGCACAAAAACATATCCATACGAAAGATGTATTATACTTGTATGTATACAACAGTCTTATACACGCGCAATAATTGGGGTAAAGTCTACCCCAATAATTCTACCTCACTATAAAAACTCCTCACCTCGGGGCTAAAGTTCATTCATCTCCCATGGATTTTTCGCCTTCATCAGTTCACCACATCGAGGCGATCAAGTGCTCAATGAGCCACTCTGATCTTGTTGGTTGCCTAGACAGGCATCTTCTTCTTGATCCCTACCTGCGAAGAAAAGCTTTGGGCGCTGAGATTCGGTGCCCTGCGTCAATTCGTGTGATGATCCATCTGATTTGGCTTCCTGAGCGCATGAGCTATGAGATATCAGGGATCACTACTACAGATCCTGAAGATGAATGAATCACCTGTTCAACATGTTATAGTGTAAGAGCTCTTGTGTTAAGATGAAAAATGCAAGACGTAATAAATAATAAATAGTCTATTGTAGTGATGTTATGGATAATAAATATTCTCTTTGTGAAATCTTTGTGATGTACACCAAGACTCAAGTTTCATCTCCATCCTCGGATGCCTCTTTAGCAAGCAATTCAATTCAGCTGGATTCCTCTGATGGGAGGTATCACAACTGTAATGGCTTTGGTTCCACGCAGACCAAGCATAGTCTATCGTTTTGAGAGGCTGATAACGTGGTCTCATCATTAGGATTCGCCTCCACTTCTTATGCCCGGCCGATCCGATATTGTTGATCGTGCGGGTGCCTTTCCTAGCCACGGGCTCCCACCAAGAAACAAAAACCTCGTTATAATGAGGGGCAGTGGGATCTTGTATTGGATCCTCTTCCACATACGCTAACCATGTAGGACATGCATCTGCTGGTCTCACAAGAAGAAACATACCTTTCTGTACATCTTGGTATGGGTCAAATATCTCCACTGCATTCTTGGGTTTATCCTTAGCAGGCCCAACATAGGCAGCCGGAGCGTCATATCGATCGACCTGAATAGATTCAGGCTCTTGAAGCACAACTTGCCTTGTTTGGGGCCAGAAGTTCTGAATTTCTGGATTGCCCGGCGGTACTTCACCTAGCACACGCATCACTTCGCACCAGTAGTCCATGACCTCGTTCATGTAGGTATTAGACCACGAGTTCACACCAGCCCTGGAGATGTTAGCCCAATGCATAATGTATTTCGCAATGGACGACCTCAATGCTCCTATGTCCTTGAGGCATGCATATGGCCTGACAGTCTTGGGCGAGCCAATCGGTATCTTTGGCAAACCATTGTCATCTGCTTTCCACATCCGAATACCCTTTTCTGGCAACCATTCTCTATGACCAGGTCTCATCTTGTAATACATTAATGGCCACCCATCATTCATGCAGAACTTGAATAACAGGGGCTCCAAGTGACCAACCAAACGGTCCTTCTTATCAGGAATGTAACCTTTTACGAACCCCTTCCAATCGGGAACCTCGGTAACAAGGTATGGTGTCGGTGCCTTTGTGCTACATTCTCGGAAGAGTTGCATTAGTTCTGGAATAGTTAGAGCATCCGACCTGCGCATTAACGTTGAATAGTTACCGAAGAGCGCATCAATGTCATCATGAGTGTGGCCTGCCATCATGAAGCCAACCTGTATTTGATCAAAAACACCCAACCACACAAGATAGGATAGGTAAGAGAAGAGATATCTGTTCTTGTTCGCCTCAATTGTCTAATAATTTTGCAAGTAGAGCCGCCTAGGTAGCCTCTTAAATTGCTTGCTTGCTTTAGGAGGTGCTACAAAGTCTACCCGGTGCAATTGTTTTTTGGTCCTCAACCCCGCACTGTTTAGGAGTGCGGTTCCCCACATGCCCTCAGGGCGAGCTTCTTCTCTCAAATGACCCCAATTGTCTTCGGAAGTGTCCTCCAGTGTTTTGATAGCATGATTCAAGGAACCAACATGAAAATTTGAATCATCCTTCCAAAGGTCGAGTGAGAAATGTCCTAAGGCACCTGTGCCATGGCCATGCATGAGTGCACCAGTCACGCTAACTTTCAAGCGTTCACCTCTCCATACCGATTTGGCTAATTTCTCCAGTCTTGGAATCATAGTCTTGTTTTGGTCCATCTTATCATGTATGATAGTGAGCGCCTGGTCCGGCGATCGATGGGACAAAGCTCTCCATGACCAGTACAAGCTCCTACAAGAGATTTGGGCTGTCATGTGTTCCTTCCTTTCCATCTGCAATTCTCTTCTCTCCCGTGGATCTCTGGTTTTAGCCATTTTCTCTTTTATTACAATACAGGTATTGCACTTGGAGAAAGCTGTCCTCTTTGCTATTGCAACCTCTGAATGATTTTGCTTCCACCCACGTGAGAATGAAGAATGTGAGATGTGCTTGCCCGTCATCTCCATCACATTGGCGTCCACCTCTTGAAGAATGTCCTTTTTAGTTAGGACAGAGGGGAGCCTCTTCACATTCTCTCACCCCTTCAAGTAGTGATTTTGGATCTGTGGGGCATCGTCTACGCATTCTCATCGATGTACATAGACGGTATGGCCTTTCCGGCCGAGTGTGTGAGGCCTCGGCTTTTTTTAAGTGCCCGTGTTACCATGCTCAGCAACTCTGTGACCAGCAAGGAAAAGTCTTCGCCACTTATAGAATGTGGACATTGGTATACCATAGGCTCTATGCCATGCTTTCAAGCATACCTGCTTATTATTTAGCATCAGCTTCTGGACCAGGGCCGTTCAGTGAATGTACGCGTCTAACATGTTGAAAACAAATGTGGTCCTGTCTGAAGCTCGCAAGTTCCAATAGAACCTACGCATACACGCTATCTCGCCTGATGAGAAGTTTGCGCAGCATCTTCGCATGCAGCAGAGCGAAGACTTAAAGTCTAGAATGGAAGCTGCTCTCAGCTTTAGTGGCCACAGGAGGTGAACGTGGGGTCCGGTTCACCATTCTGTACGTCCTCTTTGTTGCCTTTTCAGGCTCAATTTGCATGGCATAGGGTTCTGCTTCAACGACTGTCTGTTGAACAGTCTTTATGAGAGTTGACACAGCAACATTGTCTACTAACACCAAGGCAATCGGCCACCTCACTAGGTCGTGCAACTGTGGCATTTCAGCACATGCTTGGCATCGCATGGTCGGCCTATCTGGCATAGGGAATGTGTTCATTATGGTTGCTGCCAAGTAGTCTTCTCCCAATCTCATGTCACCGACAGCCTGATTAGGGTCAATGAAGATGATCACCCCAAGGGCATATGGAATGTTGCAGCAGTCATGGAGTAGTGTGCAACTTTTCTCTACTAGCTCGTCCCTTGAAATGCCTCGAAAGTTATTCACTGAAGGGCTTTCCGGTGCTTGCAAGCCCAGCCAATCAATTTTTTTAATCTGTGCAGGCGGTGTGGACATTTCAGGTTCTTGTGTAAGGGTAGCTATCCCGCTACTGGCCAAAAATAAAACTCCCTCGCGAATCCAGCGAGTGTTGTAAATTCCGGTTCAGGATATGGCAAACCAATGCTTCCGTCGAGAATAACTTCCATAGACACTACAACGCTATCTCTCGGCAAGGGCAAGTTGTGGTGCATGTCGAAGGCATGTACTTTTCCTTCGCCCACTTTGACTCCATGGAATAGTATGGACCTCAAGGCAGCCATGTCTGCAAGCACAATGGACGTTATTGCTCAGTTAAAACGCGGCCGCGATTTCACAGAGCACTTTCACGTTAGCCAGACAAACCAAGTTCAAGCAAGGACATGGTTAGCAGGATTGCGACCCATGATCTCCTAGAGCGGCGATTACACTGTCTACATTATGCGTGCCTAGAGCAAGCAGCTAACATAGTCTCCTAGAGCAAGCAGATACCATAGTCTATATTATACGTGCCTGTTTAGATTATGCTGCGCAAAATCGCCTTCGCGATCCGGACGAGTACTAGCTGTGCTGTAGGGACGACCTGCGGGAGAAGTAGATGAATCAATAACCCCTGATGGGTAACTTTATGGGAGAGCATTAAATGGTACCTTAGTCTAGAATATGTTGGAAAGATGCCTTCAGCGATCCTGATGATACTAAATTTGTGCCTTAAGGATCACACATGCGTAATGAAAGATTAATGACATCAACGCCTACAAATAGGAACATCTTAAGAATTGTTGATACAGGCAATCTATATTACCAAATTAGAACGGGATTTGATTTACCAGACACAAAAAAGGGTGCATGCGGCAGATTTAACTGAAAACACAGTTTAATGAATGAACTTGCCTGTCTGTGGCCTTCAATGAATTCTACAACGTCAAATATGCTTGGATGCTTTGAAATTCATTAGAGCGCCATTGCAATCCAACATAGCGCCTTCAAATTAACTCCGGCGCCTCGAACAACTCCTTCCCAAGCTTTGCAACAATGAAATTGTTGGAGGGTCTTACCGCATTTGAAATGGATTTGAATTTCAAAATGTTGTCCTTTGGGCGGGACCTTTTTATGCCCTAATGTCCCTGTCCCTATCCAATTTAAACTGACATGCCGTGGGTGATTTGCTGTCCTTTCCAACTGCCCCTCTCACACAAATTCTCACGTGTCACCGTCCCGTACGTTGCCAAGCTGCGGGTTGCTTTTAGGGGTAATGGGGGAATATGCCACCCGTCATAATGACGCCGCCCGTCATAATGGCGCCCGTCATAAGGAAGGCGCCCGTCATAATGGCGCCCGTCATAATGGCGATGTCTATAAAAAGAGTGGCGTTCATTTTTCTGATCACCCTCGCGCGAAAATTTCTAAGCGCCTTGACCAAATTTCTAAGCCATCCGAAAATTTCTAAGCGCCACCATGTCTCGCGTGTCGCCCCTCGAGAGAAGGTAATTTCAGCGATTTTTATAGCATAGGCATAGGTATCGCCATAGCCGGCCATGTCTTTTTTAGGATAGTTAGATGGTCGCTACAATGTGCGACGCGATAGTTGTGACCACGACCTTCCCTCTTTTACGAAGGTAGTGCTCAAGACAATCGCCGCGATAGTGGCGAGCAATTTATATAAAACGTAATACTCATTTGTTAAGTAAAGAACGCGGCGCGTTCTTACCCGATAATGGTGATAGAACACCCTTTATTAGTTTGCAACTGATGAATCGGATCGCGGTCGCGATCCTTAGGAACACCTTCTTCCAATACTAGTGCATCTAACCTGTGTTCAATTGCTTTTGCAGCCCTCGAACTATTCCGCGGGCCTAATGTAGAACCAATCAGAATTGTCACTCCCGATAAAAGCAGGAAGTGGTGTGTTGAAATCTCACAGGCAAAACCTCATGTCACTGGAGACCGCCGAAAGGACTTGTGTTTGTTCTTTAGGAATGGGAAGGGTCCAGAAGATTACGAGCAGCTAGGTATAGTTATTGCTATGTGGGAAGGCACCAAAAATAATGTACAGGATGCAATAATTTGCAGCGTAGAAGATACTCAAGGGCTGCAGTTTGTCGAGTACGTTTTGAGATGGCAAAATTATGATCCATCCATTATGATTGCGAGTAAAGTCAACAAAGCGGCAAGCGGCAAGGGGATGCCCACAAGTGCTAAGGGATTTGGCTGGATATTGCCGTCCTATGATTCCTTAAGTTTGTCGGGTATAAAGTGCAACAGGGATATACTTGTTGGATTTAGCATGTGCAGAAAAGGTCTTTCAGCTGATAAGAAACCTCCTTCTGCTGCTTTGAAGGCTACTAAAGACAACAAACTGCCTTCAAGAATGGACGCCAACTGGCTCAGGGCTGTTTCAAATAATAGATCCGTGGCCCCTTTGCAGGCTATTGGCGAACCGTCCACTCCAAAGGATACTGTAGTGCCCATAGAGGCAAATGTTGTTCCTTCAGCAACTGCTGTAGCCCCCTCAGCAAATGTTGGTTGTTCTGCAGTAGTTGACCCTTCGCTCCCGTCATGCTTTTGACTGCTCCCGCCCGAGACTCTGCCGCACTAGAAGGACAGCCATCAAAGAGGATCCCGCCATTCAGGATAAAGATTCCAAAGGCGCCCACGGATGACAGTGCGCAACCTTCGACGTCTTCTACTCCTTCCTCGTCCACTAAACCAGCACCTACTAGCCACTTATTGCCCTGGAGAACTGATCCCCAAATGCCAGAAGATTTGAAGTTTAATCCAGATGAAGAAAAGAAACTGGCTCAGGAGACAGCATCCAAGCTCGAGGAGTTCAAAAGATATTATCCAATGGTTGTAAACTAGTTCCAAAGAGTCAGCATTTTCGATTGCGAACCAGCTCCCGCTAATATGACACATAGAGTCCGGTCAAATGACCATGTACAGACACTGATAAAAAGCTTCAAGAAATACCCGACAGAAGTTCTTACACCGGCCGATCTCGTTCCATTTGATCCTTTAACAAGGTCTGTTACATCATATTTATTTCTTTCTTCTCATATTGGTTACATATATAAATATGCTCAAGCGGATCGCGGTCGCGATCTTCGTGAACAATTTCTTGGACTGACTAGTGTATCTCGGTCACATGCAGGAAATTAGTCACTTGGTCGCGCCCAGAAGAATTGGCAAACAAAAATTTTTATATTATTTCTGGTAATCACAGCATTTTTGCTGCACAATTTTTATGCACATGCGTGGGCAATGTCGAGCAAAGGTTGGAATTTGCGAAAGCATATGTAAAAAGAAGAAGTCGTGTATTAAATGGTAACCTCTCCAACAAAGAATACATTTAGATTTCCATACAGTGCAACGACGTCATCGCAGAAACAGTATACAAAGAACCACTGATTGAAAAGCTCCAACAACTAAGAAACCAGCACAAGGCATTCGGATGTCCTCCACAAGGGCCAACAGGAACTGCAGTGACATCCGCCTGGAAGGTATGTTATTCGTTTCTTTGCTCAGGAAAATCGCCGTCGCGATCCTAACCAGCACTTCTGTGCAGGATTTTGTCGAGGTGGCTACCACAACTCTGAAGGTTAAGGAACTGAAGGATGAGAAGCAGTTCCTATTTATGCAAGAATCACTGGGTCTAAACTTCGTAGAAGTTGTCAACAATTGGGCAAGCCAAAGCTCACCGAAGATGATCGGGGGAATTACCAGATAAACCTTCAAAGGAATTCTTCAACAAGACATTCCTGAGAAACCTACGAGGAATGAACAATGCTGAGGTAAGCCAGTTGATGGACGAAATCTTACAGGGCAAGGTTTTCTTGAAAGTGCAGCAGGGGTATACAGGACGTTTTAATTGCAGTCAGAGGGCTCTAGACATCAGAACACTTTCACTCATGCGTCGTGAAGTGTTATCATACGCCAATTCTATCTCAGAGAAGCTGTACAATAATTTTGAAGAGTTGGCTTCATGTTTTCCCGAGTCGTCCGAAAGCAACGTCTCACGGATATTGCGGAACCGCATTTTGAATCGTCAAAGCAAACTATAATAAAGAGGCAGTTCAAGGTAATCTGCCTGCAGTTTTTTTGGAAGCTATTGTTGCTATAATGAGGCTAGATGAGGCCCGAAAAATGAAAGAGAAGCAAAACATCGTGCAGCACGTAACAAAAAGTGGCATCCTTGTGTCTGCATCGGTGTCAGAAAATGCCAGTTTGATTTTTGTAGACATGCGTAGTTTTTCCACCCTGTGGGATGTGAAAAAATACACAGATTTTTTTAGCAGAGTTGCAGGCATGACACATGCAAAAGTGTACCATATTGTCATGTTTCTCAGATCGGTACATTTGCCAAACTGTTTGTACAGTCTTAGCCAGATACAAGGTAGCTCCCATGTTTCCCTAGGGGCGTATGAAGAGAAAGGATGGGAGAGCAAAAAAAAAATAAAAGAATTCCAGTATTATGTCAGCCATGTGACAATAAACAGGAGTGACGTTCGGGTGCTGCCCGTAAAACCCAACTTAGAGCTGCGACTGACTCAAGTCACTAAAGCACCACAAAGCACTCCTCTTCCAAAATATCCGATAACTGGCGACGAAGATGTAGATGCAAAAACAAAAAGAAAGTATTTGGAGTTCTTTACAGGTAAACCCAAATTCTCATGGGCAGCTATGGAAGGCGACTTCGTCCTCAAGAGCCAGGCAAAAACCTCTTATGTCTATTATATAGTGAAGGAGCTGGTACCATTAGAAGGTTGCGTTTTGGATTTCTTCTCAGGCGGAACTGCCTCAAGGGTAGCGTTGATGCAAGGAAAACGGAGTGTTGCTTTTGAGTTTGACGACAAGGTATGCCGTTTCCTTAGATCTTTCTTCGAGATTCTAGAGAAAATGGCAAGGCCTGACATGGAAGAGGAAGGTGATGAGC
Organism: Isoetes taiwanensis; assembly: GCA_021234155.1. Lineage (NCBI taxonomy): Eukaryota > Viridiplantae > Streptophyta > Lycopodiopsida > Isoetales > Isoetaceae > Isoetes > Isoetes taiwanensis. The sequence continues at coordinate 1,769,846 of JAJEKV010000110.1, read as the reverse complement.
AAGATGAGCAACGTGAAGAGCAAGGTTCCGACAAGCCTGATATTAATATAACACAGGGAACGGATCTCAGCAACATGGATCAGATACTAGAAGGCCTGGATCAGAAAAGCTTCGAAGAAAGGATCAAGGAGACCCGGCCCGATAGAGCGGCATCGAGAAGGCACAGGCAAAACTTGATCCAACTTTCAAGAAGCTTGAGGCACTGAACCAGAACTTGGACACCGTAATGCCACTGCTAACTAAGCAACTGGACAAGCAACTGGACAAGGCCCTTCCTAATTTGGAGTATGGTGAAACTTCTGAAGCCGCCGGAGTGGGAGAACCTCCCAGACCCTTCACCTAAAAGGCGTAAGGGTACCCTCTATCAATATTACGAGCAATTGCGGGGACGAATTGTTTAATAGCCAAGATATGTCGAGGTTGTTGACGCAAAGACGGGCAATGGATGTTGACATCCCGAAATAACCGGATATCTGAAAATGGACCCCGTCACGCACCCTTGCTATTGGAAAGGAGCATATTGCAAGAATAGTCTTGAAACATGGTGTTGATCCAGAGACTGTATTTGAGACTCAGTGATATAGCCTTCGCCTTTGTGCTGGGCTCTTTGTACAAAGTTTTTGTTATAACATTGTGTTTATATTTTCACCTGTTTTCAGGTTCAATATGAGTTATACTTTTTCAGTTCACTATGTGTTCAACTTTTGTACACTATGCTTTTGTGTTATCTCAACTTAGAATTGGATAAAAAAGTAGTCTGAAAGATCGCGGTGGCGATTCTGTACATCAGTTATACATCCCCCAGATGGTAATTTGACCACGAAGCACACAATGTGCTTCTTGTATTCTGCCTTCACTTGTTCTCGCTAGAATCGCAATGGCGATCCTTACGACCACTCGTGATGTTACTCAAACCCCTCGGTTACTGTCATGCCAGCTTTGGCCTGCAGGCCTGGTGTCAAATTCTGGCGCGTGTTTTTTTTTCAAGCTGAACTTAGGATTATTGAGGCTTGGTTTTGGTAGAGCGGAATCATTTCTTACCATCCCCGGGGTGACCACAACCTATTTCGTTGTCAAACGAGAAAACGAAATTTCTCTAATTAATGAAACCATGCTTTATTAGCTGGAGTTGAATTCTATAAAGAAGGCTCAAGATTTCAAGCATAGAAGATGAAAGTTGAAAAGCTTTAGAGGCAGAAAGGCTTTGGGATTATGTCAGGCCTCTTTTGAATTTGAGAAACAAAAGAAGATTAGATAAAGACAGAAGGTGCAAGCAGTTCTTCAGTAGAGGCTTTAAAATCTGAAGCATCGGAGTCTTCTAAGGATTCAGCTCAGGCAAAAGGTATTATTACCTCTAAACTTAGGCATAGTATTATAGCTTTCATTCATCGCATGAGTCAACAAGAGATGTAGCAATATTTATTGAATGAATATGAAAATTTAAGTGCATCTCAGATACATAAACTAGAACAAGAACTAGGGATGCTTAAATATGTAAGAGATAATGATTTAATGGAATTGTTTGACAAAATGGAAGATATATTCATGGATTTAGAAGGTGTCTATATTCATGAATTTGGAAGGTGCTTCTCTGAATATGATGAAAATGTTGCTTCATCAATACGCACCATTGTTAGAAATTAAAGAATAGAATAGAATGTATTTTAACGTCATCATGACTCAATAGAGCCCCGTGACTTATGGTACATGGTGTAAGCACAGCTTTTACGAAATTTCACATTATATATTTTACAAGAGCGATTGAAACTTAGTCACGGAGTCAAGAACAGCCGATGAAGAAAACCTCCTCCTCTCAGTGTGGATGGAAAAAAATCACCTCCTTTCCTCTGTATATCCTCTGTTGATCCTTATGGCGACTGCTCTGTGCATGCGCCATTGGTCCTAGATGGTGTAGTAGTGAATTCTCTATATCTGCGATCATGTTCATATAGAATCTCTCTTATTGCTAATGCTGTCCATTTTGCTTGCCCGGTGTCTCTTGTTCCCTTTACTAGTGATGCTTTCCAATCCATCTCGTTCCATTTCAATCTATCTTGTTTCAATTCCATACATGCCTCTTGTTGTTTGCTTCTCTGATATCACAGAGTCGGCACAATATAGCCTCTCTCAAAATCATTGGCCTTTGCCATCTTCCTCTTTCTATCCACAACTTGTGATTCTTGAATCTGCACAGAGTTATTCTTCTTGACTTACATTGGTTGCTGTCTATATATAAGGAAGAGGCAATAAGTACAACAAGAACTGAAGTCACACAAGGAGAAGCAAGAAGGGATTATAATAAAAGGGGAGATAATATTTTATATGTTGAAAGAGGGAGAGAGAGAAGTAAGGATGTGATATACTATGAATGTGGAAAGAGAGGTCATATCAAACCAAATTGCTCTCGGATTAGAATTTGTACATGTTATGCTCGTGGGGAAGGAGGTCATCTTGCAAATATGTATACAAGAAGAGGAAGAGGACGTGGAAGCTTATGAGGATCTTTTAGTAGAGGAACTTCTACAAGAAGTGTGACATTTTTAAAACCAACCATGGGCCGTGTATCAATAGAAGAAGTTCCTAAAGAAGAGGTAAATTCTTTGTTTTATCAGGTTCTTTTGCTTTATCGAGTTCTTCTCATATTTAAAGGTCTTGCTTGTTCCGATGCACAGGTCCTTCTCGATGTTCAACAATGAATTGTCAAAGCATTCAAGTGCTCATCAATTGCTAATGATATAAAGAGCCGTATTTGGGAGCACTATCTTCAGATTCACACTTACTCATGAGATTTTCCTTGCTCTTCATACTATTTAGATGTTGTATTTGAGTGGGGTGGATTTGCTCTGGTGGACATTCTCTTCACTAAGTTTTTAGTCCCCATTGTACATTGTAACTTTCTCTGGATAATAAAGGCTCAAGTCCCTTAAAAAAAAAAAGTTCTTGTGATGTAAACTTTGTTAATTGTGTGGTTATAGATTCTGAAGCTAAAACACTTGTGATGAAAGCTCATAAATATTAAGAAATATGCAAACTAGTAATCTCAGGTGTGTACATATGGTTAATGGAGAAGAACAAAAAGTAGAAGACTGTGGTATGCTAGCCATAGGATATGTCGTCTACCCCAGGAACACATGCTAGTTGATTTGGGTTCATATATGATCCTACCATATAGAACCCATAGGAGAACATGGAAATGTGATCTCTGTTGACAATGTTTTGTGTGTTCCTGGAGTGGTGAAAAAATCTTAGTGGCAGATCTAGTAGATAAAGATAACAAAGTGTAGTTTAACAAGCACATGTGCATAGTACATAATAATGGAAAGTTTGTATTATATGCAACAAGAGTTGGAAATCGTTTTGACTTGTGTTGTAGACATGTTATTAAGCAGTGAAGTTGCAAATAATAATATCAATAGAATTATGGCATCGAAGGTTAGGATCATACAAATGAAAAATATAATTTTTTATGAAGTTGAAAATGATAATATCAATAGAATTATGGCATTAAAGGTTAGGATCATACAAATGAAAAATATATTTTTCTTATGAAGAAGCATAAGTTTTTGGATGATTTAGATGTTACTGATGATATGAAAAAAAGCTTGGACTCTCCATGTCATGGTTGTATATTAGGCAAACAAAGTAGAAAGTTTTTTCTTAAGTAAAGTGCACGGGTAAGAGGAAAATCAGCCATAGTACACTCCGATGTCCGTGAGCCTATGAGAGTTAGAAGTGCAAGTGAGAAGTAATATTTTGTATCGTTTATTGATGATTACATAAGGCAAATCAAAATGGTATTTTCTAACTCATAAAAAGCCAGATTTCAATAAGTTTATGTGAGATTTAATTGTTGATGCAAATATTTGAGAATAGATTATAGCATATTTGGTGCCTAGATCTGAGGCACAATATTGCAGATATTGTCAATGGTTGGCCTAAGGCATTATATCGATGCCCTAATATAGATAGACCTATCTGGACAAATAGTAGTGAAACCTGTGTATCTACGAGACTGAAAACCCCTAAATCGACTGCATCTAAGCTGGATGGATTCGTGTATAAGTATGTAAACTTAGGATTGATCCTCATCGGTTTCTGCACTGATCAAATCGATCCTCTGAGTAATACGAGAAGTATTGGATAAGGTGAAGTCTTGATATTCTTTTGAATTATAGGTCGATGGAACCTATATGTTTGAATCGGCTATATTTCAGGATTATAATGGTTAACATTATTTCTTAACATGTTCTCATTGCCAATGGTTAGATGTGAATTGCTAAATTATTCGAATCAAGCTTGAATTTGCAATTATTATCATTGGTACTAGAGCTATGGCAAGCAGATTAGGTTCTTCACTATTGAGTGGAGTTAATGTATTTAAAGGGGAGGCTGGTTTCCAAGCATGGAAAGAAAGAATGAAAGATGTTCTTGAAGCAGAAGGTCTATGGTACCTTATAGCTGGAGATGTGAATGAAGAAGCTGAGAGCAGTACAGTATATTCTACTGCAAGGAATGTTAATGAAAGATTTCATAGTGGTGCAGCTGAAGAATAGAATAGAATAGAATAGATTTTTTAACGTCCACGGAGACCAATAGGTCATGGGACCCATACAATGGGCTAGTACAATCATTACTACTAGGATTAAAAAACCCCTGCCTCGAAAGGTTTTCAAGGGAAAAACCTTTGCAGTAATGATGATACTAGACAAGCGGAGATAATGACTACTGAGGGCTCAGTAATTGCAGACGTTTATCTAGAACCTCAAGTATATATAATGCCAAGTCATGCATAGATGGTGCTCTGAGAAGTTGTGGAAGCGTGGAATGGAATGCTAAGGTCAAAAAATGATTTCGGACTATCTCAAAAGCAGGGCAACTCAGAAGAGTATGGCTTTCATCTTCAATAATCTGTAGCTGGCAATAGGCACATAGTCTCGCTTCTCGCGGCAATTGCGGCCGCTCCCATCTACCTGTCTCAATCCGTAGCCTGTGGGACCCCGTGCGAATTGATGCAATAGCTACAAGCTTGTTCCTGGACAATGAAGCAAGCAAATAAGCTTGGGGCCCTGGTGCCAAGGTGGGATTTATGTGTGCATGAAGGAAGTGAGCAGAAGAGAGGTAAGCTTCATGAGGCTAGATGCATTATTTCAAGTAAACTGAGCTCTAACATTATGCTGAAGTTGAAGAATAGATCTCTAAAGGAAATGTGGGACTATCTGGTCAAAGCTTATGCAACTTAAAAGTTCTTCACAAATTTAATTATTGGACAGAGAGCTAAGGAGACTGAAATTTAAGGAGGATGATAATCTGACAAAATTTTTTCAAACATATGATAATATAGTTGCAGATATGGAGGCAGTTGGTATACCTATCTCCAAAGAGTTTCATGTTCTTTCTCTCTCACGAGCCTTCTCTAACTTTGAACAGTTATCAACACTAGTAAGGAATGTGGCCAAAAATAGAGAAAAAGCTGAGGCAATGATAAGGACGAAATTGAAACAAAAAAGAATGCTGAAGGAAGAAGATGATGAGAGCACTGAAATACTGTTTGCTTCTTTCCTTGCTAGCAGGAGGCATCAGCATGATACACTGGGAGGTATGGGACTCTTTGGTATGTCAGTTCTCTACAGTTTATGTTAGCTAGGGATTTAAAATGTTTCAAGTACTGCTATGCTTGAACATTTTTTAGATGGGTGCTGATACCCAATCATATGCTCAAGTACTGATATGCTTGAAGCACTTTAGGCCAGGTTCTGATGCTTGTGTCAAACTCAAGTACTAATAAGCTTGAGGGCAGCTAGAGGACTGCTATACTTCAGCATGCTGGCTGTTATCCTTTGCTTACAGGTTCTAAAATGGTGGCATAAGTTTTCGAGAAAAGGATTTGTTATCTGTTAATTGTACTTTCTCATCAGTTGCTGATGTAGGAGGCTTCTTGAGCATATTATTTATCAGGCCAACAGGGCTTTACTGTGCTTATTCTTCCTATCTGATCTTTCGGAGATCAAATGTTGTAACATCTTTTATATTAATAGAAAACCACCTTGCCCTCAAAAAAAAAAAAAAAGAAATACTGTTTGCTGATAGAAAAAACAAGATACAGTCACGGAAAATTGGGCCTTGTTTTGAGTGTAAAGAATATGGCCATTTGAACAGCAGGGAAAATTTTAAGGGACCTATAATTTTGTATAAGTTTGGCCATTCCTTGTAAAATATGCCCCCAAAAGTGTAGCTTGAACTGGCTATTTTTCCTATTTTTGCCTAATGTGGCTGCAACGTAATTGGCGATTTTTGAACCAAATACCTAATAATGTGTAGCTCAAATGGCAATTTTTGGCTAGATTCTTATTAAATATAGAACTAGTTGCCCAAACATAAAGAAGTCACTACCCTATATAAATGTGTTAACTTTCATGTTGTATGAATTTGAATTCATACCCCATGTATTTCAATAATGCACAGATTGCTGGTAGGGAGAATCGTAAATCGGATGCCAAAGTCTTCATAAAGAGGATTGAAAAGTGCCTTGACACTTGATTTTCCAAAAGAGCGGGATTATTCTTAGTTGGTAGATATATTTAGAAATGAAAATTTCTAATAATGTTGGCCCCCCCATAAGTGACGAATTTATGAGGGGGCCTCTTAATGAGTTAACATTTGGCGAACTTAAGGCATTACAGGATTTGGCCAAGTGGCCTAAATGGCCATTCCATAAGCATATCTAGTTCTCACTTGGGACTAAAAATTGGCCCCAAAGTCGATACCACTCCAATTAGCAAACATCTAATTGGCCATTCTAATGTCGTAATAGGCAATAAAGTGCCACAAAATGGCGAATCTGCAAGTAGTCCGTAGGTAAGGCATCCTACTCACGCCGGCCATCGCATTTTGCTTGAACTTGTAATTTGTGGCCAAATGGCCCGCCGGGGCCACTAAGATTTTCGCTGTTGAACAGTACTTGTCCAAAACTGAAGGATAACAGGTGTTTTAATTGTTATGGGTATGGGCATATTGCTTCCAACTGCTCTAGTCCTAAGGACTTTGGACGAGGAAAAGGCAGAGAGTTTGCACACAATAGTAGGGGATGAAGAGGCAGAGGCAACAATATTAAGAGAAGAAATGATAGATAAACTAGTATGAATCTGGCACAAGGTGTCAATATAGAAGAAAAAGACACAGAGGCTGAGGTAAAACTCTATAACTATTGCTCTATTACTGAGATTAAGACTAACAAATGATGATACATTTATAACTGAGAGATCAGTAGTAAGAACTACTGATGCTCTCAAAAACAGGAGAAAGAGAGATTCTAGCTATGTGCAAATGGGTGACAGAGACTTGCAAAGAGTTGAAGAATCGGACATACTTAAAATATTTGATCTAGAAGGAAAATCTGTAGAATTAAAGGATGTACTCGGTGTACCAAACTTAGTGAGAAATCTAATTTCAGTAAGTCAGCTTGTTGATCATGGATTTAAAGTTGTTTTTGAACAACGTTATTGTAAGATTTTATGACAATAATGGAATCAAATTTCTTGGAAGACGTCTTGGTAATTTGTATGGTATTTGCAATGGGAATGGCATATTAAATGGAAGTTTTTTTTTTTTTTGAAGGACAAAGGCCAAAAATTTATTAATCAGATAACAAGTACAAAATTTACATGTCTCATTTAACTGTGTAAGCGCAAAAAGATGCCACGGGAGCACGAGCCTGGAGCACAATGTACTCACTCCAAAATAGGAGACTAACGATAAGAATGAATTCGAAGATACTGAATCCAGATGCGTTCCATCATTTCTGGTTTAAGGGAGGAACACTCGTAGGCTATCAATATTTTTTTCTGGGCCACCGTAATAACACCGCATGCAGATGAATTAATGCCCTGAAAGATATGGTGTCTGCGACGCTCCCATATCGACCGTAGAAGCCAACCAGAACCAAGATGGAATGCCCTTTGTTTAGCTGTTTTAGGGGAACGTCACATATCCTATGAGAAACATCACTTTCGAGCAATGGGTACAATACTTACAGCAACTCTATGATCCTCTTGTAGTGCGAGCAGCAATACCCCACAGATGTGCCCGATGCTAGTAATCACAGAGGCAAGTCTCTTAGGGCTTGCAGTGTCTCTCCAATAACGACATGAAGGCAGAATTGCTCAAATGGGCATGCCACTAATAGTGCCCATCCTAATTCGGACAAGACTAAAGTACTGTTCATTTTTTCCTCATGCCATCCAAAGCCTCTCTCCTTCAATTATCAAGAATAAATTCTGGAGATGGCACCCACCTACAAGTATTTGGGAAGATTTTTCCTTCTACCACATACTAGGACACTTTGTACGAATGATAGCGGGCTGCAACATAGTATGCAATGCAGAAAAACAATTATAAGTAGAGATTCACGACCGCGCCCATCAATCACACTTCTTCGCGGTCTTAATGGAGCTCGTTATACGGGGTTTGGGGCCCAGTGGTGTCCCTTGCCACCTGGAATGACCTGGAGCAGGTGCAAAAAGGCTTCCTAGCTTGGGCACTTGGGGTAAAATCCACAGTTCATATCAGATTCTTCTACAGAAGACAAGTTTCTTGCCCATTTAGAGGGTTGAACTCGACCGCCATATTTTCTACTTCAAAAGGTAATATGGGCAATAATCGTCTCCCCAACCTTGCTTATACTGTAGCAATTGCTTCACAGTGCCTCAAGGCCTAATGTAAGAGAAAACGAGCCCAATGATTCTCCCAATGGAATCTTTAGGGTGCACTTATGATATAAAAGGTATGTCATGTGCGTGCAAGGGGTTGCCAAAAACCCTTTGTGTACACCTTAAAAATATTCCCAAAACCCCCATTTTACCACGTATTGTCCAAAGTTACCTGATAAAACCGCCTAGGTATGAGTATATGTATGGTTAAAGAAAAAAAAAACCCCTTTGGGTCAATCATCTAGATTGTACCATTAAAACTATGTGAATTGCATACATGTACAAACTGAAGAAAATCACCATCACTTATTACAATATCTTGATGCGTCCTTCCTCAACAAGCTTTGAAATGCTAGTGGTTTGGATAGGAGGTCAAGAAGGCACACTACCAATGCCAGAACAAGACCATGCTTACAAGGGGTCCATAGCACTACCTGCGTATACATTTGCCCATGAAGAAACGTAGATTGATAGCTTTAATTCGTATAAGTGCACATCGCCTCTGAATTGAGACAGGCAGGTGATTTCTAGACATGCTTTGTTAGTGTTGCCAACGGAAGTCATTGAGAACAAATGTCACACTTTTCAGAATTGTCCGACACTACATCCTGACACGCTATATTGAGTTGGTCCCGCCGAACTAGCTGCTCCATGTGTTGATGGACATGGCTTCAATAGGGTTACCGGGATCGTATCTTGAGGAGGTCATGGATAAGTGCACTCATTTATGTCCTTAAACATGCATTGAAATGTAAGTACAGTTTATCAGCATACTTATTACTGCAAAGGTTTATCCCTCGAAAATCCTTCAGAGCGGGTTGTTTTAATGCTGACAGTAATATGTTTACTATGCTTTTTGATTTGTTTCCATAGGCTCTTAGAAAGCAGCAGAAACAAGGAATCGCTTATGTCTCTTATTCTAATAGGTAAATGCAATTTTCACTTCTTTTTTAAGTTCGATCTAAATTGTGACACGACACTTATTGTTGATTGTCATATGGTCAGTACCTTTTGTTTTGATAATAAGCTAACAAGACTTTTGATGAATGGTCTTAGTGCAAATTCTCGAACTATTATGGTAAAAATTGTCTCAATTTGATGATCAGTATCATCATACTAAAAACATTAAAATATACAGAGGGCAAAAGAAATCAAGATTCATCAACAACAATAATATTTCATTAAAGACCATCGAACAAAACACATAATAATGAAATTGGCTTCACTTAGAGAGGACTTTTGTAGTTGATGCACATGTTACAGATTAGTCTTATATCCATGTCCATGTGTAAATGAATGAGCAACGACTATAAGGATCCTACTGTTAGGTTATATTTATGCATATCATACTACACTTTTCAGCAACCTAGCTGTATAGATACACTATACTTGTTAAGAATGCACAAAAAAGGGTACAACATATTACAGATTATGAAAGCTGATGCACATATTGCAGGTATGAACCCCAGGCAGCTGAAACAAGCAGTTGCGCTTCCATACTGAGCAGATTTGATCTCAAAGCTTTGGCATTAGCATATGAATAGTAGGTTTGTTCAGTTCTATCTGTAAAAATTAAACAGGTTTGTTCAAACCTCTTTATTATAATCAGTTATAGTCTAACATAACCTAATATCTAGACTGCTAAGTTATAATTCCACTCTTCATTAGGAACAAGAGTTATCCCTGATACCTGGTAACAGTGCACTGAATAATTGTAGAATTAAACGTTTACATTTGTTAGTCGATTGCAATTGCAAACTGCTGGATGAAGATGCTCGTCAATTAGAAGTGGAGCATTTGCAGAACCTAATTTCAGGTATGATTTCTATTCTGATGAGCGTTGGAACAACAGCAAATGTTATTGAGGGTTCAAATCCCTTATGTTACTTTAAAATGTTGTTATGATTTTTCTAGAGTGCATATTCTGCAAAATTGTAGAAGAATGTTGTTATCTCAGCAAGTGGGACACTAAAGGTCTATTGAATGACACGTAGTGGTCCATTCAACGGCTGATCAAGACATGCATAAGATGGTAACATTGAATGGCCATGATCCACTTTGCAACTTAACCCATGGTTCCATAAATTCTGGGTGATCCTTAGAGATCACCAAACTTAGCTCAGTAGTTCCTGCGGTATAATATAGATGGGTGATCTCTGAATGCTTCAGGCAAACCATTTCCCCATGTTTCCTTGTATAATAATGCCTCACCTAGAGCAAGTTGGATTCGCAAACCAAGGAAAAAGCTGTTTGTCTTTAAGATAGCTGGTTTAATTTTTAATCAATAGGGTTAGATTTGTAAGCAATAGAAAATATACACATGTCAGGAGCAAAAGGTTTGCTGAACCAGCAAAATGATCAAATGAGAACAGATGTTTGATGCACGTGGCATGTATTCTTTTTCAAAACATGTCTACATGCATCGACATATTTTTAAATCAACGAGGATAGAAAAATGAGAATCTTACTCCATTTTAGAAGTATCTGATTCCACATCCACTTCTTCTTGCCTGAAATGCGAATGCTGTGTTAATGCGAAAAGGAATATTTTTTACAAATGTAAGCATGCACGCAACCTAGTATTCAATTTATTACCTGTTATCTAAACCATTCATATCGTTGGAAAACTCTCCCCACAATTTACATCAAAAATATGGTGCCATTCGTAGATTCAGGATAATACAGATTTCCATTGGAAGGAATGTATAGTACTTTTGTTTCATCCTTTTGAAAATAACTTGCCTGTCATTTTTGTGACTAGTTCTGTACTATAAATGAAAAGAAATTGAAATAAAAGAGGAGCTACCTTGAGCATTGAATATATATTCTGGAAGGCAAAAACAAGCTCGGGTCCACCTTTTCATGTTTATCTATCATGATACGAGAATCCGATATTCCTAAGCACTAGCTAAGCATAGTTAATGAGTAATCATAAAACTGTCGGAGAGACAATCCATGCGCAGTAAAGCTTACCTCCACTACTGCCGTAGAACTGCACATGATTTTACAGCAAAGATGCTGGATCAAACCCTAAAACTCGTGTTTTGGACTAAAGCCCCTTTTTTGAGCGTCAAAAATATCTTTTGGAGTATGAGATTCGTGATGACGCATTCCCCACTCGTTTTGGAAACCCACCACCCAACAATGTGGCCTATAAATTGGAGGACAATATTTGTACCATTGTAAAGCCGAGATGGGGCGCATTTGGTCTATACTGCTCTTTTCCACCTTGGTGTTGGCACTGGCTATTGCTTCGGCGGCTACTCATGAAGAACATGAAGTGAAGTCGAATGTGCAGGTGCAGAACCATGAGCCATATGACCATAGAGGTGGTTACGGTGGTCATGGTGGTGGCCATGGTGGAGGTCATGGTGGTAGCCGTGTTGAAGAAAATGAAGCTAAGTTGGATTTTGAGACAAAGAATCATGAGCCTACCTATATGGGTGGAGGCAGTTATGGTGGTCATGGTGGAGGTTATGGTGGTGGCTATGGTGGTGGCCATGGTGGTGGTCATGGTGGTAGCCATGTTGGAGAAAATGAAGCTAAGTTGGATGTGCAGCCAGAGAATCACGAGCCTAACTATATGGGTGGAGGTGGTTATGGTCATGCTGGGGGTTATGGCGGTGGCTATGGTGGAGGTCATGGTGGTGGCTATGGTGGTGGTCACGGTGGAGGTTATAGTGGAGACCATCGCATTGAAGGCCGCAAAGTACTTGGTGGTCCACGAGGGCCAGGATATGGCCCTGGCTTTGGGCCTGGCTTTGTGCCTGGCTTCGGACCTGGATATGGTCCTGGCTTTGATCGTCCCCATGGACGTGATGGCCGCAATTAAAACACTTTATAGCATATACATATGATTACAACAATGTGGAAAAACTTGTTGTCTAATATACGAGGCCTACTCTCTGTAATATTTCATTAATATCACTCATATATAAATCTATCTTTCTATGATGATCTACCTTTTTATAATATTTCTTTCCTATGGATGCTGCCAAATGCCATGGCGTAAAAATTAGAAGAAAAATAAGGCGTAGGATAGTCTTACCCTGGATTGGGGGATCCCGGAGGTGTGATCCCGGAGGACGGGATCCCCAGAGGGCGTGTAATCCCGGAGGGCGGGATCCCCTTACTGCACAGTAACTGCGGAAAAAAAAGGCCCCTTATAGCGAAAATCAGCCAAGTTTTCTTATGCATTTTTCTTGGCCGATCCTCCACGGAATCGGCTGGGGTTTGTGCGAGGTTGGTCGGAATGGGCTTGAGAAGAGCTGTAGTTTGATGCCAAGGAGGAAGAGAGGGTAGCGCCACTGCTATCAGCAAGCAAAAATTCGGCCAAAAAATGGCCCTAAACTGCAAGCATCACCCTTTTAACTGCTTGCTGATTAGCAATGGGATCCCCTCCTCCCGATCACACGTCCTCCCGATCCGCCCTCCCGATCACACCTCCTGATCCCCAATCCAGGGTAAGACTATCCTACGCCGAAAAATAATCTCTAACAACCTTAAAGCATGTTGCGCCGCAGACATTTCTCTTTCCCGACTCCTTTGCATTTGGGCACGGGGGTGCAAGAACACATTTCCCTATACCGACTCAATTACAAATTAGGATTATGCATGGCAGTATTGCATGCATTTCAGCTTAATAACATGCACTAAATAGTAGCTTTTGTAACAAAATTAGAAAATCCCGAGTACCTACACTATGAAAGTGCAATAGGGGATGCTTTTTTCATTCATGGCTAATGTATGTCATCTAGAACTTTAATTAGAACGTTAAGGTTAGTAAGAAAGCAAGAACCACTGAACTCACGGGTCCACTTGGCTGGCTTCGGTTGGGTGGGCCAAAACTAAGAGAGAGAACTTTTTTTATTCATCGAATCGATGGCAGCAGAATCTGAAGAACCTTTACGATGAGGATCCTGGTAGCAGGATGCATCGCCGATCCAGGTGGTATAGGCCGATTTAGCTGGAGAATCCCGATAATCAGGGGTTGGATAAATCGATGCATTCTAAGTACATGGCTAATAAGCTATAGACGCTAGTAATTAGTGCAGGCTATTGTGAAAGGGTGGGAGGAAAACCAGTTGAGCACTTCCTAGACGTTGCTTCTTTTCCAGGACAAATAATCTGTCGGACCTATTGGCATGTAGGAACATTGCTCTGTTTGGCATGGCTTTATATTACCAGTATGGCCTTTCTTTACCCTTTCAACCCTTGAAAAAAAATTCGTCAATAAGCCATGTTTCATGCGCACAAGAGCAAAATGGAAGCTAAATATGAATTTGACCTCTGCAAGAGCATCTGATGCAGAATCTATCTCCTTTATTCCTGTCAATTAGTTATTTTTCAAAACGAAGGTTTGTCCTATCACAAAAGCAAGCAATTGAAGAAGAACAAAAACAAAGCATGGAATTATGCTAGTTGGAATAGCCCCAACCGTGGCTTATAGATGCTTATATATAGGGCAAAAGGGCACATCCCTTATGGGTCGTTCACATGAAGGTATTTTCAGCCAACGCTGAAACGCGCGGGACTTAAATTAAGCTGCTGAGCTGAGCCTAAAATTTGTGCTTGGCTGATTCAGCACTTAATCAGCTGGGATTATTCAGCAGATAAAGAAATAGGTTCACAGGAACCCTCCCTAAAACTACAAAATCTGGTCAACTAACACAATCGAGGCAGCTGTTTGAATATCTCAAAGAAATTTGGGAACCTACACTACAAATACAGACACAATCTTGCCCTGTTCTTGTGAAATTCGTGCACTTTTTTTTTTTTTTTTTTTTTGTCCATTGCACAAATGGACATGTGCAATGGAGAGATCATGGTACATCTTATATAACATAGGGGATATCGAAATGAGGAAATATTACTACTTATTATTTTACTTTGTTTGCTTGCAATGCAATATATGCTTTAGGGCTTCTAACTGCAGTGAGCCATCATCGACCATGGCCGTTTGGCAAGGGACGGTGGCAGATCAGCGTGAGCAAGCACTCCGTCTACAACCTGGATAAGGTACTTGTCCTTTTTCAAGATTAGTTATATCCAGGGTGTCGGATGTCTAAGGACACAGCCAAATTGGAACAGAACTGTTTAGGGACATACCAAACCACTGCATAAATAATGGACAGCGAAAATCCCACTTGAAATGAGAGCCTCGGCTTCTACTGTGCGCCTGAAGAATGCTATATTGTGTATAGCATTTCATTGATGGGTAGGAAGAAAGGTGACCTCAACATGGCCACCAGAAAGAGGCTGGAGTTTGAGAAATCAGAAGGACCCAAGAGTAAGAAGCTATTTGATTTCAGAAGAGCTGCAAAAGGTCATGCTGGTGAGAATAGCAGAAATCAGTCCCATGGAGAGATTAATGTTGCTGCTAAGGATGGAAAAGTTGAGGAAATGGTGAAGCAGAAAGCTAGGGATGCAGATCATATCACAACTCTTAAGGAGGCTGATGCTTTGAACATACCTACAACTGTAACTTCACATATGGGAGATCTGCAAAATTCGAAACACATTCAGGTTCTTGTTGCATATTTACATATTTTATGAATGATCTAAAGAGAAATAGCTGATATAATAATTTTGAAACAAAAGAAATAGATCTTGCATTGGAATAATATGTAAGGATGCATTATGCATGATTAAAGTCCAGGATAGATATATGACTTAATAATTGCAAGTTTGATGGATCTGATAAAGGATTTGAGAACAAATATGAATAAATCTGTGTAAATACATGTGGATCTTAGGAAGAATTAAAAGGGTAATATCTGAGATACTGCATGAATAACTTCATGAGATCTACAAAACTTATGGAAGGCCTTGTTGTACACCAGTTAATGGGCAAGATTAAGCATGAAAATTCGTGATCCAAAACACCGGAAAAAATCTGTCAGTGAGTAAAATGAATGGTGGTTCACTGATCTGGTGCAGGATTAAAGGAATGAGAGAATTTGTGAAACTACTTAAATAACATATGCATGAAGTGAGATTCTCAGGATCTTCACACCCCAGGGCAGAATAATAGATAGATTTACGAGGTTTATGCAGATATATCTATTCATTACCAGTAGTGAGAGCTGAATTTGATTAAAGGCCAAGGTGCTGACTGGTTTACTGACAACATATGGTTGAAAACATAAAGATTGAAAGCATGATGACTTCATGGTAAGGGAGTTCATCTTAGATATGTAAGGATCTATGTAATTGACCCAAATTAAACCCAGTAAAGGAAGACAGGATGAACTGACCGAATCTTGAAATTTAACATGTACATTTATGTCTTCATTGAAGCTTGGTGAAGGGGATAAACCCAAGAAAACCTATAGCTTACCTGTCAGTTCTGCCTTAATTACCCTACCCTGGATAATATTTGGTTGTTTAACTGCAGGTAACCAGGTTTTCTTGCTCCATGCTTTGATGTTTTTAAGCTATGGTTCGATAATGTCAAGTAAGCATGTTCCATTGGGAATTCTTCATTTCTGTAAACCCTGTTGGAAGAATAGTTTAATGTTAAACAGTTATTCTCAGATATTTATATGAAGTGGGAATGATAACATTTATGACCAAATACTGGATATGTGTAATTGGTATTTGAAATGGAATTACAATTTATTTTGTTATATGGCATTTGTATTTGGATATTGATATGTTTAAACTTAACTTTGTCTTTGGCTTAGAAATCGAATCCTGTAAGGTTTCTAGGGCTGCTAATTGCAAGCTTGGTATTTCTGAAAGAAATATTAAGGTTGAAAGTTTGGAAACAGATTGTAAAAGGGTTTTTTTTATCTTAGATTCGGTTTTCTAGTTTTACTAGAAACCAAGATAAAGTTATGATATTTCAGGAATAAAGGCATACTAAATTACTGATTGGATTATATAGGAACCATCTAAAGTGTTGGAAGCTGATGCCAATGACCAATGGATAAAGGAACTCATCCTTTTCAAATATCATGAGTGTGGGATTGAGAGCCCTAACATTGCTGTGCAGACCATTTTAGCTTGTATCAGGACCAAAGAAATTCATGAATATATTACTTTCAAAGAGGCCTCCAGTTACGTGGTTGGGATTCAATAGTTGGCTGAAATTATTCTATTTTCTAAAGAAGGCCAATTTTGAGTACAATAAATGCAAGGGGGCTATCCTGGAGGTGTACAATGACATCAACAATATCTTGTACCAGAGAACTTGCCTCGAGGATGACATGGCACGAAATTTCATGAAAGGCCTATCAGCCCTGGAAGAGGGTAATGAAATTCCCAATTCGTTTAATACTGCTGATGATGATTCTGCAGAAATAGAGGTGTCTGAATGCCTATTTTCAGAGAAAGACCTAATTATGACTGACCAGGTTTTGTATACACCTGAAACTCAACTGCAGGATGGCCTGAACAGTTTAGATGAGGTTCCAAACCTCACATTGGGAAACTCCTCATGCTTTCCCATTATCATCGAACAATCAGTTGAATGTCTGGCTGCAACTTATGATCATGCGATATGGAAAAGCCAAAACTTTGGCGCTTTGGCCCCAATTAACATTGAATCTTGGATTGCATTAGCAGGGATTACAAAGGATGAAATTACCAAAGTTAAGGCCACAGCAGGAAGATTGGAAAAAGTCTTTAGTTACATTAATCCAGGTCTGCCGTTCGATATGACTTTTTTTGATGAGGTATGTACCAAGGACCCGACTATCCAAGTATGTCAAAAGGGGCACATGGCCTTTCCAACTGAGACAAGAGATGACTTTTACCTTAAAAGGATGTGGCGCACTCATTGCCCATATTTCAAGTGCAAGTGCTTTAAGAACAAAAAATCTTCTTGCAGATGTGGGATTATCTGGTTTGACCAGGGGATTTGGTACTTACTCAACCATATGGATGCAGTTTATGATGGGACCTCCCCAATTGAAAAAATGGTGATTATTTCAAAGCTACTTAACAATGTGCTGAAACCTGCTGTCATTGCATACTTATCGTATCTGGAGGTGAGAAAGACAATGATTGAGATGACCATGTGCTATGCAGATAATTCTGAAACAAATCTTAAGGCACTTTATGGTAATTCTAGGATGGCAGATATCGTTGAAAAAACAGCAAAACCTCTATCCTTTCTGCTGGAAAATGCTGTCCAGAGTAATAGAAATGCTAAATTCAGAAGGGCAAGTGTCAAAGGAAGAAATATAAAGCCTGTGGCAAAGGCTAATATAAAGATGGCACCTAGGATCACTGTTGATATGGCTTTAACTAAGTGCAACAACAATATGCAGAATACGGAAGTGCAAAACGCTGCCAACAACAATTACCAATGTAATGAGACCATCAGTAAAAATGGAAACAAAGTCATATCCTTGGAAGAGACTACTCCTTCTGATATTGAACGAGTAGAGCAGACTCAATAAGGATGCAGCAGTTGCTTGACATTTGTCATTTACAGCATTTGTTTTTACATATCTGAGCTTATATGCTCATACAAAAAAATATATAATGTTTCAAGCTTTTTTTATAAAAAACATCTTATATTTTGTCTAAAGCCACTTTGTTTGTTTGGGTTATTGTAATTTAATTTCTTACTAATATGGTTGGATCATATAGGAGGACAGCACTCAAACCAGAGTTATCATTAGGGACATTAACAGAAAAAGGCACTTGAAGAGCAATAAGGAAACAAATGACAAGAGAATTGTACACCTTACCTTTATGTCGAAAGCCATGGAAAAAATGGACATCAGACAGATTTTCTATATTGTTATAGGGGAAGCATTACAGGATAGAGGCTTAGAGATGGTTGACAAAACCACATTTGCATGGAAATATGTTGAACAGATAAAGGATAAGGTATATAAACCATATTATATGTTTGCTGAAGGCAAGGCGACTAAATGCCCATGCAATAACCCTTGCCTGGCTAAATACATTGACCCTAGTATTGGGCA
The DNA here is from genome assembly GCA_021234155.1 of Isoetes taiwanensis. Taxonomy (NCBI): domain Eukaryota; kingdom Viridiplantae; phylum Streptophyta; class Lycopodiopsida; order Isoetales; family Isoetaceae; genus Isoetes; species Isoetes taiwanensis. The sequence continues at coordinate 1,751,200 of JAJEKV010000110.1, read as the reverse complement.
TGTAAGAACTACAGACTTGGGAATTATCCACAGTTCTAAACTAAGGACGGCGTTTGCCAAAGGACTTAACCATATCCCTGATTGCAGCTTTAATGTTTCAAAACTTTATTGAAGATTTTACCAAATTATGTCAGCAGTTTTGGGAAGTACATAAGTATGATACAATGGACATCAATGATTGGGACAAGGAGAAAATTACCGAGTTGTTAATACAATATGCGCGTATGGAAGTGGTTGAAATCAGAAGGTATTTACCTAGTAGGAGATTCTTATGGAATGATCCCCTTGTTTGCAAAAACTTAGAATGGCTGATACACAATCTGTATATTTCGGGCTTGGACAAGGCCAGCAACAATCCTGCTTTTATATGCCAGAAACACATCTTGGAGATGGCCAGGATGAGGTTGGGTGGAGATGACTTTGAAAAGGTAACAAATGACCCTGATACAATCTTAACTCAATGTATGGATTATATTCAAAGTAAGCTGGGCAGTGAGAAATGTTGCTACAAGAAACTTCCATACCTGATGGCAAGCTACAAAGCTCATAAGGCTGAATATAGATGGCTCACAAATGCCTTTGAATCCATCTTTTCTGAAATGGCACAGTGGATTACTGCAATCCTCAATAACTTTTTGGAAATCTGGCCACTACTTTGCCACAGACTTACTGCTCCTTATAGCATGTTCAACAAATGTAACATCAATGCATCATGGATCGTTAGCTCGTCCTATGATGTTATCCTGAATTTGCCATGCAGAATTAGCAGTGTATTCTCTGCTGACATAACAAAATGTTATGAAAATATACCGTTATACGGAGATGAAGTGGGAATGATAACAGTTATTCTCAGATATTTATATGAAGTGGGAATGATAACATTTATGACCAAATACTGGATATGTGTAATTGGTATTTGAAATGGAATTACAATTTATTTTGTTATATGGCATTTGTATTTGGATATTGATATGTTTAAACTTAACTTTGTCTTTGGCTTAGAAATCGAATCCTGTAAGGTTTCTAGGGCTGCTAATTGCAAGCTTGGTATTTCTGAAAGAAATATTAAGGTTGAGAGTCTGGAAACAGATTGTAAAAGGGTTTTTTTTTTGTGCTTTTTCTTACAGACTCCGTCCCTGTTCCTTGTTCATGTTCTTGTATTTGCCCTGTTTTTGGTAGTCCGGGCATGATCAGGGAAATAGAGCAATAGATCGACTGCTTGTACATAACTTATCCGCCCGCCCCTGTTCTTGTAGTCCGGCAAATCGATTTTCTATTGCCCTGGTTTCCGCTCCTTCCATTCCTCTTGAATCTGGCCGAAAAGCTTCCGAAAAGGTATAGAATTCAATAAAAGCAAAGGTATGGATTTCAGTAAACAACATAGGATCGCTACTGATCGATTCCAACAGAGGAAGCCGAATCACCCAAAACTCGGCCAAAGAAAAGAGGAACCGATACTGATCGATTCCAACAGAGGAATCCAAATCACATGAAACTCGACCAAAAATGATCAGATTTGGCAGAGCTCCGAAACATAGAGAGTCTTCATGATATCAGCGCTGGGCCACTTTTCGTGGCTATTTTTCTAAATTCTGCTGTGGGGATTTTCGGATCAGGCGCATGTGAACGGCTGCGGGGATCTGGATATCAGCGCAGGGCAGCCGGACTTCAGCCCCCGCAAAAAATCACAACCATGTGATCGCTACATTAAGGAGGATCATGCCTTTTCATTATGCCTCTTTGGCCTCTATCCACATCATCAAGAGATGACATATCTCCTGAAGAACATGGCTGCTGAGTTGAACTGCCACAACCCGACGTCTCTCCAACACTCTCACTCAGACATAGTTTTCCAAAGCCTTCAGAAGTTATCTCAACCAATCGTAGAGAACTTCTATGCTTCTCAAATTTGTCTCGGGCTAGTGCTTTAGTAAATATATCAGCTACCATCTCATCTGTTCTCACAAACTTGAGTTCTAATATTTTTTCATTGACCTGTTGTCTTATGAAATGTTAATGAGTCTTAACATGCTTTGTTTGCATGACACTTCCTTCTGTGACTACGTTTGCATTTAATCACAAATGCATGTTCTCAACATGTAATATTTATAGCAGTATAGCATTTGGGGGGAGAGACTGTGCTAACACTAGCTTTGCTCATTGTACAACTGTTTAAACAATTTAATGAAATCCTTACTAGCTATATGTATGCCATAGTAGTTGTGTGAAGACTCAATACATCTTTTTGTACATGAGATTGTTCTTTAGCAATTGACCATGATGAACCATTATATAATTCAACTCAAAAGACTTATGAGCTAATATATGTGTGCCCTTGGTAGATAGAGACTTAGCATTGACAATGATGATGAAATATATATGCTATTTGTGCCACATGTTGATGCCTTCTCATTTGAAGTACAATTCTACTTAAACATTGAATCAACCTTTTTTGCCTTTACAATACAGGAGAAAAAAATTGGGCCTATCACAACATATGTAATTATGTTTCACGTTTTTTTTTTTTTTTTTTTTTTTTTTTTTTTTTTTTCGTGGTTCTGCGCCGCAATCCAGGTTTCCATTTTGTTGCCACGTTTTTTTTTTTTTTTTAGGAATCCGTTCAAACATATGGCGGTCGGTCGCTCCAATCTCTTGCCACATTGCCGAAGCATTCTGGCTGTTTTTTGCTGTCGGCATTCGCCTGGAGACAGCTACGCCACATGCTGGCTATAGCTGTGCCATGTGTTCTTGAATGCATGCATATTTAAGAGTCCAGATCTTCTATAGTTGCTCCTACTCTCAAATCGGGCTGCTTCGGATCGCCTATAGCAAGAGATTTCTAAACAGATTCGTCTTATTTCAGTAAGCTCTCTGATTTTGGTCTTCAATAGTAGATTAAACTACGTGCATTTTTTAAGTTTAAGTTATTTCTGAAATCATAAGCTGAAGAAGTTAGGTTGTTTGCTAACCTAGAGAACCCGTGGGCAAGGGCAGAACTATGGCTATGCCATCTGAGATATTCTTCTGTTTAAAAAACCGTACAGGTAGGCAGGCCCTACATCCCTTGCCTTCTCTTCTTGTGGGATCATCAGTTTGGTAGGTTTTTTATTAGCAACAAGTACAATGAACTGACTGAAATTGTTTGAACTCGGCATGCAGGGAGCAGGGAGCAGGGAGCTAGATGAGAGGCATATGGCTCCATACCACATGAATGCATTCAAAGCCCACAGCTCCTACTTCGGTCAGAAGTTTTTCTTCAATCTCTGGCTATGGCAGATTCTGGTCAGCCCACGGCAGAAAGCAAAGGGGCGATGATTGGGGCGCATACTTATAGCCAATTATCTTCATGATGGTTTTATATTATGGGATTCTCTGCGTGGACAAGTATGCCTCTGACCTTACTTACTTGATAATTTCCAGTGCAGTATTTCTTTTTTCTGCAAAACATATTGTTGCATTAATCTTAGAAATGACCTAAAGATCTCTATAGGCGATAATTTTCTCATATTGTATGTCTCTAATTTGTTTGTTGTTTCACAGGAGATTTATAAAGTGACCAATTCTAATGAGCGTCAAAACCAGATTAGTTGTGTGCGGGTTTCTTCTGATGGGACTGCCATCTGTGCAAGAAGCTGGGACAATCATTTAAGGGTAAGGAGTTTGCATTGTTATTTTCCTGATACGTAAGCTAATGCTATGCTGAACAGGTCTATACATATGACTGGAGGAACAGATGAATTTTACATGTATTGTATACCTTTTTGTAACAAGTACTTGCTGTATAATGTCATCTATTACTGATTTGTTGATCAGTTGTGGCTCTTCAGTGACATGGTCTGTCCGGCAGCGTCAACTTTTGCTACTGCCATTTTTAATTCCATAATAAATTTATTGAGTTATTGCAATTCATATTTTGCGATGGCTTGCTGAATGGTGAAATGGTAAACACCAGGTATACATATTAAGCCAGAGATACACAACCAAGCAGCTTGGTTGCTATTGCGATAGTGAGAAAAAGTATTGATGTAAATTAATGCTGCCTTTTTTAATGAACATTGTGGGCATGCAAACCATGGGTTATCTACTTTGTGCCAGCTGTAGCGTCACTAATAACAACTTTCTATAAGAGTTTGTTTGAATTAGCCTCTTGATACCAAAGGCCTCTTGAATCATATTGGCTTCCTTGATTGTTGGGTTGCCAAGTACTTGCCGCATTTCCCATTTTCAAAACTTAATCCACAAATCGTTCAAACAACTAAATGAATAAAACAATTATCCATGACACCTAGCCTAGGCCATGTGATATTTGAACTTAAAATTTCCTAAATTACTAGCAAACATGTGCTCGTCTAGAAAAACAAAAATTGAAATAATTCAACTCACATTTGACATATATAAAAGACATTAAACATGCATACAAAACAAACTCGTGCCTAAAACCACATTTGTCATTTTTTTGCACTGCTTTCAATATGGAGGTTAGAGTTCTCCAAGTTAGACACATTTAGCTCAATTTCACAAGTCCATAGCTGAGTTCTTTTTGACTTAATACAAGCCCTCCGTTGCCACGAGTAGGGCAAAAGAAATGTTCGTGGCGGCCATGGCCACCGCGATAAATTTCTTGTAAAATATAAGAGAAAAGTAGAGGGCATGGACGTGTACAAAAATACATTCCCAGAAGATTTGAAACATCCAAACCCATCCAGCTACAATCTAATTGATTTCATTCCGTTTATCATCATCTATTCAATCGAACCAAATGCCTCACATTAACTTATATTTTGACTTTTGTCCAGCAATGTCGGGCACCCGTCACTAGATGTCAAAATTTAAGATGTCCATTATATTACTAGAGAAAGACACTTGGAAGTCATTAGATTTCCTTTTTTCTACTAAACGTGTCTTTTGGTCATTATATTACATCGTGATGCATGAACATGTATGAATAGGACCGACCAAAGCATATTGCCGACAGGCGCTTTTATACTTGTGCTACACGAAAATCATCTTAGACCTTTAAAACATTGGCTATAATTATTGAAATGAACAAGGTATTTATGACAAGCAATAGTTCTGAGATGTTAGCAAGAGAATGAAAATGGTTTGTGACATTGTATTCAAGATATAAGGCAGAGCAAAGAGAATGGTTTGTGATCCAACAAATAAGACTATTCTAAGTCCCATCTCAAACTATTCCTAGCTAATAATAATAATCTAGGACATCTCTACAACTTTGCTATATTGAAAAATCTAATGCATCAACAAAAAGCAATGTAGAATGAGAGCTTTATCATTAATGTAAAAAGGAACTACATGTATGTATGCTAACTAATAGACTCACCATTGATATTTCCAACTCGCAGTGACTAGGACATCATTCTTTATTCTTATAATGACGGATTCATACTCAGGGCCTCAATCAAGGGATAGAGTGTGCTAGGAGTGTCTTCTTCACTTTTCTATCTATTTTATATCATGATGCATTTCATTGTGTAGCTAGAGGTATCTTCTTTGGCATTTATATTACACGTCAAATCAACACATCACATTCGCACCTTCCTTCTATTTCAGCATCATGGCAAATACAAAAATTGTAGTAAAGCTCGGCGATGCCGGGCACCATAACTGGTCCTCAATAAGACTAACATGGTCTGAAGAAAGATAACTCCTTTCAACATTCGTTAGTTGCATAATGTTGAAGTATGTTCGTAACTTCGTATGTTGCATGATGTTGCATATATTGAGAGTTTTATCTTACATTTTGCATGACGATTCTAACTAGTAATATGATTTAAGCATAGAGTTTGATGTTTAGAAGATCGATGAAGATAGATTCAAATGCATAGTTGTCAATGCCAATTATTTTATATGTTCACATGACGACCTTTGTGTGAAAACTATATTGAAGCATTGGGTTGAATGGTGTTGTGTCCTTAGAAAAAAATCTTTAGGAATCACTATGTTAATCATAGTGCCATAGCCTCCTTTACTTTAATCATGATCAATGACTCACCTATTTTGGTTCAGTGATAATTGAATTATGAGATAGCTCATGCACTAATGACTTATATATCGATAAAGTAGATAGAGTTATATGCTTCTAGACTAATGTGTACTACATTAGCCAAGGCAATCTAAGGGGGATTTTTCCTTAACAACACTGCTTAACCTACACCTACAACATTAAGCCTTTTACATCAAACATGTTGTGTTCTACAACATGAGCTGCAAGAGGACTTTGGAAGGACCCTCCTGCCTAGCGCCATCGCCTAGGCAGCAGCACTAGCACCAAGCACCGGGCAGGACAAGCGGGATCGGGCATGGCAGGGGAGAATGGATTGGCATCACCATGGCAGACCAACTAGCATAGGCTTCAGTTTAGCGGTTCATATGAGGATTTTTTTAGACATCAAAAGGCCATCACAAGACACCCAGATAGACGAAAAGAAGAATTATGTCGGGTGCGTTAGGGTCGCCTGCAACAGAAGTGGACTGAATATAGAGGAGATCAGATGGCCATCTAACCAATGGACAGTTTCTGCGTAGGTCGGTGCTTTCCAATTTCATTTTGTTTTGTTTTGTTTCATTCAAAGGCAGAAGGAGATCAGGATTGCAAATGCAGACATTGATCATCAGATTCATCATCTCCAAGGTCTGCAAAGATGGTTTATGTATTACTATGTCGCCAGATTTGCCATTCGCAGAATGAGTGAACTTCACAAGCTGGTTATTTCGGATTTTGTTGTTGGTTCAGAGAACAGATCAGAATATCTTGAGTCCAGCAAGAGGCTAAGCAAGAATTATGATGTTGATATGGGTCATTATCAGGAAGAATAGTTCAGGATGCCTTTCAAATGTCACCAAGCAAATGTCGTATTCGCTTATAGATAGCTTGACAGGCATTTGGCTGATCCAAAAATCGATAAGGATGAGATTTCTTTTCTTTTTTTTTTCATGCAGCCAATTCAGAATCCTAAAACCAATCAATGGTACAATTCTGTGAACAGGGTCAGTGCTAGAAAACTTGTTGAATGTACAAAGTATATGATGGCTGTTGCTGGCATAGAAGGTAAATATTCTGGTAAATTCGACCACTCTATTGTCATTACTCAATGTCTAGGGCAAGGTATGTAGGGAAAAAAGTGACGGGATAGCGTACAGATGAAGCCTACAACATGTATTTTTCTATTCTCGATTCTTATATTAATTTATTTCTGTTATCTATTTTTAAAAATAAGATTGATACATGTATGATAAGATAGTTGAATTGCAAGCTAAGTGTGCAATGTCATTGGTGTAGAAACATTCGATGATAATGGAACTAGGAGGACATATGATTCTTTGCTGCAGGATGAGTTGAAGAAGATTGGCAATTGTCAAGCTTCTGTCAATCTAGTATCAGATCTGTGTGTTCATGAGCATAGTTCAGTATCTCCTGTTGTGGGGCTGTCTCCTCTTTTAGCAGCAGTGGAATCATATGAGATGGATAGGGATTTAGCACAACTCATTGATTCAGATGTGCTTGCAAAAACATCTCCGATTGTTAGGCATGCTTTAGGTATGCAGTTGCAGGTTGGAATCTTAGGATGGTAGCTTTTAGCATTGCAATATCATGATGTCAAGCATTTCAACACAAGATTTCAATGTGCTGATGAAAAGATCATGAAGAAGTGATCTGAAAGGAATGCCACGGTTCTATTGCTTTAGCAATAGAACCGACATTCCTTGGATGGGGACGCCTCACCTCACATCTCCTATTTATTCTGCCTCTTCTTCCATGTTCATTCATCGGCGTTCTCTTGAGCTAGTATTCTCCTCCTTCTTTGTCCTACCAGTTTCTTTATTCTAGTCTATCTCTTCTAGTCTATCTTTTCTAGCTTCATATCGATTAGATTATGTTTTCAGAAAGGCTAATTCCATTTGTTTTGTTTGCACGATCTTACGTCAGTGTTTAACCGTTCCCCCTTTGGTTTGGGTGCATATTCACACGGGGGGTGACTCCGGGCAACGAGAGCTGTTGGATAGGCATATTCACCCCTTATTCCTTAATCTACACCGTACACAAAGTTCCTCGTTTGTGGGGTATGGAAGTATGGAATTTGCTATACTGTATAACAAGATTTGCAAAATACTATAAGATTTGAGGTAATATACTATATGGTGTTGATTTTGTACGTGCAAAACATAATTATAGGGGCTCTTGCTGCCCTACGTCACCCCCCGTGTGAATATGCACCCAAACCAAAGGGGGTTTGAAGGGGGATTTAATTTAAAGGTAATGTAATGGTTTAATTTAATTTAATGTAATGGTTTATGTTATAGGTTAAAAATTTTTTGCCCTTCGGGCTAAGAACAAACAACGTGACTTCACACTTGGATGAGTTGATGTTATATTTTGTAAATAATAATATGTCGGATGTAAAACATATATCTAATTATGTAGCAATATAAAAAAAAAAAAAAAAAAAAAATAATAATGAATTATAAAAATTATTATGATATATAATGTTTATTTAAAGGTCAAGGCCTCCTTGAATTGAACCCAGGTTACTCCAAGGCCCATTAAAGAAATATGCATGCCTACAAAGATGTTGCCTCGAACCGGGGTTACTCTAAAGGAAAGAAGTATGCATGCCTATGGTGCATGTTGCCTCTAGCGTGCCTATAATAATATTATCCAGCAATACACAAACATGTAATGATAGATATATATAAATGAGTTTTTTTGTCACATTATCTTATCTGTGAACAATAAATAGCCTGCATGTTTAAACGTTATGAACCAGAAGGACTACTCAGAAGGACGTAGTCGTACAAGACCAATGGAGCACACATCAAAGCTCAAATAGTAATGGCAATGACGAAAACCAAGCCAACTGAAGTTGCTCAAACTCCTTGTAAGAAACTCACCATACAAATGCTCTTATGAGGGAAACCAAACTTGAGCTGCAAAGCTTGTAGCTGAGTTATCATGGGTCTTGAAGGTGTGAATTCATAACAGTCAGAAAGGATATCGAGTTCATGGGTCTTCAAGGAAGGCTAATGACAAAGCTTTGAATTTGGAAAGCTATAAGCTCCAAAGAGAAATCACTCTCTCCAGATTTTTTCATGAAAGCAACTGTTATTGAAACAGACTTGAAGCAGTCAGCTAACTGCTCTGGTCGGGTTGCACTGCGACGATACTCCCCATTCCCTCCATCTTGAACCCATTCCCTGTTCATAACAACAACAAAAAAAAACTCAGAATAATACCTTCAATCTTCTGGAAAATCCAATCCTTTTTGCTGCAAAAATTCGAGCACAGCCAAGCAAGAATCGTCCTTTCAAGTTCTAGTGCAAGTTTTAAAAGTCATATAAGTAGAATTTTTGTTGGTTAAACTGCCATCTAAATGCTGGGCCGTTGACTGTTTACCAGGTTTCTGAAATGGAAAACTAGATGAACAATATGGCTGCTTCTAATTTGCATTCTTTAAGCCCTTCTTCTTACAGAGATAATCTACTTAAAATGGCTAGTACACAAACAAGGCAAAACACGTTACCAAAAAGGAGGCTCAGACTATTAAAACGAACTGCCATAAGCTGGCTGGAACAAACACTGTAAAAAATATCAACTTATCTGGCCTCACAACTTCCAATTCGATTTCTCTAAATAACTGTCTTCGTCCTTATGAACATAACCTGCAAACATGGATTTGATAAAAATAATTTCTAACCTGATGTGTGTTGTCCATGGGATTAGCATCTCGGCATGGCATCGCATCAAATATCAGCTGTGTACATCAAATATCATCTGTGTGCCTACCAAAACGAACTGCCATAGGCTGGCTGGAACAAACACTGTAAAAAATATGAACTTATCTGGCCTCACAACTTCCAATTCGATTTCTCTAAATAACTGTCTTCATCCCTATGAACATAACTTGCAAACATAATTTCTAACCTGATGTGTGTTGTCCATGGGATTAACATCTCAGCATGGCATCGCATCAAATATCAGCTGTGTACAACAGGGTTTTGACAATTGGCATAGGCTGTGAATACACATTCTTTACACTGCATTTTACCGAACACCCAACTAACAGCATCCAAAGCTCTACACTTGCCATTGGCATTTCTATAAAAGATTCTCACAGAGCCTTCGGGTCTCTTCATCTTCTTGTTTTTTGGTGAGGAGGGGCTCCCCGACAGCAGCAATACCGGAGTTGGGCATGACGATTCCTTCACCGCCCTTTCTGGAACCAGAACAAATACCCATAAAAAATCACCGTTGCTCTGTTCTCTTGAAACATCCCCTGTTCCTGCTGTTCTTCGTCTTCCATGTCCGAATAGAAGAAACGTGCTGAGGCCCTCTTTCGTAAAAGCCACGAAGGGGTCGGCCTTGCCTCGAACCCTAAAATATGCCCTTTCGACTCCTGCATGCAAAGGGAGGGTTGTACATATATTTTTCTTGTACATCTCGACAAATACATGGGTGCTAACCATTAAAAAAGAGCAAAAATTCATTCAAGCATGTATGCGCACTCTAGAAATACTTATTAGTACACTCCATCAGATACATTCACCAAATCATAGCAAAACCATAGGAAAAAACAGTATAAAAATACAAAAGAAACCCCCTGTTATTATGCTACATATTCATGGCTGTTTCTCTCTGCATAGCTTGAATAGGGAGAGTTCAAGAGCGTTTTCTTGGTCGGATGTGGTCGATTATGATCCCGAGGGATATAGCTGGTGCAGGACGGCTGTTAAGCCAAGACACTTATCTATGCAAGGGTTGCATCGGTTCCAGGCGACGATCTGTTGTATGCAAGACCATGGATCTGCAATCATGAGCTTCAAATCGGGAGCGACCTCTTCCAGATAAGTCTATTTCTTTGGTTCCAATTCGTTTTGGTCTGCTTGGTATGGCTGTGTTAGAGCTCTGAAATTTTTGGACAGCTTGCTTTTTACCCCTCTAGGCTTTTTTGGGTTTGCTAGCAGAGATCTCTCTGGTTTCTCGAACTGGACTGTTGCCCTTGCCCCTTTCTGCTTCTGGTCTTTCCTTTTTCTTTCCCTTTTGGTATCGGATCTGCCCTCTGTCTTTGATGGGGCTCTTGCCATGGTCTCGCCAAATCTCTTGAGTTAGGCCTTGCTTTCGTCTGTTTTTGGATTTGCTTTTGACGGTTTTGGCTGGTTGATCTCTCAAGCTTCCAATCTTGCAACCTGGTTTTGTGCAAGATGAGTATTTCGATTTGCCTTCTGTCAGATCGATTGGCGGTAGGGCTCCACTCAGAAGTTTCTTTTTTTACCTTCCTGGGCTTTCCTGAATTGGTTTTGCGATCATTTTCCCTGTGTGATGATTTTTGCATGATTTCTCAAACTTCCAGTTCTTATTTGAATCAGTTATGCTCGATTGCTCAAACTTCTAGTCTTGCAATCATCCTGGTTGTGTTAGTCTGTTGTTTTGGGTTTCGAATCGACCTCCTTTAGCCAAATCGATTGGGTTTGTTGGATGGATTTCGCTCCTTATAGCCTCAGCTTCTGTATCTCGTCATTAGTCCCTGATCCTCAATCTCTAACTTGGCCTCAATTTTCCCTTTGTTGCGTATCTGGTAGCGCCTCCGCCTCTGTTCCGCTTTTGCGCCATCGCAGGTTCTTTAGGGAAGGGTTACCTGGCTGGGGGATACCAGTTCCCACTTCCCCCTATTTATTTTGTTGATTCTAATGGTTTTTTGGTTACATCATCTAGTAGCTTGCTTAGTAGACATCAATTTTTTGGGCTCTGGATCATCTGCTTTGCACTAAGGAGAGTGTGTTCGTCTCGATACTGATATCTACGACAGTTTTTGAACGAATTGTTTGGTGAGAGTGCTTCTCTATTGTCTTGGAGACCAAGGTTTGTATCCGATGTAAATTAGTGAGTTTTTTGTGCACTACAACCTGTTGTAGGTCATTATAAGCTTTGTGCACCCACCAAACTTTATATCCCCACTGTGATGTTTCTATAATCTCTCTGCGAGTTTGTGATATAAATCCTAACACTAACGTCGTTTTGCACAGGGAAGTTCGATAGTTATTTTTTGTTCTTTCCATGAGATTCTACTAGAGAAGCGGCACTTCATACTCCATTTAATTCGTCCTAACAATGCCAATGTATGTCTTGTACATGGTTCCAGGGTAGTTTCACGAAGGGTGCCCTAGGGTGTTTTCACATTCTGGTGTTCTTCATACATTTAATTGGGGCATGGGTCAACAACATACTCGGAACATGCTTATTATTCAGGTGATGTTTTACGTATATTTGGTAGGTGATATTCACTGTAGATATTCTCATTTCATCAATTCTTGAGATTTTTACAAAGTTTCTTTCATTTAGTTTCTGTGGTTTTCAACACTCTACACAGTATCTTTGATGCATATTTGTCTTTTAGTATAATGCTTGTACTGCATAGCTTTTATTGTGGCTTAAGCCTTTACATGTGCCGAGATGGCTTCATCTAATGCATGAGCTTCATGCTTTAAGCTTTTACATGTGCGTATATGGTTTCATCCGTTGGGCCTTAAGCTTTTACATATGCCTAGATGGTTTCTGCTTCTCCATATATAAATGAGCATTAAATCCGTTTTAGTAGTGGTTTCTTTTATAGCTCATTTGTTGCATTTGATCTTTGGATCCGCGCTTGGTATATCGTTCGTGGCCTTTCTTTTTTCAACCTTCGTATGTCTTTATGTTCATCTGAAGTTACCTATCATCCCTTCGTTGAAGTCACATTGAAGTTTCACATTGTTTTGCTGGCACTTACAAAGTTTGTATGTTGGTTGATCTCGGCAGTTTAGTTTCCCATGGCTAGTAGATCGATGGTAGTTATCATATCATGATTTTATTTCTAGACTAGTTTTCTTTGGGGGCTCAATATCACGTCTTTCTTGTCATGGTTTGGATGGCATATACTACATAGTCTCATCTGGTCGTCATACTTACTTCTCCCTCTAGTGCATTACATGGTTGCTTTTTTCCATGTAGGGGAATAGGTGTTGGAGACTGTCTAGAGCATTGCAAGCTGTGGTCGTTTTTGACATTGCTTTGTTGGTTTGGTACACACATTTGGATCCTTTTTTAAACTACTTGCCTCTGGGATCATTCACAGCACACGGTCATGTTGATTCTTGTTCTTTTGTTCTTTGTTCCCTTTTGTCCTGTTCGTTCTATTTGTCTTTGTCGTTATTCGTTTGCCGTGTTTCTCCTACTGCTTCATTTACTTTGCATTATTTCCCCTGCTGTTTCATTGACTTTGCATTGCTTTGGGTCTGGTTCGATGTGCTCCAGTGTTCATGCTCCCTTTGGTGTTGTCATCGCTAATATATTAGTCTCTAGTATTGTCCTGTTTACTGCACGGATCTCGTTCTACTTGACATTCTTTTTCAGCTGCTTTAGTCATGTTTGTCCATATTTCATCTGTTTGGTCATTAGTTTCATGAGCCTCCATGCTCTACCTGTTCCACTCTAAGCAGTTTTTATGTTTCTATTTGTTTTTTACATGATTGTCTCTTGAGATCTTTTTTGTCTGTCTTACTCCGTTTTCTACGTTTCTATAGTTTTCACTTCGACCCAATTTGGAGTAATTTCTTGTTCATGCTGGTTATGTTCTCATTTGCACTCTGTCGAGATTGCTTATTGGGCATTTATGTGTGTTTTGCTCTTGTTGCACCTCTCGTCATTTTTCGTGCTCCTTGGCTTGTTTGCACTCGTTATTAGATTCACCCATTTTGTTCTAAGTATCTTGTTTGCCTCATCCCTCCTAGACTTGACACCCCCTTGTACATCTAGTCTTTTCATGAATCTCGTAATTTTTGGTACTATTCCTTCCGTTCAAGTTACATCATTATTTCCATTACTTCTTTTGGTATTTTATGGCTCTATTTTGTTCCTTTGTCTCCTTTTTCATTCCATTGTCGCACTTTGGCATGCTTCTTTAATATTGTTTCTACATTTGGTGTCTTTTTTATTTGTGTCTTGACAACCTCTAGTGCTACTTGTCCCATCTTATTTGTTATGGATTGTCCTTTTTTGTTATTTCCCTTAATTTTCTTATGCCATTTCTTTCATTCGTTCTTTCTTGTCGTTGCCATTTTTTCTTCGTACATGTTCTTGCCAAGACTACAGTCACAGTTATGTAAACAATTACATTAAAAGAACCTTGTTCAAGGCAAGATCACTTATCCCAATATCCACCCTGGTTTTTTAGGCCAGGCCACATCAGGCACTCTACAAACCTTAGCCCATATAACTTACTATATTGAAAAATATCCAAAAATAAAAATCTGAGTAAAATAATTCATATCATCATTTCCATATTAGCATATCCAATTTGTACATAACGTTTTTGAATTTGAAAGTATAAGGTAATCAATCTTACAACTATAAACTTAAATCTTACAACTATGAAGGTTTGAATTTGAAAGCATAAAGTGTGAAGTAAACTTTGAATCTTGATGTAGCATATTCCATCCTCTTCCGCGTTAACGCCAACTCTAGCAGCAAAATGGAGACAATTAGAGGAGAGAACCCGTACCTGCAGCCAATCAATACACAATTAGCGTGAAAACGGTAAATGTGCAAGGGCCAAAAGGTACATTGGGTCTCTCAGTTTATCACTGATCACCAATTGTATCCTTTTGCCCTGAGGTGACATTAACTAAAAAGGCCTGGAATAGTAGCATATCTAGCATTATAATTTCTCAACAAATCTCAAGCATTCCCATTAGACGAGAACTAATTTCTTAGTCCCAAATCTAGCTGGTCATGTTGATAATTTGTGTTTTAGCACCTTATAGCTTTAATTATCAAGTCTTTGACATTTTAAACTTCCTCAATTTGACATCTGAATTTGCTCAATTTGATCTCAACATATTATTTCAGCATTAAATCCATATCCATCTTCTACCTCATGTCAATCTCTAACATAATATTTATAATATATGATTTAAACTCTCATATAGATTCTTGAACATATAGATTCTCAAATATAGTTTCTCAAACATATAGATTTTCAAATGAAATATCAAATATGTCCAAAATAGTTACTCTGTTAAGCCAACAAAGCACAGAAATGTTTCAAAGCCAAAATAAGACAAGGCTCTAACCAAACCTGATTTAGAGATCTTCGTTTATTCTTTTCATAAAGTGTTGATGCCAAGATTTTCTTTCAACTTAGTAGGCACTGAGTGCCACGCATAACCTGCACCCAGCAAATGTGTATGAAATCCAATGCTAGTTTTATCACAAAGCCTACACCATTTCCCATTTCGAATCCAAGCTTTATGTATATAAGATCAAGAACATATTGAAAATACACTCTTACTGTATGAGAATACCAGATATCCAACATCAAATATGGCATTTCCAATGTTATAGAACTGGCCCAGCTGAATTGCAGCCCAAAACCCAGCCGTTATGGCGTCAATCGCCATAGTCTTTGTACAATTGCACTTGTATAAGCTATTTGCAGGCAAAGCAGATGACTAGTTTAAGCATAGATAATCTGATCAAACATGCCTTTGGCCACTATTACATCATAAAAGAGTATGCTTAACAAGCAAGAATGCCCACAATATTTTCAGAGAATGCCCACAAAAATCATATCAGGATATTTCACATAACCTATTTGGGCAAAGATCATACCTTTGTTTTAGATCCAAAAAATGCACGTAAGAGCTTGACACAGCCATTTATGGCAAAACGAAATATGGCATTGCCATATTTGGTAGTAGGCGACTCCTTATAACACTATTTCAGAGCCATATCATCCCATAAACTATGTATTCGGCAGCAAATCTGGCAGCTTATTTCCATGATATGGCTGTGATGGACTATGCCAGTATCCTCAACCATAACTACAGAATGATCATCCCATAAATTTCGTTTTTGTAAAACAAGGATTTTTCAACAGCATGGATTTTACCTGACATGCTACATCGATCCTGGCAGAGCCAAAACGTGGTACTGCTATATCAGGCCATGGCTCTGTATTCGGCAGTATTTGGCATCAGCAAATGCCATATCGGATCACTACATGTGAGATCAAACAGGTCACCAAGGCGGTCGTTTAAGCGCCAAAACCCTGCTTTAGGAAAGTACCAAATGTTAAAACGTATGGAACATAAATTCTTTTTGTTAAAAAGGTAGTATGCCATCATCGTATGTGGCCTTAAGAGTGAGAAACAAATATGTATGTGCTTGCATGCCACTATCGGCATTTCCAAGCCCAAAATCCATACGAAAAAATCCTTAAGGAAATTATTTTCGTTGTTTTGCCTTAAAATTTTCCACAACTTTCACATCAAGGAGGCCACTTTTAAAATATCTTAAGTCTTTCAAAACCAACTCATTGGACCATTGATCCTAAAAGTCACCATCATTGCACATTATTTTTGAAACCATCAGATATTATTTATTGTGCTAGAAGTTCTTGTGTACATCTAAAATAATCATCGAGCTTGCCTTTTAGCATTTTTGGATGGACCATTTAAGACCCATTAGCATAGAGTCTACCACCTTAAGGGAAAATAATAGTCCTGAGTAAATAAATTTAGACTTCCAACATTTCCAACGTACATTGTGTAGAACAATAGTACTAGCTTTGATTTCAACCATTTCAAAATAATAGCTTTCAACCTTTAGACAGTTATAGCTTCAAACCATTTGGAAAGATCAATTTTTCCATTTACAAAAGATATGCATAAACCCACTTGCCAACAAGATACATATGACCACATAGCAACATCTTTTAAGGCAATATGCCCCTTCCAAATATCATAACCATGTATAGATTATGTATAGATCATGAAAATTCGAAGAATATTCTTCTTCTTCTTCTTCTTCTTCTTCATTGGGGGGAGAGACTGTGTGTCCTTCATTTTTATGTTCTGTTTTCCATCTTTCTCTTCATTGTTACATCGTCTCTTTCATTTTCATACATCCCATCATTCGGCTTCTGGCTTCCTTGCTCCTACTTCTTTCTTGCTTCATTGTCTCTGTCTTCTCCTTTATTCCTTTTTTGCTCCAATTCTTCTTGGTCTCCTCTTCCCCCATTTACTCTGGTTGCTTTGGGTCTCATTTGCCTCGATGAGCCATCTTCTCTGGTTCTCTGAGACTCGTTGCTTGCCCGTTCTGCCTCGTTTGTCCCATTGCTTTACTATGGGTTTGTCTCATTATTTGTTTGGTATCTCTGTTATCTCTCCTATTCCATTGATGTGTTATAGTCTAGCCGACATATTTACCATTTTTTCCCTTCATTTTTTCATCTTCTTTTACTCCCGTCAGCTCAGTTTGCTTTGTTCTTGTTTGGGTAGATTCCTCTTCTATCGGCCACTTGTTTGTGTCATAGGACCCATCCTAGGAATGCCACGGTTCTATTGCTTTAGCAATAGAACCGACATTCCTTGGATGGGGACGCCTCACTACACATCTCCTATTTATTCTGCCTCTTCTTCCATGTTCATTCATCGGCGTTCTCTTGAGCTAGTATTCTCCTCCTTCTTTGTCCTACCAGTTTTCCTCACCCTCCCTCCCTATCTTTCTACACCTCTGAGGTTGCTCGCAGCTTCTGACATCCTCCATGTGTCGTTTCTATGTTTTTTGTAAGGGTAGAGATTTTGATGCTTCAATTTGCTCGGCGTGGCACTGTAGCCTCCGATGCATACTTATTATTATTATTTTTCTTTCTCGACGTGGCACTGTAGCCTTCGAAGCATATTTATTTTGTTCTTTCTTGGCGTGGCACTGTAGCCTCCAAGGTTTTCTTCTTTTTCATTTACTCTCGGCGTGGCAATGTAGCCTCCGAGGCAGCACTGATCAGATGTTTGTCTGCGATGGTCATTCCGTGGACGGTTTCCTGGTTGGTCGGCTGTTGTTTCTTCCTCGGCGTGGCCTTAGAGCCTCCGAGTGCTATTATATTCTATTTTATACAATTCCAGTTTGGCACAGGCCTTGGCTTAAAGCTCCTAACTTTCTAATGGGTCATTCTCGTTTTCAAACTTTCTAGTGCAGATCTTTTTTGCAGTTCTCTCGGTTGTCAGCGCCATCATGTTTGCAGCAACCCACTTCTTGGCCGACGTATGCTGGTGGCATTCAATGAGAGCATTGGCGACAGTTCTTCATTAGGGGTTTCCTCGAAAGCCCGAACGAGCAGGGTTTCTCATCTCGATGAGGAGCAATAGTTGGTTTTCTCACATTGGCATATACCCATAGCGGAACAATTGTCTTTTATCTAGCACTCTTCAGGTTTTATCATGCTCTCGATAAATTGTCTAGTTTCGGAGCATGTTCAGTTTTTCTAGCGTTTCAGATTTTCTATCCCCTAGAAAGGGGATCAATATGTACTCAAAGATTTTACAAAAGCTCAATGAGAACACCACTTCACTCGGCCACTTGTTTGTGTCATAGGACCCATCCTAGGAATGCAAATATAGACTTGTGTATTGTTTTTGTGCTCTTGTAGAGTTTTCAAATCAACAGGCTGTTTGAATGCTATAAATTCTGATATGAATCAATGTTTCTTGAAACGAACAGGCTTTTTTGAATCTAAATCAATAGTGATTTGATTTTTTGAGTAATTTTGCTGTAAATTGTGATGCAATTATGGTGTTAAATTAGTGTTATTTAGTGTATGAATTTTGATGTTAAATTGTGATGAAATTATTGTGTAAGTATGAATGAGTACACTTAGAACAAAATTGGCAATAGAATGTAGACTAAAATTAGAATGTAAGTACAAAGATCAGCATTCCAAAAAAAAATGTAAGACACGTGGCAAAACGTGATTGGCTTAGAGGTCAGAAAATGGGGTAGGCAACATTTACAACTTACAATTTGTAAATGCATGCAATTTCTATATCATAAGCCATAGTTTCTTGGGAAGTTTAGTTTATTTGTGGGTGAAATTCATAGACTTGGAGTTGTAATCAAATCATAATTTATGTAATATTCTGTTATTCAAGTTGCTCATAACAAGCACTGTGCCCATGTCTTACAATAAGGTACCCATATTTGGTTCTATTCTCATTGCAATACAATGTATATTTTTGGTTAATCGTATAAACTTGAGACAAAACATAGATTGATTTGATAGATGAGTGATGGTGTAGTTTTTTTATGATAATGCTGGTATTGCCTAAAGCAACTATGTAGTAGTGCTTGTTGATGTTGATCTATAGATGACCTTGAAATAGCCTAAACCACAATATAGCTGTTGCAATCTCATCTTCTATTGTGCTTTGCAGAATCTTATAGAAACACACTTTTACGGAAGAATCACATGAAGCAACAGATCAAGATTCTCGTCTTTATTATGTTTCAATGTATTCCTTTGTATATAGATGGATTCATACTGTAGAAATGTAAGATTTTTAACTCATAGAAACCAATTCTACGTCTTACAAGGCAAGTGTCTACAACAAACTTAAAATTGGTAGTAGTAATAATAATGTTCTACACATTAATAGGCCATCGTTGACGTGCATAAAACTCATTGCTCATTGCACATGTGGTTGTCGCTTCTACCCATTGATTTTATGTTGCATTATAACACTCTTGAATGGGAGATTCTTGCCTTGCCTTGTGAGGAGTTGTCTTCCATTTTTTACATTAGACAACATCCTCAATAGGACTAACACGGTCTAAAGAAAGATAGATATAACTTTTGACTCCTTTCAACGTTCATTAGTTGCATAAGGTTGAAGTTCCAAGGAGCTTCTAGTAATCGCAAGGTTGTATTTATGTATACAAGAAATTTATCGCGGCGGCCAAGGCCACCGCGAACATTTCTCTTTCCTGCAATACGAACATTGGGGAGACGAGCAACTAGTCGTGCGCATTCGTTGCAGGAGAAGCACTTTGATGGGTATTCAATTACCATCCATCCCAGTACATTAGGGCATACAAATTTTGTATATGGATTATAAACAGCTAATTATTTAGCAACATGAAAAACCTTTTAGGGTCTAAGCATTATTGTATCCTAGGGGTGGGTTATTCTGTAGATAATGGGTACCATGAGGTAGAGTTGCAGGTGATCCCACAAGCCAAATTTCAAGGCAAAATATGTCAGCATAGGCAGCTATGGTAGAAAACCCAATGTTGGCAAATGGCTTGGCATATATTTTGTGGCAAAATATCATGTTCCTAAAAGTTCTCTAGGGTAACAATGGATGTAAAGGAATTGGCAAAAGATAGGTCCTATCAATTCGTGCAGGTGCAAAGAACTATACAGACTCCTTGGTTACGGAGTGCGTCAAATATGTTCCATTTTAAATGCACCCATAGAGATTTGACCAGAGGCAATGCTGGATCAATGCATTTTGTTTTTGCCTTTAAAACTTTTGCCTCTATAATCTTATTTCAGAAAGCAGTAATAAGAGCTTTGGTATCCTTTAAAAAATCAAATTTAGATGCAATTTTTTCCAAAAACAAAGATGGATTTGCCTTGGTCTCAAAGCTTCTGCTGCATGGTAGACAAAACATGGCCTGTAGAGAAGCTGCGAAAGCTCAAGTAATTTTTCACATGCCACAGTAGCAAGGGCGTCCATATTCTGGGTCTCAAATTTTCTGGATTTCTCATTTTGGGCTGCAAGCGTTCTCAAATTCCTAAGAGTTCTTGTCTTGCACATATAGTTCATCACATTTGTAAGCATTGTCTTGGTTACAAAGAGTGTGATAGCCTTTGGAGTGGGAATCCTTCGGATTCAAAATACTCTGTTTGCTCCATTCATCATCAATATGGCTAGATGCTTTAGTCTTGAATCTTTCTTTTTCCCAATTTTTTTCTGAGCGGTCCCAGGCCCTAGTTGATTTTTCATCTAGGAAACAACAAAAAAATGCACCATTTCTACAAAATCAAAGATCTTAAATTTAATTGAATAAGGAATTTTAATGACTCTAATAACCATTAAGCGTTAAAAAGGAACAACAAGGCGATTCGTGGCAGGCAATTCCATCACTAATCGGTGGCCTTGCTCAGAAAATGCAGTTTTGTATTTGAAGTTTTATTCCTTAATTTGCGCATCCAGAGGAGGTTTAGAGGACCGATTTACCTGAATTTGAGCTCTGCAAGCTGGATAGGACCCAATCTATAACGTGAAGCTTTCTCATTCATGGCATTCTGTGGCAAATTCGCAAAGAACAGGGACAGAGGATGCAGTTTATATTGTGGTTGAAACTTCTTCGCACTAAGTTGAATTGAATTTTTATTGTAAGGAACTTGTATTTCCTTTTTTGTTTGGCCCAGATGTTTGTAGATGGAATTTGGCTGCTACGATTTGCGAGGCCGATGCACCTGATTTGCAGGCTCCAACAACCGCTTGGTTGACCCGCAGAGCAAAGCCCTGATTGGCACGCTCCAAAGCAGCTTCAACAACCTGAGTAAGGTTTAATTGTTGCACCACCATTTCCCAATCGAAGCAGAAATCTTTGAATTCCCAGACAAATCGAAGGCCAAAGCTTTCAATCAAGGGAGATAATAGGAAAAAATGCAAATTGAATTGAATCATCCTACTTCTGCCATAGCTAAGCACTTGATTAGCCAGAGAGCCCAGAAAAATGATCTGCACCAATCCTGCTACAGACCTTTTTTGGGTTGGGGCCTTTTACCAAACCATCCATCTCAGATTTGATGCAGATCCGCCTCTGCATCGGCAGTTTACCTTACATGTGATGCATAAAATACTTTGCTTTTGCCATAAGTGGATCAGATTTATGACGAGATATTGCAGAGGAGACTGATGCAGGCCATAAACAGGAAGCTGAGTACGAGCGAAATGGAATCGCCAATATCTAGAACCACAGACCAAGTGCCTACATCTCACCTCAGCTTGGCTATGGCGTCAGAGTGCCAAAGCAGACCTCACGTCTTCTTGCTCAGAAACTCCATAGAAGCAGAAGCCGATATAGCCTAGAAGCAGAAGTTCGGAAGCTCGATCCGGTCAAGGTCACTCCATCGGCGCTGTTGGCTGCTGGCGGCTTGCTTACAGCCGAAGAAATTGAAAACCAAAATATCCACAGGTGTCGGCTTTGCGTGAGGCAGAACACAGAAAAATTAGCAAGGGAAAAAAACAAAATTCAAAATTGGATGTATGATTATATATGGTTTGAAAAGCATAAAGAAAGCTTTCACTATTGAGAGTTTTATGTTACATTGTGCATGATGATTGTAAATAGTAATATGATTTAAGCATGGAATTTGATGCCTAGAAGATCGATGAAGATAGATTTAAATGCATAGTTGTCAATGCCAATTATTTTATATGCACGATCTTTGTGTGAAAACTACATTGAAGCATTGAGTTGAATAGTGTTCAACTTGTGTCCTTAGAAAAACATCTTTAGGAATCACTATGTTAATCATAGTGCCATAACCTCCTTTACTTTAATCATGATCAATGACTCATCTATTTGGTTTAGTAGTAATTAAATTATAAGATAGCTCATGCACTAATGACTTATATGGATAACATGGGTAGAGTTATATGCTTCTAGACTAATGTGTGCTACATTAGCCAAGGCAATCTAAGAGGGATTTTTCCTTAACAACACTAAACCTACACCTATAACATTAGGCCCGACATATATCAAACATGTTGTGTTCTACAACATGAGCTGCAAGAGGACTTTGGAAGGACCCTCTTGCCGAGCACCACCGCCTAGGCAGCAACACCAGCACCAAGCACCGGACATGACAAGAGGGATCGGGCATGGCAGGGGAGAATGGATTGGCATCACCATGGCAGACCAACTAGCATAGGCTTCAGTTTAGTAGTTCATATGATTTTTTTTGGACATCAGAAGGCCACCACAAGACACCCAGATCGACGAAAAGAAGAATTATATCGGGTGCGCTAAGCTGCCTGCAACGAAAGTGGACTAAATATAGAGGAGAATCACCAATGAACAGTTTTTGCATAGCCCGGTGCTTTCCCATTTTGTTTTGTTTTATTCTTTGCGTTATTGCTATTGTTAAGATTTTATATAGGACATAGCCCCCAAGTTCTGTTGGGGCTTGTGCCCTTTTGGTCTGTTCCCGTCCGATGGCCCGATGGGAATTTTTTGGACTTAATCTTTATTTCTATCAGGCTCAGGATAGTCTTACCCTGGTTTCGGGGATCCCGGAGGTAAAAATACTGGCCTCCGGATCCCCGCCCTCTCTCGACGGAATCCATTTCAGGCCCCCCCGTTTAACCGTACTGACACACGTGAGGGGGCCTGCAGAAATCTGGGCCGTCCGCCCACGCGACACATCTGGGCCGTCCGTGGTGTTCCCCGGCTCCGGTATCACCAAAAAAACTACACGGCGATCCCGCCCTCCGGAATCACCAATATGTGATCCCGGTCTCCGGGATCACCATTCCCTGGCCGATAACGGTGCTGGAATCAGCCGTGGAGATCCCGGCCTCTGGGATCACCGAAACCGCCGGTCGTGCCCGCCTCCGGGATCACCACCGTGGGCCGTGGGACCTTGCTAGCCAAGAGCGGGGGCGATCCCCGCCTCTGGGATCCCCACGTACTTTATGCATGAAAATCGACGGTGGCCAGCGGCCGTGGACTGATCGTGCGACCGGTTTTGAATATGCCAGCCCATGCACGGACCAACCAATGAGATCTGGACACCTGGGATGTCAGAAACCACCCTCCGGGATCCCACATTTGTCTTCCAGAATTTCTCTGCGCTGCTGCATATGCACAGACGGATGTTTGAAGCGGCCTGGCAGCTATGGACGTTTGGGGGCTGGAGGAGATGATAGCACAGGTATTTATCTGCTTAAGATTATTTTTAGGAGGTAAGAAACGTATATCTTAGCCCTTTCTCGCCATTCCCAGCTGCGTGCTGAAATACATGTGGAGTCACCTCCTAATGGCATTTTCGACCACAACAACCTACACTGCTTTCCCGAAGAGCACCAAGTTCCTTCTGTACAGGGAGGTGGAGAAATGCTTGTCTGGACCTGCTACTTCCCAACAAACCGGGTTGAAGACTTCATTCTTGGAGAGCAAAGAAATTGTGTGGCACCGTGCAGCTTCTACTTAAGGAGTTCCAATCCCGAGAGGGTGCTAAAGAGGCCAACAAGAGATTCTTATTTGACTATGAAGAGGTATGTATTTTTAAAACCCTATCCTCTAGTTTACTGCTGTTGTTTCTGTAGTAGAAAACATTGTAGCAGAAGTATATTTAATTCTTAGATGTACATGCACTACTTTCATGCACTAATTTTGAACACTCAAAATAGGTATTGGTGCACATATGGTTCCCAGGACAAGACTTTGAACACTCACGTGGTTGCTGATGGACCACGTCGACCCTGCACACGCAGGAAAAGAGTTGAGAGGGGTGAGAGTGTGCGTAGGGGCTGCCAATGCCATTTTACCATTAGGCAACTCTACCTTCTCCCAAAATGCTCGCAAGTTACTTATTATGGGTTTGAGCATAGAAATCTCCAAGGTGAGGCTTCCCATGGTAAATTTGTTGACGTAGAGAAAGGTATCAGATTCAAGCTAGCACCGTGGATCTCTCAGGAATTGAGGGAATGGGTTAGAGAAAAGCTCGTGCATTGGCACACCCCACGAAGTGTTATGAACATGCACGAGGAGAGGTGGAGATTTAAACTAGATGTGCATGGCAAGGATAGTATGTGTAGGGATGACATGCTGAAGATCCGGGATGTTTACAACATTGAGAAGAGTGTTGTTAGAAACACTTGGAAGCTACATGAAGACCTTCCCACTAGCTACATGTGGGTGCAACAACATCTAGAGTCCGTGTTCTTGTATGAACATGGTGACACGTTCCAATTGGGAGTGATGACTCCAATCCAAAGAGAGGCAATGCTGAAGTTTGGAAAGAATAGGGCCATTTACATGGATGCAACCTTCAAAACTAATGACAAGAGGTACACTACTTTGGGTTCATTTCCATTCTAGATCTTTTCCATAGTCCATTTAAAATGGCTATAGCATTTCAATTCTAGATCCAATGAGAGCTATTGGTTTCTATTATGCAGGTACTATCTTTTTACACTCATTGCCTTCGATGACCATTGCAATGCCTTGCCATTGGCATATGTCATAACCAATTCTCAAAAAACTAGGGCTATAACTAAGTGGTTGAAAGCACTAAAGGATTCACTATGCCTGGATGATCCGGATTGGTACCCTTCTTGCATCATTACTGACGATGCTGATGCTGAAATCAAGGCCGTAAAAAAAGTAGGTAATGTCTGGCAATTTGTCACCCTTCCCCCTTCTTATACTTTCTTGCATACTTTCTAACACTATGGACTGACATTGTGCACTTGTAGGTTTTCTCAAACGTGCCTGTGCAAATATGCACATGTGAGAAGAGCCTGGATTAAGTGGCTAAGTAAAAATGTAAGGAGTAAGGTCCATAGAAATGAAATGTTCAAGGAGCTAGGGAATATAATGTACAAGATAGAGGGTCCTGTAGGGGACAATGAGTATGGTCATGAGTACAGGGAAGCTATTAGGAAAGAGGCTATCAAGAGGTTGGAAGAGTTGGTGAGGAAGTATCCTCAATACCCTAAATTGTCGGCCTACATGAGTAAGGAGTGGACTAAGAACATCTGTGAATGGGTATTGGCTACAAGAATGTACATGCACTCCAATCAAGAGAAGACCAATGCTGCCATAGAGGCATGGCATGCTGCCCTTAAGTTGCGCCTAGGCATATGTAAACGTGCACTTCGAGGCAGGAGAATTGACTGGTTGCTCTACATTCTCACTAACAATGTGGAGACACACATGGCTTACATGAGGTAACATTTATATACCACTACCTAGTCTAATTTACCTTGCAAATGATTGATATATAGCTATGTTCTAGGTCTATGAAGGAACATGGATTTGTAGTAAACACCTCAAATAGTAGAGTGCGCAATTAGAGGCGCTCGGAATATTGCCGACGAACAAGTCACATTTACCAACTTCGAGGAGGGCGAGGCTGAAGTGCAAAACGAGCGCACTCTTGGACAGGGCCCGTATTTTGTTGCTGGAGCACACAAGAATTGGGCATGTTGTGATTGCCCTTGGGGAGCCAAGGGTAATCTATGTAAGCATCAGGTAAAAGTTATGCAAATGCTTGGCAATTACAGGGATCAAGATCTCTTACAGGTGTTGGGTTCCCAATATGGGACAATAGGTGGGGGCATGGACCACCTGAAGCCATACGAAGCCGTGCAAGAGAGTTGTGGAGACCAGGGATCCGAGGTGCTTGAGGTAGTACGCCTAGGGGAAGAGTCTCCCTTGCAAACAAGCAGTCAAGTGGACTTGAAGAAGACTCAGGCCTCCTTGGAGGCGGTAATTGCTAGAGTGATGTCTAAGGCTCGAAAAGATCCTAACATTTTTTTTTTTTTTTTTTTTGAAGGAGTGAAGCTTTTTAATCATTAATTATGGAAAATAAAGAAACATAAAGATGTGATCATAGATAGTGATCATCAAAATGTGGAATTGAGCTTAGAAAAACTCAATCCAGTAGTAGCAAATTGTCAATAGTTTAAGTTCTAAATACACAATGTATAGACAGGTTAAAAAATATATAATATCTCTGACAGATGGGGTGAGCTTTAGGGGTGCTGCTGATGCCTGTGAATTCGCAACTCGTTGGAATGAAGGTACCAACAACGGGGACATCAAAAGGTATTATGCTTTCATCTGCTTGTGATTCGTTGAGTAGTCTTTGTAAAGCTAGCCAGTAATGTCTTTGAGTAGTGCTTTCATCCGCTTTAAGTCTTTGTCGTGAACTGGCCAGAACGTGATGAGTAGTCTTTGTATTATCTTTGTCTGTGAGCTGCAATACTTGTTGTCTCCTTGCATGTACTTACGGGTAATTGGAAAGGATGATGTTGATAGGACAGACCATTTGGGATCGCGCCGAGGTGGAAGGGACCAAGCAAATACACAGCATCCGGACATACTTGGCCAAATCAAGCACAAGGGTGGCTCATAGAGGTTTAAGTTGTTTCTGTGGTAACTGTTTGAAAGGAAACTGGTCATCTTGTGTGAACAAGCACAGGTTGAAGAATTGGAAATATGTTACACTAAAGTCATATAAGTCTACTGGTGAAGGTACTGAAGACGAAATCGATGAGGCATTTTTTGAAGGTGATGGAGAATGGCTTAGTGGAAACGTAGAGGAAGGTGATAACTTTGCTGTTGTAGCCGAGGAGGGAAATAAGGAGAATACAGATTTCTATATGGTCAAATGTGTTAAGCCGAGGCATATCCTTGACAGAATTGTCAAGGATTGCTGGGGTCAGACCTTCAATGTGGATGAACATGTGTTGGCTGGTTTGTACTATGTTGTCCAGCCAGATGGTGGTTGGGAGCTACTTGAAGACAAAGGCCTGACTTTCCAGTACAGTCATCACGTATCAGCTATCAAGTTTGAGATGAATCAGATTCCTGGCACCAACAGATTTTCCCTTGAACAGGCTACTCACCAGATGATCCTTGACAGTCTGCCATATGAAGGTTGAATATGCTTTGACCTAGTTGTTTTATCATTGTAACAGGTCTGTAGTTACTTATGTACTTGTCTCAAATTTTGATCATTGTATTGGAGACAATGCTTGTGAGACAATGTTTGTAGTATTGGACTGCTGTATTGGAGTATTTTAGTATTGGAAACAATGCTTGTAGTATTGGAGAGTAAGCTTGATATATATTACAGAAAATTGTACATTCAAGGTTAGAGACATCACTCAAGATCACTCAATACTCAAGATAAGATAAAGTAATCATACATATATATTACAAAAAAGTAGTGTACAATGGTTACTTCATGAGCCATCGAAGTCTTCAGAGTCATGCTCCTCGCCAGGAAGGGTGCCCAGCAGCTGCCTTTGTACTTCTAATGGAGCATTGAGGATATAGTAGGCCGAGACAAGATAGTTGTTGAGGCAGTAATCCAGCACTGCAACTGTCTCCTTGTCCAACCATGCATCAGAGATGTCAATTTGTGAGATCGTTTCCTGTACTGTATGAGAAGACAAGTATTCCAAAGCTGGACACATAAACTTCTGCAAAAAGTTGTCCTCTTCTTGCCCCTTGAAAGGCATAACATGAACGGTTGTGTGTGCAGGATTTAGAAACCCTTTGTGTAGGCTGTCATCAACCAGAAAAATCATACCATGATATTGAGGAAAATCCTCAAGTACAACCTTCAACTCCTTGAAAAAAAGTTGCTTTTCTTTGCTGGTTGGATGCTCGCATGCATAGCAATGCTCTTGACCATATACCTTCAAGAATCTGGTCTGCAAATCAGGGAACAATGCATCCAGCCACCATATCTTTTGTATTCCGAAGTAGAGAAGCACTCCAAATCACAATATCAAACCTCTGCAGTGCCCAGTCCACAAACTCATGATACCCTGGTCTGCAAATGAGGACTTACTTGCAGTTTCTTTTACAACATGCTTCGTTTGTGGTGGAGGCAAGATTTTCCGCTCATTCTCCTCTCTGTTGTGTAATGCGTTGCAAGACACCATTTATGTCAAGCACCATGCACTTCCGTCTGGGTGTCCATCCCTCGACGTTTTCAACCATTGTCGATGTGTGCTGCATCGTGCTTGTCTGTGCTGCGATGTGTGCTGGACTCTGCTGGGAAGTGCTATTGGGAGGTCTTTGGACATTCTTTGCGACTTCTTTGGACTCGCTTTATCTTTGCTACCGATGATGGAGAGTGCTGATAGCCATAGTCAGATACATCCTTATTAGTATCTCCCTGCCCCCAATGTATGGGTGTTTCCTGACTATCAGTAACCCTTGCAGGCCTTTGTCCTCAGTTTCTTCATTCACGACCTATCTTGTTCTCCTGCATGCAAGGATGAGCTCCAATTAACAACTGAAATTTGTAGAGAATACACATTCTGAAATGTAACAGGATAACAGGCACCTTTTGTATGTTAGAGTTTGTCTTTGGCACTTCTTTCTCAGTATTGTCTTCTTCATCGATTCACTAAGTATAACCATTGGTCTGCCTTCTTTTTAACAAGTTTTTACAGAAGCCTAAGTTGAATGAATAATCCAAACCAAAATTTGCACATTAAAGGTGGAATAAAACAGGGATCAAATATATTAATTGTTTGAACAAAAACCTTTTGGCTGATGGTTTAGGATTGTCTTGCAAAATCAAGGTTTGCACTGCTCTTTGAAATACATAAGGCAAAATTACATTAGCCTTGTTTTTTTTTTTTTCAAATGATACTTCTATAGGGACGTCCTCATCAAGATCATTTTTTACACTCACCCTCACTTTCTTCTTCCACAACCTTCCCGGCCCTTGACCGTGTCAACTTTGCTCACCGCTTAACGACCGGGTTGAATCGATTGTTGACATCTTCGCCATCGTTTTCCTTCCCCTCGCAAAGAATAGTGTTAGAGGAGGCCTTTGTAGAGGCAAAATGCAGAATTTGGAACTATAATATAATTGTTGGCACCATCAGTACTACTTGAATCTCCCTTGGATTCTGCATGCTTTGGTGTCTCCAAAGATCTGTCTTTGCCGGTGTTGTGGTGTCTTTGAAAAGGCCAAGATCGCCGGTAGTTTGTTGTCCAATGTCTACAAAGACACCTTCTAATGCCGCCAATTCAAAATCGAGCACAGAAAAAGCATGTACCTTTTTTCCCATGTCTTGGCTGTGGAGTGTGAACCCTTGTGGACTTGTGCTTGGCTGATCCTGGGGTCCTTTTACTTTTTGGTGTGTTGACCTGTTTCCTTTTCCTGCTGCTATCAGGAGTTGTGGCTACATGCTCATCAACATCAATTATCTTCTTCTCGGTTTTTGTGAGATGTTCCAAATGCAACACTTCCTCGCTTTAACTTGTATTAAAACACCTATTTCCCCGCACTAACCCTGTAGGAATGGTCTCGCACTTTTCGAGGCAAAGATCCTTTTTCCATGAGCAAACCGATGCGACTAACGTGATAATGATGTCCACATTTCATCCGCAGGTGAGGGTGTAATCATCCCGGAATGCAAGACCACGGGTGGAGCATCTCTCCTCATCTCCAATTGGCAATCGGAATGGTATTGGAGTGATCTTTGACCACCGTGATCATTTCTCTTGGTCATCTCCCTCGGCCGGTGACATTCGTAAGTCTTTCTTTGGGCTTTTGCAAGGAGGGACTCGTTGTTGGCAATCTCGGCATTAGTGCAGCCACCTTTTTCTACCGGGTTTGATCTATTGGCCCACCCCCATTTCAAGTAGGGACTTGATATATTACGCCATATCTTTCTCCCTCTCCAAAGAATGAATCTCGGCCGAGACACTGCATTAGGATCCGGCGATTGCTTGAAGGCGTGCAATATTATCCTTTATGGTCTTCAACTTCCCCTCTGCGGTAGAAGAAGGTGCCCTTTGCACGAGATTGTGCGGCTGTTCCTTCTTTGACACTAGGCCACTCTGCTGCATTTTAGGGCTTCCCGCATATCTTGGATCATGCTTTCCAGACGGAAATGTTTTTCCCCATAAGTCGAGAATGCTTTGGACACATTCGCAATACTCACGAATGACAACCTCCCTTCTAATTTTACTGGCAGCTACTGCTTTGAGGCTGGCCTTTACGCTATGCTTTCGTGTGTCTTGTTGTCTGGCCGTGATTTGTTGGGCTCTGCTTTGTGTTCCACCGGGCCGCTGGTGCTGGGTTCACTCTTGACCTTGCTCGAATAGGCTCTGCTTTTTGCTGCCACTGCTGCCCAATTAACCTTGAAATTTTCGGGATCCTGCTTGGCCCTCTGGCAGTTGTTGAATGCAAATAAAAAGGAAACCGTCTTCCCTACTTCTCTATTCTTCAACCCTTCTGGGTATATCTTGCTCAACAGTTCAATTAGAGCTTCTTCATGCTCTGGCCTTACTTTATCGATGGATGTCTTGTTGGGAATGACACCATTGGTGTCCCAAACCTCATTATACTCTGCTGCAGATATCACATCCGTTCGAAATTGAGAGGGATGCACACCCTCGTTTGATAGACCCGCATAAGCATGTAAGTCCTCCTCAGTTTGGCAATCAGCCAGGTCTGGTCTTAGGGGCACGTTCCTTCTGGGCTGAAAGAAAGTAAGGAAAACAAATTAACAGGGCATCGTAAGCCATCAAAATTGGCACTGCATTTTGCTTACCCTGCGCATGGCATCCATTGGAATTGCTGGCTGAGCCGGCGGATTAACAACCATCTTCACCATAGTGCGTTCGAGTTTTGGAATACTAGAGTGAATGTGGAAATTCTCGAGCTTCTTCTCCGCGGGCTATTTGGCCGGAGTAGCAAAAGGTGGGGAGCACGGTTGCAAATTACAAATTCAAAAATCCCTTCGGGTCACAGTCATTAGTTACGGTGGGCGGTAAGCAGGTTATGATTGAAACGGGTACGCCCTCGGGCATAGCATAGGTTAGACTTCAATTGGTGAAGGGTGGAAAAAATAGTATGAAGGGTGCTGGTGCTGGGTTCAGCACCGCGTTTATTTGATACCCACCAGCATACTTTCACCCAACTGTTGTTTATTTGTAGTCCAGAATTTCTGTATTTATGTGCAGTGGCAGTGAGCTCAATGTCAAAAATAACTTGCCATTTGATCCAAATAGGAGAAGGATTATGACCACCATGCAGGCATCTATTTCTATGTTTCCAAACATTCCATAAAGCAATAAAGGAGATTGAATTTTTAAACTTGTTATCAGACATAATAAAATTAACAATACTCCCTTGCTTTCTGATGTTGAAAACCTACTGAAACCAATTCCAAAAGCTT
Organism: Isoetes taiwanensis; assembly: GCA_021234155.1. Classification (NCBI taxonomy): domain Eukaryota; kingdom Viridiplantae; phylum Streptophyta; class Lycopodiopsida; order Isoetales; family Isoetaceae; genus Isoetes; species Isoetes taiwanensis. The sequence goes on along the minus strand of JAJEKV010000110.1, from coordinate 1,719,412 downwards.
GAGATCTTAGGACAATTAAAAATATGCTCAATATCCTCAATGCCATTACACTGCAAGGGGCATAAAGAACTTATAGCAGAATTATTTGGATCATTAGATGGTTGATGATGTCTAGACAAAGTCTCCATATTTGGAATGCTCTTGTTAGCAAGCAACCAAATAAAGTAAGATATTTTTGGAGCACAATGAGAATTCCACACATTTCTAAAAAGGGCATTTCCAGTGTCAACAGAGAAATTCCAATAAAGGCAAGCTTTAGATGCTTGGTTGATGTTGGCCAAGGACTTGTAAATATTAGCAACTTTATAAATGTTCTTATCTTTATGCTGCCAATCAATTCTAGCTGACACATCATTATGAAGATTGAGGTTGGAAACTTTGCTAACAACATGTTTAAATAAAACCTTATCAGAAGAGGTTCCATTAATAAGTGATTTGAATTTAGTCCAAGTCATCCATGTACTGTTAAACCAAATATCTTCAAGCTTATTAAATCCAAAGAAAGTCCATTTTTTGTAGATTTTTGGATGTTTTAAAGCCAAAGGGACCATGTCAGCTTTGGCAAGAGATGGATTCTAAAAGATGCTGGTACCATTATGAAACTGATTAATACCAATGTGAGAAAAAGCTTTGTGGACTTTATTCCAGGAATTAATAAGGTTCCTCATGAGAGGAGAAGAATTGCTAGCTGGTTTGAGCAAATTAAAAGTAGAAAATGGAAGATAATGAGAAATGGAAGGATGACCAACAATTGTGCTTTTACTGAGCCAATAATAGATAAACTTGCTGGCTGGATTACTTTGACTCAGCAAAGACTTCCAGATATATTTCCCTGCCAAGGCATATCCCTGCAATAAAAGGTTTTTACATCCAAGACCCCCCTCTCTTTTGCTTTGAGTTACATATTTCCAATTGACCAGGTGATGTTTGCCCCAGATGAAGTTTCGGACAATCTTTTCAATTTGCTGGTAGATGCATTTGGGAGCTAGCAAAGCAGATGAAAAATAAATATGAGAACTAGCTAGCACAGAGGAGGCAATAATTGTTCTACCTGCAATGGAGAGACAGCTACCATAATTGCTTAGCTTCTTTCTGATCTTTGAGACAATTGGAGACCACATATTTTTAATGGAGATATCTAAGGCCAGAGGCATTCCCAAAAGAGAGGATGTTTGATTTACAGGAATACACCTAATGCCTAAGATGTCAGGTCGATCATTTACCCCAATTAAAACACATTTGGCCATGTTCAGATAAATACCAGAAGCAGCACTAAATCCATTCAAAATCTTGATGAAAAACTCAATGTTTTTGACATCATTATGAAGAAAGCTAAAAGAATCATCAGCATATTGTAACATAATGAGATGGCTGTCATTGCCAGGCATATTAAGGCCTTTAAGATTCCCACTGTTCTGATGGTGCAAAATGATTTTGGTAAGCTGCTCAGCCACAATAATGAAAAGTTAGGGAGCTAAAGGACATCCTTGTCTCACACCTTTATGCAAACTGAAGAAATTACCAGGAGAACCATTAATAAGGAAAGCAGATTGGGATCTAGAGTTGAGGCCCATGATGAACTCAATGATTTTAGTTGGGATACCAATTTTGTTCAAAGAGAGTGTCAAAAAATCCCACCTAACAGTATCAAAAGCTTTCGAGAAGTCTAGCTTTAACAGAACACAGTTCTAATTTGTTACTCTGGCCCAGTGCATGCCCTCCATAGCTGCAATATAATTGTCTAAAATAAACCTATTTGGGAGGAAAGCTGACTGATGCAAATTGATATACTTTTGCAAATGCCCTTTTATCCTATTGGCCAGAATTTTTGCACAGATCTTATAGGATGAGTTGGTGAGGGAGATAGGTCTCCAATCACTAAACAGAGTAGGATTATTAACCTTTGGAATAAGAGAGATTAATCCAGCCGAGATAGCAGGATGAAGGTGATTATTGAGCCAAAATCCATGAACCATTGAGACAATATCAGATTTTAAGACCTCCCAAAAATGAGAATAGAATTCTGGAGGGAAACCGTCTGGTCCAGGACTCTTACCACTGGCAAGACTTAAGAGAGTGGACTTAATCTCCTCCTCAGAAGGAGGCAATTCAAAATTGGGAGATAAGGGATCAACAATATTGTCAGGCAATGAATTTAGCAAATCAATGCATTCAGAGGCAGGAGTGTCAGTCCAGGGGATATCAGATTTGGCTGCAAAGATATTAGAATATTTGGAATGGAAGAAATCAGCAATATCTTTGGGAGAAGGCAATATCAAGGTCATTCTTGATTGTGGTAAGCTGACTCTTGAGCAGCCTATTTCTTGCAATTCTAAAGAAGAATTTAGAGTTGCTACTGTCCATGGAGGAAGAAAATTTAATTTTTGATCTGATTGCTGCCCCTTTGACTTCATATTCTTCAATGCTTTTGATTGACTGTTCTAACTTGGATTCTTGCAAATGAAGATCAAGATTTAAAGGTTCAGCCTGGAGCTTGGTTCTAATAGATTGCATTTGTATCAACAGATTATTTCTCTCAGCTTTTTTTGACTCCCAATCATTCCTAGACCATTGTTTAATCCATGATTTAGAAGATTTGATCTTAGCATAGAAATCTCTCATAGAGTTGGTTGCCCTAATTTTGGGAAGATTGGCATAAAAGATCTTAAATTCTCTACAAAAGTTTGCATTTTGGAGTAGAGAACAATTAAATTTATAAGGAATGTTACCCGATCTCTTAATGGAAAGAAGATGTTTAGTTTCAAGGAATTGAGGTTGATGGTCTGAAACAGAAGTTCTCTCATCACTTGAAACAAAACTATTATCCCAAAATTCATGGCTAGAGTTGCTTATGTAAAACATATCCAAGGCACAACAAACTCTAGAGTTACCCTTCTGTTTATTGGTCCAAGTGAATCTTGCAGTAGAAGAGGGAATATGAGTGAAAAGAAATGTGTCTAGGAGATTGTCCCAATTTATTTTTTCTGTGTTTGACATGTTGAGATTTTTGCCAAGCTTAAGATCCCATGAAGGGGTGTTGTTAAAATCTCCAGCTAGAATCCAAGAAATTGAATTATGATTCAGAAGCCAAGATCTAATATCCAGCCATAATTTTTCTCTCTCTTTTGAGATAGTTGATGCATAAATATTCAGAATTCCAAATTGAGAACCTTTAAAGTTAAAGATAACAGCCTGCCAACATTTGCAGGGACTGTTATAGATCAGACTTTGAGAAATATTTCTCCATATCATAATAAGGCCTCCAGAGGTCAAGGTGGCATCAATCCAGAGGGAAGAGAAGTCAGGGCCAATCCAATTTGCAAGATTGAAACATTCAAAATTAGGGAGCCTTAATTCTTGTAAAAGAATAATATCAGCTTGGTATTCCTTTATTTGAGAAATTGCCCTTCTTCTCTTGACAGGCCCTTTAATGCCTCTGAGATTCCATGTCATAATCTTCATGAATAAAGATAGACAAGAGATCCTAACATTTTAGTTGCAACTGATTCTCTCATGAGGCAGCTCGACTTTAGACTTGAGAAGATTGATGGCATAGCTGGCACGAGCACTAATATATCAAGTCAAATGGATCATAAGTTACAATGGCTTAAAACTGACATTCTAATTCGGAATCATTCTGAATCAACATCAAGCACTGTTGCCATGCCTTCTGCCCGATGTCCTCAACGCTTACATCGGCACACCATAGGTAGTCTCCACACCATGTGATCAAGAAGATATCGCGATAGGTATGGATCAGACCCCGAGTCTAGGACTTCCCGATCGAACCTTCTTTTCGCACCTCAGTCAGATACATTTCCTCGGCGGGCTTTTAGGGTGTTGCCTTCCCAGACAACGTCTGTAGCTAGCAAATACTTCAAAGCCTTGCCCTGGATAATACACCTCTTCAATTCAGCCAGCAATGCCCTATGGCTTGGCCTACGAATGTCAGAGTCGAGAGGCCTAGGGATCTCTACGAATTCCCCATTCTCCACGGTCTCTGCATGAACCATGAGGGGATCATGAAAAGATTAATATGAAAGTAGAACATGAATATGAAGGAAGACAACAACATGCTTACTTTTGAACGTTTTGATGCTGTTAGGTTGGGCGAGATCTAGCCCCACATCCTCTTGAATTTCATTCAAGTGGACGAGAATATCCTCAAGACTGTGGGCATTGATGGCACTGCTCTCAATAAGCTGTTGTCGGGTCCTCACCATCTGTCACTTGGCTTGAACAATAAGCAAATGAACTCGACTGCTACTGAACTCAACTGAAACCAACTAACTTTCTACCAAGAACAACTAAGGCAAGGGTATATATAGACTCATGAATCAACCGTTGTACGGTTAAGCCATGATTTCAATTTCTAAGGGTAAAGTGGTAAAGTCGACTTTTACAATGGCTAGGTAATTCTATTATTTTTTTGGCGGTCTGGGGATCCCGGAGGACGGAATCTCCTTGTGGTGATCCCGGCCCCCAGGATCACCACACAGTTGATCCCGTCCTCCGGGATCACCAACTGGCGGACGGGATTTTTTAAAGCTTTTTTTAATGGCTAAGTAATGCTATTCTTTTTTTTCTGGCTGTATGGTGATCCTGGAGGACAGAATCTTTTTGTGGTGATCCCGGAGGGCGGGATCACCACATAGTTGATCCCGTCCTCCGGGATCACCAACTGGCGGACGGGATTTTTTAAAGCCTTTTTTAATGGCTAAGTAATGCTATTCTTTTTTTTTTTGCTGTCCGGTGATCCCGGAGGACGGAATCTACTTGTAGTGATCCCGGCCTCCGGGATCACCACACAGTTGATCACGTCCTCCGGGATCACCAACTGCAGACGAGATTTTTTAAAGCCTTTTTTAATGGCCGAGTAATGCTATTCTTTTTTTGTTTTTACGGTGATCCCGGAGGGGCGGGATCATCTATGTGGTGAGGGATCACCACATAGATGATCCCTGCCCCACCAAGCTGGCAAATTGGGCGACGGGAATTTTTAAAGCCTTTTTTAATGGCTAAGTAATTCTATTCTTTTTTTTTGCTGTCTGGTGATCCCGGAGGACGGAATCTACTTGTGGTGATCCCGGCCTCCGGGATCACCAAACAGTTGATCCCGTCCTCCGGGATCACCAACTGGCGGACGGGATTTTTTAAAAAATGGCTAAGTAATTGCCGTATTGAATATTCTATTTTTTTTTTTCGGGCTGTCTGGTGATCCCGGAGGACGGAATCTACTCGTGGTGATCCCGGCCTCCGGGATCACCACATAGTTGATGCCGTCCTCTGGGATCACTTCCGGGATCACTAACTTGTGGATGGGATTTTTTAATAATGGCTAAGTAATGCTATTCTTTTTTTTTTGGCTGTCTGGTGATCCCGGAGGACAGAATCTTATTGTGGTGATCCCGTCCTCCGGGATCACCATAATAATGGTTTGTCTTTTTTGGTGGTTTGTCTTTTTTAATGGTTGTTTTATTATTTGGCTCTCTGGGGATCCCGGAGGTGTTCAAATTTCGGGATCCCAGAGCTATTCAAGTTTCGGGATCCCAGAGGTGTTCAAATCCAGTTCATCTGTTATGAAGTGCTTGAATGGTTTCAGTGATTTTCAATGAGTACCATGGGATGCAGATTGACAAGTCAAGAGTGAACCCAGACAAGAAAAAAGGAAAGCAAGTTCCCACTTCAATTAACCATTAAAAAACTGTCATATTTACAAACATAGCAGACAATTTACATGTTGAACAAGGAACAACCTTTTTTTTCTGTTATGGACCATTCAGCATCAACCGGGTCACGGGCCGTGCGAATTGGTTGCTACCCTCGAGCAAGTAGATGGTGGATTTTCCTGCATTTACGCAGTCACTTAGCTTCTGCAGCATCACCTTGAAGCCTGTCCTCAAATTGTCCACGTCTTCTTTGGCAAACTAGTCCCGGTTGATCCGCCATCTGAAGACAGTTGATTATAAATGAACAATACATAAATTTGCTAACCAAAAAAGACAAAAGATAAGACAATGATAACTCACATCTGTCTCCTTGTTGTAGATTTCTCTGATGAATTTCTGCACACAACCAATAACATAGATGCCACAATCCTGGTTGTTGTGCTGCTGTGGAGCTTCCATCAAGATCACTGGTGCATTATGCAATGTTGATGCCTCGTGCCTCCACCTCTTAAATACATCACTTAAAAACCTGCAAGTCAAGGCATTAGAAGACAGGCTATGAATGTATAGTTAGCAAATGTTACACTCACAAAGTGATGAACCCGCGTATTGGAGCATGGAGGGGATCAAAGGAATCGAAATGCAATATGCAAGGGCAAGGCTTATTGAGTTTCTGACATGCCAAAGGATCAGCCACCAAAATGAACAGGCTCTAATGGCCACTGCAAAGGACAAGCTGCAATCAATTCAAACCAGAACTAGAAATGCAATAAAAATTTTACTTCCCAAACCCAATTTATCTAGCATTAACCGGTATGTAGTAGAACTGCGCATACTGGATTTTCCACACAGCCTTACCGAAGGGGGATCCCGGAATTAGCTTCACAAACCGCCAGAGTAGGCACCACACGAACTGGTTTGGTACCATTTAGGAACAGCCAAAAGCGGCGGGGTGGAGGAGGACATGGTGACATCGTTTATGGGCGGAATTGAGTGTGCAAGCACCCCAAAACGGCCCGAATTTAGCTTACAAAGTGGAAAAATAGATCCTACATGAGCTACACACTTACAAAGAAATACGCCCTAAGCAAATGGCATTGATCTCGGAATCCTCTGAACCCGGGCACCCCGCAATAGTGGAGAATTTGACCCTTGGCCTCGACTTCTGAGATATGGAATTCTACGATTTGCCGATTGTCCACCTTCAAGAGAGGACTCTCGACCACAATTGGGTAATTTAAAGACAATTTGAACTGCCAAAGATCCCTTCTGATCCCTCTCTCATAGGATAATACATTCTCAAAGAATAAGGGTTCGAGCGTATACAAATAATACAATTTGATCTTGCTGGGAAGGGGAGCCAATTCATTTTCAGATGCATGCTCTTCTTCCTTTTCTTGCTCCTTGTCCTCTTCTTGGTGAATAATATGATTCGGGGCCATCTGAGCAAAATCCCTTTTACGGCCACACTGCATCGGCTTCCTAGGGGCACGCTGCCGGGCTGGGGTAATAGAACTCGGAGTTTTGGGAGGAGGGGAGGTAAAATCACGGGTCCTTCCAGCCTCTAACTCTTCGCTCACATCGTCATCATCCAATTGGCGCTGCTCAGAGCTCAGTTCAACAAACAATTCCTTGTCTAGTAAATTGCCATACCGCCCCCTGATCCTTTCTTTTATCTCCCTTATCCGCTCTTCCTGCAATTCAAGTTCTGCTGCCTCCTTTCTTCGCACCTGCAGATTAATGAACTCGCTCCGGCCCGTTTCATCGAGAAGGCCGAGCTCGATTTGGTCATCTGCCACACGTTCAGCTGCTGCCCTTGCCCTTTGGAGTTTCCTGGCGAGATTGTGGCTGAATTTGAAATCTGGATCAAGAGAACTGATCTTCCCATAGTCTCTTACCCTGACCTCAGCTTTATTTTTGGGAATTCGGCCCCTTGGTGCATCTGGAACCCTGAAATTTTCATATATTGCATGCACCCGGAACTTGTGATTCTCCAATTCAACCTTCCTGCTATAGGTTTTGGTGAGCCACCGACTTGGCAAAGCCATCTTCGAAGAATGTGATCATACATGTAATCTTTCAAAGGGTCGGAACCTGCCAATTCCTTGGCTGGATTTACATTGAAGCATTCTACATTTTCAAGCCCTCCTCTGCATCCCCGCTGCCCTTTGTGGCACCAAGTTCTGCATTTTCTTTCTCCCTTGCCTCCTCCTCCCACCGACTCGCCGACCGAACCCTCCGAACCCATGGGAAACCTTCTTTGGCGAAACCCCTTTGGCTCGGGCCTCCGCCCCTTAATTTTTTTTTTGGGGGATTGAACCTCTTGGTCGATCCAAGGTCTGCGATGTCTTTGAAGCAGTCCGGCATCTTCCAGGCCGAGTTCTCTTCTAATGCACCATTCCAGTTCTCGTTAATAGACGTGTTTAGGCTGATTTCGAGGTTAATCGACTCCTCCATCTCTAAAAAAGCGTAAAGGCTTAAAATAAGCTTTGAATACAAAAAAAACGAGTTCCCGATGGCGCTTAGCTCTGTTTATTACCTTAAACTAATCGTCGGAGTCAAGCGCAAAAGACGACACTGTGAGATTCGGCGAACAAAATGGCCCTTTCCGCTCGAGCGTTCCGGAAAGGGCAAAGGATCTTGGCGCACAAATGTCGACTTAGCCATCGCCGTAATGAATTCCCTTCCTCCTAATCTCCACCGCCGACGTGTGCGTCTCCTAGTCGCCGACATACGAAAAGGTTCCGGCCGCCCTCCCAGACATATCACCATGATTGGATAGCGCATGCTTTTAATCCCCCAAGTATTGATTCCCGCCGCTCAAACGAGGGGTTTCGGATGATCGCCCACGGACGCCCGATATACTTTGGCGGTGGTGATCCCTTTGCAGGAGGGAATCACATCGAAAAATTGAACCCGAGGGCAAAAGGTCCCACCGCCCACGGTGGTGATCCCGAGGCGGGGAACGCCGCGATATCGGATCGCCGATATCGGCCCTAATGCGGGGTGATCCCGAGGAAGGAATCACGACGGCGGTTTTTGATCCCGGGGGATCTCCACGATATATTCCGACACCGTTATCGACCAGGGAATGGTGATCCCGGAGGCCGGGATCACATATTGGTGATTCCGGAGGGCGGGATCGCCGTGTAGTTTTTTTGGTGATATCGGAGCCGGGGAACACCACAGACGGCCCGGATGTGTCGCGTGGGCGGACGGCCCAGATTTCTGCAGGCCCCCTCACGTGTGTCAGCATGGTGAAACGGGGGGGCCTGAAACGGATTCCGTCGAGAGATGGCAGGGATGCCAGAGGCCAGTATTTTTACCTCCGGGATCCCCGAAACCAGGGTAAGACTATCCTGTTTCTTTTACGCAAGGTTGTTTTAGTGCTAGTTAAATAATGTTAATGTGCCTAACTTTATTCCTTCCTTTTCCTTAACCTTTCTTTTACGTAAAGGACGGTTGTCCCACATTCAGTTTTTTTATCCAATAGATGTGTGACACGTGTCCTTTTTTCAAACACAGAAAGGTCCAAAATTTTTACTCTCGTTTCTGTTTTCTTTACGCGACGTTCTGTCGCTTTTACTCCCTCTTCTGTTTTTTTTACTTGTCATTCTGTTTTTTTTGCCTGATGCAGGTACACGTGGCGACTATCCTGTTTCTTTTACGCAAGGTTGTTTTAGTGCTAGTTAAATAATGTTAATGTGCCTAACTTTATTCCTTCCTTTTCCTTAACCTTTCTTTTACGGCAAGGCGGAGTTTTCATCGGCAAGCAGACTGCCGATGGCAGAAATTCAGGGCGATGGTGGATTCCTGGTAGGAGATTGCAACGTGCCAAAGGCGTGGCAAAGGCATTGCAGTAGAGATCCGTTCTAAAAAGGCCCTTCTTTTTTCTTAATCACTGAGCTCTCCAGCCAGAAGCTTGGTTGAAGAAATATCCGGCCATATTTTATTTCTGTTCTGAGATAAAAACCTGCAACTGCAAAGTCTGTTATGCAAAATAATAAAGCAAAAAACTACAGAGCTTGAATTTGTTTGAGGAAGAGCTTTGTTGGAGGAAGCAGGGTTCAAAAATGTCAGCGATGACATTTCTCTATAGGAAAGCCATGGTCTTTTCCTGCCTATGGTGACTGAAGGCCCACGTGTAGAAACAAAATCTCTTTCTCTGGCTATGGTTTTTCTCTTTCTTTGGCTCAAGCAAATCGAGCAGCAGAGAAAGAAGCCTATATGCCCCAAAAACAACTGGGCCTCCTTCTATAAACCTGTTATGAATTTTATATATGCCTCAGCTAAATTTGTGCCACCGGATTTGTCCTGAGTCTGGAGAAACAGGGAAACAGAGGAGGGAAGGAAAAATAAAAGGCTGACCTAGCGGCGCCGCTCCGCAGATGTCGGGACAAATTACGCCTTATAAAACAGGCCAACCAAGCATGGGGCAAAGCATTGTTTCGGCATTGTCTTCATAACGCGTTCGTTGACCGCGGGGATGGTCCAAAGACGCCGACCAGGAAGTTGCAGATTTAGCTGACAACGCTGACTTTATAGGGCTGGACATTTAAATTGGGTGTATGATAGTGCATTTTTGGTTATGGGAAGAAGATGAGAGCAAGAGAATGGGGCAAATGGGCGGCATTTGCAGCAAGCATAGGGAGAGTGGAAGCACAGGGGGTAGCCGTATCGGCAACAGCGGCATGGTCGTCTCAGATCGTTGCATTTTGGGGAGCAGTGGGGATAGGCGTCAGATCAAGCAACGGCCTGCAATCCAGTAACGCAGTAACGTCTGGCGCCGCCTATATTGCTGCGGCTTACCGTGCCAATGCAGCCGCGGATGCACTCCGCCATGGTGGCTGGTATCTTTTTGCTCCTGGATTTAACGGTGGCAAAACAAGATTGGACGTCGTTCTCCTCTGCTGGACTACACCTCGCCAACTATGGTGCCTCTGTGCCAAGTAAGTAACTGCACTACTTTATTCTCCTATTCTATATTTAGCAATGGATTAGCTCTTCCTCTCGCTAGTGAGGCTCGCTATTGTGGTTGCCCCTCTATTCTATTCTATTCCCCCCACACTATGCCCCACTAACTTACCGTATTGTTGTAGACCATCGAGATCAAAATGACGGGCACGTTTGGGGCTACATATGTGCAGTAGAAGAAGGGTAGAAGAAGGGCAAAAGTGCACCGGAAAACAAAACAAGAATCCCTTTTCTCCCACATCTCTATTTGACACGTAAATTGTTTCAAGGGCACATCCCCGTTATGTCGTTATTCAGGCTGACTTTGCCACATGGCAAACCTATTTAGGAAGAAAACCCTCTTATTAGCTTGAAAGCACCGGAGTTCTGGTGACGTGTGCAAGACACCTTCCCTTTATTCAAAAGTCCTCAATGACTTAAGAAAAGCCCAAGTCTCACCTTGGGTTTGTATTCTAGCGAGCTTGATTTGTCCTGTAGCAGTTGATCTTTATCTTGTCTCCCAATTCCAGTTTGTGCTTAGCTCCATGCATAGCTCCATGCAATCAGGCAAAAAACTAGAAGTTCAGCCACGATAATGGAAATAGTACGCACCCTAACAGTTGTAAAAGCCCATGACATGGCAAACCAAGTTTTTATATAATGGGGTCGCACCCTCATTGAAAAGCTAACTTTCACGGCTTTTTGTACGATGCCACATGTTTGTAATCTCCTCATAATCACTCCAAATGCACAGGAATAAGATCACTGCATGATAGACGGAACACTTATACCACAAAGGGGGTCATCTAACACCCTTCTATCCGTATTGTAATTTTGATGGAGGAAACCGCATTGGGGAGGGGGTTTCCTGAAATAAACCCCCCGGCGCCCATGAAGCGGCCGCCGGGGTTTATTTCAGAAACCCCAACCAATCTTGATTATGCCAATAAATGTCCACAGGGAGGAAATTTTTGCTACGTCAAAAAAAAAAAAATCTGTTCTGCGGCATAGCCTAAAGCCTAAAGGCTCACGAAATCGGTGGTTCTTTCCTCCTCCAAATCACCAGACCTGCCCAGACAGATCAACGGGCTTCTGAATAGATAGAAGATCCGGTGTCAGAGCTTCTGGCTAAGGGGACTTCCGAGCTTCAAAGCTTCCGAGCTATGGCTATGGCTTTCCGGCTATGGCTTTTAACAGGTTTCAGAGCTATGGCTATGGCTTTCAACGGGTTTCGAGCTATGGCTATGGCTTTCCGGCTATGGCTTTCAAGTTTAACTCGAAAATAAAAAAACCTTCTGGAGGTTTCTTGGCAGAGCATTGGCGGCGCCGCCTGAGCTCCGATCCATGCTGGTTTCTTGTTTTGAACAAAAGCATAAAAAACCAGAAATTTCCTCCCTGTGGACGTTTACGTATAGGTAGCACACAATTTAGGGTTTATGTGAAACGGAATGACCTCAACTTGTACAAGAACTTATTTATATCCAATTTTGGCTTCAACTATGTTCTTGTTTTTTAGTTTTGTGCTTGACTGCCCAAAACCTGGAGACGGGGTCTGCATATATAGGGTTATGCCTCGCCACACCTTTGCTACACATAAAAGAATTTGGATGAAATCACACTTTTGCCGGAAAAAAAATTGGAAGCGCATGCATTGGAGACCACATATTTGACCAGAGCCATGCCCAAAGAAAAAGCATGATGGAATTGATTGTTTATTGCCCACATGGCATATGCAACATGGGATGATACATTAGGTGCCAGTCTAATCCACATCGTGGGTCCTCGTTACCCAAGCCAAAAAACTATTGGATTTGGGCACGTGTGATTTCGCCTTCAGGGTCTATTCGCACCCATGGCTAAGTTGACAATAACTGGATGATTCCCTTCACACCAAAGCTAGTTAAAAAACTTAGTTGCTCTAACTTAACGGAAAACCATTTCGCGCTTGTTTAGTTAAAAAATTTGGTTAACAAATAACTTAACTAGTTAACTAAATGCTTTCGAACATGTCAAGTTACGTTAGCCAAAGGCATAAAAAATTATAAGCACATTTAACTAAATATAAAGTGACCTCTATGGGGTGACTTAACTTCAAGTGCTATATTCTAATTTACTTAACTTTTAGTTAATTTTGATAACTTAACCGAACAAGGTGCGAAGACATCTTTAGTTAGTGTTTTTGGTTTAAAAAGTTAACTAAATTTCTCAACTATATGCTAATTTAACTAGTAGTGTGAATATAAATTTTGTTAAAAACATTAATTTAACTTAACTTAATCTAACCGCGGGTGCGAATGTGCCCTTAGTTAAGCAATTGTTTTATGGGAGGTTGGGCAAGAAATACACACTTAAGAAGATGGTGGAACAAGAAGCTGATCTTTCAAAGTTCAAGCAACCAAATCCTTGCCATGATAGCAGTTACGTTGGGTAGCTTGTATATTACATTCCATAATAACAGTAATGATCTAGAACAATTTGGTACCTTTGATTGGGGCGTGTTGACCTTGACATTGCCAAAGTTTCTTTTGGGTATTAGTTCTTTAAAATCCATTTCCCAATAACTTACATTGCATAGAAAGAAGGTCCATAAAGATACATTTCAGACATATTCTCATGTCATGGCATCTAAAATATTGTTCTTGGCATGTAGTGAATACTTCAAATATTGTCCACGGATGCCAACTTACAAATGCAGGTTTTTTATGCGTAGAGAATGAAATTGAGCATCTACCCCATCCTAGATTCTCTTTCTAGGCAAGTTTGTATATTGTGCATTGCTGAAATAGGTAGTTTTAATCTACGAATATATAGCACAATAACAGGGGATTCTAGGGGGATTTGATATGGATATAATTCTTGAAACCATAGCCCATATCCTTAAAATAATTGAATGGGTTGTTATTTAAAAAAAAAAAAAAAAAAAAAAAAAAAAAAAAAAAACATAGATTTAAGATAAGAAAGAATCACGTTAGCTTACTGATTAGATTGATTAAATTAGTCTTATTAGGACATTGAGTTATTGTGGTAGAGGTTCGAGCCCCCGTATCTAAAACCTTAAGCGAAGCCATATAGAGGCTCGATATTCCATCAAAACCTTAGCCAAACTCGTATTTGACATTTCAAAATAATAGGCCCCCAATCATAAATGACTGTAAGCGAAACGAGAGGTGCCCAGAGGCTCCAAGATATGGTCTGGGCCGTAGAATCAACAAACCCGACGACTATGGTAGTCCAGGGTGCACCTTATTTAAAATATATAGCACAATAACAACAACAGGCTACCCATGCATTCTATCAACAACGAGCTACCTCATCTTAAACTTTTTTTTCTGTATTGTTTATGCCCTCAATCTCAAGCAAGTCATCGAACAACTAACCATTGCCACCAAATGCATAGCCTATTCAAACAAAAGAAAAGGCTATAAGTTCTAGTCATCCTCATGTTTCTATAGTTGAGATGTTCAATTATTAAAGAAAAACTTGGGATTATATTGCCATTACTTGCAGGTCCTCTCTTTCCAAATGCTTCTCTGGTCAACCTTTCAATTTCAATAATAGCTAGGCAAGAACTTAGCAGTAGAAAATATAATACCTTGAGCATATGGTAATTTCCACTGGCATGATGCTCTATATTGATTGCCTATAAGAAGTACCGGATTTAGTTTCTGTATTGCACACATCCACTCTAAAATAGTCAAAGAAACCCACCTTACTAGAAAAACCCCATGGGCACTTAAATCCACTCTTTTATTCACCACCTTGCAGTTCCAGGACTTGTATCTCCAAAATGGCCTTATTGACACCAATTGGAGTTCTGAGAAGTAAAATGCAACAGCTACTAAGCCATAAGCTAGGTATACTTTGTTCATGAAGCTATAAAGGAAGATAAAGAAGCCACTCAAGATCTTTTAATGCTAGTGATGTGTTTTGTAACGATAGAAGATTAAGTGGATAAATGTTTTCTAGTATAATGTTGTATATTGACAAGGGTTAGATAGTTATAGGTGCCAACTGTTTGCAGTTGTGTGAGTAGGTATCCACCTAAGATATATACTATACCTATGACATCCAATATTCTTACGAACGCATTTTTAAGTGCCACTTTGTGAATGCATTGAGGATTTATAAATAAAAGCAATTGAAAAATCTATTTTGAGGAATGCATCTTGCTACTAGGAATACAAAGATATAGTATAGTTGAACTTAAACGCAAGCTAGGGATATTTGTAATGTTCCCTGTGCCTTATTTCCTAAATTATTCTTAGATTCTTAGCCTATTAGCATAATCTTAAAAATATGAGTTAAATTTCACATGGCTTTAACCAGGTTAGCAATGTTGGTAGAGGCAGTAGGAAGGCAACGCTGGCTCGTGCTTATTGTTGGAAGGAAGCTCCGCTCTGATGTTACCACCGCCTCAAATGCCTATTGGACACAATCACCAAGGTGTCCTGAGTTTTCAGTTACTAGATTCGTGGATACAAGTTCGGTATATGTTGCATTCTCTCAGGAGCATCTTCAAGCATTAGAAGAGTACAGCAATGATCCTTTAAGGGAAAGGGTGCAATTGGATATGGTTGCATCTATGATATGCGGCTGGTGTGATGTTAGGGCAACTAGAACTGCTACAAGAAATGAAGCACCATGGGAAGTGCAGGAAGCAACAACCATTGGAAGGCACATTACATCATATCAAATAGAAGGTGTACTTTCACCGTACATTGGCATACGAAAGCTAGTAGCTGAGTTTGGGAGGAGCAGACAATGTATAGTGATATCAGCAATATGGATGTATGTCATTGTCCACTCAACTGTGTGCATTGCAGTCGGGCTCATGGGTGCTGCCTCGGGCCGAGGACTTGCAGTTTGGATATTCACATCGAGACTTGTGCTCTCAAAGCTCGGGGCCGATTCAATTGCCGGCGATGATGTGCTTCTTTCACTAATTGGTTTTGACAGAATGTTGTATAACTATACTTCAGAAGTTGGAAACGTTATTGGGATTGCCAGTGACTCCTCCATTCATGTCAACTTGCATGAGCCACTTCGTTTACTACTTGGTCTTGGAGTCAACCTCTTAGAAATGATTTTGGTTGTGGGAGGTTGGTTCTATGGATCTCTCAAGGTGGAAAAGCTGGCACCAAAAGGTGTTGTTGGGCATGGCATGCTTTGGTTGGCCACACTAGTGAGTATAGGCTTATCAATAAGAGCTCTCGCTGGCGTCTATGAGAGAATCTCTGCAAGGCTCATTGGTGTCTTTGAAGAGCCCTTATATGTGCATCAAGTGGTGGCCCATGATTGCAGGATTGATACTTCTAAATTGCAACCGGGTTATCTTCAACTTGTTTCAGACATGTTAGTAGAGGTAGAAGACGATACTCTTAGCATCGTGGCTAGTTTATCGCTTCTTCGCCAACCAAGTTTTTGTGAGAAACTTGAACGCCACGTGGCATTGGACATCCTTAAATACATTACTACAGGTGATGTTTTGGTTCAAGAAGGAGACAATAAGAATAAGGTTTCAACATCAAACGTCTATCCCTGGAAACAAGTCTCCATTTGTGTGGCCATCACTATGGTTTGCTCATCTTTCGGCCCAATCTATGCATATATGCACATGCCAAGATGGAGTAAGCTCGTTGCTGAAACCCTTCTTGCGCTCAATGCAACATGGTTCGCAACTTTAGCAAGGACTTCAAAGTTGGGGCATAACCAAAGTACGCAAATATGTCATATGGTTGCAACAATGGTAGCATCTGCTGTGTGGTATGTTGGAGTGAAGGATGTTGGGTAACTATGTTATAAATATCTGTTACGGGCAATTGATGCGAACTTTCCTACTACTAGTAGCCTTTGAAGCTCTTTCTGCATTATTTATGTGTCCATACTCTATATTGACATGCCATTATGACTGTCATCCTAGGTAAATTTTATATTAAGTAGTATTGAGTGTCTTCAATACTTATCTTATGTTGGGGAATCTAGAAATTTGCAGATGAGGCAATTGAAAGTTGAAGGGAGGAGAGGTGATTATAAGAATTTAAATCGAAGTTAATTCGATTTAAATTCTTATAATCACCGCTCAAGTTTGTGAAATTTGATACACCTAGTTATTTACTTATTTTGGTAATTCTTTTCTTTGTAATATATATAGCCCAGGTAAATATCATTGGTGCCTTAGTTGCTAATATAGAATGAGGCATGCACTTCAGTACATAATGCTTCTTATTAGGAGAGAAAAAAGAGAGAGGGTATATTCACTATCTAATCGTATATGTTTTCTTTTTTTTTTTTTATGGACAAAGAATTCTATTTAATATTAAGTAAATGTTACATGACTATATAGGAAATAGGCACCCTCCTGAGGGGGTAGCTAGGGGGTAGCTACATAGTCAACCTTCAGCATTTTATCTGATATTGAAGACCTCTAGTAGTTAAAGTTTGATGTAAGTCCCCAAACTACCTCTTTCAAGGTAGCGTCACAGTCACGTATGCATTTGTACTTTCTTAAGCACCTCTCCAGAGCATACACCAATCGAGTGCTGATGGTGTATTCTTCACAAAAAGACTATTGTTCTTCTTCTTTTTCATATGATCCATAGTGTCCAAGCCCTAACTATTTGAAAGGCAATGCATTTAGGAATTACCCATTCTATGGGATAAATGCCCCGAAGAGGATCTGATTGGTCCCTAGTATATTACCAAATCTTTCCTCGCACCAATTCCACACTAATTGCAGATCTCTACATTCTATCAGACAATCCTCCAAGGTTTATCACTTATTTTGCACGCGGGGCATGATGGGCCCACCTCTTCTTTGTACTTTGTAACTTTTGTATTCACTTGGAGGAATCTTTGCCAGATAAGAGAGCATACCCTTGAGGGGATAAATTTAACCACACCCCCTTCGACACATTCTTAGTTTCTATCATTATAACCGCATATTCCACGCAGGATGTAAGGAGATGATGCCAGATGTTTTCAAACATTTGTAAGCTGACTTAACGACCCTGTCTGAAGAGAAAGATGAGGGGCCCAAGGCTCGGTCCCTGTACTATTTATGTGGTCCAGCAACGTTGTTGCAATACTTTCTCACGTTGCCCTATCAAATTGTTGTAGCCTAAATTCATTTTAGAACTCAACCCATCCACATAACTGACCATTCTTATACCACATTGAGCAATAATTTATACCGCGGCTCATCCACCTTCTTACCACTCTAGCATTTGCTATTAATGCAAGAGGTCCAATCTTGTCATGGAAGTTAACAAAAATCCACCATGGTGGAGTAGTAGCAGCATCCATATCACTATTATTTAATGTGAATAGTTTTTCCACTATTTTCCATGCTGCTAACAGACCTTTAAGAAAAAGGGGAAAGGTTGGGGGTGTGTGTGTGTCATTGCTTGTTCTTAAACCATTGAAGAGTGACCATGGAAGGGCAACTTGTGTTTTGAAGTGCCTCGCTAAGTCTTGCACTTTTATTTGCCTTTGGTATTTGATTTTGGATCCATTTTGAGAACCTTGGTCTGCTCACTGTTGTCACTGTATATGAGCCTTTCCATACATTTCCTCTTTGATGGACTTCTCGTGAACTCGGAGACCTTGCTTCGGCTAGATCTTTACTAGTTGTGTCATGCTAAATTCTCCTTTCATGACGCTGACCTTGTAATGCAGACTTAATTCCTATATCTTGCTTTTGCTTCTGATAAATCACATTATCTACAAAGGGAGAGGACTTACCTATGTTAGCATCTTTTTTATTATCAATGTGTATTTTGGGGTCAGCTTGCACATTCAATTCTGACATGATATGGTCATTGCTATTGCTTGCTCCATCACTTGATGCCTCTCGTACTGTATGGAGATTAGAAGCTTCCCTTGTTGGGGGCCAAAATCCCCATAGCCGATAGTCCCCCCCTCTTCCCCTGCAAACGGGCTTCCAACTCTGCTCAGGCCCTCTTCAGTGCCTAACACGGTCGATTCAGCATTTGTAGTGCCAATCTGGCGCTTACACAACCGATTGGTCCAAACCCATCCCCTGCTCTTCCTGTGCCAGAGGGGAATCGATTTGTAGAGATCTATTCCAGCGTCAATTCTTTGCACACCGATGTGGAAGAAAGAAGATTCTCGCCAGTTTACTCGCTTTTTTTTCCGATGCTATCTAAAGGCCGGCAACCCCCATGCCTCCCTGGACCAAATGCTTGCCACCTGAAGTGTTTAAGGCAACAAAAGCAGCACCTGGTGGAGCTCCTGTCCTCGAATCCCTCTCTCTAGTCCGTGGAGTGTATTTTGCTCCTACCACAGAAGTGGTCGTTCTCATCTAATCTTATATGTGTATCTCCTCATACTTCTTATAGCTATAGGACAAATTTATAGGGTGGGCCTTTTTTGCATTTTTTTTCCATCTAATGACCTAGAAAAGGCTAAAAATGTGCCATCGGTTCCCAAAGGCCTAGCTTGTAGCACAAAGTTTTTTTTGCATTTGCTAAAACTCTAGGATTGGATCGACTCTACCTGATTAAAGAAAGGACAATTCTCTTTGTCTCGTCTCGAAACAAAGTATTGTCTTTACCTCTCATCTCCTTTCATTTGTAGACTCTGCGTGTTTCTTCTACAATTAATGCACCTTTTATGCCATGTCTTTGCAACAATATCCCTTCTAACAGGTTTTGTCTAAGGCTGATTTTCGTCTTTCTTCAGTTGCATATGATTAAATGTACTATCACTGCACGCGTTCAAAGTCGCTTTGAACAGGAAGCAACAGGATTTGGTTAGCCCACAATGTTAGATATGGAGATGTGAAAAAGGAGCTATCATTTTCAACTTTTCTTAGAAAACCAAGCATTACCAAGCTTATTCAAGCTATACAAGGTAATATCTTTTGTTTAGCTTTGTTTGACGCTAAGGATGCTTGTAATGACACTCTTATCTTATTTTAAAGCCCATATTGTTGTGGGCAATTGATGCGAACTTTTTCTACTAATCCTATAGCCTTTGAAGCTCTTTCTGCATTATTTATGTGTCCCTCCTACTCTATATTGACATGCCATTATGACTATCACGCTAGGTAAAGTTTATATTAAGTAGTATTGAGTATCTTCAATACTTGTCTTATGTTGGAGAATGTAGAAATTTGCAGATGAGGCAATTGAAAGTTGAAGGGAGGAGAGGTGGTTAATTCGAATTCTTATAGTCACCTCTCATGTTTGTGAAATTTGATACACCTAGATATTTACTCATTTTGGTGATTCTTCTCTTTATAATATAGCTCTCTAAGTAAATATCCTTGGTGTCTTACTTGCTAATATAGCATGAGACATGCACTTCAGTACATAATGCTTTTTATTAGGAGGAAAAAAATAGGGTATATTCACTATCTAATCTTTTATATTTCTTTTTTTATGGATAAAGAATTTTATTTAATATTAAGAAAATGTTACATGACTATATAGCAAATAGGCACCCTCCTGCACATATTTGAAGAGGGGGTATCTACAGAGTCAATCTTCAGCATTTTATCTGATATTGAAGACCTCTAGTAGCTGAAGTTGATGTTCTTTTGTTGAGTTCTTAACTTTTAACAAAGGGCAAAAGCCATTTCATGTATTAGGATTTGACGGGATTCAGTTTTGGTTATAGATCACAAGCCCTTTCACGTACGCATATTCACCAGTATATTATAGAGTTAAAATGAAGGCTTTGAAATAGTCCTTTCTCATGTTTTGATAGTTTGTTACTGCAATTTAAAGTGGAAAACAATATAGAAAGAAACATCGGCTGCAATTTAATATGGAAAACAACATGAAAAGAAACATCAACTACAATGAATCTGAATTTAAATGTTCATTATTTGAAATTAGAATGGTTTGATAGGTGATACATTATGCTCGATAAAAGCTTTAGGGGCATCTATCTATGTGCCAGTAACGCCGCATATCAATGTGAGACAAACCCTTAAAACAATACAAGTATATTTTCTTTATATTTTAAGCTATCCAAAAAAGATCTACAAAAACCTAGATTCCAGCTGGAAAAAATATAAAGAACCTCACAAACTTTGACCGCAAACTTTCTTGCAAATTTTTTTTCCAATCGTAAATTCTCAAATGCTTCTGCAACCGCACACTCTGATCTGTCTGCTCTACGTTTCAAGCAATCGGATTCTTTCAGTAATTGAATCTGCGATTGTATTATTTCCTATCTCGGGGACACCCCGAATGGGTTTTTGCTACAGATTCAAAATCCTGATTAAGGGGCAATCCTGTTAAGGGGCAGTTCATTAGGGGGAGCGTGGGTTTTGGTATAGCATATTATGGGCATATCTTATGATCTGATGGCCATTATTACTAATCATTTTTTCGATGGTGAAAAACTTTTTGGTATTTTCCCATATGAATATGCCCTAAGATGTTTCGTGTTTTAGACACCAATTTTTTTCACCGCGATCAAAAACTCATTTTGCGCCATTTTTTATCCCTTTAGACATTGGTTTTTTTTTATCGTTAAGCTCGATTGTTTTTTTTTAGAACTTTTTTTAGAACCCATTCTCTGATATAAATTTTCATTATCTGCAAAGCTTAAACAGGTAGAACATGGTTGAAAATCTTATACAGAGACACCGATGAACTAAAAACTTATGTGGTTGTTGTTTTGTTAAATGCAGAATAAATCATGCAGAGCTATTCCAAAAACAAGACGAACTTTGGCGATTTTGCAATGTTGAATATTTGCTTGCAAACTATGTCTATTCAAATCTTCAAACCTATTGATACCGTGAATTGTTTTTGCTTCTTAGCTCTCATAGGGATCAACAGGAAGAATACATTGGTAACTTACTCTGTGGCTTCTGATCTGCCGCATGCAGTTTCCTTGCCTGTATTTTCCCATTCAATTGTCATGGCTCATCTTATGATTCTTATGCCTCTTTCCGTTGTAACTTAGGAGCAACAATCCAATTCAGTCTTTTGTATCTAAGCAGATCAAGCATGAGAATATATGTTTCATCCAACCGATCAACTGAGAAAGCATGAAGCTCTCAATTTATCTATTGTAGAATTTAGATTCAACTATTACAGGCAACTTGAATAGCAGATTTATAATTCAAGTAAGGGCACATAGATTGGTAATTGCTTCTCAACCTTCTCAAAATCTGTGCACAAGCCAGTAATTTTTCATTTCTTTATTTTGCGTTATCACAATGCTTTGAATCAAGCTTGCTTGTTCGATATAAGGTCACTATCATATAAAGGTATTTTGATAATTTAATTGCATAGGAGGGGAGACACGGAGAGACATCAAGCATCTCACATAGGCATTAGATCACAGAAGAACATGTACTATATATTAAACTAATATCCTTAGGCAAATCCATTTGGAATTCCAAATTTCAACTTCAATTATGCTATCAAGACACTTCTTCTTTGTTGTTGTACATTGTGTTGTTTAGTGGAGACACCCAAATGGGGCTTTTCTTTCAGTTTCTCTCTCCTTGTGAGTTGCTTGCTGGTTTTGAGAATTGAACTTATCTTCGTATCACGATAAGAAGATAAGTGTAATTCTCAAAACCATTGCCAATAGTTAGTTAGGTTCACTTGGTAGTTACGATGCCTCTCCTTCATATACCCTTTCTTCACCTTTCATCTTCATCAGCTCATCAGTGTTCTCCTCTTGTCTACTCTCCCGTCAGCCTACTTGCCCACCCGCCCACCCCACACCTTATTCTTTTACTCGTCTTTTTAACCTGATCCTTACCTTGGTGGTTATGCGTTTGTTGAAGGTCTGTTGTGCCTTCGGCCATTGCGGAATTATGGTCGTGGTAAGGCCCTCATGCTCTCGGATCTCTACATTCTTTTGATCTCAGCATTGCTCTCATCCGCTCTTTCTTCAATCTACTTTTCCACCCGTGCACCTAACTCGTCATCCCTTGTTTATCATTTAATAAGATCCTAGATTTGCTGGATGGGCCCTTATGCCTCCAGGCCTTTCCCTTTTCATCAACACATCTTCACCTCTATGCTTCTGCTTTGATCTCCTGCTTCTCACCCACCCACCTTCGATGTTCAATGATGATTTGTTGGATTTTATGGAAGCCTTAGTCTCCTTGTTCCATGCTGCTACTTCATCGACCTAACATTTCACCTACCCACCCTAACTGTTTGGCTATCCTTTACTCAGTTGATGCCTAGTGTGTGGGAAGGGCCTCGTGCCGGTGTACTTGGTGGTGACGTATGGCCCTTGTGCCAATTTGTTGTTTTGGGATTGTGGATTCTTGGCCCTCGTGCCGGTGTTGGAAGGCCCTTGTGCCAGTGTTGGAAGACCCTCGTGTCTTGTGCCATGTGCTTCATTGTTGTGCTAACCTCGTGCTTCCTTGTTTGCTGGGTTGATTTATGCTGCAGAGTGTCTTCTTTAGCTCCACCAAGGTGACATGGAGTATGTTACCATTTATGCAAAAGCACGTGTTGTAGTGGACCATTGTGGCTCAAGCAGCATTAGCATTGTGGCTAATGTGTGGCTATTGTTGTGTGTGCCAGTGGAGATTGTGAGATCTTGACATGTGTGTTAGCGCTTGGTTGTGATATTGGAGGCCCTCGTGCCTAGTTCAGTTGGTTGTTGAGATTAGTTCCCTTGAGTTAGTGGATCGTTGGAGATATCTCTATGCTTGGCATGTCATTGCGTATTTGTAGCTCTCATACTAATGTGTAGGTTGATAGATTGGGAGCTTCTGCTATTTCTTCGTGATTTGTGGATGCAGGCCCATGGGCATCTCCCCTAAATAAATAACAAGAGACAAGAAAGCTACATCTGGGCATCTCCACTAAACAAATAACAAGGGACACAAATGCTGCGACACAAATGTTGAGTTGAATGCTTTGCTACAGAAAGCCACAACTGCGCATCTCACTCGCATCTGGGTATCTCCACTAAACATGGACCACAACAAGAGAGCCACACATTAGCCACAATGCTAATGCTGCTCGAAGCCATTATGTCTCCTCCAAACAAGAGCCTGCCATAAACAAGAGCCACACATTAGCCACAATGCTACTCGAGCCACTATATCTCCTCCAAACAAGAGCCTGCCATAAACAAATAACCACACATTAGCCACAATGCTAATGCTGCTCACACCACAAGCCTGCCATAAATGAGAGCCACACATTAGCCACAATGCTAATACTGCTCGAACCACAAGGCTTCACCAAGCATAACATGCACTACAACATGATAGACACACATTAACCACAATGCTAATGCTACCTGAGCTACTAAGCTCCACTAACAACCTGCACATAAGAGGTGGACAGATGGGTGGGTGCGTGGGTGGGTGGGTGCGGAAGTCTGGCTACTAAACGGAAGGAGATGCAGATGAGCTGATGAGAAGGGAGAGAGAAAGCAGGGTATAAAGGGCGTAGAAAACCGTAACTATCAAAACTAACTCATGCAATGGTTTTGACAATTACATTACGAAGATAAATTCAATTGTCAAAACCAACAAGCTAACTAGGAGAGGTAAGGGATAGAAAGAAAGCACAACAGAAAGAAAGCCACATCTGGGCATCTCCACTAAACAAATAACAAGAGGAAGGAAGGAAGGAAGAAGGAAGGAAGGAAGGAAGGAAGGAAGGAAGGTTCTTTTATCGTCCGCGGAGGCCAATCGGCCTATGGGACCCAAATTACACGGGTGCAGCAAGCCCATTGTTACCCTGGATTAACCCCCCCCCCACGAGGGAAAACCGTCAGCGACAAACAAACTGTGGCGGGTACCGTAGAAATATACATATACACATGAATTCCTGGCTCCTCAGGTAGGCACCCGAGGGCAGAGGTGAGTCCACAGATCCAAAACCTCGTGGAGGTAGGAGCCAAGGGATCGAACTCGGCGGCGTCTTGAGTAGCTCGTCTGCGAGGGCGCACTGTGTCGCCCCAAGAGAACGTAGCGAGCCCGAATCTGACTATAGGCTGGACAGCTTTGGAAGGCATGGCTTTCATCCTCAACAACCCCCGTGAACAACACCGACAAAGCACGTCCCGGCGGCGGCTCTCAACCCACCACCCCATCTCAAGCCGAAGATGGTGGGCCCCGCTCAATGGACGCGATGATCCTGCGCTTCTTCATGGGCAACCGAGAACGCAGTAGAGAGCCGGGCCTCGAACGTGGTGGGGTTTATGTGCTTTTTGTAGTGTGCCATCTTTACTGTTCGAGAGCATGGTGGTCCCGAGGCTTCCTCGAGAAACAAGAGTCCAAGTACCCCTCGGCCCTATCCCGGCGTCTGTGCGGTGCACTGGACACACCTATATCGCTTCGTTCAGTAGCGCCCACCCACTGGGCTCTCTTTGTCCTTCCAA
Organism: Isoetes taiwanensis; assembly: GCA_021234155.1. Lineage (NCBI taxonomy): Eukaryota > Viridiplantae > Streptophyta > Lycopodiopsida > Isoetales > Isoetaceae > Isoetes > Isoetes taiwanensis. The sequence goes on along the minus strand of JAJEKV010000110.1, from coordinate 1,694,444 downwards.
CAAGCCCTGAAGTCGTTCTGGGCTCATCGCCACAAGCAGTAAGCCAAGTCGGAGTCGAATCGCCCATCTTGGCCACCTTCGGAAATAAACAATGTGTCTATCGAGGGCCGCATGCCGCAGGGGGCATGAATCCTGCCTCCGCAACAAGATCCGATATGGAACTGAGGGCTTGACCCAAGTGCCAGCGTAAAAAATGCCTTCTGGACCTGCTCTAAGTCGTTCCAAGTCGCCAAAGACACCACTGGGCCCCACACCTCGACCCCATACAGAAGAACTGGCTCCACCAGTGCCCGGAACAAATGTGACTGGTGGCCCCATCCATACAAATGCCTCGCCTGGACTATTGTTTTGCATTATGCATACGCCTTCCAACCCGCACACACCCGGCGAATGGATGCATCCCAATACATTGAGGACGGAAATTCCACCCCCAGGTACTTGTAGCTGGGTGTGACCTCTACCATCTGCCCCTGATAAGTGAGCACCGGAGGTGCTGGATGGCGTGAGGAGGATATGAGGACCATCTTAGTCTTGGCCAGGTCCCAGGGGATTCACCTCTATTATAGGTATATATACCATGTGCGTTCCTTACGTTGCCAAAAAACCCATTGTATACGACAGTTCCATATGAAAAACCCTCTTTATTTGTAAAAGGATGCAACCCATATCATATAATTACTTGCCCAAAACACTTTACTTGACAACCCTTCCATACATATACGATCTCTCTATTATTTAATATAATATAATATATATTATCATGGTCATATCATATTATCACAGAATCCCCAACAGTAGAGGCTCACCAAAAATGAGGGACCCTTATAGTATGAATACAAATCGAACACTGGTGCCACCACACTCCCTTTGGTATCCGTACGGCATTCAAACTATAAAAACCTGATATTTTTCTTACGTATACGGTACCAGAGAGGCAATAAAAAAACCCATTTGGTGCACTCACATGTTTCATACCCCATAATCTAGGTGAACCCCCTGGGGGCCAGGTTGACACGCATGTCCGTCGCCTGGCAGAATGTGTCCAGGGCATCTAGTTGTGCCTGCATGCCCTCTAGTGTATGGGCCAAGAGGTCCACATCATCCGCATAGATGAGCTGCCGGATGACCTAGTGCAAGAGCTGTATACCGTCCCCCCATTGGCAGCAAGCCAAGCTTCCAACTGGTCAATGTAAAGTCCAAAGAGTGTGGGTGAGAGAGGACAACCTTACCTAACTCCAATGCTGCTGGCAAATGACTGTCCTTCCAGTTGCATGCGGCCTGTGCAGCTCTCGTACAGTCTATACACCACGTTCTGCAGATCCATAAGGAGCCCCAGATGGTGCAATCTCGCCCACAACTTTTCCCGGGGTACTGTGTCGAAAGCTTTTGCAAAGTCCACAAAACAAAGAAGATGAGTCCTCCCCGACGGTTCCTCGGGCCAGCCCTCGACCGTGGCCCCGAGTGTGAAGATGTGATCAATGGTCGAATGTCGGGTCGGAAGCTTGCCCGGTAAGTGCCCCGACTTCCGCCTACGCCCATCCGGGTTACCCGCTGCTCGAGAATGCCCGTGCAGCCTTTGGCAAACACCGAGTTGACCATGATGGTTCTGGTAATTGGTCGGACAAAGGTGGGTTCCCCGCCTTTGTAGATCGGAACAACCCCGCTTGGGTCCATGACCGGGAAAACCCCATTGCGAACAAGAAAAGGTCGCGGCAAGGATCGGGCACCATGGGCTGTCCCCGCCCACTTTGAGCAACTCCGCCCGCGCGGTGCCGCCTAAGTCCGCCGCCTTCCCATTAGCCAGCGCCATCTGACCCCTCTTCGACATCTTCTTACGTGATCACCGGCGATGGAGCCATGTTGGGGGAACATCCGGGTGTTCCCGGGATCATAAAGTTGTTGCGTGTATCGCTCCCATTGCACCGCCGTGATGTTCCCTCGAGGGTCATGTTTGGCCACAGAGTACCCTCGCGCCGAAAGTTCTCGCGGGCGCCTAGTAGGTGAACATTTCTCCTTGGTGCCTTGCCGGTACCTTGCCTTTGTTTCCTTGAGGAAGGCGCAGAATGGCTGGTGGCCTGAGCTCAGTGGTCCTAATCCACGATGAGACGGAGTGTGAGTTTGGCGTTCCTTACACTCGACATCAAACCATCCGCTACGCCGGAAGGTTGCGCCCTCGATCTCACGGGCGGGGGAGGTCTCCCAAAGCACCCGTCACCCTCGGTGGAGCTCAACCAGGTGGCCAGTTTGTTGCTCCGGATGTGGGCCCGCAGAATCGCCGGGAGGGGCTTCATGAGCATGTCGGGCGTAACCCTCCGCCAGCCATAATCCAAAGCAAGCGCAACCGGTGGCTCGGCAAGGTGTTGCTACCGAGGGGTCAGAAGGGCCCCGCATCTTCACATAGAGTGGGAGGTGATCCGAAGTCGGCCTCCTCGTCCCGACCGTCCCGCGGCCGACGTGAAAATGGTCGACAAGGTGTACATCCTGGCAGCGGCATGACATAATCCACGACACTAGTTCCTCGCTGCCGTGATTGTCCCGTCTCGCAAGTGTACCCGTGGGGAGGCCATTGCATATGAGCGTGTCAAAGATACAAAGACATCGAGCAATTGTCGTCGCCGGCGGGTGACCTCGACCGTCATCCGAGTGCCGCGGGGCAAGCCGCCTCTGGGGACGCAACCGCAAAGACGCCATCATCGCGAGGGGTCCAAACGCATGGCCTCGCTCCACCCCTCGTCCGCGCGATTGAAGTCTCCAAGGAGCATGACTCTTCCCATCCGCTTGTTTTCTTTGTATGTCATCATATAGATCGACATACGGGTCCATCCCGGCCCACCTCCCGTGGCGTGGATGTAAGGGACTCTCTGCATGGGGAAAGTAGCAAGCAGCTAGGAAGAGAAGATCTCTGCCAGGATGGTGCACTCGGACCCACAAGTAGCGGTTATTTCTGTCGGTCTCGGGAGGGAAACCAAATGTGCTAAGGCTACCCGGTAGTAGCAGGCAACCCCACTGTGCCCACTTCTCCCTGTACAACCATTGAACACTGAAAAATGCTGATACCCTGGCAGATCGGGCAGCCTGTGGCCTGGGTGTTCCCATGTCTCCATGAGGAAGATGAGGTCCATGTCCACAGCTACTGAATTGAGGCTATCGCCCTTCTGCCACGGGAAACCCCGACAGTTCCAGACCACCACCCCGAGGCACAATTCCTATTGAGCGGTCGGAGATGCTTGTGTAGTGTGTGTCATGGATGGACCAAAGAAATGGAGTAGATCGAGTTTGCGGGGCGGACTTGGACAAGCGTAGCGGGCTTGGGGCAGCATTTGGGTGGCGCCGAGCCAGGGATTGTAAAGTCTTGCGGAGGATGAGGCCGGGCGGCCAGGGGTAGCATTTGGGCGGCAGTGCAGTGAAGCATTTTGTGGCGGCGGGCATCCACGACCTGCGAACTCCCATCTGCGTGCCTCCTACATTTGCCTTTGGAAGTAAGATCGACTCCACATCTGGCGGAGATGTACTTATGATAACTTTTGTCGCGGTATGGCCTCTCGAACTTGTGCATCGCAACCATGAACACCACGACTTCGGTGGCACAGGCTGGACCCCCGCCGGGCTGGGTAGCGTAACACGAGCGGGTCTTGGACGAGCGTCATCGCCGGATGCGTGTGTGTATCTTTGGTGAAATTCTCTCCCGGCTCTTAAGGCCGGAGCCCCGAACTACGGGTTGTGGCCGTCGCTGCGTTCCGCGGACTCGGCGTCCGGTGAGGCAGCCCCTCGGCACAGCGGCGGCAGCGTGATGATGGTGCGGCGGCGAAGGGCTTGGTATCGTTGGGTTGACGGGTGACCCGATTGGCGTCTTGTAGGTTGTTGGGCTTGCGATGCGGGTGTGTCATGTGATGATGACCACGTTCTCTCGAAGTTTGAAGCTCGGCTCTTGCAAGGCTTGGTCTGTCTTGCCATCTCCGGCGTCGCGCCATTGTTCATGCGCCTGCGCACGGAGGACCTTTGCCTTCTTGGGCAACGACAAATCGGAGCTCTTGCATTTCTCGGTCCCGTGCCAAATCCTTCTCCGGCGGGCTCGATCTTTGCTGGTTAACTTCCAAAGGCGCGCAACCTCCTCCTTTTGCACCGCAGAGCCTCCTTTAACTTCCAACCGGAGTGTGGCTTTGCTTCGCTACGTGTCATGGCATTGGCCTCATCGACCTCGATGCGGAGCTGAGACGTGATTGCAAGTGTCTCACCACGCCTTGCGGTTCTGTCGGTCCGGTATCCACGCGAGCACGCATGTTCCGCGAGCACCGCCGGTCTTGTTGTCTCTCGAGTGCACCAATCGAGATCTTTATCGCCCACCCGTGTGCTTGGGTCTCCAACTCGATGATCTGTTGTTTTGCTATCACCAACCGCTCGCCAAACACGGGATGTTGCGCACTCCATCTCCGTTCTCCAGGCCGCAATGCGGGCACTATTGGCCTCAACCCCAGCTTGGATGGCGGCCCAAGGTTCTGCCAACGGAGGGGGCCCTGTGGGGCCTCAGCAAGCAACTTCCGTCTGCCGAGCCGGGCCTCCTTCTTCATGGAGGATGTCTCTCCCTTTGCCCATTATACCGCACGGGGCCGCTTCTTTGGTGGCCCTTCTTGGTTTTCCCAGGCAGGCTCGGCCTGCGGGAGGTCAACAGGCTGTCGCGGCCGGGTTTGCCCGAGGTGGGGTGTCGGGGTGCAGGGAAGCTCACCGCTAGGGGTGAGTCCGGACACTGGCTACTTCGTGGCCATGACTTGGGGTATGGCACGCCAAGCAAGGTTTAGGCGGGGCTATGGCGTGGGGCTTGTCGTCCGGCAGGGCTAGGCGGTGTATGGCGGTCGCGGCACTCTGCTAGGCAAGGCCAAGAGGCTGGTTGGGCTATGGCAATGTCAGGCAAATGTTGGAGCCTAGCTCAACATTATTCTGTGCGCTGACTTCCAAAGGCAGTGGGGTCTCTGGCTAGAGAGAGACTGTAAACCCTAGAGAGAGAAAGCCAGAAAGGGGCAAATCAAGGGGGCTCCATGCAAGGGGCTGTAGGCAAGGCAGAGCAAGGATTGGCTATGAAGTTGGCCGAATCTGGCAGAATAACACCTGAATCTGGCAGCCGTTTGCTGAGAAGGGCATAGCCTGGCATGGACACAAATGCTATTTTGATTTCTTATTCTTCAGGCATCATGACACAACCTCCAGAAAGTTCATCATGGGTTAACTGGTAACTGCATTGCATGCCCGGGGCTTAGAATTGTATATTGTTGGGCATCCATTATATTTGCAGCCTTGTGAAGGCATGATCAACAACAGACATCACGCAGCATGTCCTGTTAGTGTGATTGCACGAGCACTGGTCAATACTCTTGTTTCAAGTAAGCCATCTCAATTTCATGCACTGATCTTACATTCCATAACCTAACATACGGTGCTTAGGATGAATTAAAGAAGCAAAGGTGGTAACATCGCCCTTAAGTTGACTATGTATATTGTGTATTACCTTCTTGTTTATTTGTGGAATACCTATTAAGCACTGTTTTCTTTTGGGGGTGTTTGTTTTAGCAGCATGGCTTCGGATTTGCTTAGTAAGCATTTTCTAAAGAAATGAGATACAGCCATAATCTTGCGAGGCATTTATGCATCATGAAATTTTGCGAAGGGCTGCTCATTGATTGTGTAGCAAGCATTTGCATTATGCGCTAACTATTGATGAAATGTTTACTATCTGCTATTAGTCCTACTTGGATGCTCTTAATTACTTTGTATAGTGCCCGACTGACATCTTCTTTCAGAATACAAATCATTGGTCGAGATTCCGCGTATTGAAGTTCAAGCATGATGCACTTAATTCAAAGCTCTTAAAGGTGTTTATGAGGAGTTATGATAGATGCTTTATGACTAGTTTTGTTTGGTTCAAAAGGGATCCAAACAGGTTGCATTGTGATGGTACATGTGTTCCATGATTGGATTCCATTAATCTTTCTAGCTTTCCTGCTTCCAACCCAATCTGAGGGATGATACAAGAATAATAGGAAAGATAAAGCAATTGTTATTTATGCATCATCATCATCAATGCTACTCTATCTCTCACTATAAATCCTTTCACAAGATATTATGCTCTCCCTAGATGTTCTCTTTCTTCCAGGTATATTCTTAGAGAAAACTTACTCCAGATTTGTGTCACAGGTGATAAGGCCTGAGATATAGGGTGAGTACACGTTTGCAGAGCTAAAAGCTGTCACCTTGCACCTTGCGAATAGGAATATGGATCCTTAATTTCTATTGAAGGAATCTTCCATGCTAGAATCGTCTTTCCATGGTCTAAAGATAGTCATGTAGTAACCTCGTGATAGTTACATGCTAAATTCCCTCAAGTATGTTTGCCATTAAGGGTATAATTTACATGCTCTAGAAACCTGTGCAATAGTAGATCTTGTGCTCTTGCAATGGTGGTTTTCTTTCTTCTAGATATGTTTTTATGATAAACCTACTCCGGGCTATGGATACATGATTGCACTTCCATATATGGCATGAAGTACAGTTAGCACAATCAACATATTATAACTTCGTGATAGCTACATTTAAGTGTGTTTGCCATTAAGGGCACAATTTTTGTTCTGCATATGAAACATGTGCAACAATAGAAGATAAATTTAAACCTGTCAAATACGCCATGTATGATGACAAGGTACGTAAGGACCTCGTAAAACATGATGAATATATACGGGAACGTTGCTACCAGATATGATAATGGGCAGAGGATGATGAGGTGTTTTAAAAATCTCAAAGATTATGATTATGCTTTAAAGGTCCGAGACTACATAAGGTCTGTGAGAGTTGCTGCGAAAGAAATCCAATCGATTATAGGTACAAAACTCCGCTCTGTCATGAAACATCAAGAAACAAAACATCGAGCCGCTAGTTCCAGGATGATGCAAGCTTTGTTGGAAATAAATATGCTGATTAAATATAATGTGATGAAACAACATGATTCAACATGACATACAAGTGCTGAGAATGTATTGAATAACAGAAGGAATCATATTATCAACGTGCAGTGATAAATAATGACATAATTAGTAGGTTGTAGTTAAATGTAGACTACTATTCTTGGTCCCACCGGTTGTATAGTTATATTGATTGTATGTTATGTACTGATATGCGGAAAAAAAAAAAGATTATATTTCCTATTGTTTTCTCAATAGAGGAGCTGCTCTTTTCTATCTCTTCAGGGATCTTGCTGGGGTTATACTAGTTTTGCGCTAGCTCTATCATGGTATCAGAGCCTGCTCAACTGCAAGCTATTAGACAAGACATTAAAATCAGATCAGGGCATGGGTTCCTTTTAAAAAAGAGTCCTTTGAGCTGAGTCCTAAAATTGAAGAAGTTTCTTAATTTTGGCTTGGAGAAAGTTATCATCACTTTTTGGTGACAAGATTCAATTAGCACAATGGGGTAGGGAAGTTGCGATATTTTTTTTTCTTAATATTCTTAGTGGATCAAGATTCATTATTTTTTATGATTGCTTTGTTTGGTGGATACTTTGTTTTCTTGGCTATTTTTAGCTGTGGGAAGATATGGAGATCCATGGATCCAGTATGGTTCTGAGACGTTTATGGTGAATTATTTGACATTTAATGACATGATACAGACTTCATTACCACCAAGTAAGCAGATGTTGGCAGGAGATGCAAAAAAACTTCTGCTCTTGTCAAAATGTTGGCTGAAGTGAAGGATCATATTTGGATTCACCAACTTCAAATTAATCCTTATCATTAATCTCCTATGCCAAAATAAATACATAATGCTTCAGGCTCGTCTTTTAGATTTTTCGTCCTCCAATTTTTTAGTTGGCCTTCCTCCTTCTTATGATATTATCTCTTATAAGATCAAGAATAAGGAAAAGATTGATATAAAGTGATTGATACTGCAACAAGAGGAGGAGTTACAAAAGCAAAGAGATGGGAGAGTAGACCAAGCTAATTTTATGTCTACTTCTCAAGTTGATGGCAATAGAGACACACACATCACACTGATATTGCTTTATAGCATGAGCCTATGAGATGCACACCCCACACTGATATTCTTGTATGTGTTCTGCTACTATTCATTTCACATTACATATAGACGTTTGGCCTCCGTAGACATTAAAAATCAATTCAATTCATTATACATCTTCATGAAGGCTTAAACTCCGAGACTTATACGACGTCAAATGAAACATCCAATTTAGCATTTGAAGAAAATAATATGTTTTGTCCTTTGTTGAAGGATGGAAGTCTTATTATTCAAAAGTAGAAGACACGGAGAAATCACTACCAATCTATAGCATTAATCCATTACTAATAGTCCTCTACATGCTTGCATCCAACTTGGTGGCACATTTATGTGGCTTCCCAAGTTCACACACAATACATTTTTGCTAGACCACTTATTAACAACATTTTATTACTTTATTAACTTGTTTACTTGTGACCATTAGGACCAATACATCCATCTATGATCAAACCCAAGACCATAACAAAACCAATATGAACATCGTGTCCATGATGGCCAAACCCAGGGCTTCATTTTATTACTACAAAAACATGTTTTAATTGTAACCATTATGAACATCATGTCCATGATGGCCAAACCCAGGGCCATATCCAGGCCTCAAGCCAGGGCCATATCCTGGGCCCCCCATCTCCATTCCTTTACGACCTCCATTGCCACCACCATGGCCACTGTGACTTCCACCATAATAGTCACCTCTATGATCATATGTAGTCTCATAGTGTTGTGGCATCACATCTGTCTTTGCATCATCTTCATCATAGTTATTGGCAGAAGCCATAGCTAGTGCCAACACCAGTGTGAAGAAAAGCAATAGAAAACAATTAGGCGCCATCTCAACTTGACAATGGCAAACACATCCCCATCCATTTTATAGCCTACCCATTGCATAAATTTGGTTGTAAATTTCGTAGGATTTTTTAAAATAGTGGTGTATGTGTCAGCACGAATCTGGAAAAAAAGGCGAGGGCATTTTTGCCGACAAGGAAAAAGAAGATTTGGGGTTTGGGGGCTTAATAATGTTTGTTATGCATCATTCTGCAAAATTATACGCAGCAGTGGAGGAGCTTTACTGCGGAGATGCTTTCCAGGACGCGACTTAAGGGACCCAATCTTTTGGTAAGTCTGTTTTAGTGGATTGTTTAAAAGTTTTTGAATAAATATCTGTTTTTGGGCAAGTTCCTGGATAAATATTCCATGAGCAGTAGTGCATATTGTCTGGTTTTTGGATATACGTTACATCATAATCATGGTTTAGCTGATTCTTATAAGCAACATTCATTTATTGCATAGTGCTGAAGAATATGGGCCCCGGACTTGTTCCATCGTGCAGAATTTCTCCACTGCTCTGGTTTTCTCTTTTTGTTTTTCCCCTTTTTTTCTTTTTATTTTCTACCCTTCTTTGTTTCCATCTTTTAGAATTTCTCCCCTTCTGGTTTGGAAAAACCAGAATCTGAAGCCTCAAAAAAAAGAACGAGCCATAAAATGACATTAAGTGCTTCTATGTTAGTTCTTCTCAGGAATAATTGATCTGAATGAAGATTTGTTCTTTATTAAACTAGTTGGCCTGTCAGCTGATGATGATGGCCCGGAGAAGACAATATTGATATGTATTGATAGTTGAAGTGATCATCCATAAGTAATGCCAGCAAATTTTCACTGATAAATCCATGGCAAATATGCAGTTAGTAACAACTTAGTACCATTTAGATTGCTCAATTTATGATCCCTTTTCATGGAATCTGTTATACATACTTAAGAGATATGGTAGAAAAGAGGTTATTGGTCTTGCTTTAGAAATGGATCTGTCTTCTTTTTACAGGCATATGATGCTCACATGTTGCCCTCTTGCTTACTTGATGGCCTTGAAAACCCCCATTTCTCGTCCTTCTGGCCAATTGATTCTTGGGAAAATTCCAAATATACTCCTCAAATTTGCAGATATTCTAAAAATACCCTCCAAATGAAGAACATTTTTAGAAAGATGGAGTTGGCTTCACAAACATTATAGATTAGGATAAGGTGTTCCCAATAAGATGAAATTCATCTAAAACGGAGTTGAAATTCACACGTTATGCTGATTCTAGTTGGTTTTTTATAAGACTTTTTTAGAACACTATAACTTGAAGTTTCCAACTCAGTTTTAGATGATCCTATGGCTGCTGGATAGGCCTCACTCTCCTCTATAAGTTTTATGAGGGCACTCTTTTATTTGATCGATAAAAAAATGTTATTGCTATTTGAACCAAATGCCCTGTTTCTAGAGGTATTTTTTAGAGTATTTGCAACTTGAGGGGTATATTTGGAAAGGTTGTATAATACACCATGCACAATATATAGACTCATAGAACGCTAAACAATACAATATATTAAACCAATAGGTCCCGAAAGACAATAAAGACAATTGTATGGCACAGCTACAAACGCTATTTCGAGAATCGCACTGTGATTTCTTCCTCTGGCTAAACAGAAACCAAATGCGCTGCTTTTAGTCTTTATATGTTAGAGTTTGCTTTTCTTTGCATGCCACATCCATAAAATCATAGAAGAAATAACTCATATTTCAGTCTAACTGTATTGAAACTCTGAACCAAAAATGCCAACTTGGAACTCAACTCTTTTGGCAACAGACCAAAATGATCGTGTATTAGCTAGATCAAGTGCTCAGAGAATCGTTCTTGCAAACAACTTAGAGAACATTTAATCATGGCAATCATCTATTCAACATAAAAGCGATCTTTCAGCAGGAGCCTCTTTCACATACTCAATTATATGAGCTTGAGATTTATTGATCCCATTCGTTAGTGGTCCCAATGCCCCCTTTCTATTCCATATTAGTAATGAGCTGAAGAGTGCTTGAAAAAACAAGGTCAGAAAAAGCTTCAGCTATTTCTCTGGCATATTCAAACATAACAAGGAATTGGAGACATATTATGCGAACAATTATTGGACTGTTCATATTTGCAACCTGATTTTTCTTATAAGACATCTGATAAAGTTCATTCTCCGATATTGTTGGAGCCCTTTAGTTGCAATGGTTAAAATCATGATAAATTCAATTTACTTCGTTTGATTAATCCTGTCTTAAGAGATGCACAATTGATTTCTGTTTTGACAGGTGTTGAGGGCGCACTGCTAGCTCCAGAAATCTACTGCTTGGCTTTTTGTCAGTTTGAGGTTGCTAGCTGCTCATCGTAGAAGATTATATTGTTTAGCTGATCAAGGGGGGTTGGTGAATGATGTGATAGATGCAAATTGCATTTGTATGTAAAAAGAGAACATAGATTCTATGTGTTCATTGTAAGTATATAATAGCAGAGTTGTCGATGGTTCAGAAGTTGCGTCGAGCTGTCAGTATCATCACGAGAAGACCATAAGAATAAAAGGTATTTGGAGAGGGAGATTATATAAAAAAAGATCCATTCTTGCATTACGTATTTCTGCCATATTCACACCACTTCTTTCCTACAGAATTGGTTTGGAATTCTCTCCATAAATTTGTAGGAGTGTAATAGTAAGCTCTGCCAATTTGTGAGCATGAGCTGATTTATTGCAGCAAATTTGCTAACTGATGCATGTTTAAGATCTGACCAATGCTTTAAATACCTTGTGAACAAGGGAAATAAAGTAAAATAAGTATATATACACTTTGCAAGTTGAGAATAATAGATTTTCCTAGGAACTCTATTGTTAATCTGATAGGCAATAGAGCTTGGGCATGTGTAAATCGATCTTTGCATTTATATCTGTGTTTTAATGTAGCAAATCTCAACTTTGGAAGCGTTACAGATTTGCATGAAAAGCTATGCTGATAATATCTAAATGTAAAATGGCAGTCCTTTTCTTGAGATAATACTCAGTTGCATTTGCATACTTCAGAGCGTGCACTTATCATTAAGGGGCCAATGCAATGCAGAAGACAACTTCTTCCACCAGCCAGGCTTGTGCACGTCATTACTTACTACATTACTACCTTGTGCACATGTCATTACTTATTACATTACTACCTGTTCCTTCGAAAATATTTTTTGTACCTAGCCATTGTTTTATGAGTAATACTTAGTTTTTCATTTTCAAATGAGAACAGAAATAATAATTAGATATACAAGACGGTGCAGTTGGACCCCAGTTAACGTCCAACATTCTCTTCTGCAATGGCCAAGTGATTCTGGATTGATGTGAAGCAACTTCGTAAGATCTTACATTCTAACTCTAATTTAGAAATTACAAAATGGGATTGCATGCAATTAGTGAAGCAGAAGAGAAGCGCTCACAATAGCTCTTCAAGTGCTCTCAATGCGTCGAGACAATAAGAAGGCCTTCTATTTATAAGATGGAGTTTTGTTGGATGATTGACACACATGACTAATCTAGGGCTATATTTATGCCAAGTGCCTATATCGCAACTCGCATGTAATCATTAATATCATTCGATATATATTTCATATCCATAATTATCCTAAAATGGATATCATTAAGATTCTATATATATTTGGGATTGATATCTTTTAACAAATTTGCCAATGGTCGCAATAAATGCAAAGTGCACACATGTCGTGCTTTGATAATTCGCAATAAATGCAAAGCATATTAATGGCCGCAATAAATGCAAAGTGCACACATGTCGTGCTTTGATAACTCGCAATAAATGCAAAGCGTATTAATGGCCGTAATAAATGCAAAGCGTATTAATGGCCGCAATAAATGCAAAAGGTATTAATAGCCGCAATAAATGCAAAGTGCACACATTTAGTGCTTTGATAACTTCATAATAAATGCAAAGCGTATTAATGGCCGCAATAAATGCAAAGCGTATTAATGGTCGCAATAAATGCAAAAAAGGTATTAATGGCTACAATAAATGCAAAGTGCACACATATGGGCGGCTTTGATAATTCGCAATAAATTCAAAGCGTATTAATGGCCACAAAAAATGCAAAGTGTATTAATGGCCGCAATAAATGCAAAGTGCACAAATCTGCCATAAATGCGATGAATGCAACGTGTCATCCTATGGTAATGCTCATATCTTCCTCCGCCATAAATGCTCATAAATGCCTCAAATCTGAAATTAATGCCCGCAATAAATGCTTTATAATCAATGAATGCACACAATATTCGAGGTTATTAATGGCTACAATAAATGCTTTACAATCAATGAATGCACACTGTACACGTGTCATGTAATCACGTCAACATCACGAAATATTCGAGTTTACCGCAATAAATGCTTTATATAATCAATGAATGCAAAAATGAATGCAAAGAAGGTTATTAAGTGGCCGCAATAAATGCTGCAATAAATGCTTTATAAGTAATAAATGCACACAAGTACACGTGCCATGTTTTAAGAATTTTGAAGGAACAAAATGAAGGAGAACAGAAATTGGACACTCAATTACATAGGAAGGATAAGACGGTAGTGCGGTGCTACAGGCACTGCATTTGCTGTCATATTTGTCAATTTGATGAGAAATAAATGAGAGAGTTTTTATACACAGGTTGCTCGAAAGAACATAATTCAGATGCAAGCTATAATTGGATTCTCCCATCAATATATCAGGCAGAAACAGTCAAAAAATCAAATTTATTCATTCAAATTACTCTAGATAGCTTCAAGTCCATGAGTAACCTTCAACGCGAGAAGCAAATTTGTATTGCAACGCCACCATACTTCTAGAAGCAAAATTGCATCTATTTCACAAAGTTTTGCGAGAGCACGCTACTATGTTCGCAACGGCAAATTATTCGGATGATTTTTGGAATTGCTATTTGAGAGGGTGCTTTCCAAGGAGAAATGGCCCATCATAAGCCTTTTTTCTCCATCATAAGCCTCTGAGAGAAAAAAAAAAGTGTCGCTTTTGATTCCCTCTATGTGAAACACAAAATATATCAGGGTATTTTTTCGGTGCATTTATTCCCATTTGGACTTGGATTCCAGGGGGTATTTGACTCGTGGAATAGGGGGTATTAGACTCGTGGTTTCAGCATGCACACTTATTCCACAAGTCGAATACCCCCAAAGTTAGAAAAAATATTCCACAAGTCGAATGCCCCCAAATAAAAAAAAAATGTTAAAAGGTGGGCTCGAACTCGCACAAGAAACTAAAAACTAAATAAACTAACCATTTGCGCCACGTAGCATTACTACAATAAAACCAATTCTCATATTATAATAAACTATAATAATTATGGACGGCGTATTCGGCTTGCCGTTTTTTGGAATCCAACCCCCTTTCGGGAGCCAATATTTCGCTCGGTATTTTTTAAAACACAATTCCACCTTTTTTTGTAATCGAAACTATCTTTCACATATAGTCTGCAATGCTATCTTTTGCAGATCTTCTGGCTTGTTTAACCATGGCTAAACTCTGGAAGTAACCAAGTCTCTCCTATTCTGTTACATGAATCCAACAACAGCCCTTAATTCTGCCATGCATACACCTGGAAAGCCAGATAAAATCAATTTACGGCCAATTTAACATTGCCAGCGAACCATCAAAATTTATGTTCTAGAATCAAGCATAAGCTTAACCTCAAGCACATAGAAGCTCAAGCTTATTTAGGATCAAGCAAACCCCTAAGTCCAGGAATTACATCACCCCCCTGAAACAATCTGGTCGAGTTAGGCAGGCCACTTAGCTCATTTGAGCATCCTTGGACATGCAAGTGGCTGCCCAACAAGGGTTTCAAAATAATAAGGCCTTAAAAGGAGAAACAAAAAAAGTTCTTAAACAGTTTGTTAGGTTCAGAAATAACAAGCCCTTAAAATATATAATAAACTAATAAAATAATGTAAGCCCTTAAAATAATATAAGTTTCCTTATTTCTCTTTTCATTTTAGCTATATCTTTTCCTCTACATTTATATGAACTCTCAATAATCCAGCACGCACCAAAAACCCTTATTTTTGAATACCACTCCTCCCCCCCTCCAAAAAAAAAAAAAAAAAAACTTGTAAAAACCATTTGCCAACGTAATGGCATAATGGGAGTGCATATTGCAAAATTACATCCTATAAAACTAATAATAGTGCATTATATTTAGTCACGCGAGCATGCTGGGATTGATGACAACTTTAAGATGTCTAGTTGAGAAATTTTTTCTTCTTTCATTAAGGATGTCAATCTATTTACCGTATCATGAGTACATTAGCTACGTCACATATTCTACATATCAGATAGCACTACCTAGCCGCGATATCTTATGCTAGAAGCTGCTTTGCATATGATTATCTAGTACATATGATAGAGTTAAAGTATTTACCACAGGACTGGTTGGCAATACTTGAACCTGTAACCTCCCCATTACTAGACCAACGTTGGCCATGACCTCAGATGTGGTGGTGCAAGGTCTTGCCACTATATCAATGTCTAGTTGAGCATTTGACAATGCTAGTTCCACTAATGGCACCTAACCTACTCCAATCACTCTTTCATAGAATTCATAACTTTTCTCTTGCTTTCATTTCATGAGCTCAAAAATCCTAGGGTATGGTGGAAAGGCTCAAAGCATCTGGATAATGGTAGAAGTATGTCCTACACAAAAATAAAACTGGTGCATTTAGTAGGATAGATAGCAACTTAAGATATTTGACAGCTAGTTGAGCATTTTAAAAATATGATCTAACGGAAACAAATTGAATGGACACTTTTAGATAAAGGCCTTGTGCGCATACTTTACATAAATTATAAGTACAAGAATTTATCGGGCGACCTTCGCCGCCGCATTTGTGCTGCTGTTAGCTTGACTCCAACTGCCCATTTGTTTCATATGGACTTGATTCTAGTTTCTTCTCTAAACAACCAGAATAAATGAGACAAATTAGACGTTGAAGATGTCTTGTGCAGGGTAAGAAACATTGGTACACCTTGATGTTTATCAACTACTCACTTCTTCAGACAGGATACATTTATAAGAAATCCATGTACCACAAACATAAGATATCCACTAATGTGACAATGCTTCACTGGAAATTTGAATGATGAATTCGTATTCTAATAGACCATTTACTTTAGATATTCGAGGATCAACCAAATATTAATAACACCACGCTATTTTCATCTCCCACTTCACATATACAGTACGAATTGCCAATGTAGGAGATACAATGGTGGTTTCATGCAAAAGAGTAAAACTACGACGTGGCATTCCTAAAAGGGTGTGTTTTTTATTAAGGTACTCAACTTTTTATGTGGGTGACGCTTGTGCTGGTCGGGTGCTGGACCCGTCAAGTGAAATTTTTTTCGCTCGTCATAGCACTTCACCCGCCATTTCCTCCTGGGCGCCAAATTCTGTTGCATAAACAAGAGAACTGAACCAATGAAGAAAAAAAATATACAAAAATTTTAAAGAAGCACAAAGTTCATATATTCAAGTGGTTACAGACATGGTCACATTCAAAAAATTGCAGACCTGTCACATATTCAACATGTAGTTTACATATTCAATAACTTAGAGACCTGTCATATATTCACAAAATTGCAGATCATACTCAAAATTTACCTGACAGAGCAGTTAACATTGAAAACTTAAGATTGTTTCAAAACCAAACTTCAACTTTAACCTGCAAAGCTAGCAATCTGCTTATCCAGCTTCCTTATAAACTTCTCTGCAAGAGTGAGGTCTTCCTCATCAGATTGGATATCTGTGAATGGTGACTTTGAAGGAGTAGGCTCTTCATGTGTTGGAGTCAGAATCGAGAAGCGGGTGTAACAGAGAAGCATGTGTACAGGGGAGAAGCAAGTGGAGAACCCGATGTAACAGAGTTGTTGGGATCTCACGTTCAGGACTAGTTACAGGTCTTAGGACTTGGCCGACTTCCCCGATCTTGCTTTCTTGTTGCTTTGCTCCTAAGAATCTTCTTCTTGCCTTTCCTCTTAGCAACAAAATCTTTGGAAATAGGTTTGTCATACTCAGTTGCAACAGAGTTGGAATCCTCACCCATGTCTTTACCTTTTCCTTTCACCTTTGTGACCTTTGTCACCTTCACATCTTCATCAGAAGACTCTTCATACTCCTCGGTTACTTCATCTTCATCTGCTTTAAAGTAACCAAGTTCTTGCTCAAGCTTGTCGGGCACTTCTACCCCACAACCTCGCCAATTGTATAATGCATAGTATCCAAGATGTAACCAAAGCGAAGAAACATGAAATTTATGATCACATGATAACTTGATAAGAAAAAGCAGAATCGAGCTAAAACTCAAACCACAACCTTCACATCTTTTCAAAGAATTGATCTCGAGGCGGATCATAAACACCCATGTGAACTTTGAGTTTCCTTCTTACCTTTGGCTGAAATCGCATAGCGGATATGTTTTGACTTTGCATTCCAAAACTCCATCCTATGGCCATATGCTTCAATATTCACTTCCAAGGATTTGATTTCTTCCTTCAACTTTTCTCGCATCAAAGACATTAGCACTCCCAATAGTTTGAAAAAGTAAATCCATTAAACTTGCTTCTTCTTTCTTCAAGTATGCAACCAAAGCTTGGTTGTTAAGCAAATCTGACCTTTGTAAAGTTTGATAGATTCTCTCTTCTCTGAAATTTGCTTGTACAATAAAGTGCAAGTAACATCAAAGACATTAACTTGCACCTACCTTCTTCAACAAAGTCGCCTTTTTCCTTTAATTTCTTCTTGACTTTCTTTTGCATGTCGACAAGCTTCTAATGTGATTGATAATCACATTGAGGTTAGCTTCAAAACAATTTACTTCATGATCTTTACTCTTATGAACTACTAGAAAATGCGTGGGAGTCTGGCGCTAAAAGATGCCCAATTTACCTTGTAATTTTCGGTCACCAAAGCCTTAGGGGTGTTACGCCATACAAATGCTCTTGCAAAACGAGTCCTCACTTCATTGTTGGTAGGGCCATTCGGTATACTTTTCAAGGAGTTCATTGAACTTCGCTTTCGAATGCGAGCTTGATTTCCTTGATGTTGATCTTCCCGGGACCTCAAAGGAACTTCAAAAACTGATAAAAATTCAGCATTTGATACTTCTTTTGCCTTGATTTGGCTTGGCTTTCTTCCAGACGACTCCACTTTCCGAAACTCAGCAAATTCATACTGTGTTCTTGCTGGCTTCAACTGAAATATAATAAAACAGTAAAAACCACTTACATTTGAGTACTTTGCGTTATAAATTTGCTGAAGCACAAACATTTTCTAAAAAAAGATAGCAAAAAATGCGATACCTCTGGCGCCTGGGGAGAACTCATGGTATAGTTGCAAAAGAGCTGCCGGAATTGCAAAGGAAGAAAAACAGAGTACAAATACACAAAGCTTGGGAGATAAGTTTGTTCAAGAGCTCGAATGCAAGGTAAGATGGCTGCGCGCGAAAATTCTATGATGATGGCCGTCAGAGTATAACCGTCGGAATTGAAGCCGTCAGAACCCGTCAGTCCGTCACTTCAAACACGTCACGAGCCCATCATGAGCCCGTCCGAGCCCGTCCGTGCTCGTTAATTTAGGTGCTGGTAAGGTGCTATAACTTCAAAAAGTTGGGTAGGTTAAGCAAAAAAGCACCCAAAAGCAAAAATGCTAAATTTTTACTTTGATATACCCGTTGCATGTCTCCAGACTTTGGAATGTATACATAACTTGGAAGACGTGTGTAATGTTCATCTCATAATATTTGTAATGTCACGCATAAGGAACTCGAGGATCAAAAATATTGATAAGACCATGTTATTTTCATCTTCCACTTCACAGATACAGTATGATTTGCCAACATAGATGATACAATGGTGGTTTCATGCGGAAGAGTAAAACTATGACATGGCATTCCTAGAAGCAAAAATGCTATATTTTTACTTTGATATACCCGCTACGTGTCAGACTCTAGAATGTATGCATAACTTGGAAAATATGTGTAATGTTCCTCTCATAATATTTGTAATGTCATGCATAATGAATTCGAGGACCACGTTATTTTCATCTCCCACTTCACAGATACAATATGATTTGCCAATGTAGGAGATACAATGGTGGTATGATTTCACAGATATGATTTCATGCAGAAGTGTAACACTATGATGTGGTATTCGTAAAAGCAAAAATGCTAAATTTTTACTTTGATATGCTCGCTACGTGTCTCCAGACTCTGGAATGTATACATAACTTGGAAAACATGTGTAATGTTCCTCTCATAATATTTGTAATGTCACATATAATGAATAGATAAAAATAATAGGTGCCAAACGAATTTGACCAAAGTTTTCAACATCATCTAAAGTGCACATTATCAAGTTTGTAAGAGTTAATTGCAGTATGTGGCATATAGAAGTTAAAGCTATAATTCTATATTAATTCACACACAATGTAAATTAAGCAGCATTTATGCTATCCTATATTTTAGTTCAAAATCCTCATGCTATCATTCATATATAAAGCAGTGACAATTTTCCAAACTTTTCCTATTTATTTGATGCTATTTATTTGAGACAAGCTCCCGCTGACACGTGGTGGGCAAGGCAATTGCTTTAACCTCCAACCCAACGAACCGCATTGCTCTGCGACTTCGCCCCTGTTTTAGTTTCTTTCTTTGCTACTACTCTGGCCCGCTATGGCGATCAAACTCCGATGCCGTAATTTACCACCACTGCATGCTGTTTCAAAACTGTAAGCAAGGAATTGAAGACATCAACGACACAGAGATAGAATCCGGCCCACAAAAAATGCAGGTGTTAGGAAACATTTGGCCAAATCAATACAAGCATGTCGGATTGGGGAAAACCTGACCAGACTTTGGCCATAGCAGATCGGCGGCCTTTTCCCTGTTTCGTGTGAGGCTTTTATTCTTGAGCACTCCATCCTTTTGGCCCTCTTTTTATCAAGCTGCTTCTTTTCGCTTTGATATGCATTTATTGTGCTTGAAGCCGATGCTTGGAGCCGGAACTGACCGATGCCCATTTGTTTGCCATGGCTGACGGAACAGAGGAAGCGAGGATGCTGCCCCTTGCTTTTGTGAAGGATGGAATATTGAAGTACCGTGTTTTCAATGCGGGACGGAATGGAAGAGTCCCCGTGAGAACCCATGCCCATATTAGTGCAGATCAGAGTTTGTGCCGGCGTACACCATTCCTGGCTATGGCTGCATCCTTTGCACTATGGCACCCAAAGATAAGTCATGATGGCGGATCTTGCCCCTGACGACCACAGATAATCTAATGAAGGTAGGTTATGAGAGTTTCAGGTGTACTCTAAGAATGGTTGCAAGCCTGGTCGCTGAAGCAAAAGATTCTGAGACATTGGGCATTAAGAATGGTGCGTTCCCCGCTTTATTTCTTGCATCAGGTCGTCGATTGGGAGGAAAACGCTCAAAAAATCGGACCATATGATCTGATCTTGGCTTCTTCTCTTTTGGGTATCTTCGGCTCCTGCAAAATTTGATACTCATTTAAATTTGGAATATTAAATTTGGAATATGTTCTGGTTGTTTACATTAGTTGTTTACATTATAACACTGTTTTGAATCTTACATTATAACACTGTTTTGAATCATGAATCGGAACTAGGTTTAGGCTTGGTTTTGGTAGGATTCTACATTGGGGCCTTCTTCACTTCTGTTTTGCTCAGCTAGCAAACGCAGCTAGGAAATGCATTTTGTGGATTCAGGCTGCACAAGGTCCAAGCATTGCCCCATTATTTGTTTTAAGCCTTAATAGGCATGTCCATCTTTTCCCTGCATCTTCCATTAAATCCCTGCGGCTTTGCCTTGGCTTCTCATTGCCGGATTTTGGCTTGGGGTTTTTCCTCTTCTTGGGAAATTCTTGGACAAAGGCTATTCCTAAATATGGACTCCAATCGATTTGGAAGCTGTGACATTCTTAGGCAAAAATGTGGGTCCAAATCCAAATTGTGGAATTTGATACTCTAGTTTTTAGAATTAGAATTAGGAAGAAGAATTTCTTACCTGCTGCCCAGTGCCGCATGAAGCTTGACAATAAGCTGTTCCTCGTGATCGAAAAATCGGCCATGCTTTAGATCTGTACGGAGATAATTTGTCCACCTTAGCCTGCAGCTCTTTTTGCACCGCAGGGATTCAAGCAGAAAAAACATGTCGATCACTAGATTAAATTGCTCGTATAATTTATTGCCATCATACGCATATATCACCCTTTGTATAACATGGAATATTTTGCACCGTTCTCTTTTTGGTTTTATGTGCATCTGTGGTGCCCCAAGCCTCTTCTTATTTGTTTCATTTATTTATTTGCGTTATCTCTTTTCTCTTCTGTCATTTGGAAACAGAGTTTTTCTTTGCCATGTTCAGTCAGTTGAATAGTTGATAATGTCATCCAATGGCTGCTTGTAGATGGGCGTGCCATAAAAATGCTAAAGAGAAAACAATTTACTTTTTGCAGAATTTTTTATCACCAGACGTTCACTATAAATTATAAGACAAAGCTCAGGCCTCAATTTTCAGAAGAAATCAGAGCCTATAAAGCAATCCGGACCCTTTTCAAATTCCAAAAGAGCATCTGAATGGGTTGTGCCCTCTTGTATTTTCTCGTTCTTCAACTTCTCTTCTGCTTTCACAAATGACTGAGTTTCGACCTTCATTGATTTTGATTCCTTCCACTGCTAACATGCCCCAGTGCAAGAGGGCGTCACCTTGTGGAACCTGTCAAAACCACGTGCATCAATGGGAGGGGGTGATTTTTTACCCTTTTCCGTATGTATACTAGGGGTCATAGAGGTTTTGGGATGTTCTCCTAGTTGTAAAACCATACGGAAAGGGGTCAAATTTGCCTATCAGAAACACGTATACTAGGGGTTTTTCGGCTACCCCATGCACACAGGTGGCATATCCCTTATAAAGAAGGTGGATCCCACGGACCCCAGTGCAAACATTTATACCAGTTTCGGCATGGTTACCGCCAGTAGTTCCATATTCAAATGCCTCCAGAGCTAGACAATTCACACATGTTAAAAATAAATCTAAAATAGGGCAACTTAGCTTCTGTGGGAAATAGAGACTGGTTGGCAAACAAAGCAAACGAACGCCAAACACAAAGACCAAAAGGTGCGAGGGCTAACACTGCTGCTCTAGTAAATCGTCTTTGAGAAAACCCCAGTTTAGATCTCACAACATTACCTGAACTGATGAAGAGATGACGGGTTGTTTAGAATTGAGCCCGGTAAAGATGCTGGTCCGCATAGCCACCGGAAGTACAGAGCTCTGGGCTTGAGCCTGGAGGTTCAAGAATTAAAAAATGAGGCCCACACTAAATGCAAAAAAGAGAAGCACCAGGGCAAGCCGTGCCTGTTATTGATCCATGGATTCGCCAAATGGGACCTTTAGGTGGATCAATCGGTGCCAAATCAGAACCCTCCACAGAACTATTTTTCTAGCAAACATAATTATAGCAATCCGAAAGCTCTAAGTCCCTCCAAAACGTGCTTAGAACCATATAAATTCTATCCGCAATCAACCTCACGCTTCAACCAACACTCAATCTCCACACTCAATCTCTACTGTGGGAAACCACCGTCTCCTCCTCCCTTTTATATAAATTTTATACTAAGACAAAGATCTCTCTAGATCATTCGAGAAGGCCCCAGAATATAGCGTCCAGAATATAGCTTCCAGAAAGGCCTCCATATCTTCCATAACAGTTTCCAGCTTCCAGAGCCGTTTCTAGAACGACTCTTCCTTTAGAATCTTCTAGTAGCTTCTATTACAGGCACCATTGAAATATCTATATTTTAATGTCTACTTATAGAACATTCTAGAATCTACCCTAATATAATTATTTAGAGATAGATGTTATAAAGCAATAAATCTTAAGTTTCAAAACAATAAAATATTTGAATACTGCTTCAATTTTTGTAGAATAAATTTCAAATGGGGACACGTAAACCACCAACAAATTAAAAGGGCTACAACTTTCATGTCTATTTAAACTTTTAGCCGAAGCATATAAGAGAATGATATTGGAGCAAGAATGGCTATGGTGGTGACTACGGTGGAACCACCAAAATGAACAAATTTTTTTTAAGGCAAATTGAGGCAATCAAGGAGTCTATGCAAACAGAAACTTACTATTCATAAATCAGCAAATTGAACATGGTGAAATTTGTAGACTTTCATTTCAGTAGCATCAAGCTTAATCCTTCATGACCGATAGAAGAAAATTCTTGAGATGAATGTAAAGCATTCTTTCCAATGACAAGACTAGTCATGCTTTCTGTTTTTAACGTAATAACTGCCCATATAGCAAGTAAATTTGGGGAGCTGCCAGTGCGGCATGCAATCACTATTATTGTATGTTCTTTTGACTATATTTTTCTACCACTTAGACTATACTTAATCTAATTATGACCTTGCTAATGGAAAAAAAAATTCTCCCACATTTCGCGGTTCAAGACTGGAATATTTATTCCATTCCTTAGCTAGACCAGTTAGTCTACCTATTCAAGGATATGGTCAGTGCTAGCTCTTGGTCAATCAAGAACATTGCTCTGATACCATTGTGACGCTCCATACAAAATATACGGTGCCCGGCCGTACACTCCGTAGGAAATCCCCCATCCGGTTCTCCGACCGCATGGGCCCTTCGTCTATCCCGCACTCCAGGGTATCCCTAGTGCGGGAAGGGGACACGAAGGTGTCTTGTGTGCCCTTCCCCTATGGGTTCCTATAACAGCGGAAGCATAAACAACGTCAGAACTAGAAATAACAATACATCGAACTACCTCGAAGGGTAGCACATCCATATATCCATAGATACAATAGAGGTAAACACATGCCGTAAAACATGAGAGCTCCTACCCAAGGCTCAGACTCATGGGGAGGTAGACTGACGGCTAGGCCTCAAGATAGAGCAGACCGAATCATAACAATGGCGGGGCTGACTATAGACAATGGCTAGGGTTGACCACTCCATCCGCCCCTCCTGTGCATACTTTGCATATGGGCTAGATTGGGCTTTGGTACGACTCTAGCCTTCCAGATACGCAATCTCAGGGTATCACCCATTGAGACTACAACAGGTTGCATCTCCCCGATCCTTCGAGGCAGGAAGGGTTCCATCTCCCCTTCTCGGGGTCTAGAGATTCAACGGGCGGCTAGAGAATCGTGGCGACACACGATTCTTCCCCGACTTAACCGCCCAAAACAAGAGCCAGGCCGACACCTGCAGCTCTTGAGAGGCAGGGCGACACCATTGCTCCAGGAGGTGTCGGACCCATGCCCGGCCCACTCGAAGTGACCGGCCATAAGCCTAGCCCGCTATGGGGTCCCCAATAGCCGCGCTCAGCAGGGACCCTCCCTCCATCTCACCTCTAGCCCCGTTATATAGTGCTGAGTCATATCATAGCCCCCGTAGCCCGGTGGGTTCCTATGCACAGGCCGCATAGAATAGGAACTATAGGGTCTAAACTAGGAGAATCACTAAGTAATGGCTACTAGGTCTTTACCTCCCTTCCCAATACAAGAGGAGCAAACATGATCAACCAACATCACATATCCATATAACATGATAATAATGAGAATAACATCTAACCTAATCATATGTATCTAACTTATAGTTAGGGTTCATTGATTAGGGTTCAAGATCTAAACTGAGGGCTCTAGAATGGTTCTACTAGAGATATGAGATGCTAATTCATCTGGAATCCTATCTTCCAGATGATCTACCAAGAACTCTATGCCAAAATACCTGCTCCCAAAGAACTCCCTCCTGCTCCCGGCGTCTCCATGGTCTTCGAGGTGTTCGAGGTACTCCCACTCCTATTGATGCGCCACGCCTGGGGGCTGCTATGCTATCTTTACATTGCGCAGACGGTTCTCGATCTGAGTTTCGAGCACGAAGAAGATTCCCAGACTGTTGGAGCCAGAAAAGAGGCCTAGGGTTAGGGGTTAGGCCTTTATAGGTTAGGGTTCACATAATATGCCACATGGCTCCAATAGGGTGGTTCCGTGTGGTGGGTGCCCAATAGGTTAAGGCCACGTGGAAGTGGTCTTAACCTAAGGTTGCTAAGTTATATGAATAACTTAGCCATGCACCCTATGCCAATAACTTATGGTATACAAGGCTATCAAGGTAGACTTGTATAATGACGGACCCAGAAATATACGTATTTATGGCGTATATTTCCCTGGAACGTCACATGCTTGAATTCGAGTCTTGCACAAAATGAAGATATGTTTGCTGATATCTTCACGAAGTCGGTCGAAAAAAGTTTCAACATGATCATGACAAACTAAAGTTTATGTTCCATGAACTAAAAATAGATCCAAGCGGGGGAATTAGATAGAATAATGGGTCAACATACCAGCATACCTGGATGCATACGTGTCATAAAGAGTTGCATGCTTTGAATGCAATATGCTATATTTTGTAGATGTTCTTCATAATACAAGTCCACATACATATTCTATCGCAGATCCTTGTTTGTATCTTCTGTTCAATCTTGTATTTAGTAAATGAGATTGTCGGCTCATTTTTTTTTACGCTGAATTTCATTTCTCTCTCTTTTGATCTAAGTTGAGGCTGCCTAGGAACATGGATAGAGGGAAAATTAGGGCAATAGAAGATTAGGATGCTGGAAATGAGTCGAAAAGTGCGTGTAAGATCAAGACCCATGGATGTTCCTATGATTGACTGTTTCATTTAATCCAAAACTGGCGGCCTTAAATCTATGGTGTATCTACGAGCAATGCATTTGAAAGAATGTTCCATCCGCTTTAGTTGTGGTCAGATTCATTGCTTATATTGTAATAAAATTCGTCAAGCCCAGTCCATGAAAGATGAAGAGTATAACTTGAAAATCCTAAATACAAAATGGGAGTAGTAAATTTGAGCTTAAGTTGTTCATGAACCGCACCTTTCAAGCGAAAATTGAACGAGAAATCGCTCAATAGAAAGCTTGAAAGAAAATGGCGTGAAATGACCAATATTTGGCCCAAAAGAAATAGGAAATTTCGTGAAATAGTTAAGTGATTAGGGAAAATACTTTAATTAATAACCCATAGCTATAATAAATTTACTTTTAAGAAAAGTAGCTATTAAATCTATGGAAGCACCTCTACTCCCTAGAAGTTCCCAAATAGTAGCTTGAACCTCCCTTTTACCCTTGTAAGGCGAATTATAAGCTAATCTCTGAAGCTGCCATAAGAGTGTTTATCAAACGAACAGTCTGCGAGATCGAGCCAAAGGAGTCGCGAATAGACATACTCGACCATTGATAGAGGCAAGAGATCTCAAAAAGGCCACCATCAAGGAAGCTAAGTTGTTGGGCGGACCAAACAAGTAGCTAGGAAGGTTAGAAGCCCAGCTTGCACCGGAACGTTCACGGCGGGCGGCGACAAGCAAATTCTTGAGGCCCTGTGGCCTAGGCCAGATGACAAACTCAGCCATTCAAGCTCTTCAGACGAATCATATCACTCTTGGAGGAGCAACGGCTTAGCACTTCAGGTGAATGATCACAAGTCTCCGGGAAAATTGAGATTGCACGTGGCGTCCGCTTCTGGAGGTGAGGAGCAAGTAGCAAGAGCAACCTCGGCAACAAGAGCAACCCCAGCAACAGAAAGAGCATGGAGGAGCAAGTAGCAAGAGCAACCTCGGCAGCAGGAGCAACCCCAACACCGGAAGAGTAGGTGAGTAGCAAGCAAGAGGGAGCAACCCCAAGAATAGGAGCAACCCCAAGACCGGAAGAGTAGGTGAGCAAAGAAGCGGGGGGAGCAACCTCGGCAATATGAGCAACCCCAAAGCAAGAAGAAGAGCAAAGAGGAGCCAAAGAATGTGAAAGAAAAGGGCAGGAAGAAAGTGATTGCAAGGGAGGAAGAGACGTAGGCAAGGGAGAAGCAAACAAAGAGATGTGAAGATAGGCGTAGGCGGAGCGTGGTTGTCAAAAAACCACAACCGGACGAATCAGAGGAGGATGAGCCCGAGAAGGAAGGACCACACCAACAAGAGGGGGGAGCAAGAGGCTAAAGAAGAAGAGGAGGAGGAGGCCGAAGAACAGACGGAGCCTATGGTCGGCAACCATATCCAATGCAGTCCAAGTTATTTAAGCCGAAGCAAGATATTGAGTAACGAGAAGAAGAAGGCAGCATGCAAGATTTATCTCCGCCGATGGATCCGACATAATTACTGATATTGTAAGTAGAGTGCCAGAGTCAATCAAAGGCAGCCGACCATGGTCAAAAAGCAAGCCTCCACCACCACCTCGACCTCGGCCCCGATTCAATCAAGAAGGTCCGCCATGGACCAAATTCCCACCGACAAAGGGAGTCTGCGTGGCATATTTGGCATTGCCAACAAGTGTACCACCGATGATGATTCGAAAAGTCTCTTTTTCGAAAGTGCCTACATCAAGGGTTTATGCAGGAGTTTCAAGATGGACTACGACTACCGAGCCACATGAACGACGGCGGGGTCTCGCCAGGAAGCGACCAAAGCCGAGGAGGCCAAGATCTGCACCATTCATGCCAAGAGGATGACCATTATGCTCAAGAAGATGAACTTGGCACGGAGGATTAGAAAGGATAATTTTTTTTTTTTTTTTTTTTTTTTTTTTTTTGAGAGAATGAAATTTTTTGTATTTATATATAAGGAAAGTACAATGCTTCAGCACAATAAGAGAATTACTACAGGAGCATACTTAACATCTTCATTCTCTTATGTGTAAAAAGGATAAAATTTAGGAATCTTTGAATAAAATTTTGAGCTTGTATGTATATATATTCCTAGAATTAATGGTAGGACCAAAAAAAAAAAGTCAACTCTGGTCAAACTGCACGAAAGGCCTCTGCGTCGCGAACGCAGGCTCCTTCCGCACGAAGTGACCCGAGTCACTTGATTTAGGCATAGTTGACCCAATTTTTATACTAAAAGATGTTAGAATGCTTAGAAATTGTCTAGAAATGTAGTGTAATACTTAATTTTTGCTAAAAATGTCAAAAAGCAGCGAAAATCAGGCCACTCTGGTCACTCTGCACCAAAGGCCCCTGCGTCGCGAATGCAGGCCCCTTCCGCGCGAAGTGACCCGAGTCTATATTTGTATTTTTAGATGTCTTTTTAGTATGAAATAAGTTGCTAGTTAGTTTAAGATTGACCCAAATGGGCATTTTAGTGTCTTATAGTTCTCAAAGATATTGACTTTTGGTCGAAATCAGAGTACTCTGGTCACTCCGCGTCAGAGGCTCATACATTGAGAACGCAGACCCCATTGGCGCGAAGTGATCCTAGTCACATGTTTTCGAGCAAAGATTTTGAAAATTGCTTAGCAAAGGTTCTTAATGCACATTTTAGTCATCTGCCATGCATTCTAGTGTCTTTTTTTTTTTTTGAAGAACTGTGTCATCAATATATTAAAAGAATGGTAATGTTACAAAGCAAGTGAGGAGGAAGGAGAACTGCCCCAAAGAGACAGCGATACCTCGATACTCCACAACAAACTCACGTAAAAGCGCAACTCTATTGCCGCATAAACCGATCATCACCATCTACAACATCCAATAAGTCCCGCCAAATGGCAAACTTCGCTCTACTAATCCCTCGAACACCGTAAAAGCTTTGAAATAGCTTGTACCGAAGTCGAGGAATCGAGAGGCCGCAGTCGCCGAATCCCCGAAAGATCCACAACCGCCGCCGCTTCCAAATCAGCCACACCAACCAAGCCACGACGGATGCAAGGTTTGATGCGCAAGAGCTGCCAAGCACCGTGATACGCATGAAGCAACAACTGCTGGACTAGTCAATCTCACCAAAATGAGCCCTAACCCAATCCCGTGCAGCCCGCAAGTGAGGGCATAAAACCGGATAATGCTCCACGCCTCACGATGAAGGCCATAACAAGGGCAGAGAGGGCTCACACCCGGCCTAAACCGACTCACAAGAGCATTCACCCCGATACGGCGGAACCACCGCCACGTAGCACCCTAACCTTCTTCTGGGGAAAGTGAGCTCCATGTCCACGTCCAAACCGAAAAGCCATCGAGAACCCGAAGCCGCAGAGACCACTTGCCCTCGAAGGGGCAAATGTGTCATGAATAGCCAGCACCCGGTAACAAGACCGCACAAAACAAGAAGACACAACATCCGGATGAACCTTCCAAACCCGCACCACCACATCATCCTGAGGGACTATAGGTATATGTAGCGGAATACTCCCCGCCACTTGTTCCCGTGATAGCCCATCCACACGCCTCCCCGAAAAGCGAGCTCGAAGAACTCCCATGAAGCTAGCTGATCACCCCAATACCAATCCTCCAAGGTGAGCACAGCAGCTCGCCTCCAACGGGCCTGCGTCTGAGCATGCACGATGGCAGCCAAGGGCAAGTGCGCAGGGGGTAGAGGAACCCACAAGAAAGGAGAAGAGTGGTGATAAACTGAGGTATAATCTAGCTGAAAAAGCACCCGCACATGATCCCAAGCCCGCAACACCCCCGTGAGAAAAGGGGATGCATGTGGGAAAGGCCGGAGACCATACAACAGTGCCCAGGGAAACTCCACATGCACAGACGGCTTTCCAAACGCCACACAATGGCGAAGAGACTGCAACAACAGTGCCGCACCAGGAGAAGATGCTCCATCCTGTAGAATGCTCCAAACAAACTTGGAGACCAACACCTTACTATGAAATGCCAAATCCAGAATGGCCAAGCCCCCATCCTTCCGGGGGCGGAGACACTTCCACCAAGCCACTTTAACAACCGCCCCTTCATCATCCCCGCCCCACACAAAATTTTGAACAATCTTATCCAAAGCCTGTATCTTACCCTCAGGAGCTAACATCGCAGATGATGTGTACACATGAGTGCTACAAAGTACTGACTTGGCAATAGTGATCCTACCTGCCATGGACAACTTGCTACCCTTCGACCAATTGAGGTGTTTCTGCAACCCCTGCAAAATCTCATCCCACACCCTCCCTAACATCCCCTCCAAAGGGAATACCCAACAGCTTAGTACACACATTACCTGGAAGCACCTTCCAAGGGAATAGAGCCAAACAAGGGGGAGGCAGAGTCAGTGGGCCCATAATGCGGCGCATTTACCCCAATTCAGAAGAATGCCCGAGGCCAAGGAGAAAGTATCCAGCAAACTCTATTCACATTCCGCAAATTCCTCTCTTCTGCCACCAAGAAGAGGAAAGTGTTATCGGCGAACTGGTTAATAATCTGATGGCTACCATCCTGCATCCGAAGCCCATCCACCACCCCCTCCTCCACTGCAGCCAAAAACAATCGAGACAAAGGCCTCCGCCCACAATCGAAAAAAAAAGCGCCCAAAGGGCACCTCCGACGCACCCCTCTGCCCTAAGGAGAAAAGGCGGAGGGTTCACCCCGCATACCACCAGAGTCTGTGGCCGACCTATGCAGCTTCATGATCGTCTCGTGAAAGCGTGGACCACAGACCCCAACGCCAACATCATGGCGCATAAGAACTCCCAACGGACACTATCGTAAGCTTTGGCAAAGTCAAGCTTAAGATAGGCAATGCCTTGACCTGTTCTCCTGGCCCAATAAAGGCCCTCATAAGCCGCGGTGCAACATTAGTCAAAATGTTCCTCCCATGAACAAACCCAGACTGCACCTTACTAATGCATTCTAGTGCCTTGTAGTACCCCATTCCAGCTTTTCAATCTATTTGAACCTCATCTTAAAAAAAAAAAAAAAAATCCACAATAGGGGAAATCGAACCTCCCACCTACAAGGATGAACCCTCTAAAACCCTCAGTGCCAACCACTGAGGGCGGGCATAGTTTGTATTTAAATTATAATTCTTAATTAAATTTAAGCTTTAATCATGTTAGATTAATATTAATGGCCAAGCCTTAGAGTTAGAACCAAGACCCTTAAGCTAGATAGGGACAGCATCTGCATTTATTTTAGCTTAATTGTCACTCCTATCTTGCTAAGTGTCTTCTTGTCTACAAATAGGTAGTATAGTCAAACCCTTTTCTTAGAAACCCAGCTAGTTGCCAAGGGCCTAGAAATTGTTGTCACACGTTGGTATGATACACCAACACACGTTATAAATGCACTACCACCAAGTATCTTCTGCCATGCCTTTGTAGCATAGATAATTATCTAGGAATCTATTCTACCTAGGTAATTTAGTCCAACACACCAAGTGCATCCATAGAATAAGTCTCCTTATACCACCCCATGATAGTAAATAAGTACCTTTCTCAGTGCCTAGTAAAGTGCCAAATGCAAAGTGGGTCATTTGAGGTAGAGTGTATAAAGAACCATCATTCAATTAAATTGGGACTATGTCTTAATTTTGGGACAAATTTCATATTGTATGTTTTTTATAGCATATTCAAATTCACACAAACCACCTCAAAAGTATGAAAATGTAATCTCATATTATTTACAAAATAGTCAATATTTCACAATATAGCACCATATCATAAAAACGTGATGAAAAAAATTTACATAGTTATTCAACTCTCTTCAAGCAACCCCAATGATATCATAGCCTTCTTCCTGACATCCTGAGGTATTGTAATTCTCGCATTTCTAGCCGGAATAGTGTTTGGAGTCCATGAGTACAAAACACTTTCATAGTCTAGCCAAAGATCAGGATCACTCGGATTTCTCCTCCATCTCTTTGTCCAACAATCTGAGTACCTTTCTTTATCCGATACGTTGGATCTTGTCTCACCTCTAGCCCCGTTATATAGTGCTGAGTCATATCATAGCCCCCGTAGCCCGGTGGGTTCCTATGCACAGGCCGCATAGAATAGGAACTATAGGGTCTAAACTAGGAGAATCACTAAGTAATGGCTACTAGGTCTTTACCTCCCTTCCCAATACAAGAGGAGCAAACATGATCAACCAACATCACATATCCATATAACATGATAATAATGAGAATAACATCTAACCTAATCATATGTATCTAACTTATAGTTAGGGTTCATTGATTAGGGTTCAAGATCTAAACTGAGGGCTCTAGAATGGTTCTACTAGAGATATGAGATGCTAATTCATCTGGAATCCTATCTTCCAGATGATCTACCAAGAACTCTATGCCAAAATACCTGCTCCCAAAGAACTCCCTCCTGCTCCCGGCGTCTCCATGGTCTTCGAGGTGTTCGAGGTAGCTCCCACTCCTATTGATGCGCTCACGCTCTGGGGGCTGCTATGCTATGCTGTGCCACAGCAGACGGTTCTCGATACAGAGTTTCGAGCACGAAGAAGATTCCCAGACTGTTGGAGCCAGAAAAGAGGCCTAGGGTTAGGGGTTAGGCCTTTATAGGTTAGGGTTCACATAATATGCCACATGGCTCCAATAGGGTGGTTCCGTGTGGTGGGTGCCCAATAGGTTAAGGCCACGTGGAAGTGGTCTTAACCTAAGGTTGCTAAGTTATATGAATAACTTAGCCATGCACCCTATGCCAATAACTTATGGTATACAAGGCTATCAAGGTAGACTTGTATAGTGACGGACCCAGAAATATACGTATTTATGGCGTATATTTCCCTAGAACGTCACATGCTTGAATTCGAGTCTTGCACAAAATGAAGATATGTTTGCTGATATCTTCACGAAGTCGGTCGAAAAAAGTTTCAACATGATCATGACAAACTAAAGTTTATGTTCCATGAACTAAAAATAGATCCAAGCGGGGGAATTAGATAGAATAATAACATACCAGCATACCTGGATGCATACGTGTCATAAAGAGTTGCATGCTTTGAATGCAATATGCTATATTTTGTAGATGTTCTTCATAATACAAGTCCACATACATATTCTATCGCAGATCCTTGTTTGTATCTTCTGTTCAATCTTGTATTTAGTAAATGAGATTGTCGGCTCATTTTTTTTACGCTGAATTTCATTTCTCTCTCTTTTGATCTAAGTTGAGGCTGCCTAGGAACATGGATAGAGGGAAAATTAGGGCAATAGAAGATTAGGATGCTGGAAATGAGTCGAAAAGTGTGTGTAAGATCAAGACCCATGGATGTTCCTATGATTGACTGTTTCATTTAATCCAAAACTGGCGGCCTTAAATCTATGGTGTATCTACGAGCAATGCATTTGAAAGAATGTTCCATCCGCTTTAGTTGTGGTCAGATTCATTGCTTATATTGTAATAAAATTCGTCAAGCCCAGTCCATGAAAGATGAAGAGTATAACTTGATCCTAAATACAAAATGGGAGTAGTAAATTTGAGCTTAAGTTGTTCATGAACCGCACCTTTCAAGCGAAAATTGAACGAGAAATCGCTCAATAGAAAGCTTGAAAGAAAATGGCGTGAAATGACCAATATTTGGCCCAAAAGAAATAGGAAATTTCGTGAAATAGTTAAGTGATTAGGGAAAATACTTTAATTAATAACCCATAGCTATAATAAATTTACTTTTAAGAAAAGTAGCTATTAAATCTATGGAAGCACCTCTACTCTCTAGAAGTTCCCAAATAGTAGCTTGAACCTCCCTTTTACCCTTGTAAGGCGAATTATAAGCTAATCTCTGAAGCTGCCATAAGAGTGTTTATCAAACGAACAGTCTGCGAGATCGAGCCAAAGGAGTCGCGAATAGACATACTCGACCATTGATAGAGGCAAGAGATCTCAAAAAGGCCACCATCAAGGAAGCTAAGTTGTTGGGCGGACCAAACAAGTAGCTAGGAAGGTTAGAAGCCCAGCTTGCACCGGAACGTTTGAAGCACTCACGGCGGGCGGCGACAAGCAAATTCTTGAGGCCCTGTGGCCTAGGCCAGATGACGAAC
This sequence comes from Isoetes taiwanensis, assembly GCA_021234155.1. Taxonomy (NCBI): domain Eukaryota; kingdom Viridiplantae; phylum Streptophyta; class Lycopodiopsida; order Isoetales; family Isoetaceae; genus Isoetes; species Isoetes taiwanensis. The sequence continues at coordinate 1,660,680 of JAJEKV010000110.1, read as the reverse complement.
TCAGCCATTCAAGCTCCTCAGACGAATCGTATCACTCTTGGAGGAGCAACGGCTTAGCACTTCAGGTGAATGATCACAAGTCTCCGGGAAAATTGAGATTGTGGCGTCCGCTTCTGGAGGTGAGGAGCAAGTAGCAAGAGCAACCTCGGCAACAGGAGAAACCCCAGCAACAGAAAGAGCATGGAGGAGCAAGTAGCAAGAGCAACCTCGGCAGCAGGAGCAACCCCAACACCTGGAAGAGTAGGTGAGTAGCAAGCAATAGGAGCAACCTCGGCAATAGGAGCAACCCCAAGACCAGGAAGAGTAGGTGAGCAGCAAGCAGTGGGAGCAACCTCGGCAATATGAGCAACCCCAGCAGCAAGAAGAGCAGCAAGAGGAGCCAGCAATGTGAAAGAAAAGGGCAGGAAGAAAGTGATTGCAAGGGAGGAAGAGACGTAGGCAAGGGAGAAGCAAACAAAGAGATGTGAAGATAGGCGTAGGCGGAGCGTGGTTGTCAAAAAACCACAACCGGACGAACCAGAGGAGGATGAGCCCGAGAAGGAAGGACCACACCAACAAGAGGGGGGAGCAAGAGGCTAAAGAAGAAGAGGAGGAGGAGGCCGAAGAACAGACGGAGCCTATGGTCGGCAACCATATCCAATGCAGTCCAAGTAGGGAAAGATCAGCGAGAAGCTATTTAAGCCGAAGCAAGATATTGAGTAACGAGAAGAAGAAGGCAGCATGCAAGATTTATCTCCGCCGATGGATCCGACATAATTACTGATATTGTAAGTAGAGTGCCAGAGTCAATCAAAGGCAGCCGACCATGGTCAAAAAGCAAGCCTCCACCACCACCTCGACCTCGTCCCGATTCACCGAAGAAGGTCTGCCATGGACCAAATTCCCTGCACAGTGGAGCTGCTTGGCATATTTGGCATTGCCAACAGTGTACCAGTCTGATGATTCAGAAAGTCTCTTTTCGAGTGCCTACATCAAGGGTTTATGCAGGAGTTTCAAGATGGACTACGACTACCGAGCCACATGAACGACGGCGGGGTCTCGCCAGGAAGCGGCCAAAGCCGAGGAGGCCAAGATCTGCACCATTCATGCCAAGAGGATGACCATTATGCTCAAGAAGATGAACTTGGCACGGAGGATTAGAAAGGATAATTTTTTTTTTTTTTTTTTAGAGAGTGAAATTTTTTGTATTTATATATAAGGAAAGTACAATGCTTCAGCACAATAAGAGAATTACTACAGGAGCATACTCAACATCTTCATTCTCTTATGTGTAGAAAGGATAAAATTTAGGAATCTTTGAATAAAATTTTGAGCTTGTATATATATATATATTCCTAGAATTAATGGTAGGACCAAAAAAAAAAGTCAACTCTGGTCAAACTGCACGAAAGGCCTATGCGTCGCGAACGCAGGCTCCTTCCGCACGAAGTGACCCGAGTCACTTGATTTAGGCATAGTTGACCCAATTTTTATACTAAAAGATGTTAGAATGCTTAGAAATTGTCTAGAAATGTAGTGTAATACTTAATTTTTGCTAAAAATGTCAAAAAGCAGCGAAAATCAGGCCACTCTGGTCACTCTGCACCAAAGGCCCCTGCGTCGCGAATGCAGGCCCCTTCCGCGCGAAGTGACCCGAGTCTATATTTGTATTTTTAGATGTCTTTTTAGTATGAAATAAGTTGCTAGTTAGTTTAAGATTGACCCAAATGGGCATTTTAGTGTCTTATAGTTCTCAAAGATATTGACTTTTGGTCGAAATCAGAGTACTCTGGTCACTCCGCGTCAGAGGCTCATGCATTGAGAACGCAGACCCCATTGGCGCGAAGTGATCCTAGTCACATGTTTTCGAGCAAAGATTTTGAAAATTGCTTAGCAAAGGTTCTTAATGCACATTTTAGTCATCTGCCATGCATTCTAGTGTCTTTTTTTTTTTTTTGAAGAACTGTGTCATCAATATATTAAAAGAATGGTAATGTTACAAAGCAAGTGAGGAGGAAGGAGAACTGCCCCAAAGAGACAGCGATACCTCGATACTCCACAACAAACTCACAGAAAAACTGCAACTCTATTGCTGTACAAACTGATCATCACCATCTACAACATCCAATAAGTCCCGCCAAATGGCAAACTTCTGCTCTACTAATCCCGGGAACACCAGAAAGCTTTGAAATAGCTTGTACCTGAGTCGAGGAATCAGAGAGGCTGCAGGCTGCTGAATCCCCTGAAAGATCCACAACCGCCGCTGCTTCCAAATCAGCCACACCAACCAAGCCACGCACAGATGCAAGGTTTGATGCCGCAAGAGCGGCCAAGCACCAGGATACGCATGAAGCAACAACTGCTGACTAGTCAATCTCACCTGAAACAGAGCCCTAACCCAATCCCAGGCAGCCTGCAAGTGAGGGCATAAAACCAGATAATGCTCCACAGTCTCACGATGAAGGCCACAACAAGGGCAGAGAGGGCTCACACCCGGCCTAAACTGACTCACAAGAGCATTCACCCTGATACAGCGGTGAACCACCTGCCACAGAAGCACCCTAACCTTCGGTGGGGAAAGTGAGCTCCATGTCCACGTCCAAACCGAGTGCCATCGAGAACCTGGAAGCTGCAGAGACCACTTGCCTGATGGGGGCAGTGTGTCATGAATAGCCAGCACCCGGTAACAAGACCGCACAAAACAAGAAGACACAACATCCGGATGAACCTTCCAAACCCGCACCACCACATCATCCTGAGGGACTATAGGTATATGTAGCGAATACTCCCCCACTTGTTCCCGTGATAGCCCGATCCACCGCCCCTCAGCGGTAAAGCGAGCTTCGAAAGAACTCCCATGAAGCTAGCTGACCACCCCAATACCAATCCTCCAAGGTGAGCACAAGAGCTCGCCTCCAACGCCTCGTCCGAAAGTATGCACCTGTGGCGACCAAGGGCAAGTCTTGCTAGGGTAGAGGAACCCACAAGAAAGGAGAACAGTGGTGATAAACTGAGGCATAATCTAGCTGAAAAAGCACCCGCACATGATCCCAAGCCCGCAACACCCCCGTGAGAAAAGGGGATGCATGTGGGAAAGGCCGGAGACCATACAACAAAGGCCTGTGGAAACTCCACATGCACGCGGCTTCCCAAACGCCACACAATGGCGAAGAGACTGCTGCAACAACAGTGCCGCACCAGGAGAAGATGCTCCATCCTGTAGAATGCTCCAAACAAACTTGGAGATCAACACCTTACTATGAAATGCCAAATCCAGAATGGCCAAGCCCCCATCCTTCTGGGGGCGGAGACACTTCCACCAAGCCACTTTAACAACCGCCCCTTCATCATCCCCGCCCCACACAAAATTTTGAACAATCTTATCCAAAGCCTGTATCTTACCCTCAGGAGCTAACATCGCAGATGATGTGTACACATGAGTGCTACAAAGCAATCGACTTGGCAATAGTGATCCTACCTGCCATGGACAACTTGCTACCCTTCCACCAATTGAGGTGTTTCTGCAACCCCTGCAAAATCTCATCCCACACCCTCCCTAACATCCCCTCCAAAGGGAATACCCAACAGCTTAGTACACACATTACCTGGAAGCACCTTCCAAGGGAATAGAGCCAAACAAGGGGGAGGCAGAGTCAGTGGGCCCATAATGCGGCGCATTTACCCCAATTCAGAAGAATGCCCGAGGCCAAGGAGAAAGTATCCAGCAAACTCTATTCACATTCCGCAAATTCCTCTCTTCTGCCACCAAGAAGAGGAAAGTGTTATCGGCGAACCGGTTAATAATCTGGCGGCTACCATCCCGCATCCAAGCCCATCCACCACCCCTCCTCCACTGCAGCCCAAAACAATCGAGACAAAGGCCTCCGCCACAATCGTGAACAAAAAGGGCGCCAAAGGGCACCTCGGCGCACCCTCTCGCTTAAGGAGAAAAAGGCGGAGGGTTCACCCTGGCATACCACCGTAGCCCGTGCTGACCTATGCAGCTTCATGACTGTCTCTGTAAAACGTGGACCACAGCCCAACGCCAACATCATGGCAGACAAGAACTCCCAACGGACACTATCGTAAGCTTTGGCAAAGTCAAGCTTAAGATAGGCAATGCCTTGACCTGTTCTCCTGGCCCAATAAAGGCCCTCATAAGCCGCGGCAACATTAGTCAAAATGTTCCTCCCATGAACAAACCCAGACTGCACCTTACTAATGCATTCTAGTATTCCAGCTTTTCAATCTATTTGAACCTCATCTTAAAAAAAAAAAATCCACAATAGGGGAAATCGAACCTCCCACCTACAAGGATGAACCCTCCAAAACCCTCAGTGCCAACCACTGAGGGCGGGCATCGTTTGTATTTAAATTATAATTCTTAATTAAATTTAAGCTTTAATCATGTTAGATTAATATTAATGGCCAAGCCTTAGAGTTAGAACCAAGACCCTTAAGCTAGATAGGGACAAAGATCCCATTTATTTTAGCTTAATTGTCACTCCTATCTTGCTAAGTGTCTTCTTGTCTACAAATAGGTAGTATAGTCAAACCCTTTTCTTAGAAACCCAGCTAGTTGCCAAGGGCCTAGAAATTGTTGTCACACGTTGGTATGATACACCAACACACGTTATAAATGCACTACCACCAAGTATCTTCTGCCATGCCTTTGTAGCATAGATAATTATCTAGGAATCTATTCTACCTAGGTAATTTAGTCCAACACACCAAGTGCATCCATAGAATAAGTCTCCTTATACCACCCCATGATAGTAAATAAGTACCTTTCTCAGTGCCTAGTAAAGTGCCAAATGCAAAGTGGGTCATTTGAGGTAGAGTGTATAAAGAACCATCATTCAATTAAATTGGGACTATGTCTTAATTTTGGGACAAATTTCATATTGTATATTTTTTATAGCATATTCAAATTCACACAAACCACCTCAAAAGTATGAAAATATAATCTCATATTATTTACAAAATAGTCAATATTTCACAATATAGCACCATATCATAAAAACGTGATGAAAAAAATTTACATAGTTATTCAACTCTCTTCAAGCAACCCCAATGATATCATAGCCTTCTTCCTGACATCCTGAGGTATTGTAATTCTCGCATTTCTAGCCGGAATAGTGTTTGGAGTCCATGAGTACAAAACACTTTCATAGTCTAGCCAAAGATCAGGATCACTCGGATTTCTCCTCCATCTCTTTGTCCAACAATCTGAGTACCTTTCTTTATCCGATCGCTGGTCAACCCGATGCACTTTGGACACCACCATTCTACCCGCACATGGTTGAAGTTAATATTACCTTCTTCTTTGTAAATATCAGAGATAGTGAACCCCAACCACACTGGATATGTATCTAAATCTGCTGGCTTTACTACCACAAATTGGTGGCATTCCAAGTCAGCGGAAGGTTCATAAGCATCCATGCCTAGAAACTTTGGCCTATTGTTCTTAGGACCAACGTAGTGCCTGTCAGAAGGAGGAGGAGCATATTGCTTACTTAATGCTACTAATAAAGGTCATCAACATCCTCAAAGACCGCTAAGGTCTTCCACCTAGTTTTAGGCAACCACCCTTCTTTCAATTCATCGGAGGATGTGTCTATCTCCCCAACAAAGTTAATCACCTTCTTCCAAAGAAGCCACCAAGGCACGGTTGGTATCATCCGGATTGGTTTGCCAATGCTTTATATAGTCCCTCGATTCCTTCCTTAGTCAATCCCAATTGCTTCACTTCTTCAAGAGGTTTTTAGAGCTTTTGGTTGACCTGAGGTATCATAGGCTTGCCATTCTCATCTCTACGCCATATTTCCTCCCTCCTCTCCACTCCTCCTCTGAAGGTCTCATCTTCCATTGGAAGATTGGAATCCCATCTCTCACCCAAAAGTGAACTCGCAGAGGCTGGAATGACCTTCAAGATCCAATGTATAACCATCCATAAAGCTCTTCCAATCGGGCACTTCTTCTATGAGAGAAGCTATAGGGTTTGGAGTAGTGCATTCATGCAAGATTTCCATTAGCCTAGGAAAGTTGGTGATTGTCTGCTGCTTCAAAGATACAACTATATTTGCCAAATAATGCATCCACATCCTCATGGGTATGCCCGGGCATAAGAAACCCTAAATTAACTCTTTTTCAAATATCTCCACACCTGTTAAGTAGGATAGGAAAGAAAACATCCACTGTTTCTTATTTTGGCCAAGACAATTATCAAGTTGCAAGAGGAACCTTTTGGGTAGATCTTGAGCTCTAGCACGTGAAGTTGAAGCTCCAACATGTTCATTAGACCCATGCTTCCTAAACCTTGCCTTTGTTGAACTTTTCAATATTGTTAGGGTTTCCATCTAACAATGCTCTATGTAGTGCCCGGCTAGTCAGTAGGGTCCTGAGGTGACCATTGTATCCATTTTTATAGTTTCTCAAACACCTCATGATACTCCCAATATGAAAATTTGGACCATCACTCCACAACTCCAAACTAAAATGGCCATAGTAGGTTTGAGTCTGCCCATGCAAGATTGCCCCAGTCATTGAGATCTGTAAAGGGTATGATCTTCCACATGACTTTGGTATGTACTTGAATTGTGGAAGACAAGTCTTTTGCTGGTCCATCTTGTCATGTATAATACATAAATAGTTATTAGGTTCCAATGCAGATAAAGTCCTCCACATCCAATAACATGATCTACATGATAGTTGGTCAGTCATATGGTCCTTCATATGCTCCCTTATCCTAGCCCTTTGACTAGGTTGCACAGTCTTATCAAGAGTCTCCTTCAACTTAGCACATAAATTGCACTTTGCAAAGTTGTTTGAAGTTGCTATGGTGACATGATTGAAATGCTTCTTCCATAGCCTATTAAAGCGAGGTTGGGATATTGGAAGAATTCCCAATTCTCGAAGTAGGGAATTCACTTCTTCCAAAATACTCTTTTGAGTACAATGTGATGGTAACCTTTTCTCAACAACTGCTCTTCCCTTTTCATCCCTTCTGCTTTTGTGTGGCATAGACTCTGCATTGAAATCAATATATTTTTCAAATATCTCCCTGGCAGCCAAGATCCTAGCTGTTGGTCTCAACAAACCATTATTTCCATGTAAAGCAATCATGTTCCCCTCTGCCTGTTTTTTTTGCCAATTATGCCATGAAGAACTTGGAATTGCATGGATATGATATGGAGCATGCTAGGGGGAGTGATCCAAATGCAAGGGATTAAGGCAATGTGGCATAAGGAAACCAAAGGTTATAAGGAATGATAAAAGAGGCAAGAGATTATATCACCAGTGACCATTACAAGCCAAGGAATAGAGCAAAATATCCCTTCATGCATCTATTTTTACTAAAGGGGATGATATTCCATAAGGAAGGAAGGAAGGAAGGAAGAAACTTATCCAAAAAGGGCGAATTGGAGACAAAATTGGCGTGGACATGCAAAAAAGAAAACGAACTGTTATTAGAAGAATAGCATAACAGGAAAAAGCGAGGAGATGGAGATCGATCTGGAAATAGAAAGGGCGGCCTACACCAAATAGAAGGGAAGGAAAAAACTCCAGACATAGAATCGGGAAGAGCAGATCCCTGCCATTGTTTCCGACGTCAGCACCCAGCTCCTGCCATAGAATCCAGCTCCAGCAGACATCCGATAGAGCAGAAGGAAATATAATTGATTCTAGTTTCTGGCTGTTGCTTCCCAAATCCGACCTACAGAGAGCTTGATGCAGCTGCCATCGAATCTGAGCCTCTCTCTTTGCAATCACGGTCCCAAATCCCAGTTTTGCTAGGCCGATCTGGTCCAGTCTACAGAGGAGCTCTATTAATTGCTTAAGTGTGGAGCTCAGGCCGGATCTCAGAGCTGTTGCTGCCTTCTAAAGCCTATTAGTGTAGTGCTTGCTGTATTCCGAAAGATCCCAGATTATAAGAGAAGAAACTGTGGTCAATTTGTGTGTAAATCCCTTGGAAATTGCCTTAATCCCTGGATTCGGTTGAGTGGAAACTGGATGCTCCATAACTTGGTTGTGGAAACCAAGTGCCTTTGTTATTGATTATAATCAATATAAGATTTGAGAGTTATTTCTTCTGTTTTTCTGTCTATCTATCTGTTGATCGAAGTGGATAAAGTCACTAAGAATCCCTAATCCATATCAAGTGGTATCAGAGTGAGTCGATCCTCATACCTAATCAATGGCTCAACGCTTCAATGTCACTGAAGCGCAGTATCAGCAAGCTTTGTCTAATGCCAGCTATATTGCATCCCAGTTAGCATTGCCTATGCCTAGCAGTCAGCAAGAGTATGACAGGCAAGTGGAATTGCTGTCTATTCTGTATCGCTTCCTTCCAGATATTTATCTGCAACCTTCGCAACCACCTCCTTTGCCTAATGGACCTCCACCAGTAATTCCTCCACCGCCGCCTAAGTTGAGAAAGTGGTTAGAGAAAGCAGACATGCCGTCTTTCAAAGGGAAAAAGACAAAGCCTGTCAAGGTTGTCAGTTTCATAAGCCAGTGGGAAAAGTTTTTTGAACGTGTGCAGGCAACAGAAGTGGAAAGATTGCAAGCCATGGACACCTACTTAAAAGATCAAGCCCAAGCATGGTGGCAAGGCAGACGAGAATGTGATCCCAGGATCATCGATTGGGAAAGTTTCAAAACGGCATTTGAAGCACATTATTTACCTTCTAACTATCACAGTGAGCTGCGTAGGGAATGGGGGGAAACTGAGAGTATTCAGTCCTACACTTCCAAATTCACTCATTTAGCGGCACTAATAAGGAATCTGGATGGGAAAGAGCTTTCGAGAAAATATGTCAGCGGATGTAGGGACGATATTTATGCAGAGATGGAAATATTTCACCCTAAAGATTTAAATGAAGCCATAAAATTAGCATCTGCAGTGGAACGGAAAATAGATCCAAAATCTAGGAAATTTGATTTTTGGGATGAAGACACTTCAAATGATCAAGAGGATAAAAAGAGTAGCAAAGAGAAGAACGGAAGTAAGGAATCTTCCAAAAACTTCAAGAAGAGGAGAAATAATGGCAATGGTAATGGTTCCGAAAGAAAGCGAGAAGAGGGAAGTCAAGGTAGACAGCGGAAGGAAATTAAGGAGCCAAAGGGAGGTTGCTATAGATGCGGAGGAAAGCATTTCTTAAGGGATTGTTCGTTTGGAGAAGGGGGGATCACAAAGGTTGAGCCACCGAAACCTCAAAGGGGTGTACAAATGCATGCAATTGAGGGTCCCAAACTAGAGGATATACCTGAGATCTCTAAAGCTGCTGATGACCGGAAGAAAGATGTAAGCTTTCAAGATGAGGAACGGGCAAAGGCTAATGCCAAAGAACGGAGATGGCTTCAAATGGGAACTCTGGGGTAAACATGATTAAAATTTACACCTTTAGGGTAGAATTTGCAAAAATTGATTTGTTTTGTATGTTGATCCATTGTATGTTTTTGTATGTTGATTTGTAAGCATGGTGCATTAGATGTAAATTTTGAAGAATGGTAATTGTAGTTGTAGCAATAGGCCTGACAAAATTTACATCAGTATCGCGGAGATACAATGATTGGGTATCGTGGAGATACTGTATCATGGAGATACAATCAAGTAGTACCGCGGAGGTACAAGGATATATCGTACTGCGGAAGTACGCGAATATCCATAACTGTTTCTTAAGTTTGCAGGATAAGGGAACCCTTCGATGCAAGCTAATTCGAAAGTAATTACTTTGAGAAGGGATGGACCCATCTCAAATGCATTCGAAAGATTGCGTACGATCTTCTTAAGAAGGATGGAATTGATATGGAGCATGCTAGGGGGAGTGATCCAAATGCAAGGGATTAAGGCAATGGGGCATAAGGAAACCAAAGGTTATAAGGAATGATAAAAGAGGCAAGAGATTATATCACCAGTGACCATTACAAGCCAAGGAATAGAGCAAAACATCCCTTCATGCATCTATTTTTACTAAAGGGGATGATATTCCATAAGGAAAGGCACATGCAATTATATTTATCCAAAAAGGGCGAATTGGAGACAAAATTGGCGTGGACATGCAAAAAAGAAAACGAACTGTTATTAGAAGAATAGCGTAACAGGAAAAAGCGAGGAGATGGAGATCGATCTGGAAATAGAAAGGGCGGCCTGCACCAAATAGAAGGGAAGGAAAAAACTCTAGACATAGAATCGGGAAGAGCAGATCCCTGCCATTGTTTTCGACGTCAGCACCCAGCTCCTGCCATAGAATCCGGCTCCAGCAGACAGCCGATAGAGCAGAAGAAAATATAATTGATTCCAGTTTCTGGCTGTTGCTTCCCAAATCCAACCTACAGAGAGCTTGATGCAGCTGCCGTCGAATCTGAGCCTCTCTCTTTGCAATCACGGTCCCAAATCCCAGTTTTACTAGGCCGATCTGGTCCAGTCTACAGAGGAGCTCTATTAATTGCTTAAGTGTGGAGCTCAGGCCGGATCTCAGAGCTGTTGCTGCCTTCTAAAGCCTATTAGTGTAGTGCTTGCTGTATTCCAAAAGATCCCAGACTATAAGAGAAGAAGCTGTGGTCAATTTGTGTGTAAATCCCTTGGAAATTGCCTTAATCCCTGGATCCGGTTGGGTGGAAACTGAATGCTCCATAACTTGGTTGTCGAAACCAAGTGCCTTTGTTATTGATTATAATCAATATAAGACTTGAGAGTTATTTCTTCTGTTTTTCTGTCTATCTATCTGTTGATCGAAGCGGATAAAGTCACTAAGAATCCCTAATCCATATCAGGATATTCTGCCATGCTTTTGGACATATCCATTTGCCTAGCAAAGGGTATCTTTTTCTGTTTGGGTTTCTTTCATCCTGAAGTGCATGCTCGAAGATTGTGTACATGTAGGTCCTCCTCTCATCAACAGTATACTCTTGAAAAGTGGCTCTTGCTTCCACCAATTGTTCTATTGTAAAGAATTGTATACAACCACTCCAACAACACTCTGAGCCCCTAACCTTCGCCATTGTCTCACGTTTGGTGTCACTAATCAACTTGGCTCTTTTGCTAGGATAATGTCTGGCAACTGATACTTCTCCCCTTTTGCCTAGGTTTAGAGTTCCAACTGCCAATGGATCAATATCAAGACAATCATTGTCCCCAACAACCTCAGGCTCTGGAAAAATATAATCCTCCACAAATTGAACACTACTTATAGGCCATGCCATGATGCAAGGAACCTCCAATTACTTGACACAACCAAAACATTCCTTGTCACCCAAACCTTTACCTTTCCAGTTGTCTTCCAACAAAGAAATTGCAATACCAATATTGTCTTTCCCTAGCCTTTCATCATTAACAGCTTGACCAGGATCTGCTAGCACAATGACTCCTTGGCCTACTATTTCCTTGTTGCACTTGTGCATGATTCTCACCTTCTTGTTCCTCCATCGCACCCTACTATGGAGGACTAATTGTTTTTCTTCAACATTCTTGCTAGGAGTTGGTTTTTCATTGAAATTGCTCTTTTCAATATGTTGCACACCATCTTGAGTTGGAGAGGCACCATTGACCTAGGCAAATTGCACCCTTTTAGTCAAACAGAGGAGGAGGAGGAGGAGGAGGAGGAGGAGGAGGAGGAGGAGGTGGTGGTGGTGGTGGTGGTGGTGGTGGTGGTGGTGGTGGTGGTGGTGGTGGTGGTGGTGGTGGTGGTGAACCAGGTTTGCATGGCTGCCTCTTTTTTTTTGTTCTAACACCTCTCTTTCTTCTTTCTTGCAGACATGGAAGAAGAGTGATGCAGATCCCGGGCGGCCCTCCTTTTTTTTTTTGTTACTTATAGAAGTTTCGGACACGCCTCCGGGCATTTTTTTTTCTGTAATATTGTGAAAAGCCTTCGGGCATCTACTTACAAGCCTTCGGGCATCTGTACATATCAATTTTGAACGAAATCAAACAGTTTTCTTCACAAAATTTTCCTTCAAACAGTTTTCTTCAAACAGTTTTTCTGTACATAAAATTTTTTTGAATGAAATCAAACTGTTTTCTTCATGCGTTTTATCTCCAAAGTGTTTTCTCTAAAATTTTGTCTCTGCATTTGTCTCAACAAAGTCTCGGCTATAAATCAACCACATGAGATCTCTGATTCATCACAGTAACCATATGAAATTTTCCCATACGACCTAAAAAAATTCCCCAACACTATTTTTTAGCCTTGATAATTTGGCCTTTAAAATCATTTTTAATTTAGCCTATATAAAATTTCCAAATTCTGTTTTTTCGAATGCAATAAATGGAATAAAATGCCCTGAGAATTTATTGCATGAAATGCAATATTCTCCACATATACCATATACATGTCATGTCTGGCGGGAAGACCGTACGCCAGGCGTGTTAATTCAAGCAATCAATTATTCATGCTTATTTATTTCTAATTATGCCTATATAAATCCATTTCACGCTCTCAAAGTTCCTACATTTTTTTCCTTCCTTCATACGATTTGCCGGTTGCGCTTCTGCTATATTTGGATCTGCCCTCCTAAAATCTTGGTGAGCAGATTTCTTTTCAGCAATATTAGATATTTGGTTTCGGCAATTCCTAACTTACTAAAGGACTCCGCCTTTTGTTCTGTAGCATCTGTAGCATCTGTATAGCAGAGGACATCGGAGGCTCAGAATTAAAACCAAAAGCAAAGGACTCCGGTCTTCGAATCCAAAAGCCTCGGAATTGTTGGCCCACTTTCGTGGCCAACATTTTTTTACCATTTTGCCGTTGTTATTTCCTTAGCCTTCCCATTTGCTCATTTTTAACATTTGCTCATTTTCATATATTTGCTTGCTTACTCTCGAAATTTGATTTTCCTATGCCTTCTTAAATCTCCGATTTCTTTTTCCCTAGCCTATACAAATTCATATGCCCATAGGATGAGATAAGGGAACGATGTCTTTTCAAGCATTTTCACATGGTGTTCCAAGAATAGACCTCGACCGATTTGGCTTTCCTTAAAAAGAATAGTCAATCACAATTGTTGGTAAGGTCGGTTTAGGGCCAGGATTTTTCGATTCTTGAAGAAACTCGGTGGATTGCTCTAATAAAAAGGGAGGAGACTCAAACGAAATGCTCACGGGCCATCTGCAAGCATTTGCATATAGCTTTGTCAGAAATTATTGTTCTTTTGATATTTTCTATGAAAGTTGAAACTATGTCATTGGCAATCGTTGTCCTTGAAGCATAAAATCTATCTTAGTCATTGTCTATTTCCTTTTGAGATCGTGCATTTCTCTGTAATTGTCATGGTGTTATAGCTTCTACCAGTTTGTCGCATTCAGTCCTATGCTGCCAAATCAGGCAGTATGATGAAATGCCCAATGTAATTCCATTGAGAAGATCCATTTTAAAACTAGTGTCCAGAATATCATATTTGTCTGATTATTACCTTCTTGGAAGCTTCTATCAAATTTCAAATTCATTTTTTCACATTTGCCAATACAAGTCCCAATAATTTTCGTTTGTGCATATGCCTACCTGCAAGCTTCACTTGGTTTAGCACAACAGCTTTAAAGTACTACCAGACTATGCTTTTGTAGAGGCAAAGGCTTGAGCTGTGCATATAAACAGCTCTGGAGGTCCAGACCACAAGTGTTTAGATCCGGGTGTTGATCAAGATGCAAATCTTGGATCAACATTTTGGAGGTCCTACCGGGATGATCTTTTGGTAGCTTATTCTTACAGTTCAATTTTATGCAGAGATTATGGAACGCCAAAGACAAGAAAGGAGGCTGTTACAAGCACTAGAAGGTCCACCATGTGAATTCTATGTAGGTGAAGGGTGTAAAAACTGTATAGGAGTGGTCTGTGAATATTGCAATCTAACAGGCCATACCATCAAGCATTGCCATGTTATTAGCTTCCACAACTTGCATGAAATATGCACATATTGCAGAGTCAAAGGCCATCGTCGTCTTCAATGTCCCACTGCACCAAAATTTCCAATGCCAGCTCCAAATAATCCTCCTAATGTTCATGGCAGAACTGTAAGGCTCCAACAAGAGGAACAAGTTGTTGTGAGCATAGAGGATACACAATTGGAACAAAGAAAAGTTTCAGCTTTTGTGGGATTGGATGTGGCTCCTGTAAAGCAAGATATCCAATTTTCTTACGTGGGTTTTACAGAGTTAATTGATTTGGAGCAGCATGTTGCAGAGGAAAATCTTTGTCACAAAGAAGAGGTTCAGTTACAAGAACATTCCCAATTTGCATTTGTGGGGTTTACAGACTTAATTGATTTGGAACAGCATCATGGAGCAATTGGGCCAGCGAAAAATCTTTATCTCAAAAAAAAGGTTCCCTTGTCTCGTTTTATAAAAACATGTCAGTCGGAATGCCAAGAAGGTAACCTTGTCTCCATGTGGTATGAGGATGAAACTTAGAAAGATCTAGAACCTGCACAAAAAAGATATGTAGAAGATTGGCAAGTTTCAGAAAAAAGCTTCAACATTGCAAGTCTGTTTAAAAGTTCAACAAAAATCAAGGGGTTACAAGGTCACAGTTCTATGGATACACTAGCCAGTGACTCTCAAGCTACAGGCTCTGATGTATGCAGTGTTAATCAGAAGCAGGAAGCACATCTGGCAGGAGATGTGCCAGGCGATTCTACTTTGATGGCAGCACACTCAGATCCTCCAGCAAGTGATTTGCAGAAGTCTAAGAACTTTGAAGTGGAATGTCTTGAAGTAATAAAGTTGTCTCAAGCGCTTCCCTTTCTCCACGCCAAGGCTCTTGGTGATTCAGAATGTTTGCATCTAGCAGAACCAGCAAAGCATCAGCATATTGCACTAATGAGATGTAATGAAGCAATAAAGCAAGACTTACAGCCTATAGAAGGAGGATTGCATGCCTTTGAGGTAAGCTCTGGCATTGAAAATTTGTTTGATGCATCAGTACAGGAAGGAGACATCATGTTGTCAGTAGTAAGAGTGTCCAGCATCCGATCTATTGGCCAAAATTTTCAGGATTCCTTTAGTTTTTATGCAAATTCCTCTTCCCAAAATGCTTTGCCGCCTACTGCCTCTATCCATGATTTTCTAATCTCCTCAAATGCCTTGCTACATACTGCCTATTTTCCTGTCTCATTGTTGCCTCCAAATGATAATGCAATTTTCTTACCTCAAATTTTGTTGGCTGCCCATGGAAGAAAATACTCTGCCAAAATCATTTCTTCTGGACAAGCTTCTGATTTATTGCTTTCATTCCAAAATCTTCTGCAAATCCTGCTCTTACATTTCATTCAAGCCAGTGCTCTGTTTTTACTTCTACATGCCTTAACCATGATTTCTAAGGTCGGAGTTGGATAACTTAGCAACCCTAATCATCGGCTGAGGGGACCAGCCTGCCGTTCGTTGGGCCATATGTTGGCCCACTTTCGTGGCCAACATTTTTTTACCATTTTGCCGTTGTTATTTCCTTAGCCTTCCCATTTGCTCATTTTTAACATTTGCTCATTTTCATATATTTGCTTGCTTACTCTCGAAATTTGATTTTCCTATGCCTTCTTAAATCTCCGATTTCTTTTTCCCTAGCCTATACAAATTCATATGCCCATAGGATGAGATAAGGGAATGATGTCTTTTCAAGCATTTTCACATGGTATTCCAAGAATAGACCTCGACCGATTTGGCTTTCCTTAAAAAGAATAGTCAATCACAATTGTTGGTAAGGTCGGTTTAGGGCCAGGATTTTTCGATTCTTGAAGAAACTCGGTGGATTGCTCTAATAAAAAGGGAGGAGACTCAAACGAAATGCTCACGGACCGTCTGCAAGCATTTGCATATAGCTTTGTCAGAAATTATAGTTCTTTTGATATTTTCTATGAAAGTTGAAACTATGTCATTGGCAATCGTTGTCCTTGAAGCATAAAATCTATCTTAGTCATTGTCCATTTCCTTTTGAGATCGTGCATTTCTCTGTAATTGTCATGGTGTTATAGCTTCTACCAGTTTGTCGCATTCAGTCCTATGCTGCCAAATCAGGCAGTATGATGAAATGCCCAATGTAATTCCATTGAGAAGATCAAAACTAGTGTCCAGAATATCATATTTGTCTGATTATTACCTTCTTGGAAGCTTCTATCAAATTTCAAATTCATTTTTTCACATTTGCCAATACAAGTCCCAATAATTTTCGTCTGTGCATATGCCTACCTGCAAGCTTCACTTGGTTTAGCACAACAGCTTTAAAGTACTACCAGACTATGCTTTTGTAGAGGCAAAGGCTTGAGCTGTGCATATAAACAGCTCTGGAGGTCCAGACCACAAGTGTTTAGATCCGGGTGTTGATCAAGATGCAAATCTTGGATCAACAGGAATTAAAACCAAAAGCAACGTCCTCCGTTCTTCGAATCCAAAAGCCTCAGAATTCAAGGTTAGTTTTCATTTAGTTTTAAGCTGCATCTCAATGGCAGGTTTAATCCAAGAAGACAAGCTTATGCATTTGCTCAAGGCAGAGGAAGCAGATGATGTTTATGAAAACCAGAATAGTTTTTTATAAACTTCATCTGCTTCTTTTTGTTTCGGCTAAATTCTTGAGTTTCTCTTCCTGAATTAATCATGCTGTTGCATGCAAGTTTCTATTATGAAAAGTAGATAGCATTAGAAAAATCTCAAAGATAATATTTGAAACACGCTAAGCGTGTTCCGAATACATGCTAACCTTAGCCCAACTTATGTATACACGCCCGGCGTGTTTAAATTAAAAGTTGTAACTTGGCATCTATCAATAGGAAGTTAGCGGAGTATCAGTATTCACGCCTGGCGTGTTATATTTATTTATTTATAAACTTAGAAACTAAGAGACACGCCCGGCGTGTTTAAATTAAAAGTTGAAACTAAGGATAAAATTGTTTATACGCTCAGCGTGTAAACTGGTATACAGGAAAAACTATACACGCTCGACGTGCATTTAGCAGAGAGAAAAAAAAAACTGTACAGATAGATAAGTAAATAGATCTGGCCTTTTATCTATTTACTTATCTATCCGCATCTTTTTTTTCTCTCACGAATGAACGAGCGTGTATAGTTTTTCCTCAGATACCGCTTTACACCCGAAATGATAAAAACAATTTTTATCCTTAGTTTCAACTTTTAATTTAAACACGCCGCGGTTCTTAGTTTCTAAGTTTATAAATAATAAAAATATAACCAGCGCCGGCCGATAATTCGCTAACTTCCTATTGATAGATGCCAAGTTACATTAATCACCCGGTTGGTGACGAAGATGCATTGGAATTACATTTGGGGCAGCAATCACACAGCCCAGCTCCAGTTGCGGCTGCAAGCTCCAGTCCAGTTGAACCGCATCCGAGCACCAGTGCAGCTGGAGCACCAGTCTTGCAACCCCTGCAGTACATGGATCAAGTAATGTATATGAACAGGGAGCGCAGGGCCATTTTAAGCCTGGGCACTGAGGCCCTAGAGATCACACGGAGGCTAGCAGTATTAGCTGACCACTTCGATAATGCAGTACATGCATTGATCGAGAGTGAATCTCGCAACCGTCAGCTCAAGATTCAAAATGAGGAGCTTCGTTGGTTAGTGGCTAGCCTCTATGCCTGGATGCCTCAACACGAACCACTACCACAGGCGGCATACGATGCAATGGCTCAACCAATGGAGCATGACCAGGAGGCGGAGCAGGGCAGGAGGTGGAGGTGGAGCAGGCGGGGGAGGTGGAGCTGGAGCCTGGGGTTTTTGCTGGGATTTTACCAGAAGAATTCACTATGCCCTGGAATGGAAATGGGAGTATCGATAGCCCAGCTACTCAGTAGACTGGGCTTAAAACAGTAGACGGTTCTTGAAACAGTCTGGAATTTTGTATGTTTGGTTTATCCAGATTATATACAATTGTAAACTTTTTCCAATTAATACAACAAATTTTGTCTACTTCTATATTTCTACAATGTAATACATGTTACATACCTTTTTTAAGTGGTTTCTTGGCCATGCAACAAATGTTCCAACACTTTCTCCAACCGTATCCCCACCGGGGTGTCTGCGAGGTAAAGCTTCATCCATAGCGCAACAGTTAATCACTGTAACTCGGACATACTTATCCCCGAGCGGAATTCCATGACAGTTTGCAGTCGGATCGATGGAGTCGATTTTGCATAATCCTACTTTCCTTTTCTGATTTGTAGTTAACATGAAACATTCATCTTCGACACTGCAGACAATTGCTATTCAGACACCTACTATTGGAAATTAATGTTCAAGCTATAGGAATGAGATGAGTACCAAAATTCTGTAGCCATTCTTGAGAAGTTGATTCGAGTTCTCGAAATCACAGGTGCTATGGAAACTCAGGCGGTCGGGAAAATTTCGAGTTAGAAGAAAGCTTAGGTTAATTACATTTAGGCGAGATAAATGTAATCAATGCAAGAGCACGGTAGATTGCTTTTTAAAAACTCAATGAAAGAAGTCGGCGGACGGGTTCTTTTTTTTTATTTGAAAGTGAATCTTCGTCATTATTATTTTTATATGTCAAGAATATTTCGAAACTGCATATTGTGTTTTCTTGAAATTCAAATTTCTCTTGTGCAGGTAGAAAAAGCTATTTCTTGGCAGCTATTTCTCGAACAGCTCGAGCGCGTATCCGAGCAACCTTCCGACTCTGTTACTAGGCGACTCCGGAGATGTCTTCTAAAACGAGAGGTGGTCGAGGCAGACGGGGCCGAGGAAGCGGTGGAAGAGGAAACTCAAAACCCGGCACTTCTCAAGTTTCAGAGGATGTTGATCAGACCCCTCCTATTCAAGGTATTTAATTTGCCACAGAATACACAATGTGTAGACAGTATTATGCTTGCATGAATTTAAGTTATTTCCTTGCCTTCAGTTATTATGCTTTGCATGAAATTGAGTTATTATGCTTTGCATGAATTTTAAGTATTACCATCAGTTAATGCTCTGATTGTCTGTTTTTTAGAACATAATTTTGCTCTGTTTTATAGAATATAGCAGTGTTAGACAGTTAGAGATAGCAGTGTTCAATGAGCTTAAATAGTGTGAATATGGATTCATAAAGGGTATGTAGCTTAAAATGTGGATGCAAACTAATTTAGTTTCAAATTCACGCATAGCATGGTTCATAATAGGAGCTACCAACACGCCAAGCGTGAATTGTACTAATTTAGGTTTAAATGCACGCCAAGCGTGATCTCTTGTTCTGAAAAGTACTCTAAAAAATGTTCATCTTCTTTTGTAGTGCCCAAGAGGAAGAAAACCCCTAATAATTCGGGTTCTATTCCTGGCAAGAAACCAAGGGTAGACGACCCAGATGCAGTACCATATGATCTCACCTTAGATGATGAAGGGCCGATTCTTATAGCAACCACTGACCCTGCCTGCCCTGAAGAGGAAATGGACGAGGGTGCCGAGTGGTACGTTGACCTTGCCAAGACAAATGGCAAGCTCGACTTAACTCTCTTCTCGAGGAAAAAGGAAGCAGACAAGATGACCAAACAAGGGATTCTAATCTTTTGTGAGGAAGAGGACGACACCAACTGCAAATTGCTCTTGGAGATTACACATAAGCAGAAGAAAGATCTGCTCAGACTTACTCACTGTAGAGCTACTGCATACAAGGATACGTTCATGAAGACAGATGTGAACATTGAGACATGTTTTAAGTATGGCTGGCCCACCAATGTAGCAGTTACGCCAATATCTATTTGCCAAGGGGTTACAGCTGTGCGAGGCATGTTCAATAAACCGACATCAGTTGACTTGAAAGCTTCTAGGAGGGTCCTAAATCTAGGGAAGGATGTTCTTCCTGCAGTTGTCGAAGGCATGGAGGCTTCTGTGTTTGAGAATGAACAGGACAGGGTGGCGCAGCTAGAGGCCATGAACAAGCTGAATAAGTACGCTGACCATTATCCATTGGGTCTTAAGGAAACTTTTGCGATCCATGTGAAGTCCCTCATCCGTTCACCAAGCTCCATTTATGTTAGCAGAAGATATGATCCAGCACATGCCATGGAGATTGTTCAGAGCATGATTATTAATCCAAGTCAAATGCCTATGCCAGCGGATGTGTTACCTTGGGATATGATCTTGAACAAGCCTGCTGTGTGGACGAACTTCGAGGAGTTAATGTTAGATGATAACATTAAATTCGTCATCATCGACGGGCAGCATTTTGTTGAGGCACAAAAGGCCCTCATCAGGCAGGCAGAACAAACAGGCCAAAGCGTGTTCTACAATCACTATGCGTATAGGAGGTGTCGTCTCTTGGATGCCAATACTTCATCTGCAGATTTGGCTGAGATTAGTGCAACTTTGAATGAAATGGGGAAGACATTTATATACAAAAGGTAACTAACTGCACTAGGATGTTAGCACTTTAATATTCACGCCAGGCATTGATATGGGGCATGCTAGGGGGAGTGGTCCAGAGAAGAAATGAACTAAGGCAATGGGGCATTGGGAAAATAAAACAATGGTTACAAGGGCAAGATACCATGGAAAAAGGGCAAGATATTATCAATAACCATTAGCAAAAGATAAGGGGGATATTTTCAAAGGAAAAGGAAATATCTTATGGTGAGGCAAGGGAAACGTCAATAATAGGGATCGAGCAAACTAAAATTACCTGTAAAGGCATGGACGGGAGGTGGATCGAAATAGAAAAAAAGGATGACCTTTATCCAGCAAAAAAAAGGGCCCGATTGGGCTATAACAGCAGTTGACGACCAGCTTAGGAGATAGCAGCGGAATCTCTGACCTGTTTTCGGCCGCTGGTGCAGATCCGACACTGGGAGTTAATATTTGCTGTTGGATCCCGGCACCAGCAACCCGGACAGAGCATATCTGCTCCACCTTCGACTCCAAAGCCTCATTCTAAACTGCTGTCTTCAGATCCAATCTGACTGTGATTATCTGGCTGTGCCTAGTGTCTTGTAAGCAGGATTTCCTGGGTTACATTGATTGCTGATATCTCTGAAGCCTAAGTTGTATACGGTTGTGGTTGAGTCCATTTGAACCCATTGAAATTGTAAGATTGGTCTGATCATAAGCCGAAGGGGAAATAAGCTGTGATCAGTTCCTTTCGTTCCTTTCCCTTGGAAATTGCCTTAGTTTTACCTGGATCCGGTTGGGTGGAGAACTGGATACCCAGATCCATTGGTTGTGGAAACCAACGCTATTGTACTTATCTAAAGATTATTTCTTCTGTACAATTGTTGTAAGCTTTTCCCTTAAAGCGTATCAAGTGGTATCAGAGCGAGTTGATCCTCAGATCTGATCAATGGCCCAACGCTTCAATGTTACTGAAGCACAATATCAGCAAGAGTAGGACAGTTCCTTGCAATCCAGGAAGGCAAGCAAAGCTTCGGGAAATTATAGGCCAAATGTTGTTTATGCTGGGAGCAAAAGAGCGGAGAAAAGCATAAAAAGTCATCGACCTGTACAAGGGATACACAGGTGGCGATCGGAAGCAGTATTTCTGGGTCCTGAACGGTGAACTCGGGTTGTGAACAGGGATTCTTGGACGGAACAGTGGTTCGTATGCGACAATCTGGCGTCTAGTTCATAGAGATGGATCGGCTAGTCTGCAAGGGCAACGGACCCTGCTGCAGAATCCGGCATTGACAGTCCAAAGTCTCCATCGTTACTGTAGCTCTGAGATCTTCTGACTGACTGGACTGATTCCGGGCAGTGGGCTGCTATTGGTGCTGTTGTTAGCCTATTCAAAGTCTGATGTAAAGGGCAGATATGTAAGTGGAGGAGCCTCTTATCTGATAAGTGGATTATCAGATTGCTCAAGAGCTACGTGGAGTAGCTAGGAATTGTAGGGGACAAAAGCTTTGTCTTTTTGCTGACGGATAAGGAGATGTATCATGAGATGTCTGTGCTGCATGAAACTTCTTCTATCATCCAACGTGGTATAGCTCTGCACAAGAAAGATATAAATTCAAATATCCACGTCCAAATAAGTGTGTTGCTCCACGTATATATGATGCACATGCGGGCATGAGTTCAAAGGAGCCCAGGGTCTCAACATATATTGAGTTTGCAGATACCGTACCGTTAATGGCTGTAATGGAGCATGCCTACTATGGAGATAGAGGATACCATCGACTTTGAGATAGTCATTTATTCAGCTATGGTGGAAGTTCAAAGATTCCTACTTTCCAATCTGCGTTGGTGGCTTGAAGAATATCAATTTGATGGTTTTCATTTTGATTGGTATGTCGATTTTTTATGTGGAATAAGTATGGTGCATTAGAAGTAATTTTTTGAAAGGTGGCAATTGTTGTTATAGCGCAATAGGCCTAACAAAAAAAAAAATTACATCAGTATCGCGGAGATACAACTAAGTAGTACCGCGGAGGTACGAAAAATACTAATGTATCGTGGAGATACAATAGTTTAGTATCGTGGAGATACTATCAAATAGTACCGGGGAGGTACAAACGATACCGCGGAGGTACAAGGATATATCGTACTGTGGAAGTACGTGGATATCCGTAACTATTTCTTGAATTTGCAGAACCTTCAGACGTATGGGGCAATCACCTTAAGAAGGGATGGGGCCCACTGGAGCGTCTTTGGAAGATCGCGGACGATCTTCGTTAAGAAGGGATGGATTGATATGGGGCATGCTAGGGGGAGTGGTCCAGAGAAGAAATGAACTAAGGCAATGGGGCATTGGGAAAATAAAACAATGGTTACAAGGGCAAGATACCATGGAAAAGGGGGCAAGATATTATCAATAACCATTAGCAAAAGATAAGTGGGATATTTTCAAAGGAAAAGGAAATATCTTATGGTGAGGCAAGGGAAACGTCAATAATAGGGATCGAGCAAACTAAAATTACCTGTAAAGGCATGGACGAGAGGTGGATCGAAATAGAAAAAAAGGATGACCTTTATCCGGCAAAAAAAAAGGGCCCGATTGGGCTATAACAGCAGTTGACGACCAGCTTAGGAGATAGCAGCGGAATCTCTGACCTGTTTTCGGCCGCTGGCGCAGATCCGACAGGGGGAGTTAATATTTGCTGTTGGATCCCGGCACCAGCAACCCGGACAGAGCATATCTGCTCCACCTTCGACTCCAAAGCCTCATTCTAAACCGCTGTCTTCAGATCCAATCTGACTGTGATTATCTGGCTGCGTCTAGTGTCTTGTAAGCAGGATTTCCTGGGTTTACATTGATTGCTGATATCTCTGAAGCCTAAGATTGTATACGGTTGTGGTTGAGTCCATTTGAACCCATTGAAATTGTAAGATTGGTCTGATCATAAGCCGAAGGAGAAATAAGCTGTGATCAGTTCCTTTCGTTCCTTTCCCTTGGAAATTGCCTTAGTTTTACCTGGATCCGGTTGGTTGGAGAACTAGATGCCCAGATCCATTGGTTGTGGAAACCAACGCTATTGTACTTATCTAAAGATTATTTCTTTTGTACAATTGTTGTAAGCTTTTCCCTTAAAGCGTATCAGGCGTGCTTTCAATTCAATTAAATTCATGCGTGGCGTGGTATCATTCCTAACTAATTCACGCCAGGCATGCTTTCAATTCAAAACAATTCACGCCAGGCGTGCTTTCAAATCAATTGAATTCACGCCAGGCGTGCTTTCAATCAAACTAATTGATTTGAAAGCACGCCTGGCGTGAATTGTTTTGATTTAAAAGCACGCCTGGCGTGAATTGGTTTGATTTGAAAACACGCCTGGCGTGAATTCAATTGATTTAAAAGCACGCCTGGTGTGAATTGGTTTGATTTGAAAGCACGCCTGGCATGAATTCAATTGATTTGAAAGGACGTCTAGCGTGAATTCAATTGATTTGAAAGCACGCCTGGCGTGAATTGCATTAGTAACTTAATTCATTTCATGCCAGGCGTGATTTTTCTGTTGATCAATTATATTCAAATCGCGCCCGGCGTGTTTCTATTCTATGATACTGATTCAATGTCTGTACTATTGCAGTCCATACGTGGAACAACCGCGCCCGCCTGGCCAACGATGGGTGGAATATGGTCTGCCCATTACCCACCGGATAGGGCGGGTCAAAGTCCGAGGCATTCAAGTCCTGCCTGGAGCGGACTCATCACGCATAAATTATACAAAGAGAAGAAGAAGACCGCAAGAAAATCAAAGAAAAAGGTGGTGATGACATTGCGGATCCTTCCAAAAACTCATCTAGCGTGTCGCCCAACGACTCATATAAGATTGTCTTTTGTAAGGAGGCAAGATGCCAAAAGTGGAATGAATTCGGGACGCTTATGCACAAGGGAAGCCGCCGATACTATGGGTAGGGTGCCTCCTGTTGATGTAAGCATTTTGACTTGAATGTGACAGAGATGAGAAAGACTCGGGGGCTAGACGACGGCCGAGACCATTTGGGTTTTAGACCGGTGCTTAAAGAAGGAAGTCTTATACAAGAAGAGTGCTTTCACTAAGGATATGATGTCCTTCGTTGAGTGCTGCAGCCCATGTGAAGAATGTAATGCGACAATGAAGTCACCGTAGGAGCCGAAGTTACAAAGGTTATCGGGGATGTGGCATTATCTAAAATTGGATTGTTTGGACAAATACAAGGTCAAGAATGATGACATCAAGAAGTTTGTATTCTGGTCAAAGGACTTCCTAAAGAATTGGAAGGCTAAAAATGCAAAACATAAGGAGACTCTACCCCCTAAGGTACTGGCCGAGTTGAGAAGAAAAGTGGCCCTTGTGAAGAAGATTACTAGAGAAGAAGACACTGTCCAGTATTCAGTCTCCATTTGGTACAAAGGTCTCTTGCCAGAATCAACTTCTTGCCTTAAAAATATATCACTCTTTGTGTTGGACAGCAGGGGTAGGAGAGGAGATATGGGCATGAACCAGAAGGACTACAGCAGCTTCTTTACCAGTTGTATAGGATTGACAACTGAGAGGTCCTTCACTATTGTCATCGTTTGTCCTTCAGGTGAGTCACATCTGCATGCACTATCTGCTGCTCATGATCTGGAGTGCCTCAAAGTTATTAGGGAGGGATGCCTAATATATGATGTTAAGGATAATGAGCTGCGAACAGAACGAAAGATGGCACATGTGATCTTTATTATGATAGCCATGCTGTCAGACGAGGAATATGATATTGCTAAGGTCAAGGGTGACAATAGCAGTGCATGGGAATGTTTTCTTCTAGATGATCCAGACTTAAGAACTATATTCTATCATACGGATCAGGATCAGTCAGAACAGGATGAGTCAGAAGAGGATGAGGATCTGGACCCCCTCCTAAGTGGTGAAATCAAGTGCGAGCTACAAACTAAGGAGAAGGGCCCCTTAAATAAAAATAGATTTCCCCCGTCTATGGCTGTTTACCTCGTCGAGGCATTTGCTCCAATTGATACAACCTGCTTGGAGCTTCATGTTGGAGGTTATATTGCCCGAGAGGCTCTTATGGGTGTTAGAAGATGTCACTGCTTTGTGAGTGATGAGCAGGCCAAAGAGTTTCTTGAACCATTCCTCATGCATGTGCTTGCCAAATCTCCTAAAGGCGCTTATGGCAACCTAAAATCTTCAGCAATCAAAAGTCTCGTAGACTTGTCCAATTTAAAAGTGGACGATGGTTCTGGTGAGGGAACTAGTAATACGCAGCCTCATAAGGAAAGTAATGACCAAATGGCTGCTAAACTGGCTGCTCAAAGTAATGTGATGAAGGCTTAGGGAATATCCTTGCCTCCCTTCAGGGTGATGCAAGCAACAATAGAGTAGATTCACAGGTTAACAAGGATCTAATTGATAGGCCCACCGAAAGTGAACGCAACCAAGGCGACTCTAGTGATTCACAGGTTTGCCAAATGAATACTAAAATAATGTCAGTTGTGAAGGACATAGGGGAACTAATAGAAAATAACAATTCTAACAGTCAGAAGAGCACGGAGATTAAGGGTGGCGAAGGGGAGAATGACGCCAACGACGGCAGCGAAACTGAAGATGATAGATATGGCCTTGCCTACCAAATCGCGCCACGCGTGATTTAATTTATATTACCTTTGAATTAAATCGCGTCAAGCGTGCTTTGATTATTTTTCGTTGTCAAACCAAATCACGCCGAGCGCGATTTGGTTAAGACTAACTCAAATCACGCTTGGCGCGTTTGTATTATTTGTGTGATCGTATCTTGCTGACCAGATACATGTTTGATGTTTCAGCTTGCATTGTGTTTCTAAGAAGGTTGTGGTGTTCGACCTAAATGGAGTCCTTTGCAAGACTTTTCCAAAAAATAAAGTAGCTAGAGATCAATTTCATCAGACACCAGTAGAATCAAACACCAAGTGGATCTATCCACGGCCGCACTTGAAGGAGATGCTAGATGAGGCATTCAGGTTATTTCGAGTTGGTATTTGGTCATCCATGGAACTAAGGAACATCAAGGATACTTTAAAGGCACTGGGGGAAATGCGTAGACATTGGTTGACCTTTTGGGATCAGAACAAACGTGTGAAGTTCACTAATCCCAAGGATCCAACAGGCAAACCTATCTTCATCAAACACTTGAGTAACATGATGGACGAACTTGGTATCGAGAATAAGGATGATATAATCATAGTGGATGATGATGCTCTCAAATGCTTCTACAATCAAACACAGGCCCTGAATCCACCATCTTACGATCCAAAAAACTTTGCGCCAGATGATTTTTTGGTGAAGTTTGTGTCTATTATGAATAATTTGGCTATGGGGATGACGGTGGGTGAAGTGTTAGATTCATACCCAAAACTGGATAGAACGGCTGACATGGAACCACACCTTGTTAAATACGTGGAAAAACATGGATTGATCCCTTAACGTTTTATTGCAATATAAGATATTTTTGTATGATATTTGTGCGTTGTATCGATAATTTCGAGTCTGCAATTGGATCGCAAATAATGCAATCTGTTATTATCAAACCTAATATTTTCATCTAAATGCTCTTCAATTTTGGTCTCATCTATCTTAGCAACTTGCTCTTCATTTTTGCATATTTCAATTCGCATCTGAAACGTCACACATGGTTATTTATCAAGTCCAAAAAAAAAGATTAAAAAAAACAAAAACCCCCTAGAAGACAACAGCAGGTTGGCTTTGATTTTGGAGTTGACATAATCCCAATTTAATTGGATGATGGTTAAAGGTATAAAAATAGGGTTTGTAGAGTAAGTAGACATAAGTAATTGTTGTTGTGGTAGTATTAATTGTCTTGTGCACTTTAGGGCAGTCAAATAGGTCAAGAGAACTTTCGTGCAGATCCTTCGTGCAGATGCTCGAGGCCTCGATACGGGAGCCACTCGACAATATCAATGAATTGAAAGCAGAGGGCAACCTTATGGAGGAAACTTCAGCAAATTAAACGCCAAGATGGTGTACGGAGAAGCCCGAACACAAATAATAAAGGGGAGCCTACAGGAAGGACGATTGCGACATCAAGAATAGACACAAGAGTTGCCAAGAGGGCTATGCAACAGCCAATGGGCATCATGGCACTTATAAAATTGATCACATTAGGGGAGGAACATCTCCTAGTCAAGGATATTCTCCAAGTGCCATATTGTCTCGAGGAACAGCCCCACATTGATGACTAATGTCAGAGCTATGCCACCAACAAGTAGACGACTTCATCGACTCATGACATCAAGAGTTCTAAAGGATTAGACTGGACATACCTCCTAGGAAGGGCAACTATCGCAGATATACAGGCCATAGTAGTATCAGATTTAGACTTCAAGCAAAGATGCTCTGGCTAAGGAGGTATTACAAGCCAGCAAGGGTGGACTACTCAGGAATAGGAATATGGCGAGACTGCAACAAACTTCTTGCTCATCAACCCCGATACTTCAGAGCAGCTACCTCAACCTCGACAGCACTATCTCAAGATCATGATGATCTTCGATCTTTGACCTTAGAGATTGGAGGTCAAACACCATCAATAAGAGGCACCATGGGGGACCAAATACCAGCATTACTAACGGATCAGTCAAGATTATAGCCCCTGCACAAATAAACTTCTCTCAGGAAGAGAAGTTGCACAATTAGAAGTGGTAAAGCACTCAACATTGTCATCGGCCTTATAACAACAGCACGTGACTGGCAGGATGAAGAATCAAATTGACAAGGTCAACACAACAATATGAATTAAGAAGTTAGAAGAATCATCTTCAAATCTCATAACCTTCAAGGCAAATGAGTCGAACACGAAAGATTCTACACAGTGGTGAACATTACCTTCAAGCCTTTGGGATGCGACACCGAGCCTTATGTCGCCACTACATCATCAAGTCCACTAAGATGGATAACTTTAATGAAGATAGTTAACATCAACATTAAGGACGAGAAGAGTCAAGAGTCAGAATATATTCAACAAAAGAAAGCAGGGCACATGAATGATTATACAACAACTCCAAGGAGACCAGATTTTTCAACAAATTATGGATCATCGCCTTGCTACCCCAATGACTAACGACTACACCAGCCTTAAGCAAGCTAGAGGACCTATCAGATAGTTGAATATCTTAGAATCATGGGTGATAACATCCATGATGGGATTGGGATGAAATTTCGAGTAGATTTTTGTCATTTCTTTTAGAAAGGATGGACCCAAGAATTGAGCAAAGCTTCAAGGATTGGGAAGAAACATGTATGAAGTTATAAAATTACATACGTTGCTGATAAATATCCAACATATTGGAACCTCTTCGTGAGCTTGATCACCTCGCTAAGAAGAATTCAATAATTTAACAGTCGACCATGTATATGACGAGAACCTCCGCAACATAAGGAATAATACGACCAAACGAAGGGAAGCAATCTAATAAGTTCGATCAACTTCTTAGATGGCATCAACTCAAAGGTGGGACTATTTCAAGAGGGCAATAATTTAGAAAGGGGAGATCCTAAAAGATAGATTAGATTTAAAACAAGAATAATTATTTAATTGCATAGTTTTTATGTGTGTCTAAAGGAAATGTCATGCTGACTAAACTTATGGCCATAGGATTTATGTAGTAGTTATTAACCTGTAACCTTGCACCTCCTAGATGGCGGACATCTTTAAGAGCAAGACTCTTAAGTCTAAATCTAGGCCAGTAATTATGGCAAGGCCGAGTAATTAGCAACACCAAAGGAACAAGAGTCAAGTTCGACATCAACCTTAAGCGGAAGAAAGTAGAGCATCGGCACCAACTTATGTACATTGGCAAGTATGACCCCATAATAGGCATGGAATATTAAAATCAGCTAAGGCAATAATTGATTATCATAAGCAAGAGGTGTTTATCCCGGCACCAAAGGGCAAGTACCTTATAATTAAAGTTAAGGAAGTAATTTCAATCACACAACGCATCTCAGTGAAGCAATTACTTAAGTGCATCACGAGGAATGAGGTCATACATACTTAAGCTACAAGTCGTCGACCCCGATCACAAGAGTAAGAAGGAAGATGCTACTTCGGAACAGTTGCCTCGGCCAATCTCTAAGTTAATCAAGAACTCCCATGATATACCTCTGAATGGAAATTGAGAGCTTTTGCCCTATAGAGGCGTAGAGTCGGAAATCACTCTTGCACCATACGCAGAGTCGATCAACAAAGCCCTTTATAGAATGAACACTTCCGAGCTAGCAGAGCTCAAGAAGCAGTGGAGTTGCTCGACTTGGGGATCCTTTTGGCCAGGATGGAAGTCTAAGGATGTATGTCAACCATTGGCAGCTCAACAAGCAAATGACATAATGAATCAGACTTAAGGAGCAAGATTCTTCTATAAAATCGACTTAAGGGGGAAGATATTTATAAGACTCCTTCAGAACATGGTATGGGCACTATGACTTCACAGTAATGCCCTGAGTCTATCGAATGCTCCACCGACTTTTATGCACTTGAGGAACGACATCTTTGAATATTCCTTGGATGAGTTCGTCATCAAATTTTCTTCAACGACATTGTGATCTACAACAAATCAATGGAAGAGCATGCAACCCATTTAAGGAAAGCCGCGGAGATGCTAAGACATCGCCACTTATTAGCAAGCTTTTGAAGCATCATTTTGCAATGACATCTCCACTTCAGCAAGCAAATTCGGAAAAGAGATAGAAGAAGCCATCCTCTCTAGCTTAGAGTTCAAGCACATATGGGCTAGTCTTTGCAAGAGCACAAGGACGGATTAAGAAAGAGAAACCTTCAAACATTTTAAAAAGAAGGGCAATCTTTTATATCACAAAGAACAGCTATGCGTACTTAAAGCATCAGGAGTAAGGAAAATCTTCCATCACACGCATAATAGCCCTATTTTTGGCCATGCAAAATCTATAAAGGCCTACTTCAAGATTAGAAGTAGCTACTTTTAGCCGGGCATGAAGAAGCAGATAGTCAGATATATCTAAGAATGTCAGTTCTGTCAGCAGACAAAGGCAGAACAAATTTGAACCTCAGGAGTTTTGGAACCTTGGGCGATGCCAGATGCCAAGTGGGAAGTCATCGGCATGGATTTCATAGCGGGCCTTCCAAGGACAACAAGAAGCTTTGAGACCTTAATGGTTGTGGTAGATAACTTATCAAAAGGGCACATTCTTGACATGCCACACCATAGACATAGCTTTGGATCTAGCCTTGTTGTCTACATAAGAGATTTTTTTCAGATTGCACGGAATGCACAGGGCGATCATCAGTAATAGAGATCCGAAGTTCTTTAGCGCCGTTTAGCAAGACTTCTTCAACACGATCTGCACCAACTTGTGGATGAGTTTTGCTTTTCATTCGCAGTCAATGGGCAAATGGAGCGCACCAACAAAATTTTGGAGAGTTGAGAAACTATGTTGGAACAAGCAATCCAAATGGGCCGATTACATCCATCTAGTCGAGTTACGTATAATAATATGAAGCAAGAGTCATCGAAGATGTCTCCTCCATGATTAGTTACAGTTATCAATGCTTGACCCCAGTTAGGTGGCATAATCTAGTGCCCAAGATGGAAATTTCTCAACGACGGTGGTAGATACGCAGCAGCTTATGGTAGAAGTGCGAGAATATCTTCAAACAGCATGGGCACATCAGAAGAGTCTAGCAGATAGACATAAAACTCCTCGAGAGTTTGTTTATTGTGGGAGATAAAGTTGGCTCAAGTAAAGGTCAAGCAAGTGAAGCTTCGCATTGGCAATTGTAAGATGCTTCCTCCTAGGTGGGCAGGACCCTTCAAGATTTTGAAGCGTGTAGGGAGCCAAGCCTACAAGCTCGACCTACCCATCTTAAAGTCCACAAGGTCTTCCATGTGAGCCTGTTGAAGAGGCACACTCTAAACCCGGAGGAGGTTTTGGAAACTCCAACTTTGTTGGCGATGACGGAGGAACAAGTTGAAATAGTGTCCGAGTTAATCCTCGACAATGCATTCAAGAAGACGAGAAGGTCTCAATTCCTCCAATACTTGGTCAAGTGGAAGCACTTGCCTGTGGAAGACGCAATTTGGATATTGAAACAGGATCTAGAGAAGCAATACCTGGACTTTATGAAGGAGTTCGACGGCCGAGTCATCTCCGAGCGGGTCGACACCGACTTGCCAGGTGCTTAGCTAAGTTGTATATCTTAGTATAGCTCTAGTAAGGCATATGCACTCGGGCTAGTAGAGTGCATATGCCAAAGTCTTGGAAGTGTAGGCGATGATGAGATACGCTCTAAAGGCATTCTCTAGGCCAGCACGCACCAAGAGTGCGCATGACCAGGAGGGTCATGTGAGAGGAAGAGCAGCATGGTGGGCGATGATGAGATTCTAGGCCACCACGCACCAAGAGTGCGCATGACCAGGAGGGTCATGTGAGAGGAAGAGTG
Source organism: Isoetes taiwanensis (assembly GCA_021234155.1). Taxonomy (NCBI): domain Eukaryota; kingdom Viridiplantae; phylum Streptophyta; class Lycopodiopsida; order Isoetales; family Isoetaceae; genus Isoetes; species Isoetes taiwanensis. The sequence continues at coordinate 1,628,888 of JAJEKV010000110.1, read as the reverse complement.
GCATGGTGGGCGATGATGAGACCATCATTCGGATTATCTCTATGCCACGATGCAGGGCAGCGCACCTGACTATAGGGGGGTCATGGTGAGGTATGAGTGATCATGTGCAATTATGGGATCGTGAGACGTTCCCTAGCTTAAATTCTCAGGGGCATGAGCGATCAAGGAGATCGTGTACAAGGTAGCACCCGATCATGCGCAATGATAGGATCATCTTAAATGGTCCTTAAGCTCAAATCCTTATGGGGCCATGATCGAGTGCAAGGTAGTAGGGTAACCTTGAGCTAGTAGTTCGGCTCAAGGAGGTAATTAGGGGGGTGCTCCCCTAAAACCACAAACTTATTAACTTAAATAACGTAATGTGCTACTTGTGCAGGACAGTGAAGGGAAGCATGGAGGAGGGAGCACGTTACGAGAAGACAAGAGTCATAGATTTTAGACTTAACTATGAACTCCTTAATTTGTTGTAATAATATTATATGCGTATACTTTTATAATAATAGTTTTTATGGCTATATAATTTTGGATAAATTATAAATATAGCCTTAGAATTACACAATAACAAATTAACGAAAGTTGGTCTTTTCAATAGAGTTAAGTTCCTATATTCTTGTTGTGTGCTTTTGCAGGATTAGTGTAGGTTCGTCACCTTAGCATAATGCTGTGGACAGCATTATCCTAAGGGGGGAAGAATGTGACGTTCCAGGGAAATATATGCAATTAATACGTATATTTCTGGGTCCGTCACTATACAAGTCTACCTTCATAGCCTTGTATACCATATATTAGTGGCAGGGGGTGCATGGCTAAGTTATTCATATAACTTAGCAACCTTAGGTTAAGACCATTTTCCACGTGGCCTTAACCTATTGGGCACCCGCCACACGGAACCGCCCTATTGGAGCCATGTGGCATAACATGTGAACCCTAACCTATAAAGGCCTAAACCCTAACCCTAGGCCTCTTTTCTGGCTCCAACAATCTGGGAACCTTCTTCGCGCTCGAAACCCCGTTTCAAGAACCGTCTGTTGTGGCACAGCATAGCATAGCAGCCTCCAGAGCGTGAGCGCATCAGTAGGAGTGGGAGCGATCTCGAACACCTCGAAGACTATGGAGACGCCGGGAGCAGGAGGGAGTTCTTTGGGAGCAGGTATTTTGGCATAGAGTTCTTGGTAGATCATCTGGAAGTTAGGATTCCAGATGAGTTAGCATCTCATGTCTCTAGTAGAACCATTCTAGAGCCCTCAGTTTAGATCTTGAACCCTAATCAATGAACCCTAACCATAAGTTAGATACATATGATTAGGTTAGATGTTATTCTCATTATTATCATGTTATGTGGATATGTGATGTTGGTTGATCATGTTTGCTCCTCTTGTATTGGGAAGGGGGGTAGAGACCTAGTAGCCATTACTTAGTGATACTCCGAGTTTAGACCCCATAGTTCCTATTATATGCAGCCTGTGCATAGGAACCCACTGGGCTACGGGAGCTATGATATGACTCAGCACTACATAACGGAGCTAGAGGCGAGATGGAGGAAGGGTCCTTGCTGAGCACGGCTACTGGGGACCCCATAGCGGGCTAGGCTTATGGCCGGTCACTTCGAGCGGGCCGGGCATGGGTCCAACACCTCTTGGGGCAATGGTGTCGCCCTGCCTCTCAAGAGCTGCAGGTGTCGGCCTGGCTCTTGTTTTGGGGGGGTTAAGTCGGGGAAGAATCGTGTGTCGCCATGATTCTCTACCGCCCGTGGAACCTCTAGACCTCGGGAAGGGGAGATCGAACCCTTCCTGCCCCGACGGACCGAGGAGATGCAACCTGGAGTAGTCTCGATGGGTGATACCATGAGATTGCATATCCGGAAGGCTAGAGTCGTACCAGAGCCCGATCTAGCCCATTTGCAAAGTATGCACAGGAGGGGCGGATAGAGTGGTCAACCCTAGCCATTGTCTATAGCCAGCCCCGCCATTATTATGACTCGGTCTGCTCTATCTTGAGGCCTAGCCGTCAGTCTACCTCCCCTGAGTCTGAGCCTTGGGCAGGAGCTCTCATGTTTTATGGCATGTGTTTACCTCTATTGTATCTATGGATATGTGCAGTGTTGTACCGTACTTACAGTACCTGTACGGTACAGTAGGTATTTTACGTATCATACCTCGTAACGTTCCTTTAAGATTTTAACGTACCAAAAAAAATAGCAGTCCGTTAAAAATATCAAGGTATTGTACCTATAACGTACTTAAGATACGTACCGTACTTAAGATACGTACCGTACTTCAAATTTGCAACAATATGAATATGTAGCATAATAACAGGGGGTTTTCTTTGTGTTTTTGTATGCTTTTCACAAAGGTTTTCCTAAGATTTCATGGCGTATTCGAATGGATGTACTAATGCGTACATCTAGAGTGCACCATTTCTTAGTCGTTGATTTAACTTTTTTTTTTCAATGGTCCAACATCCAAGGGCTCACAACAAAAGCCCTCTTTTTTTTAGTTGCCATTTTCAGGGTTTTGCATGCAAGCATTGTGCCATCATGTTTTAGGGTTATTTTAGGGTAAGTAAGAAAGAAGGCAAGAATCGAAAGCAATACAATGCTGCAGGGTTCGAACATGCTAGCCCCGTTTACTGTTTTTGAGAAGCTGAAGCGGAACAGAGGCAGGCAGAAAAGATCTGGAATTCCTCCTTCCGGCGAAATGAGCAGGGTCCGATTCGTTAGAAGAGAATACACAAATGTTAAAGCGATGGTCAGAGAATCAGCAGCTTGGATTGTATGGTCGTTTTCTATATACATACTTGAAATCCTTGATCTGGTTGCGGGAAACCTCAGTTTAGACCTCAAAATCGAGGGGGATGTAGCTTGCATTGGCGTTCCTTGAATGCTTTTGCATTTTTAATGCTTGCATAGGCTCTAAACTGCAGCGGCGAGGTGATCCTGCCTTGATTTCTGGGGTTACCATGGAGCTAGGCTACCAGGACGAAGAAGATGATGAGGTTAGTAGCTCTGCCCATTATTTTCTCTTCTCTCAAGCATTTCTTCCCCCCTAATGCATCCGTGCAACATAAAACGCGCATTGGGCTCTTTCGATCCTGTCTTAGGTTTAGGATCTTACTTTTTTGTGCCAATGCTCTCATCGGTTTTGCCCATTGGGTTTGGAAAACTAGTCCGTTCATAAAATAATAGGCGAAAAAGGACGGTGTCTGCGAACACGAAACGGCAGACTGAGCTGATCTAACAACTGTTTCTTGGAGATGCGGGAAATTGACAGCCATTTTGCTTAGTCTCATCCAATTCGAAGCATGAACTGTTAAATAACGAGTGTGTATTAGTGGGTACCATCGTTTGCACATACAGTTTTGGTAATATGTTTCTGGAGAGGATTTGAGTAAAGGAGCATCTTTTAATATTCCAGTAACAGAGGTCATGCTTTGTCTACTATAGATCGCTGTGTGAGAAAATACAATAACGATGTGCAGAAAAGGTAACCATGTTATACTTCCATTGCACATGGTATGAGTTTACTTGTCTTGCAAAATGAAGGGCCCTATCCTTGAAACAACATGCAAACTTGGTTTATGACCATTATTAGGATGCAAACGATTTGCTAGTTACAGTTTGCGCAACATGCATAAATGGATTATTAAATGGGTCAACATCTGACAATCTAAAGTAGGAGGATTATGAGTCTTGCAAAGTAGGAGGATTATGAGTCTTGCATTTCACTGGTACATCTATATAATAAGCTTTATTTGGATGCAATTCATATGCCATAATGAAGGTGATAATTGGCTCTTTTTCAGATGGCCATACAATGCAGCTGACCCGATGGATGGTTGTGAGACAAAGATTTCGGCCAGGGTTTTTCTTTTCTTTTGTTTTTTTTTGTGTCAAGTGCCTCATCCGGTAGGGCACTTTATAATGTTAGATATTTTCATCGTGGGTGCATTTTTTTCCTATATAATTTTGTTCAAGTTAGAATGTCTGTTTGTTGTTATCAACAGAGATTGCTAAGGACTGAGCAACCAAGTGTGGTTGCACCAGCCAATCATGTCCTCAAAGATGATGCAGCAGCAGGTATGCCTATACCCAAAGACACTGTTTTGGGTCTTCTTCAAGAGTGCACAAAACTTCAAGACACGGAAGTCGGCAGGCGGTACGCTTTGATGGTTTATAATTCATTATATTCTCTCTCTTCTCAGACCATCTAATTCGATAAATTGGGGCATTGTATGTAAATTGGGTTGATAAATCAGGTTCCATTGTAAGGTTGATGGTTTATAATTCATTACATTCTGTTTCTCTCTTGTCAGACCATCTAATTCGATAAATTGGGGCATGTGGAAGCCTTGTTGAAATAAATCAATCAGTCAGCAAGGTTTAACCCATTCTGGAGCAGAGAAAGTGCTTCAGACTTACAATGGAATGCCAATGCCAAATTGTGAACAACTTTCCCGGTTCAACTGGGCATCTTTTGGCATAGGGGACAGGCGTGGTGATTACACAAAATGTACTCATAGTTGTTTGCAATGGAAATAATTTGTTTGTCATGATGTTATTGTGCTTTTTAGTAATTAATATTTATGCCCTTACCTATGTTTGCTTTAGTTAGGGCCCGAAGGGCCCAAAAAAATTTTTAATATAACAATCAACACACAACTACCATTAACATTATTAACACAAACCATTACATTTAACACATTTAAATTAAAATCCCCCTTAAACCCCCTTTGGTTTGGGTGCATCTTCACACGGGGGGTTACGTAGGGCAGCGAGAGCCCCAAAAATATATTTACAATACATGTACAAAATTAACACCATTAAGTACATTCTCTCAAACCTTATAGTATTTTGCAAACCTTAATATACAGTATACAAAAACTTGTACATGCATATCCCACAAACGAGGATCGCTATGTACGGTTCAGATCTTGGAATAAAGGGCAAATATGCCCATCCGACAGCTCTCGTTGCCCGGAGTAACCCCCCGTGTGAATATGCACCCAAACCATTTCCAACGTGTCTCGAATAATTTTAGCACTTGATCATATCTAAAAAGAGAGTAAACTCAATTAGTATTCTGCCCTTGGCTTGGCTGAAAAAAATCAGAATTTAAACAAAGAATTCTGCTCATGTCATTGGCTGTATTTAAGAACATGAATTCACAATGTGACCCAAATGCCCACATAGCCTTGTCTTTGTACCAGTAAGAAAACGGCCACAAAATTTGCAATTCCATGACCTGTTGTCATTCTTTATTACTTTCACATTTAGGCAATACATCTCCCACAGCTTGGACGGTGGACGTGGCATCTTTACTTCTACAGAACAAAGAACAAGGAAAGAAGTAAAGCAAAACAACAATCATACAACCGTAAAAAAAAACAGCAAAAGCTTTGAGCTGAGCAAAACAAACATCGAATGTCTTTCCAGATTCTCGTTCCTCTAGCTGTTCTCCAACACGTGCAGCAGACATTCAATCCATTGCTCACGGCATATGAGCTCTTCTTGCCTATAAACTACAAAAATAATGCAGCATTAACAACAGACTTAACTTTAGTGATATCCTTCTCATATCATATATATAACTATGAACGTCAAGATATCAAATGTTAATTGTGGCTGAGATATTCTCAAACCAGCAGTAGTTAATGACCTCACTAAAGCACTAAAAGTACCAGACTTTGGTAATTTAAAGTGGCATTATTTTGTTTGCAATCTTTGTTCATTTAGTGGTCCCTTCACGATCAGATATCATCGCCCCACAACTCACGGCGAAATTTTCTCCTTTTGCTCGTCTAAGGAACAACATGGCGATGGCCATCGATACGCCGCTAACCAGCCAGCACAACAATTTGTTGCCATTCAAATCCGTAGGTGAGGCTCCCCTCTTTTGTTCATGTCTTAAGGCCCAATCGCATATAAATCCAATGCTTACCTGCAGAGCACATCTGGAATTTACTGTTTAGATTTGAAGAACCGAAAATGGGCCAGGTATTTTTCTCTCTACTGCATGATTTCTCTGTTTGTATATTGTGCTTGGGAATTCAGATGGCCTTTGCAAACTGTGCGAACAAGGACTCCTAGAGGAAGATCTTGAGATTATGGAGCAGAGAGTTATATTCATTTCCAGAAATAATGCATACTGCCTGTTGCAAGAATGCACTAGAAGGGAAGACCTGAAATGTGGAAGAAAGCAGAAGCACAAACTTACCTCACTAGATTCTCCAATAATATGCCTGCGTTCCGAGTGCCCATGAATGACCCATTTTACCCCGACATCCTTTAATTGTTCAACGCTGTTTGCAATACAGGAAACAAAATAAGTACCAACCAAAACACAAGTTAAGTCTGTCGCAATGTAACAGACACTGTTTTGCAATATATGAAACAAAATATACCATAAACCAGAAAAACAAACAACTCACCTTATTTCCCCAGTAAAAGCACCGCCCTTGGAGACCCAGGCATTTTGGGCTGAACCTCTATTCGTTTTGTTAAAGAGTTAACAGCTTGATCAATGTAAACAAATGGCGGTGCTACAATCACATCTGTTCCCAAACACATTGACCCAGAATTTAGGGACAAGGCATACAAAATTTATCCTTGACAAATGACAATTCAATGGCTCTACCTAATGCTGTAACATGGAAATTTATGACTTTCTTTGCAGTTTAAACATATGGTACATATGGCATCAACAAGGCATATTTACATCTTCAACTTAATGATCACGTAATCAGCAGTTTAGTGCCTGCCCTTATTTCCTAACATCCTCCCTAATGTTTTCAACATACCAGTCATCGCGTTGAAGAAGTCTTTTAATTGAAACTTACATGGTCTTTAAACTAGGCAGAAACACTACACTTCAGTTATAGTGTCATGGAAAACAGTAATTTCGTTACAAAGAACTTCAAGAACTTTGAACTAAGCAGAAGTAATGCATGGCAGTTGCACTGCTACAGAACCTTGAACAAAGCAGAAATAATACAAAATACGTGGCAGTTGCACTGTTACAACTTACAACATCTTCTTGAAGCTGAGCACTATTTACTTACAAACATTTACTTACCAACATCTTCTTGAAGCTGAGCACTATTCAAGTCGGGTATAAGCTTTGAAATTGATTCCTTCATACCATTCTGAAGCAAGCAATCAAAATTTAGGTGAGCCATATAAATTCAGAGGCAGCATAGAAGAACAAAAATACCATTTGTTGAGCATACTTACACATTTCCAGTTGCCACGCCACCCACGAAGAACTGTTTAAACAAAGTAAACAAGGTCAAATGAAACAGATCCAGCAACCCGTGCAAGGCAACCCGTGCAAGGCTGTTTCTATTTGATCGGCGAAGGCAACAGGGTGATCGGCCAGAGCAAACCCTACGGGAGGGAAAAAAAATCGAGGGGGGAAAAAAACCCAATATCCATAATATTTTATATTTTTTGATAAAATACGTATTCTACGAATGGTATGGCTCATACCATAATGTAACGTACGGGTACGGTAACATATTTGATTTTCTCACCAAAACCATTCATTTTTTAATCTGTACGTACCGTACTTCCAGTATGGTATGGTAAGTACTTGAAAGTTACCGTACCCGTACGGATCCAACACTGGATATGTGGATGTGCTACCCTTCGAGGTAGTTCCATGTATTGTTATTGCTAGTTCTGACGTTGTTTATGCTTCTGCTGTTATAGTAGCCCATAGGTGAAGGGCGCGCAAGACACCTTCGTGTCCCCTTCCTGCACTAGGGATACCCTGCTGGAGTGCGGGATAAACGGAGGGCCCATGCGGTCGGAGGACCGGATGGGGGATTTCCTACGGAGTGTACGGCCGGGCGCCGTATATTTTGTAGGGAGTGTCACAAAGCACACCATTCTAAATTTGTTCTTGAATGAAGTGATAACGGGCTTCTATGTGCTGGGTTCCTCCATGAAACTTTGGCGAATGAGCTAATGCAACATCACTCCTTTTATCACAAAATATAATGGTAGGTATCACTTGCTCTTGCATCGATTTTCTCAATAATTGTCTTAACCACATAGCTTCTTGAGCTGCCAAACTTGGTGCTATGTATTCGATTTCCGAGTTTGACAATGACATAATGGGATAGTACTTACTCTGCCATGAAATCACACAGTTACCAAGCAAGAATAGTAAACTTGATGTTGATTCCTAGTGTCCTGTTCTCCGATCCAATCTAAATCTAAGAATCTAACCAAATTGAAATGTTTTCAACATAAAATTCACTCATACTCCAAATACTATAATGCGCTTCATAGCTATCCAATATTGTTGCTCAAGATTTTCCATAAACTGGCTTGTAATTCCTACTGCATATGAGACATCAGACCTTATTTATTAAATGCATTCATCTCATTATCCATGGCTATCTTCCATTTATTTGCATCTAGACATTGTATTGCTTCATTGAAACTTTTCAGTTTCCAATATCATTAATGTTTGTTCAGCATTTTCCCTTTGCATTTGTATTATGCTAGACCTGCCATCTTCTTGCTTGCCATAAATTTTAGTGTCTATATTGCCCTCTTCTCTAAGAATGTGTTCCTCAGTTCTCCTTTTTATCAGTTGACATCATGGGCAGAAGATACTGGTGTACATGTTGTAGGACAGACAGGCTTTCGTCCAGCCCATTCTACAATAGACCATTCCAGCGCATGTTTATTGAACATAGTCGAAGCTTGAAACAAGACCTCTATATATGCTTTGTGGATTTTACTTCTGCCTTTGATACAATACCTCGTGAGCTTCTTTGGCAGTGCTTGCAAGCATTTGAAGTTCCACAAGACCTTCAAAATGCAGTTTATCGGCTCTATGGAAGGGTCTTTGCTAAGTTTCCAGCATCGGGTACCCAAATCACTAGTAATATTGGAGTACGACAGGGTTGCCCTCTATCTCCTACACTCTTTCGCTTGTACATTGGTCAATTGGAAGAATGGCTTGACCACCATGGTGGTAGAGGCCCACATTTAGCACACTATATCATCAGGCAACTGATGTATGCTGATGATGTTTTGCTTATGGCACATATCGCTGCTAGTATGCAATAACATTTACATGCTCTGTACAGTTTTGTGAGAACACAGGCCTGCGTATTAATCTCCAAAAGACCAAGCTCTTGGTAGTTCAATCTTCTCGACATATTATTCCAACTGTGCACTATGATAGCCACGAAGTTGAAGTTGTAGATAGCTACAAGTATCTTGGTGTACTATAAGAACACACTTTGGGAATAGTGTATTACCAAGGGTATGACTGTTGGTTGGAGAGCACTATATGCAATGCAAAATAATTGTTTTCGAGCAGAGTTTCATAATTATCATGGGAAGCCCACTTGTTTCGGACTTTGTTAGAACCTCTTTTACTGTATGGTTCTGAAGTATGGGGGCTTGCTATTAGTACTAGTGCTTGGGAGAGCTTGGAACGGGTACAACAGGCCTTTCTCACTTACAGCCTAGGAGTCAAAACTATGGTGCCCTGTGCTATTCATTTACAAGAGACAGGTTTTTGTCCTCTGCGATATTTTGCCATGAAGTGCCATCTTCACTATATCAGCAAGATGCATTACATGGATGATTAGGTATACTCTTCTCGTGCTTACCATGACTGAATCTCCCCAGCATTTGAAACGATGTTGGAAAGAAAATTGTAATGCATGGTTTGTCCGCTGGTTTGTGCAATTGAAACACTGCATGGTGCTTGCTAATTTTGGTCCTGAGCTTTTGCAATAATATCTTGATGGTCATTTTTCTCAGAAGATGTGGGATGCAGTCACCTTAACCAAGTTAAAACTGGTCACTATCATGCACATATAAATCCCACTTTTCCACCAGGACTACAAGCCTATTTGCTTGCTTCCTTGTCCAGAAAAAAGATTGTAGCTATTGCATCAATTCGCACAGAGTCCCACAAGCTAAGGATTGAGACAAGTACATGGGAGCAGCCGCAATTGTCACGAGAAGCGAGATTATGTGTATGCTGCCAGTTACAGATTATTGAAGATGAAAGCCATACTATGCTAAGATGTCCTGCTTTTGAGATGGCCAGGTTGGATGAGCGTCTTCAATTATTGCGTCCTCAATAGTCATCGCCTACTTATATTTTCTTCTTGCTTGTCTAGTATCATCATTACTGCAAAGGGTTTTCCCTTGAAAACCTTTCGAGGTAGGGGCTTTTAATCCTAGTAGTAATGGTTGTATTAGGCCATTGTATAGGTCCCATGGCCTCTTGGTCTTCGTGGATGTTAAAAGATCAATTTTATCCTATTTTATTCCATTCATTACTAACTTTGTAGGTATTATAGTCTGTGATATATTTTCCCTTGGATCATTTTTAGTATTATCAGAACTGTTGCTGTCATGATCTTCATCATTTGAATTAGATTCGTCGGTATCATACCCTGCTTATTTGTCCTTAAATGTGTTGCTCTGCTTCTCATCTTTAATCTCTATTTTTGGTTTCTCTTTATTGACCTTAGATCTGTACAATTTATCTTCAACAAAAGTTACATCTCTGCTAATTGACAGACAGCCTTATATCAGGAGTTACAAATATGCAGAGGTCAAGCTCCTTGACATCTTTGAACAAGCTTCTTTTCTTCATCTGGATTGAATTTTAATTCATCAGGCATAGTGAAGCAGATGGCTAAGTTAACATATAGGGTTGGTGGACGAGGTGGGAGTAGACAAAGTAGATGGCCGCCCTATCTCTTCAGTGTTTAAGTTTCGAAGTTTAATCTTGAAGGTACTTATCTTCCTAGGAAGAGGTGCTTCATGTGTATCCAAATCTTTTACTGGAAGAGGCATAAGCATATTTTGACCAGAGGGATCGACAACGGTAGATCCGCCTGGATTTGTATTTTGCACAGGCGGAGATGACACTAAGGATTCTTTCGGAGTCGATGGTTCACCTACAACAGCCAATGGGACCACAGTTTTTTTCTTGGCAACTGCCCACAACCAGTTCGTGTCCATCTGGGAAGGCAACTTGTTGTCCTTTGTAGCCTTCAATGCAATGGAAGGAGGCTTCTTATTAGCCGAAAGGCACATTGAAACCAACAAGTATATCCCTATTGCACTTGATCCCTGACAAGCTCAAGGAATCATAAGATGGCAGGTTCTAGCTATATCCTTTGGCACTGGTAGGTACCCGCTTGCCACTAGCAAGCTTATTCGCTTTGCTTGCAGTCATAATAGCAGGATCATAGTTTTGCCAGCGCAAAATATACTCCACAAAGTGTAGCTGCTGTGTATCCTCCACGCTACATATGATTGCATCCTGGACATTGTTTTTTGTGCCTTCCCACATAGTGACTATTATGCCCATCTACTCAAAGTCTTCTGGCCCCTTTCCGTTCCTCAAAAACAGACACAAGTCCTTCCGGCGATCTCCTGCCACTTGTGGTTTGGCCTGAGCTATTTCCATGCTAAAAACAGGACAATTAATGCTAGAATGATAGCAGTGGTCGTGAAAAGCGCGGAAAATACCTTCTTTTAAGGCGGCTGAACGAGACATGGCGGCGGTCGAAGGCGCTCGAAAATTTTTGTAGGCGCTCGTGAATTGGATCGTGAAGGAGGCGAGTTCTGGAGTTTTTGTGAATTTATAGAATGGGGGTCATTAATGGCACATCATAATGACAGCTATAAATTTAAATTCCGGCGGGCGTAATAAATTCTGCGGGCGAAATAAATTTTAGCGGCGGATCCAGAATATTCTTATACATGCCGGAATCGACGCTTTTATTCTCTGTACGGACGCCAGCACCAAGTTCAAAATTCTGTACCATGGAACAAGAGGAAGGAGAATAGACTAGTCATGGCATGTGAGTTTAAATGAGATAAGGACACTCGCAATATGGCATCGGAACGCTTTGCAGGACAACTTAATACTCACGGCACGCGATTTTAAATGGGACAATGACAGTCACAATACGGCATGGAAAGGCCACGCCAAAATTACCTGAATTTGAAATTCACAATAAATTCACCCAGCTACACGGCCACATTAGCCATTCATTGAAATTGGACTGGGGGAGGAGGCTTCTGAGGCGCTGAGGCATTTGAGGCGTTCAACCGAAAATGGAAGGCGATATTTTATATTTATAGGCATTTTGCTGGTGTTTCGACTACTGCGTGCTCTGAAGAGTGTAAGCAGGCAAGTTATACTATTAAAACTTTATTTTAATGGTATGGATGGTATAGCCCATCTATACCATTTTTAACTTCTGTTATATCAAATGAACGAGTTAGAGAGCAGAAGAGGCCCACATTTGTATACTATATTCTTTGTGAAGTAGTGTCTTGTTTGAAATGAATTTCAAAACATAAATATTAACCTGGCAAACCAGTCGAATCGTCAATTGTCTTCCAGAAAACAGAATTATCATCAATTCTTCACGTCTTTCAAACCCTGGCCGCATACCGATCGCGCTGGTGATCTTCGTCAGAGCAAACTGATACTAATTTAATGTCCGTTCCTTGAACAGGTCTGCTCATGTCCTCAGTTAAATCGCGACGGCGATCTTCATCAGCTTCCAACAAGTATATCTCAGCATTGTAGCAAACGTTGTTTTAGCATTGGAGCAAAGGTGTCTTAGCATTGGAGTGACATTGTACAAGCCCGACAGTCCTCAGTTAGATCGCGGCGGCGATCTTGAGCAAGCCTAGCTTTTCCTGCTATTCAACTTTTTCTTCACAAGAGCATTTAGTGCTTCGTATCATCGTATCGGTCTTGTCAATAAGGATGGTTGAATCAAGATCCATATTATTCAATGATGTCAAAGCTGGCGTGGGCAAAGTACATGGCTTCAACAAACATCACAACTTGCCCTTGCCTGGGGGCACCGTGGTAGTGTTTATGAATAAGATTGTGGATGGAAGCATACCTTTGCCATATCCGGAAGCCGAGATTTCAATGCTTGGAGATTCTCTTGGGAGTTTCATTTTATGGCCTGTTAATTGTATAGCGTCCCTTGCGCCCGAAGGTGACATATCGACTCCGCCAGCACAGTTAAAAAAAATTAACTGGCAGGTAATCGAAGACGAGGAAGGTCTATTCAAACAAACCTGTGGTGATAAAGGCATTTTAAGAGATGAGCTGGTGGAGAGGAACTGCATGCTGATGCATGACTGCTGCTATATGCCTTATGCACACGGGGTGATCATCTTCACTGATCCTAACCAGGCAGTTGGTGACATAAGGTTAGGGGAAGGCTTCTTGGCTGCCCCCGTGATGAAGATATGCAAGTGGAAGTTGCTAAGACTCGAAAGAGGTCTTATAGAATGGTGAATCGAACACCGCGAACATCTGCTACCGCATGTAAGGTTGATAAGAAGATCACTACGGCTTCTATTCTAGACTTCAAATCCACGATTTGCTGCATTCGCAGATGTTGTGCCACTTTCTCCACCTACGAGATCAAGTGCATGCGAAGTTCCTTTTGGAACATGAGTGCTGCGGACAGGACTACCTTTGCTTATAACATGCTTGACCTTTGCTCAGGAAATGGGCAGATTTGGAAGATGATGCTAAATAACAAACAAGTATGCTTGAAAGCATGGCACAAAGCTTACGACATTCCAATGTCAACTTTCTATAAGTGGCGTAAACTTTTCCTTGCTGGTCATAGAGTTGCTGAACATGGTAATACGGGCTCAAAGAAAACAAGGTCGGACACTCTAGCAGGAAATGCCCTACTGTCTATGTACATAGATGAGAATGCAGAGACGACACCCCACAGGTCGAAAATCACCAATGAAGGTATGAGAGCGAATGTGAAGAGGCTCCCTTCTGTCCTAACAAAGAAGGACATTCACCATGAGGTGGATGCTAGTGTTATGGAGATGACAGGCAAGCACATCTCCCCATCTTCATTCTTAGGTGGGTGGAAGTTACACCACCCAGAGGTTGCAATTGCGAAGAGGATAGCTTTCTCCAAGTGCAATAGTTGTATTGTAATAAAAGAGAAAATGGCTAAGACAAGAGATCCAATAGAGAGAAGAGAATTACAGATCGAAAGGAAGGCACACATGACAACCCAGATTTCTTGTAGGAGCTTGTATTGGTCGTGGAGAGCTTTATTGCATTGTGCTCCTGAGCAAGCTTTGACGATCATTCATGATAAGATGGATCAGAACAAGACAATGGTACCTAGATTGGAGAAGTTAGCCAAATCAGTGTGGAGAGGAGAAGGCTTGAAAGTAAGTGTGACTGGTGTACTGATGCATGGATCTTGGGTCCTTGAATCACATACTTAAAACCCTAGAGGATGCTTCTAGAGACAACTGGGGCCATTTAAGAGAAGTTGAGCGCCCTGATTGTGCATGGGGAGCAGCAGTCCTCAACACCATGGCATTGAGGACTAAGAAGGTCAATAGCATTGGACAAGAATTTATGGCCCCTCCTAGTGCTCCAGTTCACCCCAAACACCTACCCAGAAGGCTATATTTACAACTAGACAATTGCTCTGGCCAGAACAAGAACACATATCTCTTCTCCTACCTTTCTTATCTTGTCTGGCTGGGGTTTTTTGATCAGATACAACTTGGATTCATGATGGTCGGCCACACCCATGATGACATTGATGCATTGTTTGGAAATTACTCAACGTTATTGCGTAGATCGGATGCACTCACTGTTCCTGAACTAATGCAGCTATTTCAAGAATGTAGTACCAAAGCACCGGCGCCATACCTAGTCACTGAGGTTCCTGATTAGAAGTCATTTGTGAAAGGATACATTCCAGACAAGAAGGATCTCTTGGTTGGGCACCTGGAGCCCTTGCTCTTTAAATTTTGCATGAAAGATGGATGGCCACTCATGTATTACAAGATGAGGCCAGAGTATCGAGAATGGCTCCCTGACAATGGAATAAGAATGTGGAAGGCAGGTGCTGATGGTATGCCAATAATACCTATTGGAGCACCTAAGGCTGTGAAGCCATACAATAGCCTCAAAGATATGGGTGCCTTACGATCGTCCATTGCGAAGTACATGATGCATTGGGCAAACATATCTCATGGTGGTGTGAACTCATGGTCTAATGCCTACATGAACGAGGTTATTGACTACTGGTCGACTGTGATGCATGCACTTGGACAGGTCCCACCCAGGACCCAGGAAATTAGAGACTTCTGGCCTCTCACTAGACAGTCCGTGCTAATGGAGCCTGAGTCAGTAATGCTCGACGAGTACACAACACGTCCGCACTATGTCGAACCTGTAAAAGATAAACCACATAACGCAGTTAAAACATTCGACCCATACCAGGATGTCAAGAAAGGTATGCTCTTGCTCATTAGGCCAGGAGACTCATCTCCAACATGGATGGCCTTTGCTGAAGAGGACCCTGTACAAGACCCAACTCTTCCCCACTACGAAGAGGTGTCTGTGTCTTGGTGGGAGCCGATAGCAAGAAAAGGTACCACTTATACACAACAGTATATGGACTGCTGGCATAAAAGTGGAGGCCAAATCCGAATGATAGGCCTCGTTATCAGCATCTCAAAACCATAGACTATGGTTGGTCAGTCAAGGACAAGCCTCAGATGGTAGTGATACTGCAAGTGTAGCGGCTCAGTTACAGAAATTAATGGCCAAAGAGGCCTCAGAGGACGGAGAAGAAACTTGAGTCGACGAGGACAACTAAACAAGTTACTCAGGTTCGATACATCAAATAATATTCACTATGTTTATACATCCTTACATATTTCATATAAG
Source organism: Isoetes taiwanensis (assembly GCA_021234155.1). Lineage (NCBI taxonomy): Eukaryota > Viridiplantae > Streptophyta > Lycopodiopsida > Isoetales > Isoetaceae > Isoetes > Isoetes taiwanensis. The sequence goes on along the minus strand of JAJEKV010000110.1, from coordinate 1,613,142 downwards.
TGCTTATATCATTATATCCTTAATAGGTGCACAAATCATCACTGATTCACTCATCATCAACACCTGCTGAGGTGATGGCATTCAACTCAGATCTCGCGCTCAGGAATCCAAATAAAGTGGATCACAACACGAGTTAGCCCGAGGCTATGAATCTCAGGACCATTAGCTTTGGATTGCAGATAGGGATCAAGATGAACACCCTTTATTACACAACCAACAAGATCATTGTAGCTCATGGAGCACTTGATGGTTTCGATATGATCCGGACGAGTAGGCAAATAGGCCATGGGAGATGAATGACCTCTACCACCGAATGGAGCTGCTCTTATAGTCAAGTAAAATTATTGATGTGAATTATTGGTGTACATTGTAGCGCCATTATTGAGCATGTACAAGTATCATGTACACGTACAAGTATAATGCATAATTTGTATGGATATATGTATCATGCGACCTCGTGTATCTTCTAGATGGCATGCTTGAGCCTAGCTGGCATGCCTGAGCCACCTTGGCATGTTGGAGCCCACGTGGCACGTTTGAGCCTAGGTGGCATGTTAGAGCCTAGGTGGCATGTTTGAGCCACCTTGGCATGTTGGAGCCTAGGTGGCATGTTGGAGCCCACGTGGCATGTTGGAACCACCTTGGCATGTTTGAGCCACCTTGTCATGTTGGAGCCTAGGTGGCATCTTTGAACCACCTTGGCATGCCTGAGCCAGAAGATGGATCGGAGTGATCCAGGTCTGCAAAACTCAGACCTGCGTTTGCCCATGAAGTAACATCGAAAGCAATTCCTCCAAAATGTAATGATTCTGATCTGCGTTTGCTCATGAATTAACCTTGAAATGCCCATGAAATAACCTCGGAATATAAAAATCTGCTTCAAAAATTGGTCCCTTAAAAATGAATTCAATAAATGCCCCATACATCTTGGTCATTCTCCGAGTAATAATTACTTAGATAATGAAAACTTTAATATATTCAAATCTAATAAATACTAGTAATGGTGCCCGACGATGCCGGGCATAAGTATGGGTCTATTGTGTAGGCAATGATGTTGTAGATATATTTACAACACATATAGCAAAAATACCGATGCTAGGTGTATTGAAGTGTTGTAAACATGGCAATAATTTGTATTGTATTTGGTATTGGCTTGCAAAAGAATACTTGGTATAGATTGACAATAGCATATGCAACATATTACAAAAGTGGCATCTAGATTTTTTACTACAATTTTAAAGCCCCTTATTGGTATTTGAATAAATTTTTTGACTATTCAATGGTCAAATAGTTTTTGCATACATTCATTTAAGATGTGCATTTGATATTTTTTTTTATCAATGGGTAATGTTTTACTCAATGGTTGTTATGTAGGTTATTAAGTTGCAATGAACCCACTTCATTTATATAATGCAACCACCTTGCCTCAAATACTAATGTGCAAAAAAGGTTGAACAAATGCTGATGTAGTGACATAGTAGCATAGAACTCATAATTGTTGAAAGTTGGGTATTATGGGCAAAATGCACATCAGCGATGACTTCATTTGCTATTATGGGCAAAACTTTCATTCCAAATACAAAGAGAAACTCAGCATTCAATTCAATGTACCACTCTATTAGCTACTATGGGCAAAATGTCCATCCCAAATACAAAGAGAAGCTCGGCACTCGTGTTCAATGCCGAATTATGAATCCACCACTTTCTCTGTGTTAGTGCCCTCTCATAGACCAACTAAACTTGCATGTGAAACTGGATATGAAATGGAACAATTTTTAGTATACAAAAGATATGGATCTAAACAAATGGATTAATCATGCACATACAATATGAAAATGCCACCATAAGTGGAATACGTGTTTGGATCATGGATATTAGTCTGATACATTAAAATCAGCATGTTTATAGCCTTTGGCCATTATCTATCCTTATCTTTCTGCACCTTTGTTTCTGGAGCTTCAATATCATTCGCTATCTAATAAAGTTTTTTGTTTTATAACAAAATCTGGAATATAAACTCACGAAAAGAGAAAAGGTTGCTTATGTGCTGCAACAATACTATCGATATAGCATAGAACTTTCTCTCTCTCTTTGTCTTTGTTCAGCTTCTAACCTGCAAGAAAATCAATGTTTTTTTAACAATATTCATTGAAGTGTTCATGGACTTGAAATCACAATAAATGTCTTAAGTTGCTTACCCTCTAAGCCAAATACAGAGGAAATAAGTTCAAAACTTTAACAAACAATGGACAATTGTCCAGCTCCAAATATAATATACATCAGCTCATACCTCTGGATCTTCAAGTCTATGCCGCTTATTAATAAATTAAGGAAAATTAAGCTTACCTAATTGCTATTATTCTTGCAGTTAGTGCACAATAGCAATCATCTCTGTCTGAGCTACTACAATTTTATCTCCATGAAAGCCACTAAGTAAGGTACCTCATAGTGGTACGTGCTTCAACCTATTCTTAACATAGTTCACATGGACAATCGTCACTCAACATAGGCACATTTCGATTACACATAAAAGCCCTCTGAATATAGATCTGACAATGTCTCAAATCTTGAAAGCCTATACTACGTGGCAAAGTAATGAATTCACATCGGATTTCACACAATTCATATTGACAATCTATGGAGGACATTCATGACATACACTGGCACAAACCTGTGGGGCATTTTTTGATGCAAGCTGATCAGGGTCTATTTACATAGTCTGTAAGATGATTGATATCACTATGATCCAGCCTCTCATAATACGTCTACAAAAAACAATAAATTCGTTCATAGCAATATTAGACAGCATACAATTATTCTTCTACCTCTCCTCTGTAAACAGAAGATGCATATTCTTGCAGAAATGCCATTGTCTAGACATCTAAATAAGCTTCTTAAGTTGTCTAGATGTTATTGACCATCCACGGCAGTTGGATCAAAACTTAATTCAAATCATTGGAAATAAAAGATGCAGAACTTCCAGGCATCTTTAATATTGCCAGTCTGACTTTTTCGAACATCACTGAGATAAAGAAAATCTGTTGTATGGAATGCATCTGCGTTGTCTTGCTCTGCTAGATAACATCTAATCCATCTCACAACTAGATATCGTTATGGATTTGGGAGGCATATGGATTTTTTTTGGGCAATAGCCTAAATAGATGAAACCTTCTATTCGCATGAAACCATCACATACACAAATATTACTTCTGCAGTAGCCATGTTTTCTGCATATGCTAGTGTCTATGATGTTACTTTAAGATGATTAATCTATGCTATAAAGGCTGTCTGAGAGACACCCGCATAGTTAAAATCTACATCAAAGCCTTAACTCACATCGTTTCCCTATGAAGATTTCGATTAGAAAAAGGTGGATATGTCAGAATCTTATTTGATCATCTAGAATCAAATGCGAGGCCACCTCAGATCTTTATTTCAATGGCAAAAATATCACTGAATATCTGCAATGAATGTAAAGCGAAGATACAATCATCCAAAGTATGTCAAAATTTTGTTCGATCATCTAAAATCAAATGTTTTGCCACCTCAGATCAGAAGTAAAGATTTACCTTATATAGCTTATAGAAAAGAGCAGGTCATTCTCCTAGATGCTTCTTCACTAAAAGATCTGTGCATGAAAGACAAATCCATTAAACAAAGGCATTCCCTCAATTTGCGGAATGGATCCACATTTTTTGAATCTATCAAAAGAAAATATATCAGCTCACATTGATCTATGCAAACTTGTCCCTGAATCTATGAAATGAAAATATATCAAATCACACTGATCTATGCAAGCTGATTGCACTCTTTATCTTATCGTTAAATCATTAGAGGTCACATATGATCCACTTGAAAGCAACCCAACAGTCCTCCTTGTCAAAATATTACCTGGTTGGAGCGATGAGACCTGGGGCTGGAATAACCTTAGCATAACTGCAAGAAAATCCACGAAACTCCGCATAAAAATCCCGCCAGAGAAGCAGCTCATGTCTTTGCAATGGGAAAACCCCATGGATTTCGAATCTAGTCATTTCTTCTGCTCCAAAATATAAAACATAGGCAACAACGGAACCTCCTATGCTTCTTGAACGATGCCTTCTCAAGGGTCTTGCATGCATAGCATGCAACCTAGCCATGAAAGAAAGACATAAGGATTTGCATACAACCAAGGAGCACCTAGATTCTGCAGCTCACACACCGGATTGGCATTAGCAGTATGCTTGCTTACCTAAAACGAGACCAAAACATGGCTCTCATGCCGTGCCCATGCGGCCAAAAATTGGGGACGGATAGCTTGAGAGCCCTCCATAGTTGAATTTCGAAATCATGAAAAGCCACAGCCCGATTTTTGGAATACTGAAAAAAATTTCCGTCAGCAAAAACCCCACAACCTTAGAAAACTAACCTGGAAAAAAATTCTAAAAAGTTTCCCACTTGCCGGGAAAACTAAATTTAAACAATAGGTCCTTCAAGGATACTATGATAAGATTATATGTATTTTTAATTCTTGTTAATTTTTATAAAATTTTCAGTTTATCTTTAGATAAAAAGTATGATAGCTATCAAAGTTTAAAATTGATTTCTAGACTAAGTATTACTTTAATCTATTTAAAATTAATTTTTTCATCTAAGATGAACTTTATATGATTAAAATGTTATTATTTTAAGATTTAAGTTTATATGAAATGAATCAAATGATTATATTTATGTTTTAATTAAAAAAAATGAATAATAAACTATTCAATATTTGTTATTAAAACATAAACTTTATCTTTTAATTAATTTTAATCTAACACTTTTTTTAAAGTATTTTTAAAATGCTAAGAGTTTATAAATTGTGAAATTCTCATATAGTTTTAAGTCAATCACTTATCAAACCATCATATTTCATTTACAAATTATCCTGAAATGCATATTTTGGAGGGATTGCTTTCAAACGCAGATCTTCACGTATGCCCCACAGAAAGAATGGAGTGCTTTTCCAAGCGTTATCATTTCAACGCTTGGAAAAGCATTGCATTCTTTCTGTGGGGCATACGTGAAGATTAAAATGCAAAGAGGTATTTCAGTGAAGAAATATGAGAGTAAGCCTCGAAATCCCCAATATGCATGTGGCCACAAAGCTTTTAGGTCCAAAAGAAACAAACTTGTAAAAAAAAAGCTAGAGAAATGGTGGATAAAACAAGCGCAGTCGTGCAACCCAGAATGATGGACAAAACTGGTAAAGTTGTAAAAGTATTTTCTCCATAGGATAACGATGAAGATGAAGATGAGGTTGATGAAGATGAAGCTGATGGTATTGAGAATAAAGATAAAAATGAAGATGAAGCTGAAGTATTCCCTCCTGAGGATAACTATGATCGATGAAGATGAAGCTGATTCCAAGAACTAAACAGGTTGCATTTGTGTAAAATATGGCATATTCAATAAAGTCTGGACTTATTCAGATATAATAGACATGGATAACATTTTAAGATTATATATGATGTTTAATTCTTCCTGATTCTTATAATTTTTATAAGTTCTAATTATATAACTTTATTTTTAAATTTAAAGTATAATTGTTATAAAAGCATAAATTGTTTTCTATACTAATTTTTTCGCGTATCTATTTAGAATTAGATATTTCAAGAATATTAAATTTTAATTTTCACTGATTTCTTAACAAGTTTAAAATTTTTGAATCAGGATAATTTGTCAATGAAATATGATGGTTTGATAAGCGATTGACTTAAAACTATATGAGAATTTCACAATTTATAAACTCTTAGCATTTTAAAAATACTTAAAAAAAAGTGTTAGATTAAAATTAATTAAAAGATAAAGTTTATGTTTTAATAACAAATATTGAATAGTTTATTATTCATTTTTTTTAATTAAAACATTAATATAATCATTTGATTCATTTCATATAAACTTACATCTTAAAATAATAACATTTTAATCATATAAAGTCCATCTTAGATGAAAAATTTAATTTTAAATAGATTAAAGTTCATTGGTAGAATTTTTGATCCACTTTGAACTCGTTTTTCTCCATTATCCCAGTACCAAATCTGGCCAAGTTCTTTCCCACATGTTCCTACAATGTTTCTCTGATAGAATTTTCAAAAATCATGCAAAAAGGCCACAGATGTACAAAGGATATTCGGTGGTTGCTAAACCACCAGATTCCGGCCTATAAAACAAGATAAAATCATGTAAATATATAGTGAGTGAATAGCATTCGTACATAGGAGGTAGATTCAGTGATAATCAATCAGAGTAAGTATCATTGCTATAAAGCATGATTTAATTAATTGGAGAGAATAACACAATTTTGAGAATTTCAAGCACGGCTAATTTGCTCAAACACAAATACTTTCACCTACTTCTTAAGTCCAAGATACATGAGGTTGCATGATACATATATCCATACAAATTATGCATTATACTTGTACATGATAGGGTTTAGGGTTTAGGATTTCAGGGTCCAGGGTTGAGGGTTTAGGGTCTAGGGTTTAGGATTTATGAAAGCATAAAGCCGCGCCACATAGTAGAACCACCAGGGTTTAGGATTTATGAAATCATAAAGCCGCGCCACACAGTAGAACCACCATTAAGCAACACCGCCAACGGGCGGGGCTAGCCTAGGACTAGCGGGTGCATATAGCACTGTTGCACACAGTAGAACCACCATTAAGCAACACTGCCAACGTACGACTAGCGGGTGCATATACCACTGTTGCACCTAGCACTTGAACCCTCGTCTATGACAAAGGGAAGTACCTTAGGCAGGTTCTTGTAACCACAAAACCTCAAGCCGGGAGGTGGTAATGACATGTAACTCCATGCCCTTTCGTCCACTAGGGAACCATGGGCGGAGCAACTGGGCTTACCCATTACATGTGGTGGGCGGACGGAGAGGGCCTTTCCCATGCCAGACGACACATTTAGTGCTAAGGCTTTATGAAATCATAAAGCCGCGCCACACAGTAGAACAACCATTAAGCAACACTGCCAACGGGCGGGGCTAGCCTAGGACTAGCGGGTGCATATAGCACTGTTGCACCTAGGACTTGAACCCTTGTCTATAATAAAGGGAAGTACCTTAGGCAGATTCTTGTAACCACAAAACCTCAAGCCGGGAGGTGGTAATGGCATGTATACTCCATGCCCTTTTGCCCACTAGGGAACCATGGGCGGAGCAACTAGGCTTACCCATTACATGTGGTGCGTGTTGCCACACTCTACTATGGGCGGACGGGGAGGGCCTTTCCCATGCCAGACGACACACTTGAACCCTTGTCTATAATAAAGGGAAGTACCTTAGGCAGATTCTTGTAACCACAAAACCTCAAGCCGGGAGGTGGTAATGGCATGTATACTCCATGCCCTTTTGCCCACTAGGGAACCATGGGCGGAGCAACTGGGCTTACCCATTACATGTGGTGCGTGTTGCCACACTCTACTATGGGCGGACGGGGAGGGCCTTTCCCATGCCAGACGACACATTTAGTGCTAAGGTTTATGAAATCATAAAGCCGCGCCACACAGTAGAACAACCATTAAGCAACACCGCCAATGGGTGGGGCTAGTCTAGGACTAGCGGGTGCATATAGCACTGTTGCACCTAGGACTTGAACCCTCGTCTATGACGAAGGGAAGTACCTTAGGCAGGTTCTTGTAACCACAAAACCTCAAGCCAGGAGATGGTAATGGCATGTATACTCCATGCCAGACTTAGAGAGAAACATATTCTGACAGAAATTAAGGAGATTGAGATTCAGCAGATGACTGGAGCTAAGCTAAAAGCTGGTTTACAATGGTTTAAGTTTGGTAATAGGTGTTCGCACTTCTTTTTCAGGGCGGCTAAAAGGAGGAGGATGGCAACTTCTGTTAATTCTCTCATTCTCCCAGATGGCTCAGAGGTCTCTGACTCGATGCAGCTAAAGCAACATCTTCATAATCATTTTGCAGCATTCTTTGCTCGACATCACTTGCCTTTTCAGGAGGACATGCAATCTGATGTGTTGACTAAAGTGCGTTCTATTGTTTCAGCAGAGCAACATTCACTTTTGAAGACACATATCACTAGGGATGACCTTGGTGTAGCGGCCAACCTATTGGAAAAAGGAAAATGTCCAGGTCTTGATTTTTCCAGTAGAATTTTTTCAAGAGTATTGGGACTGGATTGGAGATGATATATATATATATATATATATATATATATATATATATATATATATATATATATATATATATAATGCGTTTTGTGAATTTAGAAGATACAGAAGTTTGGACAAAATTCTTAATACAAGTACCATTTCCCTTATCCCCAAGTGTAAAGAACAAAAGACCATTTCGGATTGGCGTCCTATAACCTTGCTCTCTACGGTGTATAAGATTTTTGCGAAAGCTCTGGCAGAAAAGCTTTGTGTTATTCTTGCTGAGTCGATATCTTCAACCCAAACAGGATTTTTGCCTAGAAGGTGTATTCTTGATAATGTTGCCACGGCATATGAAGGCATGTATTGGGCAAGGTTAAATGCCCATCGCATTGTATATCACAAACTTGACTTTGCGAAGGTATATGACAGTGTGGATTGGGGTTTTCTAGAGAAATGTTTATTGGCCTTAGGATTTGGTATCCCATTCACAAAAGATGTGATGAAGCTGCATACTTTTGCAAGATCTACAGTCCTTTTCCAGGAAGAGCCCTCTGCCATTTTTCCTGTTGGTAGAGGAGTTCGTCAAGGTTGTCCCTTGGCTCCATTGCTTTTTACAATAGTGGCAGAGGTGCTTTCACAATTGTTCTCTAGTGCTGTTCAGGATGATGTGATTAGGGGTCTACCTATAGAGAATGGCTCGCAAGAAATTATTAATCAATATGCAGATGATACCTTTCTTTCTTGATAGCAGAAGATGGCCAAGCTTCTGCTCGACACATTTTTCTTAGTCCCTGGAGTTTTGGTCGGTTGGCAAAAGTGTTCTGCGTTATGGACTCTAGATGATGAAGTCCCACCTTGTGTTCTTGCCTACCCCTGAAAGGTGTTGCCTCATGGAAAGGCAACCAAGATTTTTGGTATCCCTGTGTGTATTCTCGATTTCTGATGCTTGGGATGTCATAATAGAGCGGCTGCGGAGGCACCGTTTTTGGTGGGATACTGCTAAACTCTCTATGACTGGAAGAGTAACAGTTGCCAAGCATATCTTGAGTAACACGCATGTCTATTATTATGGCTTCTGCCATTCTTGCTCCCCAATCAAAGTTTCAGGAAATTGTGGGTGTTATTAGAAACTTTATTTGGGGTGGAAATGAAGCAGGGCTTGTGGTAAAGATTGCATGATCTAAGTGAATAAATCCTAAGTTTGCTGGAGGTTTGGGCATGATTGATATCCATTTGCAGAGTACAGTTTTGATCTCAAAATTCATTTGGAGGCTTCTCTTGGGTAAGGATGATTCTCCTGGGTTACGACTTATTGCACAGGCTCTTACCCATTCTATTCCTTTTGGTAAAGTCACACTTAAATCTGTTCTTCCATGGAGTCTACTTTAGTTGCGACCTTATCATAATGCTTCTCCATTTTTAAAGGGATTCTTAGATTCCTGGCAAACAGTTAAAACATTATTTCACATCAGTCCAATATTATGCTCAATTGAATGCTCCTTGTTGGTCGATCCCCCTGGAAGAGAATGCACCACTTTGTGCTATAGTGCACCCCATTGACTCAACGACGTTGGAAAATGGCAGGAATCTTCAGAATTGTAGCATGGTATGATTCAGACTAGCTGCGGTCATGGGAGGCGTTTCAGCTAAAGTTCCAGTTGAAATCATGGATGTTAGGATGGAGTATCGAATTGGAAAATCTACCCAACATCTATCACTATTTGGGGATGAACTAGGAGTGAAATATAAGTTTATAAATTGAATTGACTTGAATTGAACTGTATTGTCTTCTATAATCCATGGAGACCAGGAAGCCTACGGGACCCAAAACAAGTAAACAAAGAATCTACCAACTACTTTTCAAAATTAAAGAACCTCTGCAGTGAAGGGTTTTGTGGGAAGACCTTAGCAATAAGAAACCTAGAGGACCCAATACATGAAAGAATATAACAGGCTTATTAATGACCAGGATTTAAAACCCCCTGCTTCAAATGATTCTGAAGGGAAAAACCCTAGTAGTAATAAGCTCGCTAATAAAATGTACTTGTACATGATAGTGTAGTCATGGATACAATTGAGCTCACATGTCGTGGACCTTCTGGATATATGATGCTAGGGCCATTACTGAAGGCGTCTGCAACATTACAAGTACGGTTGAACAATATAAAAGTGGTGAAAAGGAATGTCGATTGATTTTCTCAATTAGCTTGAGTTTGCATGAACTAGAAAGTGAAATGGAAAGGAGGCAAAATATGAAAAGGAATGCATTTTTGTCCATGTTGCGCTAGGAGGAGGAAGGGGGGCGGAAAGGTGCATGGACACAAATCTAACCTACTTTGCATGTCCTCATGAGGGCTCAAATTCAAGAGCATATGGAATTCAGTCGTAATCAATTGGGATATCCTTAATATTCAATGTAGAGAAGAAAGAGAATGAGATCATTATTTCTACATCTACAACTCGATCTTCCATGACCATTCCATCCTAAAGAGATCATCCGTCCTTAAAGAGAGTGTTTCTACAAGAAAGAGATCATCCATCTACTTAGTGCCTGATCATACCGGCGCTGGAACAACTTGATCATGGTACAATGTCCTTTCTATGATCAAGACTTCAACGCAACTCTTTCCTTCCTCAGACGCTTAGGCAATGAAGTTATGAAAGTTGATCCTTCTCCCTTATCTTCTCCCACACAATGGTCTAGTTCTCCATGCTGGACCACTACAATTTCTAGCATTCAACGTTCATTAATAATAAATGCTCCTAAGTCCTTTTTACAGTCAAGTGGTGAGTTGCCTTAAGCTAGAATTTTAGGCAAGGTTAGTATCTAGTCCATAACTTTGAGCTTACATTGTTTGAGGATAAATCCATAATTTTGGTTAGTACATGGAGATGTATCTCTTTTGCCCATATATATTATATAGGTATACATATAGCAAACGACAAGTAAACGAAGCTCATGGTGCTTCAACGTCAACACGAGCTTCTTATTTTCTACCTTTGCTCTAGGCTTTAATGCCAGCACTATTTACGAAGTATGCAATTGCAAGGGTTGCAATCTGTTAGCTAGGTCTTATGAGAGATCAAGGGTTTCTAACATATTATTTGATCAGGGATCAACCTGGTGAAGAAAGAAGAAGAAGGCATTTTTAACACCCACTAAAGACCAACTGGTCTATGAGGCGCACATATCACACCAACAATGATATAAGAGTTTTGCATCCATTGAGTTTATATGACCTCATTCACTTTCTTGCATGGACTCAAATCCAACTTGCATTGCACATCCTCATGAGGGTTCGAATTCAAGACCGTATAGAAGTCCCACTGCCATGGAATGGGATATCCTTAATATTCGATGGAGAGAAGAAAGAGAAGGAGATCATTATTTCTACATCCACAACCATTCCGTCCTTAAAGTGTATCATAACTTATTTGCATGATGTCATGTTTGCATGTGCTTTGATGGGTAAACTCAAACAAAGTATGATTTTTGTTTCCTTTATTGTTGTTTTTCTTGAAAACATTGACGGGTTGTCATAAGATATTATTACGCGTTATACCAAGGGCAACGAGGAAAACACATAGACATTGTACTAATGCTATTTAATGTACTCAATTAATATACTCATTTGCGACATCTGAATGAGAAGAGGGCATCAGTTAGCATGAGAATATTGTAGAGTTTTCACGTGGTTAATAGATGACTGACTAGTTTGGTACAGAGCAATCAAGCTAGAATCCCAAGTGGAGGACATAAGAGTGTGAACTGATGAATTTAATATATGAAAAAGAATGGTCTCAGACTCGAGATCCCTTCACCTTCAAGATACAGGCTCACAGAGATATCTTGTGATGTAAGTAGACAAATATAAACAAGATATCCCTTCAAATATGCATGAGGATCCACCTAATGAGCAGTTGTTTTGTCTGCAAAAGATCACACTGTTGGCTACAAGAAACGGTAGAGTAATGCGAAGTATGTAATTTGTCCATGTATGAAAGAACATATTGGATAACGTGATCATATAAAATATGGTTGATATTGGGTACCTGATGTGGCTTTATTTTTTGACTTTTGAAAACCTGACAAAGACTAAAGCAAAGCACTTTTTGAAATATGAACGGAATGTGTCGAAGCCTCTTTGTAGTTTTTCTTGCGTCTTCCAATTTACTTTATTACCAAGGTATATAAAACTGCTGACGTGGAATCATCTGGCATGTCAAACCAGCGACGGAGGAGATGACACGTGAACGCATATGATTGGCCCACGTTATGTCCCAACATTTAATGCGTCTCAGCAAAGCTACCTGAGATCAAAATAGTATTAATTAAAGATAAATTAAAATAAAAGGTAATTATGAATCCGGCAGTACATATCACGGGGGGACAGATGGGACGTTTAGTTGAGACACTGTCAAGATTTTACGACACACCAGAATTTTGGGACACAAGGCTTAACTGCCGGAGCTTTGGCTATGGCGGACATTGGACTGTTTTAACGGTCTTTAGCCCATTCCGGCGGGTCCAGGATTTACTGTTCGGATTTGAAGACGCTACGTTGTCGTCTTGCGTCTTATGAGCTTGACAGCTGAAGTTTTGGCGCCCAGCCTCGCCATTCAAAGCTGGTACGTCCGTACTTGGCAGAGGAGGTGTGCATTGCCTTCGGACCGGACCTCTGCATCTATTCATGGGAATGTGTACAGTTGCAAGCGTTTATTTTGCTGCGATTTAAGAGCTTGTAGCTTTGGAAACGGGAATTCTGGTGTAGTAAGTTAAGTAGTAGAATAGAAGCAGAAAGCTTTGATTGGAACCTGTTAGTATGATGGAAGTTTGCGTGAAAAGGAATCAATCTGCTGAGCTGCAGAGAATATCTATGATGCAAGTTCTCGAGGAAAAAGCTCGTTTTGACGAGATTAAAAGAGCTGCAAAACCCAATGTCTCTGCAGAGCAAAACAGAATGGGAGGATCAGATGAAGGAAGTGGTCGGTCTACAATATCCCTTCCAGTGTATGAGGATTTTTCAGCCACTGGAGACGAACTTGGAGCCCAGAGTTCTGAATGCAGTTCTAGTAGCTCTGCGGAAAAACTTGTATCTGCCAGAAATGGGATCTATGAGAATGAGATAGAAGGTTATTACTGGGACTTTACTAGTCCGAAGCTATTGGGCTCTACAGAGCAGCATTATATCGGTCCAAGTCCAAAAAAGCCACCCGGAGTAGGACCTTCTTCACGTCTTACAGAACATCGTGGTCCTCCAAGAGCTTATAAGCCTCCTCTCTACAATGTTGATCATCAAAAACAAGATATTGATCATCAAAAACAGGATTTTGATCATCAAAGTACCGAGTCTAGAATATCTGGTACAAGCGTGGGCACTCTACGATTTGACAAAAATGTAAATACTCCTCAGTCTGGCATAACAAGATTTCCTTTGGTTTCGTGCACAAAGGGCTTGATCGGGCATGGGAAGGTTTCCGATTCGGGTACTTGCTCTAGTGCCAAGGACTCAGAATCAGAATCGATGCAAGAGTATAAGAGTGCAGCGGATCAATTCAGCGAGCTCGATATGTCAAGTTCTGCAAAAAGTAGCCTGCAACTTGATCTGTATCCTGCTCTTCTCAGTGCCAGCAAACCTTGCCAAAAATCGGGGAACCAGTCGTCTAGGTCGATTAGTAACCGTTCCTTCAGGGCTGTTCCTGCATTTCCTTATATCGAGGAGGATGACTGCAAGGTAGATTGCCAACTCATCTCTTTACCTATACGATGGTTAATAGAATAAGTAATCTAGATTTTCTATTGCCTATGGAGACCTTACATGGACTTGTTGAAGATGAAACAGATAGAATGTATTATTAGTCTCTAGATTGACATGTTCAATATGTGCAGGAGGGCTCTACTCCTAATTGTAATTTGGGGAAAGGAGATTTAAAACCTAGTGCACCTTCATTTGAGGCCGCAACCAATGCTTTCCAAGTGGAGAGTCAATCTAAGCTAAGCTTGCTTCCCAAACCAAGAGGCCAATTGTTTGACTTTGATGCTATCGGAGCACAGCAAAAGCACTATAGCATGCTTTTAGACCAGAATGCCAGGTTCTCATCTTGCACATGGTTCCTTTTAGATGTTTGTAATGAAAATGTAGTTTTCGTCTTGTTTACAAGGGATTCCGTTAATATACTGAAGGTGGAGCTTACAGATTAAGGTGGTCAACCTGCCAAGATTTGTGGCAGGCTGTTATTGCATACATTGGTTGTGTGCGCCTCTGCCTTCGTGCATCTGCGAGAGGTCTTTTGAAGGCCCCAGAGTTTCTTTTGAATGACTGTTCAATACTCCGTAAGAGCTTTGGGTACTTGAATCCTACCTTCATTTCCATATTTTCTTATCCATGTATTGCAAGAAATTATTGACTTACAGAATTTTAGCTACTTCATTTTGGGGCACTGTTAGTTTGGTATGTAACTTGTAGGCATCAGGTTTTGTAGCAGAGGTGATCTAAAAAATGATCTTTAACTGAGATGGGCAGATTGGACCAGGTTCTTCTACAGCCCAGAGGAGAGGAAAGGAAGAGAATGCCTATGGATGAGGTTGCTGCTCTTGATATGGCCACTGGTTCTAGAATACACTTTGGTCAGGTCAAAGTGCAAGGTGAGATGCGCTTTTCTTATTATTAACCCTATCCCTTACAATGATACAAGCAAGAATCGTCAATCACTATTTAGAGCTCAGAGGCTTCCTGATCAATATTATAAACCTAAAGGATAATTGTCACATGTCTATGTGTGAAACAACTGTCTTGAACATATCTGAACTTTCCATTGCACAATGGATTTTCTTGAACATGTTTGGCGTTCTTTAATTAGTACAGAAGCAAATATGGGCTTATGGCTAACTTTGTTGTTCAATTATGAATGTTTGTGCTTGTCACGTATCCAGTTTGTAAGCTGAAGATTTATAAAGGATGCGAATCATTTTCAAGGAGTTCACTTTTTGGCAAAGCACATTTTGTTCAGCCTCAAGCTCATAGAAAGCGTGGTCATGTTAAACTGGCTTGGACTGCTTTGAAAACTATTGGCACAACGGTGCGGGCATCTTCGAAACAGCTACTACAGAGCTGTAATGCTGCAGAAGCTAGTAGCCCTAATCCTATGTCTTCTAGTCCAAGTATTAGAAAACGGAGGACTCCTTTCTGTCAAAAAATGTTTGTGAAAGGTTAGTCTTCAAATCGAATTTATATAAAATGCTACATTCTCCAGCATTGAGATGACTAAAGTTGATCGTTTAAGCATAGATTAATGACTACAAGTGGTCCCTTTTCAGAGAATTTCTCATGCATGGTGAATTTAAAGAGTTTAACTGATGGAAAAGCGACTCCTCTGCAGCCAGGTTCTTCCCATGCAGCTACCTTGTAAGTGGAGAGGTTAGACATCGCTTTGATATATACATTAATATAGGGATATGTTTGGTTGGCTAAAAGTGGCAAAATGAGGAACAACGACTGCCTGACATGCTTCGAGTACTGCAAATAAAAATTCAAACCAGTGGAAGGGAGGGAACTTAGGTTGGGCTGTTAGGAATTTACGTGAACTTATGTCAGCAGGGAGATTGTAGCAATAGAATAATTTCCTTGATAGCTACAAAAAATACTTTCAATGCAATATTTGTCGTCTGCCAATAGCTTTTGTATTTGACAGATTGACTATAAATTTACATTTGAGTTTGCAATTTATAGATCTTTACAGTCTTTTGCAGCACTCCAATGATGAGGTTGTGCTAGAGATATATAACTCAAGCAAAATTTTGTGTGGCCAAACAACCATCCAGCTTGCTGCGAGTTGTGTAAATGTGGTAAGTCCGTAATTTTTGTGCATTGTATCTTGTGTACCTTGAACGCACGAGATTCCCGCTTTTCTTTTCTCTTCAGATGGCTCTTTCATAGACATCCATTAATGCCTAAAAGTCGTAAAAGAAGTCAATCTGACTTCTAATTACATGCATGGTATAAACTGCAGTTAAATCAGCCATGTTGGTGGCCTGTCTTTAGCATTCATACAAATGAGTACATTGGACGTGTTCAGCTTATGATAACGTGCAAGGAGACATCTAGTGATGTTGATTCTGAAAAGGTTAATTAAAGGCCCTTTATGACTTTCTTGGAGATACGGACAGCTTTAACATATGATTATGTTTCCACAGTGGCACTGCATTAGAGGATCAATAGCCTATGATTTAGTTCTTGAAGTTGCTCTAAAGGCTCAGCGATTTGGCAAGCGGAATGTTTGTTTGCATGGGCCATGGCTGTGGCTTCTTTCTGAATTTGTTCAATGTTACGGAGTGTCAACCGCTTATGCAAATTTAAGGTGTCTGCAACTATCCAAATTTCATGTGCCCATGTCCTTTTGAAGGTCTCCAGCAACATATTAAGAATAACTTGTATCTATCAGGTATATGACATGCATCATGCAAGTGGCTACTCCAACCAGAGACTGCTTGATGGTTATTCGTGAACTGCTTCGTGCCGTCGTTAAAGATCGGGACAATAACAATCTTGATGAACGAGAGGTACCTGCCATTTGTTGTTGTAATCAGAATTTTGGTTCTTGTCTCTTCTTTATAAGAGCTCAACCAGCTCATTGGACCTGTACAGAAAAAAGAAAATCACGTTAAATAACAGTGACATCATATGTATTCTCCATTCTCTGGATGTTTTTCTCTGTGCTTTAGATCAGCAAAGGAAGTGAGGTGATGCAAGTAGTTCATGCAGTAAATCCCTGTAATTTCAACTAAAGGTATCATATGCTAAGAAAAAGATTAATAGCTGCCACATTAAATAGTGTGATAGGAGTAGTTGTACACGGCATTATTTTATCTGTGTCTAAATGGACCTTGTATTATGCATTTTGCCAAACACTTGTATAAGACGGCAAATATTTTGATTTTAAGCTAAAACATGCACGCGTACTTGTAATAGCCATCATATAAAAACTACATGTTCTGTGGCAAATTGAAGAAATTAGAAGTGAGCTTTAGATGTAAATCAGTTATTCCTCCAATAGCCGTCTAAAAAATTCTACTGAGATTGGTAATGTCATCGTTCTGGTTTGAACAGATGCAGATACTGGCATCAGTGGAATGTCAAGTAAAGCGTTTGCTGGTTAATGTATTTGAAAATTACAAGGTCCTGGATGAGTCATCAGAGTCAGGATTATCAGGGACATCTTCACCAATCATTGGTAGTGTGGTGTCTGTGCTGAGCCATGCATTTGAACTTTTCTCTATGCTATATGATATATCATCAGAAGGGAAGCAGGTCCTTGAAAGCTATTTTCAGGCAAGTACATGCTACTTGATAATATTATTATTATTATTTTTTTTTTTTTTTGAAGGAACGGACACACCACACTTGTACTCATCCACTTTTCCCACCCAATGGTATTTATTAAGGAATGTTTCTGTCATGTATATCAGAACCGCCAAAATTAGTTTGCTAAGAAATTGCATACGTTCTATACTGGTATACCCTCTGATTTGGAATTATCATGGATTTGGATGGAATGACTTACAAAGTTTTCATGCTGGTTTCTTGATCATCCAATATATTGTCCATCTAAAATTCTAGCTGCAATTGTCATTCACATACATTTATGCTAAATAAGTTCCTTCGGAATCCTGTTAAAGAGGCTTTCGATACATTTACTAATTAAGTTTATGACTGGTTGCTATGTAACTGTCATTGAGTGTTTTTCTTCACTAAGACTAGCTCCTTGGCTTCAGAATGCAGTGAATAAGCGCTGCAAACAACATATCTCGGAGACAGATGAACTAATAGGAATCAATAAGCAAGACCACCTAATTGACGCTGCAAGCTTTGCCACATCGTATCGAAAGATGAAAATACTATGCACACAGCTCAAGCAAGAAATGCATTATGATCTTCAGATTCAAGAATCGCTCAATTTACCATGGTGTGTTATTCTCTGTGGTACAAAAAGGATTAGGACTTAATTACAGGTCTAGACTTCAATTTTCAAGTGCACAGGGGAGCCTGTTATATTAGTGCAAATTTAGCCTGAGTCAAGTACTTTGGGGACTTGTTTTCTACAACATCTTTCTTTATATTGATGTAAGTTGCAATGCCTTAAATGTTGTTTTGTTGGTTTGCTTCAGCTCTATCAATTTGGTGAACTTAGGAGCTAAAATTTATGGGGAGAACTTTTTTCAAAGGCTTGGTGATTTCTTGAAATATTGTCCTCCGGCTAGCCCATGTGTTCCAGTTGTGGATCTTCTGACATCTGCAGCAGATCTTCAGAAGAACTTAATTAATTGTGGTTTCAGGTGAGATTTCTCAATACCTTGTTTAGTATATCTGTCCTCGCTGTGGATTAGTTGACATGCTTCTTTTGTTCACAGCAATCTGATTAATTTAAGACATCTTCCCATTCTTTTAAGTCCCTTCATAAAAAGTGTGTTAAGACCACAGGCTGCAAATAAACTAACAAGAATTGGAATCTGAATTTACATCGCTTATTTGCAATTTAAAAAAAAATATTTGCAGGGCTATCTTCCTTTTATCAAATGACGAATTAGATTCATATTTTTCCTATTCTCCAAATACTGCTCCTATGTTTACATTAGGTGCATGCATTGGGGAAGTGCAACCTGAAGTTTTCTGGAAAATGGAATTATTGAATTTATGTAATTATAGGTCAGGGAATGATGAAATGGTGAAGGACGTTTTCCACTCGTATGTTGTCTCCTGGATAGAAAACAAGCGTGTTCAAATGTTAGGGCTTTGCAGAGTTGATAAGGTAAGGAACCATTAATCAGGATATAATTGTAGATCTTTATCTTAGTACATAATTCACGAAGTGCTTGCAGATACGGCCTGCTCAGCTTCCTACAGATCGAGGAATTGCAATTTTTGTTGAAGAGATCTGCAGAATAGTCAGTGAGACATTTACCGAACTCGATGTGGTTATTCACCTCTGGCCAGAACATGTGACATCCTTGGAAACTGTATGCTGTTTTTCATCTCCATTAGTCTGACTCCTTGGGTTCAAAGATGCTGTTTTATCTCTGGCTTCCTGGACAAGCGTTTGATTCTTTTGCTGGTCTGTTATAGGTGGTAGTCGAAGTTGAAAGGGCAGCCATATCAGCATTAGAAAGATATTATGCAAATGATCTCAGACCTCTGAAGGATGCTTTAATAACAAGGGCATTTTTCCTGCAATACGTCCACAAAATAACGGGAAAACATTTTTCCTCCTTTTATACAGTATCAAATCAAGTAATCTTGACTAGCCTTTCACTGTTAATTTCTTGAATATTTTAAGCAATTTATTTTACCAAGTTTCTTCTTGAATTTTCAGCAAGGTATTGTCTTAAACACAATGAACTGTCTTCTTGACAAACTGCAACCGCTGACAGAGATGAAGTTCAGAACTTGGGGGCAATTATTGCCACCAGAGTATTCAAATTATGTGGTCGGAGAGCAGCTGAGGGATGTTACAATAACAGTTCTGGCAAAGTATAAGTCCTACATTACTGCCATTGTTAAGAAGCTGAGCGACAATGTAAGCCTAGCTTAAGAAACAGATTTCTAACAATTTGAACAAAATATTGGTGATCCTACTGTGCAATGCCTCCTTACTCTGAACCTGTCTGATGATTCCCAATCATGCAGACAAAGATCCAGCCTGCAACTAAAATGGAGAGAATACTTATTGAGGTGCGTCAAGCGAAAGGGGAGATAGAAGTCCAGCAGTTACTGCTACCGCTTCGAGCACAACTTATGCAAACAATTTCGATGTTAAATGAAGTATTCGTGTCTCCAGTATTTGTCGCAGTTTGTCGTGCTTATTGGGACCACCTAGCTCAGGTACTGCAATGCTGTTTACATTATGTAAGTGCCGTTTCAGCATTTAGTATTGTTCTCTTCTATGTGCAGGAAGTGTTCAATTACTTTATGAACTGGAAAGATGATAAATCTACATGTCGAGGCCCGTATTACTTATTACAGGTGAAGTTCAGTACTCTTAATACTTTCAGGTAGATGAGATACCTTGGCACCTTTCTGACTGTGTTCTGTCGTGTTTGCGCTAGATGTTTGAGGATATGTTTGCTTCTGAGATGAAAGTTCTACAAGGTAAGGCTTTGCAACAAAGGGACATAGAACCGCCTCCATATGCAGTAGAAGCACAATCTTTAATTTTAAGAGGACTCTCTGATGGACGGTCATCAAATTACCTATGTTATCACTGATCCTGCAATAGGAGCATGCATGCTGGAGTCATTACTTCAAAGACAAAATCTCATTGTCTAGAAGGTATAGCTGTCAACTGCTGCACCCAAAGGGAGTCCATAATCAGCCTAACAACAGGAGCTCCTTGATGTTGGGCTTGATGTGTACAGTAATACTAATTATTGCCATTAGTTCAGAAAGCAAATTTGTGCAGTCTGCCCACTGCAACAAATTTTGCTGGTTGTAACCTCAAGTAGTTCCTGGTTAAAGAGAAGATTATGCGTTGAAATAGCCAGACATGTACGATTGCATACCACACTTCAATAACAAGTAAAAAAATTTCTCAAGCTTGAGAGCCTGTGCAGCAATCGATCTTCAAACAGAAAAAAAAAAAATTGTGTTCGACACCTTTGACTGTACAGAAGACATAACTTGCCAAGGTGCTGAACTCAACGACTAGAACTAAGAAGACTTCTTTCACTGTCTTCTTTGTTAGTTATCAACTATAATAAAGTCCATGCCAGCCATTCAACTAATGAATGCTAAACTGTTTGGATTTGCAGCATATTCAAACTCGATCAATCTTGTTCTTCTGACTTTCCAACTAAAAATAGTGTGGCATTTATGTGCTTTAAGGATGGTATGGAAGTGAAACTTCCAGACAAATTCTTCCTTGAAAATTACGAAGACAAACAGAAGAAACAAAACCCAATTTGCTCTTTTTTATCTCAAGTTCCAGATGTTGAAAGAGATCCTTGGGTAGGGTTGTTGTAATGCAGCTTTTGAGCTTTCTGAATCAGGGTAAATGTCTTTTCTTCATCTTGTCCTTTATGAAATTTGAATGCCAAGGATTGGTTTGTGTGTAACAAATCAAGGCAGGTTGAGCAGGGCACATGGCAACAGACCTGTCACCTTTAAAAGTGATACCTGGCAATTTTGTTGAAAATATATAAATCATAGACACTAACACCTCTGATCCCATTCATGTCCAAATCAATTCTTGCAGATACCTGGCTTCACCAAATAAGACGTCTCAATCATAAGTGTTTTCTATAGCATCACATCTTAGTAGATGCTTGCCTTGAGAAATAGTGCTTAATACATCTCATTAGTCAGAAACCACGCTCATTTTTATTTTCTGCGTTCTATTCAAAAGATATATCCGTTTATCATTCCCATTCCCGTACGTCTGAACCGGCATTGAGCTTGACGGATCCATCAGATGTGTCTGCGCTACACAGCTTCTTGAAAGGAATAGGAAATGCTGATGTGCTAAAATGGACTGGTGACGACGAACCTTGTTGAGGAAAATATAATCATGTAAAATGCTTAGATAACTCTGATGATAATATTTGTTATGGCCATTGGTTACGAGAGTCATTTTCGAAAGATACACGTAATGCCACTGTTTATTGTTTGTAAAACTATACGCCTATTGAGGGGAATATGTCCTATGATTGAACGTGATACGCCATTGATAGTTTCAAAGAAGTGTTCAGATTATGGTCAACATAATACTTGAGTAGGTAAAACTTTTGCGTTACCAGGGTTTATTAGATAACTGAAAATTTGTGATTTGTTCCTTTGGTTTCAATTATTTTTCTTTGTTCTCGCAATTTGTTTTCTCCTAATTTAGCTGGCTTTGGAGAGCAAACATTATTAATAAGGGAGGGTGCCACCACTTAAGTGCAATTATTTTATTAGTATGATGGGTTTAATCTTCTTTTAAACCTTCATTTTGATACGTCATAATGAAACCTGAGAGTTTATATGATACCAAACTTTAGTCTTTTGACAAATTGAAAGTTTGCTATAAAGATTCTAAGTTGTAAGGTTATTTTGCTCTCCAATGAATCTCCAAATGCTCATACTTGATATTCGTTAGCCCACATGTCCAACAATAGACCGTAAACCATCGGAAGGCAAAATTCCTCGATTTTTTGATGTTTACTTAAAATAGATAGTTTTTGCCTTGGAGTTTCTCGATGGCGCTGTTTAGAGTGTCGCCATAAATTTATTTGCAGCTGTATTACACATTCATTTAACACTTGCTTTGTGGATTTACAACACTACACTGAAAACATATTCTATTCACTGAAAACATATTTTCAAAGGGGAGTCGAGAAAATATCTATGCCATAGCTCCAAAGCTTGGATGAAAAGGAAGAGCTTCGGCCGCTTCTACTTCTATACACAGAAAAGATCGACATCCTAACACCCATGGCCGACATTTGTTTTGCTTCCTAAAGAACATAGAACTAAAAATCAGATTCTTAAATGCATATGCACAAGTTGCACTCAGTTCCTGATTCCACAAGGCAAGAATCATGGCCGTATACAAAAAAAACCTTGCTCGAATTTTAGTATCGGAGCTTACTTGTATGCCAGAATCAGAGCCTACTTGGCCCTACAAAAAAAACCACTACTCTGATGCCTGAACTAGAGTTTGTCAAATGCCGAAACCATAGTCTACTTGCAAAAACAGAGCCTGTTTGCAGAAAGAGAAGCAGGACTGCACTGAGTTTTCAATTTTTTGAAAGCTAAGGGTCACAGCTTGCTTGTAAGGTCTTTGAACTGTCGACCTCCAACAGCTCCAAGAACTCAGGTAAACAAGCAATGCAAAAACTGAAAGTTTGCAGATAGAAACAATGTCTCTAAACAAGGTATCTAAACTCCAGAAATGAGCAAGCCCCGCCGTTAGAACTCCAAAAAACTCCACAACTTACTAGAGACGACCAAAACCTGTGCCAAATCTACCAAGAACTCGCTCAATCTGACCTGCGACAACTCAAAAAACTAGGGACAAGCGCGTCGATGACGATGAAGATCGCCATTGCTAAAGCTCGACTGTTTGCCATAGCTGAGCACGAGAGGAAGGAAAAAAGTGACGACAGAGGAGAAAAAAAATCCGGCCTGAACTAGCATACACTAGACCAACATCTACCTCAGTCAATCCCTTGGTAGTATTATCATCTTACATCTAAACTAAGCAAGTCAGTCTAGATTAGTATCTCTTTTCCCAAAGCCTAAGTAATTTAACATGAAGACCATTATTTACTAACCAAAAGTCATAAGAAGTAAATCATTTGCTACAGCATCAAACTTGAATTTTGTGAAATTACAAAGATCGTGAATTCTATGTTCTAATGCTCAAAAATAAAGCCCATAACTTGACTTGAGCAAGCGCAACTATTAAGCCATTCAAATAGAAATACAACTGAAAAGATGGGCATAAAAATAATCCTTGCACTTATCAATGTAAAGGCATAGCAGCCTTAAGTGTTGGACTACTAAAACTCCATGGTTCAAGGCTACAAAATTCCAAAAATCTTCATCATTAATCGCTCCAAGGCTCAGCCAATCTCCATTTCCATATTCCATTCTCTTTCAAGCTAAAGAAAACCCTAAACAGCAAAAAGGACAGAATAGGAGGAGAGAGCCCATACCTGCAACCAATCATGCAAATGTTAACAGTAACCCTGGTAATGATGCAAGGGCCAAAAGGTACATTGGTTCTCTCAGTTTATAACTGATCACCAATTGTATCCTTTTGCCCTGAGCAAACATTAATAAGAAAGATAAATAGAATCATTTCATAGTATAAAATCATAGTATAAAATTAGGCTTATAGCATAAATACAATATAAAATAATAAGCCTTATAGCTTAATTCCATGTACATTTTATAGTTTGACACAACTGTCATTTGACAATTTTATATTCATCATTTAAAGCATGCCAACTATGCAAGGCAATAGAAATACTTCGTACGGACAGTCTAAGATCAGGTTTGAATATTTCTGTTCCTAGTAGAATACACTCGAATAAAGTGCTATATCAAAGCTTGAAGCCTCATTTTGTCTTCAAAATTCGAGAATCAAATTACTGTCTAGGATGGCATTAAGTCCTTTCATAACATCCGACTAGTATTCATATAATAGCAAAGTCAACCTAAACATTTAGCGTTGAGAAAGCATATAGCTACTTTAAGTGAATATCTTGAAACAACATGTGCATTTCCTATTTGGATATAGAATCATAGGCAAATAACATAGATTTGCTATGTCGATTTAGAATTGTAAACAGACCTGTTTGGTAGAAGTTGTTCCATTCCTTCCAGGTTTTTGTGGAACCGAATGCCCATTTCCTTCTTACAGGGACAAACCTTGTTTTTCTTTTCTATCCATCCAGCATCCACTTTGCATCAGATGCACAAGATTAGAGAAGTATAATGCCTAACCTCATTATGTAGCCAGGTCTATCATTAAACTTGAGAAACAAGCTATTCATGTTTACTCTGTTAAGAATAAAAGCCATAAATAAAAGAATTGATGGTTAATGGAGTTGCAACATCACCTAATAATAGGTCGATTTGCTAGCCTAGAGACATGTGCATTGATTATTTTCTTGAATAAAGATCAAGAATCAGGTACTGCTATAGATGCCCAAGACATGCCATATCCAGCCAGAAATTTTTACTTAAGGCAAGCATGAATCTCATGTAGACGATTTGTATAGGCCGGGTTCCACATGTTGGCTTTGAAGTGACTGCCTATTGGTATCTCAAAGCAAATCGACCACCTGTATCTATTTCTGGATGATTTTGCCACATCTGATCCATCCCCCCCTTTTTTTTGCCTTTTTCCAGATTCAGGCAAATGTAGCTACAAGCACAGAGTCGGAAAACCATATCAGAGTGGCTACATGCCATTTTGGCATAAAAGATAAAACGGTTGCAAAACCCTTGATTGATTTCTATAAAAGACCTTAGAAAATTCACCAACTTTGAACCATTAGGCAAAATATCCCACAAGCCTTTAGCTTGGTACCTCCTTTTACCGTATTGTACCAAACAATATTTAACACATTACCAAGTGGCATTTGATCACGTATCAAAAGATCATTTGCAATAGAGCAACATAACTTGGAGTTTACCTTGTGTAAAGCAAATGTGCACTTTGGCAAAATCCATAAGCTATGGTAAAAGTGACATGCAAGCGTATTTTGCATATTGAGCATCACATGTCTACCATGCCTTTAAGTCAAATGCATGCATAAAATAAAATAGACATCTTATAAGCTTTATGCTCACCAAATGGGAATTTCATAATCGTGTAGATCACCTTGTACCATATTGGAGATCTCATATATGTCCCCTTGTGCTCTAGATTTAAGTCAACTTTTCTTGAAGATGCGTACTTCTGCAATGTTAAGTAGTCCATAACTAGATCATTATTGCCTATCAAGGCAAAAAATCATATGCTTCATATCCAAATCAAGTTTAAGTTAGAATGTTCCCTAGAAACCATTTGACAAAACACATGTCTCATAACAAAATCCGTTTGTAATATCCAAAAAGATCACTAGATTTCTGAATATGTATTTAATAATAACAAATGCAATAAACCTTCATTTCTGAGGAAATATGTCTCATATGAAGATCAAATGTTCTAGTGTAGGAGAGATCCCTGGATCACTATTGACTGTCCAAGCAAAATTGCTTAACTGAAGCAAAATAGCTTAATTAATAAAAAAAACCCTGCCACCTTCCGTAGAGTATGACATGACCCCTGTATATAGAACTGTAATTATAGGGATGGCAAGATCCCACCATTACAGTGGGGGCAATGCCATACCCTATAACAATTTAGTCTTGCATATAGCATATAATTAATCCAAATACATACCTTTGTATTATTGCAACATATAGTTGTAGTAGGAACTTCCTCTTGTTTCGTCAGCCACGGCTTCCCTCATTCACTTATCAGGAGCAAGATGTGGAGGTGGCTCCGACCTACAAGTATATGGGAATCAAGTTCTCTACTACCACCCACTGGGATGCTGCCATCAGGGGCGGGTTGGAAAGCACTATATGCTATGCAGAGCAACAACCACAAGACAGAGTTGTAAGCCTGGGGCCACCAGTCACACCTGTTTAGGGCCTTGGTCGAGCCGGTTCTCTTGTAGGGGGCAGAGGTGTGGGGTTCGGTGATATCCCTCACCACCTGGAATGACCTCGAGCAGGTTCAGAAATCTTTCTTGGCACGAGCCCTTGGGGTAAAGTCCTCAGTTCCATACCAGATCCTACTCTAGGAGACAAGTTTCTCCCCCTTCAAAGGGCTACATTGGAACGCCATATTATTTACTTCCAGAAGGTGGTCGCTATATGTGATACACGTTTGCCCAACCTTGCTTTGGTCGTGGCAATGGGTCCCCAATGCCACAAAGCCTGCTGGAAGGACAAGCAAACTCAGTGGTTCTCACGTTGGGATGTACATGCAAACAGATGCGTAATGTACAGACAAAGAAGGATCGCAATGCACTAAAGTTGTACCTAGATGCTAGTTTCCTTTGCAAGCTCTGGGATGCAGATGCTCTGACACATATTAAGATGGCACATTATCAGCAGCAAGTGAATCCTATGCTCAGAGAGACCCGCAGCAGTACTTGTGCACCTATTTGCCCATGAAGAAGTTATAGCTTCTATTCGCACGGGTGCACATCGTCTCCGCATTGAGACGGGGCGTTGAACTCGGGAAGCACGGGAGGATAGGCTTTGTCAGTGTTGTCACCAGGGCGCCATTGAAGATGAATGTCATGCCCTTCAGATCTGCCTAGCGTTTGCCCATATCCGAGCGCAGTATGTTCGGTTAGTTGTGCCTGATCAGCCGCTGCATGAATTATTGAGTACGGCGTCCATGGGCTTGTTGGGGTCATACCTCTAGGAGGTTATAGATACACGGGCTCAGTTGTGTCCTTTGGGACAGTACTGAATTGTCCTATACAATTGTACAGTGTACCAGCATACTTATTACTACTAAGGTTTTTCCCTTGAAAACCCTTCGGGGCATGGGTTTTTAATCCTGACAGTAATACGCTTGCTGCCCTCTTTTTATTTGGGTCCCATAGGCCAATTGGTCTCAGTGGACGATAAAAAATCTATTCTATTCTATTCTCTGCATCAGCCAATTTAACATTGGGCATTGCCCTTACATCATATATAAGAATTAAAACAATATCCTTGTATTAAGGATTTTAGCCAAGTGGCATTGGAATGCATTCAGCCAACTGGCAAAGAATGGCATTTGCCATTGGTGTATAATGGCATACAAAGTTCTTGATGATTATTATTCATCATTAGAATACCATGGTAAAAGCAACCATGGTAGAAGCAAGCTGCATGGCACAATAATGTACGCATTGCGCAATAATGTACACATTGACATTTTACTCTGCTTCTTGCATAACCCGGAGTGTCCACTCCTTGTTCCCAGTAACTATTGAACTTTCATCAGGCAATGCCTCATATGCAACCTGCACAAATATAACCATGTATTTTAGCCTGGTTAAATAGGAAGACCAGATAACATATACAAGATAATATATTCAAGAGGGAGTTCCCACAAGTGTTTAATCTTCTAAATCACCAAGAGCAAAGGGAGAAAGACATCACCAGATATCCCTGGTGAAATGAAGTGTCTAAAAAAAATCTGGCCTGAACTAGCAGGCGCTAGAGCAGCATCTACCTCGATCAATCCCTTGGCAGTATTATCATCCTACATCTAAACTGAGCAAGTCAGTCTAGATTAGTACCTCTTTTTCCAAAGCCTAAGTAATATAATATGAAGACCATTATTTACTAACCAAAAGTCATAAGAAGTAAATCATTTGCTACAGTATCAAACTTGAATTCTGTGCAATTACAAAGACCATGAACTCTATGTTCTAATGCTCAAAAATAAAGCCTAAAACTTGGCTTGAACAACCACAACTATTAAGCCATTCAAATAAAAATACAACTGAAAAGATGGGCATAAAAATAATCTTTATACTTATCAATGTAAAGGCATCGCAGCCTTAAGTGTTGGACTACTAAAACTCCATGGTTCAAAGCTATAAAATTCCAGAAATCTTCATCATTTATTGCTCCAAGGCTCAGCCAATCTCCATTTCCATATTCCATTCTCTTTCAAGCTAAAGAAAACCTTGAAAAACAAAAAGGACACAATAGGAGGAGAGAGCCCATACCTGCAGCCAATCATGCAAATGTTCGCAGTAATCCAGGTAGCGATGCAAGGGCCAAAAGGTACATTAGGTCTCTCAGCTAATAATTGATCACCAATTGTATCCTTTTGCCCTGAGCAAACATTAACAAGAAAGATAAATGGAATCAGAGCATTAAAGTTTTCATAGTATAAAATCATAGTATAAAATAAGGCTTATAGCATAAATATAAGATAAAATAATAAGTCTTATAGCTTAATTCCATGTACATTTTATAGTTTGACACAACTATCATTTGGCAATTTTATATTCATCAGTTAAAGCATGCCAACTATGCAAGGCAATAGAAATACTTCGTACGAACAGTCTAAGATCAGGTTTGAATATTTCTGTCCTTAGTAGAATACACTCGAATAAAGTGCTATATCAAATCTTGAAGCCTCATTTTATCTTCAAAATTCGAGAATCAAATTTCATAACATCCGATTAGTAATCAAGTCCTTTCTTAACATCCGATTAGTAATCAAGTCCTTTCATTTAACATCCGACTAGTATTCATATAATAGCAAAGTCAACCTAAACATTTAGCATTGAGAAAGCATATAGCTACTTTAAAGTGAATATCTTGAAACAACATGTGCATTTCCTATTTTGGATATAGAATCATAGGCAAATAACATAGATTTGCTATGTCGATTTGGAAT
This sequence comes from Isoetes taiwanensis, assembly GCA_021234155.1. Taxonomy (NCBI): domain Eukaryota; kingdom Viridiplantae; phylum Streptophyta; class Lycopodiopsida; order Isoetales; family Isoetaceae; genus Isoetes; species Isoetes taiwanensis. The sequence goes on along the minus strand of JAJEKV010000110.1, from coordinate 1,584,043 downwards.
TGTAAACAGACCTATTTGGTAGAAGTTGTTCCATTCCTTCCAGGTTTTTGTGGAACCGAAAGCCCATTTCCTTCTTACAGGGACAAATCTTGTTTTTCTTTTCTATCCATCCAGCATCCACTTTGCATCAGATGCACAAGATTAGAGAAGTATAATGCCTAACCTCATTATGTAGCCAGGTCTATCATTAAACTTGAGAAACAAGCTATTCATGTTTATTTTGTTGAGAATAAAAGCCATAAATAAAAGAATTGATGGTTAATGGAGTTGCAACATCACCTAATAATAGGTCGATCTGCTAGTCTAGAGACATGTGCATTGATTGTTTTCTTGAATAAAGATCAAGAATCGGGTACTGCTATAGATGCCCAAGACAAGCCATATCCAGCCAGAAATTTTTACTTAAGGCAAGCATGAATGTCATGTAGACGATTTGTATAGGCCAGGTTCCACATGTTGACTTTGAAGTGACTGCCTATTGGTATCTCAAAGCAAATCGACCATCTGTATCTATTTCTGGGATGAGTTTGCCACATCTGATCCATCCCCCCCTTTGTTTTTTGCCTTTTTCCAGATTCAGGCAAATGTAGCTACAAGCACAGAGTCGGAAAACCATATCAGAGTGGCTACAGGCCATTTTGGCATAAAAGATAAAACGGTTGCAAAACCCTTGATTGATTTCTATAAAAGACCTTCGAAAATTCACCAACTTTGAACCATTAGGCAAAACATCCCACAAGCCTTTAGCTTGGTACCTCCTTTTACCGTATTGTACCAAACAATATTTAACACATTACAAAGTGGCATTTGATCACGTATCAAAAGATCATTTGCAATAGAGCAACATAACTTGGAGTTTACCTTGTGTAAAGCAAATGTGCACTTTGGCAAAATCCATAAGCTATGGTAAAAGTGACATGCAAGCGTATTTTGCATGTTGAGCATCACATGTCTACCATGCCTTTAAGCCAAATGCATGCATAAAATAAAATAGAAATCTTATAAGCATTATGCTCACCAAATGGGAATTTCATAATCGTGTAGATCACCTTGTACAATATTGGAGATCTCATATATGTCCCCTTGTGCTCTAGATTTAAGCCAACTTTTCTTGAAGATGCGTACTTCTGCAATGTTAAGTAGTCCATAACTAGATCATTATTGCCAGAGACCCCTCAGACTTTGGCACCCCCAAAACCCCCAAACCCCCAAAAGGTGCTCTGCCATGCTTCGAGTCCCCAAATTGGATTCTAAGCACCCTTGAGGCATCTGAGAGACCCCTCAGACTTTGGAACCCCCAAAACCCCCACACCCCCAAAAGGTGCTTCTGAGATACCCGCCTGTTTGTGAGTCCCCAAATTGAATTCTAAGCACCCTTTCCAGCCCGAGAGACCCCTCAAACTTTGGAAGTCATGGCCCAGAAGATGGGCCGGCACAGGAAACCAAAGGCGAGGGTCCGCACAAACGGTCCCGTCAGCCATCATGGACGGGGAGAGTCATCCTCCATGAAGAAGGAAGCTCGGGCTAAGGCTAAGGCCCCCTCAAATGAGGCCCCGGCCCGGCGGAAGGGATTGATTGCTCGAGACCACATAGGAACTCCCGCCTCGGCGAGAATTGGAGCCACGTCAAAGCGGAGTGGAGGCTAACATTCGCTCGTATTGAGGCTAACAAAGATTACCCGGGCGGCATGGCGGTGGAGATGGAGTCCTCGGCATCCCATGTGCTCAAAAGGCAAATCGGGGTCGAAGAACCGCGATCACAAGTCCGGAGACCCGCCGCGCATGTGGAAGATGGCCCGGCCTTGCATACTTCGAAGGCAACAGCCCGTGCAGAGGTCGCCGGCATGCGGGCCCGCCTGGAGACTCTGTGTTCATCACTGGACACCATGACACGAGAGAGGGAGCGCTGAATGCACGAGACGATGGTCACGGTGTCTCGGCTTGGTCGAGAGGTGGAGGCAGCCAATCGCTTGGGGTCAGGTTCGGGAACTCTGGAAGATGACCCTCTGTGAGGACCCGTGGATCTAACAGAGAGTCCGGGGACTATGTCACGCGGGATTTGCTTTCGAAAGAGAAGAAAAAGAAGAGAAACGAGAACAAATGAAAGAAAGATGATAAGCTTCCTTGATATCAATGATGAAAATACATGAGCTCTCGCAATAGAGAGAAAACTGAAAGGAGACAAGACTCAAAACTCATCTCCAAACTTATGAGCTAACTCTACTCATATATATAGTACAATGGCCTTGGGCCCAATATAGACACTCGACCGATCTCTGCCCGACTCACGGAAGGAGGCCTGATTTGCGTGAATGTTGGCGGTGCCTCTTGAAGTGCCTAGAATCACGGCCGACGCCGACGCGCGGGCGGTGACGTCCGTCACTTGTCTGGCCAGCCTCTTGTTGACCGCCAAAGGCTTTGGGTCACAAGCGTGGCTTTAGCAGTCTTCCGTGGGAGGCTTGGATGTCTGACCGGTGGTTGACTGAGGATCTTTGAGCTTGACCTGGTCTGACGTATGCATGAATAGTCCTGTACCAGGAGGCACAGACTAACACTCCCCCCCACCAAACGACACTCAGAGTGAAGAAAAGGAGGAAGCTTTGGAGGGCGGAAAGCCATCGGGCCTGAAAGTGATCCTCACGGGGGGAGGACGGGCCCCATTATGGTACTTGGCTGCTGATGAGATCTTGGCGTGATTGAAGAGCTTGAGGTGTGTCTTGGCCAAGGGCGGGGATCAGCATCAATAAGAAAAACGAGAGCGTACCATGTCTTCAAGTCTGGCAAATGCGCCCTCAAGAAATGTCTAATGACACTCCATGAGGAGACAGTCAAAGGCCAAAAGCACCGACGCATTTGGATTGCGAAGAAAAATGGGACGCTGCCGATTTAAGGAGCTGAGCAAAATGCATTTGAGGGCAGCGCAAAATCCTGCTTGAAGATGAACAGAAGGATCAGGTGAGGTGGAGGCGTTCTGCAAGAAGGTGTTGAGACCATGAAGCGCATCCGCGGGCTGTTGCCAACCACGCTCATTAGCAATGTAGATCCAATTTGTGGTGTTGTCCAGAGTAGCACCTTCTTCCCAATGTGATCGGCGAACAAAACGTGGATCCCACCGGAGATCCGCCGAGATCCGAGGTGGTGTCCACACGCATGACCATCCATGACCTTGGTCCAAAAAGAAAGGCGCCAATCGAAGTCGTGGACCTGGGGCGTGGAGGTACACCCAGGGAAGCATAGGGAGAAGGAACCATGCCCGTGGGCGTGGGTTGCTGAGCAGTCTCCCTGAATTGACTGACAAGATCTGGATCAAGTGCCTGACACCAGCGATCCCAAAGAGAAGCAGAGAGCTGAGAGTTGACAGGAGGGCTATCCCATCCTGTGGGGACCGTCTTGCTATCCAACAGAGCCTGTAACTGATTGTAACCAGCGAGGTGCTGCATATAGACTTGTGCATAGGGAAGATCTTCGGGATGTCCTAGATACTTCCTTATTTGTTGCAGCGCCTGCTTCCAGCTTGCCAGAGATAAATGATTGGCAAGCTTCGGGCATGTACTCTGATGAAAAGTTTTGGTCCGGCGGGATCCGCAAGATATGGATTGTTATCCCGAAGCACCCATTGCCAGATGGGGTCACCACAAGCATTGGCGTGGCCCATTGCCAAAATTTTCCCGTATCACCCCGGATAGAAATCATGAAAAATATAAGCCATGGGCTAAAACCAGGAAAGTGAGAAAGCCCGGGATCGGGACACGGTGTATGAGATCAAAAGACAACAAGGGCACAACAAACCCTTTGTCTTCAATGGAGAGTTCGGCCAAATCCGAGAAAAATCAACCTTTGCGCTTTCGATTAGGATATCCACGGGGGCCATCACCGCGTGCCACTTTGAAAGGAAGAGGTGGCGTCGAGCAACCACATAATCATGATAGCGGGGAGGGAGGGAAGTCGGCCGGCATTACGTGAAGAATTGAAGTCAGGCGTCAAGTTTGGTTTGAGCCTCATCGCCCGGTGAATAGCTTGCTGCGGTTGTTGTTCGAGATCCGGGATCCTATTGTCCTTTTCAAGTAGGAGGCGTGGTAGTCACGGACCCGCTTCGAGAAGGATTGACACAGGAGGAAGATTTCCCGGTGTATTGAGGCCGAAGCACGGCAATCTCCGCGTCATCGAGTATTTTACGTTTACGCACCTCGTAAGGCGATCTTGAAGAGAGGTGATCCGAGAGGTCAGTAATAGAAAGCCGAGCCGTCAAGGAGGCAACTTGAGCATCTCGGGCTGAAAGATTTTGAACTTGAGTGCGGAAGTTTTCACACAGTTCCGAGTACAAGGCATTGAGTTTAGCAATATCTTCATCCTTGGTACTCAGGAGAGCAGCTTTGGACTTGTTGTGCTCCAAGAGAGTCTGAATTTGGACCGGGGCCGAGCTTGATCTGTTGAGTTGGCTGACTTGAGCTTGTGTACTCTTGAGATCCGCATGAGCACAGTAAAGAGAGCTTCATGCTTGTCTTGAAGTTTGGCCTCAAAGTTGCAACTTGGGGCGATTCGCGGCTTGAAGGTCTTGGTGTACCGCATCAGAGGCCTCTAGTGCCCGTTGAACCCCGCTCATAAGAGCGTCTTGGGATTCCTGTAACTTAAGTGCAGCAGCTTGAGCATCCTGCTGATACTGATACAACAACTGACGAGGGTGTTGTGGTGGTGGAATTGGGCTGTTGCCTGTGTGTGGGAGGTTTGTGAAAAATGGTGTGAAAGTGGATGGTGTAGCGGAGGAAGAGACAAAGGACATGAGTGTGGCTGTGGGTCATGACCAGGGGAAGATGGGCGTGATGTGCCAACTTGGTGATTGACTGGAAGGGAGCGCTGAGTGGAAGTATGAGAATTTGGTGGTGTGGGAGGGAAGTAATGACGGATGAGGGCTTGAAAGTGCCCTCCCACAGAAACTTCAGAAATGGAAGTGGTACCCCGAAGGCGGTCCATTTCTTGGAGAAGACGATAGAACATCATTTGGGGCCAATCTATGTGGTGCTTGGAGTGTGTAGCGATAGGACCAGGTTATAGAAAGGCTTATTGATATGGGTGTTCTTGATAGAATACCCAAGGAATTTGCGCCACAAAAATTTTACAAAGGTCTCATGAGGCTTGTCGATATTGGTCAGACGATGGACATTGGCGTGATAAGCAGGTGCACCAAACTCGCGGACATCAATATCCTGAGATAGCATCATGATACACAAAGGAGTGTGCAAGGGAATATGAAATACCTCGAAAATCAAGTGTTGAGTCAATGAAATAGTGGTGCCATCGACCACGGTGGTGTAATCTGCTGGGCTGTTAACAATATTGGCGATGAACTTTGCTGCAATCGGGCAGGATTTGGAGCCGGAAGTTCCATTTGAGAAAATTCAAAGAAGTGGTGTCGATTCAAATGACGCCTTTATTGGGCCAACAAAGGGCTTCATGGAAAGTGGGCGCCAAGAAGGATCTGTGATGCAAAAGGGCCGATCCTTGGGAGCGAGCTTGAAGTGTAGAAAATCTTGGGGCAGCCATGAGAATGGTTTGCGAACGAAGAGAGATGCCAAAGGCGGAAGACGAAAAGTCGAAAGCACGGAGGATGAAGGCGCAGAGGGAGCGAAAAGGTTTGTTTTAGGGCACAACCGTAGGTGAAGAGGTATGAAGAGGGCGAAACAGAACCGTTGATGATGCAGTGTCAAGAGATGCGAAGAAGGTGATTGAGAGGCAAAAATTTGGCTAAGTCCCCAAAAACGTAAGGGGGAGAAGCAATGGGCGGTGAGGATGAGACGTGAAAGAAAGATCGGATGTGACAGATGGCAAAGGACACCCATTAATGTTAAAGTGGAAAGAAGGAATGGCATTCAATGCGGCAACTCGAAGTGGGATATCATTAAAAGGAATGTGTCGGAGGTACCATTGCTAGATATCTCGTGGAGAACAGATTCTCCTTTTAGAAACACCTTGCATTGCAACCCACGTTGGCGATTTGTGGGATTGGTCCACGTCGACAAGGAGGTCCTCAGTTGGCTATATAAGACGAACCGAGAGAAACGAAGGCATCCGATGGCGCTCAGTATGGCTGCTGCTGGTTTGAACGAAGATTGCACCATGCCGACGAACTGTCAGGAGTGGATCACTTGTAAGATGGATGCGGATCTCTGGCGCTGCCACAACCGTGGCATTCGCATGGGCGGCTGGTGTGCGGGATGGCTGAACATCCCGACCGAGACCAACGGGATGGAGGTGGTTCTGCACCTTCACCTTATGGGATCCGGGCGAACCTCTACCATCTCCTCGCATCACCTCTGCTCCCGAACCGGAGTAGAGGGTTTACCTCTTAGGACTTAGTAGATAGGGCTCGAGCCCGTTTTTGTATATAGGGCAGTGCCCATAGCGGAAATAGCTGGGCTGCGCCCACATTTTGTAAAAATTCTCCACTATAATATAATCTACCGCCTTTCTAGTCACTTTCTGTGGTGTTTGATTCTGGAACTGTCTCTGTGTTGGGATGTTCACTTTCGTGTCTTTGAAATGCTTTGAGGCGAAAACCATTAACTAATGTAGGTAATGGAGTGCCATCTAATTCAGCGAGTTGGAAAACACTTGGTCTAACCACTTGAACAATTTGATAAGGGCCAAGCCAACGAAACTTGAGTTTACCCGGAAAATTTTTGTACCTGGAATCATAAAGAAGAACCAAATCTCCTTGTTTGAATGTTTTGTCTTCAAACGTTTGTCATGTAAAGATTTTTTGCAAGCATGTTGTCCATGAAGAACACGAATATAAGCATCCTACGAAAGTTCATCCAACTGTTCTAATTGATAGACCCGATTACGTGAGAGCGGTGGTGGATTATGAAAAGATGCCCGATTCAAACCGGAGTGTTGGAAGAATGAATTCAAAGGGCATGAGAGCTTCCTGACCATAAACCAATTTAAAAGGAGTGTGACCCGTAGCAATCTTGAAACAAGTATTGTAGGCCCAAAAGAAGCTGTAGGAAGTTTTGTCACCGCCAACTGCGGGGAAGCGTCACAAATTTTCTTGAGAATGGTGACGAGTTTTGTTGGTGCTTTCGGCCAACCCATTGCCTTGAGGATAGTAAGGTGTGCTCTTGTGATGATGTATCAAGAGATAATCCGTCGACTCTTTGATAGTATGATTGATGAAATGAACACCACGATCCTTGACCAGCTCCAGGTAGGGCGGCCGAATCGCGTGATGATTTGTTGATAGAGGACTCGGCCGCGTGCTTGCGGCCGGTGTTGTCTGGAAGTGCACAAGCTTCCACGCCCATTTGGTGGCGTGAATGGTCGGTGAGAACCGGGGATGCAGAGACGCGAAAGTGTGCCGCGCGGTCTATAGGTCCCACAAAGTCCATTCCCCATTTGCTGAAGGGAAGTGGGCGGGCGGCCGTCAAGGAAGAGCGTCACGGGCGTGGGGCGCCCCCCCGCCGGCAAGCGTCACGTCTTGGCGTGGGCGTGAGCATCTTTGAAGAGCGTGGGCCAATAATACCCGGCAAGAAGAATTTTGCGTGCCGTGGTGTCACCATGAAAATGACCACCACCGAGCCCTTGATGAGCTTCTCGAACAATGTCTGGAGTAGTCAGTCCTGAGTAGTCAGTCCCAGTTTGGTCTTGGTTTGCGAGTCTGAGTTTGGTTATGATTTCTTAGGGTATGATGGATCCTTTTTGGGGGGTGAGTGCGTGTTGTATGGCTTTATCTTGTAACCCTCTCCCGAGTTTTCCGTGAGTCGGTTCCCTCTCCCACTCCCCGTTTGGTGCTTGCACATGGTGTGTTGCGTGGATTAGCTGCATGGCGTCTGACGTTCCTCTCTGTCTGTGTGCTTGCATTGTTTGGCTTGTGGGTGCTCCTGGTCGAGTGTGTTGCATAGATTAGCTCCCCGCGTCTGATGTTCTTCCCTTGACTGTCTGGAGTGCCTTCCTTGGTTTATTGACTTAGGTGTGCCGCTACCTGATGCTTCATGTATATCTGTCAGTCAACTCAGGGGCATATGCTAGTATTTTTTGGGCTCTTTATGACTCCACACCCCATATCGAACAATGTCTGGAACTTCATGAGGGAGAACACAGCGTCGAAGGATGGTGTCCTTACCTTTTTTGTAGAGATGTCCGGCAACCATGGTGTAGTCACGGACCTCTCGGAGAAATTGATGGCGACGGGATTGTCGCCAAGCGGGAGAGAGCGTCTCATCTTACGGTGGAAGAGCACCCCGTGAGGAGGTAGGCTGAAAATCATGGAACCAATGTGGTGTTGCCGTGACTAAAAAAGTTGAGCATCGGGGAAGGCGTCACGAGACTCTGTTGCGGGATCATCCGTGTGGATGCGTGAAAGATAATCCGAACAACATGAGATTTGCCGACCTTATGAACGATTTCAAAAGGAGCAAATTCTTGGAGAAGAAGGACCCAACGAGCAATGCGACCCGTGGGCGTGGATTTGTTGATCGGATAGAGAAGTGCTTGGTGGTCCACAAAGAACTTGATTTGACTGCCAAAAGGTAATGATGAAGGCGTTGGACCGCGAAAAATGAGACCCAAAGCTTCACGCGCTCAGGTGGCGAGAATAGTTGCTTCAGCCAGAATTGAGTTTTAAAACGGCATAACGATTTGGTTTATCGGTTAATGCGCGACATATTCTTGAGAAAGAAGAACTCTCAATAGCAAAACGCCCGAGACATCGACATGAGCGTGAAAGGGCTTGTCCCATTGAGGAGGAACAAGTACCGGTGCACGAGTAAGCAAAAGCTTCATTTGTTGGAGCGACTTCCTTTGGGAATTCCAAGCCCGTGTGGATTAGATCACCCGTGAGTTTATGAATGGGATCTCTGCAATGGTTGCCGATCCGGTATGAAGGTGGAGTAATAATTGACCTTTCCTAGGAAAGAGCGTGTCTCTTTGATATTGGCTGGTGCTTGAGCTTTTTAGCACACAAATCGATTTTGGCGGGATCGGTGGTGATTCTGCTTTGCGACAACATGGCCCTATGAGAACACCCCGGTGGCGCCAAAGGTGCATTTCTCGGGATTGAGACTAATCTTGGGACTCATCACATTTCTGAAAGGCGAGTTCAATTTATCCAAATGGTCAGCCATGGAACGTGGCGAGAGAAGTCATCTTGAAAAATTTGCAAGAAGGGATTTTCCTTCATGAAATCATGAAAAGCGAGAGAGCATGATGCGTTGAAATGTTGAAGGAGAGTTGGATAATCCAAAAAGGAACCACCTTGTAGGCAAAAGTGCCCCGGGGTGGTGAAAGTGGTCTTGAGTTGATCAGATTCTTTGATGGAGATCTGATTGTAGCCAGAGAAACCATCCATAAAGGAGTACATCTCATGTCCGACCACTTCTTCCGGAACTTGGTGCGTGAAGGGAAGTGGAAAATGATCACGCCCGTGGCACGATTGAGTTCCCGATAGTCTACACACGACGCGGATCTTACCATTGTGCTTAAGGGCAATGGCGATAGGGCTCACCCATTGAGAATGTTTGACCTCATAGATCAAACTGCGGCAAGGAGTTTGTCAATTTCCGCCTTGGCGCGATCCGCGGTAATTAGGGTTGAGCACATGTCTTTGTCGTTGCTACTCGGGTCGTGCATCGATTTGGTAGGAATGGTGAGTTCCCCAAGCTTTTGTTGATTCCCGCAGATCTTTGTAACTCCGGCGAAGATGTGTTTGAATTTTTTTGAACAGCGTGGCGGCCTGATACGATAAGGAGCGGAAGGTTTGCAACAATCACGGACGGGTTGATTGTTGCCAACATCCACAATTTCGACTTGAAGAGTCGAATATGGGGTATGACTTGATATCTGGACAATGTGTGCGGGAGGTTGGAGCATAACCGGGATCGTAAGCACTTTGTGGTAAAAAGAGGGTTGCTCGGTGTCATCTAGCGGTGGTTGCTTCATGGGCGTGTACATCAGCAGGAGTTCTTTGGAGTGTCCGTATCATCGAAAAGTGATCAACGCGTTGGATTCGATTGCAAGGAGCCGGTGTAGGGTCAAGCAAGGCAACCACACTGGTCCCGATCAAGAGTCATTTCTCCCCAAGGATCGGCATATTGGGGTAGGATGACAGAGGCGACGCTGCCAGGGTAGCCTTGAACTTGATAAATATTCGGCGTCTTGAATCGGATTAATGCGAGAGAGGGTTCCGCATTGTCAACGGAAAATGATCCGGCTTTGTTTGCAAGTCCATTGTGGCATTGAGATGACCATACGTGATGACTAACCGCTTTCGTGGCCCAATAATGGATACTCTTTGCTGGCGGAGAAAGGGTCTTCCACCAGCATTTCATAGTCACACGGATCTTCACCAGCTTTCCAAACTCCAAATTCCATGGGAAAGCGGAGATCACCAATGTTGATGTGTAGAATAGGTGTGGCCTTTGAGGTCTCGTGATATGGCCATTAGCCAATTTGATGTCATATGGGGAGCACGAAAGAGTTGTGTGATGCCCATTTGTTTTGCGGAGTTTGTCCGGTGATGAGATTGACTTTGCACTACCTCCATCGATTTGAACATGGTTGACTTGCTGATTTCCCACCGTTGCATGGACCGTGGGTGTAGAGGTAGCCACGGCCCCCAACTAAAACAGTTGGGAGTGGTAACCTGGTCCTTGAGAGCGGGACGAGAGTTTTAAAATGGTTGCCAAGCTTAAAGGAATTTTGATCTTGGCAAGCTCCTCTTGGAGTTCGAGAGGTACATGAGAAAAAGGATCTGCTTTGGTTCCAGGTGCGGGAGTGCGTGGCGAGGCGCAAAACTAACTGAGTAAGTCAACCTCGGGTGCAATATTGGGATATGTCGAGGCGTGGAGGTTGAGATGTTGAAGGTGGATCGTGTCTTTGTTGAGCTCGGTGGTGGCATGAACATTTGCCAATGTCTTGGCCTTCCATTTGCTTGCATGAGATTCAAAATGCTTTGGCGAACTTTGGGCATGACATTTGGCATGAGCTTTTTTCTAAGTCGGTGCAAAGTGAACCTTTTTTTTCGTCCTCATGAGGAAGGGTGTCAGCGCAAAAGCGGGTTCGCGTGTCCTTCGAATAATAGTCAAGGGGCGTGATGCCTTGATGCAGCGTGAAACTAGACCAACCCAATTTGGCGGTTTGCTGGAGGATTAAGTGCACGAAAAATTTCCTCTTGGGCTTGTTGATCCGGTGAGGTTGATTCTTTGGAGCTGGTTGATAAGCGTGATTCTTTGAGGCTCTTGGGGGCTTCTTGAGAACTAACTGGTGCGGGCCTTGTTTGCCATTAGCAAGCCGAGAGTTGGTGTAAGCCGAGGCGGACCGATGTGGTCTGATTTGTGCCGGGAAAATTTGGACTGAACTTGTGGAAGTTGAGGGCACCTGCCGTGGTGGTATGACCCCATTCTTGGCGGTGATAGCACTGAGCTTTAGAAGGATCAAAAGGAGGGCGTTGGGTGGATCCCGTGGTTGGTCCTGTTCTTTGATAGAGTTGCGTGGGCTGCACTGAAGAGGTGGCTGGCGATAGTGCGTTTGGGGCCGAGGTGTGGTTTGTACTTGATAAACCATTTTGTTGCGGAGCGGTGTGGGATGAGTGCGAGTGCACTCTTCCGTGGCATGATTGCATGTTGCATCGCTTGCAATGAGGCGGGCCATTGGTGGAGTTGCACTCATTGGCCAAATGGCCTTGATATTTGCAAATATGGCACCGTTTGGCTAGCGTGGATTAGCGTGTTGAGGAAACGGCCGTTTGTGGAACCATGGCGGGTGGAATGAGCGGGAGCTCTTGAAGAGCCCCGCCTCGGGAGGAAACATTGACGGAGTGATTGACAAGGTCGATAGCCTGCTCCAAAGTTTTTGGGCGCGGTATTGATCATGAGTCGAATAGCGGGGAGGAAGTCCTTGGAGAAACGGACCAAAATGCGGCTGCACGTGTAGGGTACTCCTTGAGCTTCTTGGCGAGAATGTGAAGTCGATCCAAAAAATCGGGCGGAACTCAGGTGGGCTCTTGTTGAAGTTCATTGAGTTGCTTGAGATGAAGTTGATCATCATCCGTGGTCCCGTAATGAGAGACGAAAGCGGTCGCATTTCGGACCGATCTTGTTTCAATGGCTTTTGTTGGACATGAGCCATTGATGAGGAGAGCCACCATTAATGGGTGGAAAAAGATGTGAAATTTCAGTTGAGGTTCTTGGCGTGCCCATTTAGGACGGCTAGAGCCTCAAATTCTTCCATGTGGGCTGAGCACTTTGGTCTAACGGTTTGCCTTTCGTGTTGCCAAAGGTGGGATAAGTCGGTTCGAGTCCGAAGGTAGATGTGAAAGTCTTTGGGCTGGGACAGAACAGGATAGTGAGGATATTGAGGTTGAGGTGGATTTGGCATTGTGCTGGCGGACCTCGATGAAGGGGTGACTGCGGTTGGCCTGGTAGCCTGAGCATTGGTTTTGAGATCCATAAGGTTGTAAAATGGGAAGAGCAAAGGGGAAACGTAGGGAAAGGATATTCCGGGGCAAAAGCAAAGGAGACATGTGGATAGCCGTGCCCACCCTGGGAGATGATGGTTCTGGAAGAAGTGGCGTATGGCCCGAAGAATGATGGATGTAGGCATGTTCGGGGTATGAAAGTACGGTTGAGAAGGTTGAGCGGATAAGGCTCCCTGATAATGATGAGGGGACCGAGGTTGTGAGCAATGTTTGCACGCTTGGGGCGGAACCTGGGGCGAGACCGGACACGCAGGGGGTGGGTGCGTGTGACCGGTGCCCTAGACCAAGAAGATGGCCTCCCTCTATGTCATAAGCGCATCCATACATGTCGCGAATAGGTTTCCCCGGCCATGGCTCCAGCGAGATGCCGCCTCGAGAAAGGAGTTCTTCCGGCGTGAAATTGACACGGACATGGCGGCTGGGTGAAAGTAGGAGAAAATCGGGGACCAAAGTGGCGGCAAGTGTTTGGGGGTCCAGGTTGGGAACTCCCGAAAGGCACCCCTGAGGACCCGTGGATCTAACAGAGAGTCCGGGGACTATGTCACGCTGGATTTTAGCTGAAAGAGAAGAAAAAAAAAGAAGAGAACAGAACAAATGAAAAGAAAGATGATAAGCTTCCTTGATATCAATGATGAAAATACATGAGCTCTCGCAATAGATAGAAAACCGAAAGGAGACAAGACTCAAAACTCATCTCCAAACTTATGAGCTAACTCTACTCATATATATAGTACAATGGCCTTGGGCCCAATATATACACACTCGACTGATCTGGTGCGACTCACGGAAGGAGGCCTGATTCTTGAGGAATGTTGGCGGTGCCTCTTGAAGTGCCTAGAATCACTTGGCGGCAGAGGCGGTGGCAGGCGTCACTTGTCGGCGCGCCTCTTGTTTGTATGCCGAAGGCTTTGGGCTGCGTGGCACCTTAGTCTTGTGGAGGCTTGGATATTACCGACCCGTGGTTGGCGAGGATCTTTGAGCTTGACACAGTGCAGCGTATGCATGAATAGTCTGTACCGGGAGGCCGCGGGACTAGCAGCCACCACCATGGCGCGGGGGCGCGGGCTGCTCTTTGCGGAACAGCCCGGAACCGGCCGGGATCTTGGTAAGATGAACAGCAAGCCCGGCCCTCGGCGCCCGTGTCTTTGGGGCACCGAGCGCGCTCGCTACTCGAGCACGGGCTCCGGGGTTGCGAGGCAACCATCCACCCAGCGAGCGGGGTCTCCCAGAGGTTCATAGTGGTATTTGCGGCCCGGTGTGGCCAGGAGATGGCCAAGCGGCAGGGAGCCCTACAAAGGCTGTGCTCCCGACTTCCGCGGGGCGAGAACCGCGGCTCAGAGACCCGCTACCCGCCCACGGCCTCCCACGCCCGGCGACCCGCCCCCCCCGCTGCTGCCCGCCCTCCAGCCACTCCGCCATCCCGGCCACACTCCGGCCACTCCCGCCATCCAGCCACCACCACCACCCCGGCCACGGGACCGGCCCTCGCCCACCTTTGACCCTTGAGCGCGGGCACCCGGGAAGCGAGAGGCGGAGGGGCCTGTCTGGTAGTTGAGCATGCGAAACAGCGGGGAAATCTCGCCCACAACATCGAACACACATTCTGATGGGATGACATTCCGAGGCGATTCACATTTCTCGGCGGCCCGTCATGGGGCTCCGGCGCCCGGGAATGCGTGGCCGCATTGTCATATTCGGGTTTGCGGATGCAGTGCGTGATGCCATATTGCGCCAGGGGGCGGATACTGAAGGGGACATCCTGTACGTGGGCCGGGACCTCACACCCATACAGCGAGAGGCTTGAGCGGGAGGCTTGTCGAGTCGAGAGGAGGCATTTAGCCACCCGGGGTGCCGCGGGGATTGGTTGGCGAGGATGCACATTTTAAAACGACTACCGCTCTTTAGCTGCGAACCCGCAGCCCAACCCTTGGTACCGCGGCCTGCTTCTACTTCTCCTACCACGGCCTCCCCTTTCTCTGCTCCTACTCCACAGCTCCTCCACATTACGCCCTCTGACCACATCTTTCCTCGCTCCATCTACTTCTCCTCGGCCTCTGCTTCCCGTCCTCCCAGCGACTCGAGTGCGCATACCATCCACTGTGACAAATAGGAATTGTGTCTCGGGTGGTCTCATGGAATTGTCGAGGGCTTCCCTTGGCGGGAGCGGTGCGAACCGAAGTGGCGCCGATATGGATCTCATCTTTCTCATGTGGAACTTGTAGGCATCTTTGAACCTGAGCTACGATCTGCCGGGTTACCAACATTTCTCGGTCTTCAATGCACACGCGAGGCGGAGGGTCATGGTGGAGTGGCTTGCTACTCTGGGACAACCTTGACACATTGGTTTACCCTCTAGAAAGCAGGCGGAACTGCTTAGGTACTTGTGGGTTACGTGTGCATAATACCGGTGGCAACCCTCTTTTTTGCGGCGCTGTTATTTCCCTCCACCTTGAGCGGCACCTTCTATGCGCCCAGCCACCCCAATGCGGATAGGATGGACCCTTATGTCGATCTATATGATGACATCTGGCACCACCCGGTTGGGTAGAGTGCGTCCTTCTTGGAGATTTCAATGCCGGGCGAGGAGTAAGGCAGCCCATGCGACTTGACCCCTTGCGGCGATGTCCTGCGGCTCGCCCCCGAGAAGCGGCCTGCCCGCGAGGGTGGGATGACAGCCGGTCACTTTCGCTTTAGCGAGCGGTTGCTCTGCTATGTGGCATTTTTGACTTGATAATTTGCAATGGCCTTTCCGCGGTGGCCCGATTCTCGCCAAGTGCACATGCGAGACAAGACAATCGAGGGGAGGGTCTAGTGTGGTGGATTATGTGCTTCCGTGGTTGCGCAAGATATGCATCTCATCCGGTCGTTTCGGGGTGGGCCACCGAGCAATTCGGGATGAGGAGAATGGAAGCTCGAATCACCTCCCACTTTATTTGGACTGGTTTGGCAAGCGCCCGAGCCCCACTATACGATACCCTCGTGGTCCCTCGGTTGAGACTGGGTATGGCGGGCAGGCAGAGGACTCTGCCAAATGCTCATGGGCGCCCTCCCGGTAATTCTGAGACCTCCACACTAGGCGGCATCCGGTACCGGCTGCGCGAGCCACCACCGATTACAGCGCCCATCCCGGAAGGTTCAAAGGCCGCGGTACCTTACCCGGGAGGCTGTCGGGGGGATTTTGACTCTTTGGACACTCATCTCGAACCTTTTGGCCTTGAGGGGGTGCTTGAGCCGACCCGCCTCGGGGGACATCACACCCGAGGCGATTAAGGCGGTACTACGGCAGCTCTATGACCCGCCCGAGGGGGCAGCGTACGCCCATACCCCCGGGATGGCCCCCCATTGGTTTCTCGTGGGCGAGGATGTTGAGGGGCACACTTTGCAATAGGCTAATGGGAAGGCGGTGACCTACGATGGTATGCGGCCGGTTACTCAAATAGGCGGGGCAGACAGCTTGTGCCCGGTCCTCACTACTGTTCCAGAGCATTGGGGGAAGGTCTCCCCGGCAAACGGGTTCCTAGCGGGGTTGTTCCCATTCACAAGGAAAGCGACCCACAACTTGTCAGGCCCAATTCTGAGACGATGTGAGTGAGTTCGATATTTTACTTAAGCTGTTGGTACGGCATTCTCGAGCAGCGATTGACCCGGCTGAAGCGAGAAGCGGCGGATGTCACTGAGGAAACCCTCCTGGCGAGGCTTAGACCCAGCCACTCAGCGATTGACCATATCTTTACTGCGGGCGGGGCAGAAGGCAGTAGGAATCGCTGGCGGGACTTGTATTCTTGCTGGCAGACTTCGCGAAGGCTTTTAATCAGTTCCGGGGAAAAGGCACGTAGGCCTGACTGCGTCAAGCTGGGGCTCCCATTACTGCGTGCGAGATACCATATCTGAGTTGTGAGAGTTGTTTTAGCGGGGATGCAGCCCATTGGGCGAGCATTCTCACTCCAGTAGTAGAATTCGTGAGATTTGCCCCCCTCTAGCCCAGCACTTGCATTTGTCCCGATTAGAGCCAAGAAGAAACTGCTGAAGCATAGAGATAGCATAAGAGCTTTTGCACCAAGTCATACTTGGCTCATATCACGTGTTTATTTTCTTTACGAGAAGCTGTAGATCTCACTGGATACCTAGACACATTTGTCGGGAACTCTGAGACATCTTGATCAATCACGGCCGAACCGGGGAGTGGTTCTCATATCTCTTCCGTGCCCCATGCCTCACGCACTCATGCCGGGGACAGCTGTGGGCGTCAGCCCACCTACAAAAATTACCTAGGGGCATTTGGAGTTCCCCTGCAGCTCTAACAGGAGGCGTCCTACATCAACTGCCCGGAGTGGCAATGGTAGGCGCTTTATACCATAACGAGCTCCACTTGATCCTGAGAGCTCTATAGTTGGGGCCATCGATCACATATTCCCGAACCTTGGTGAACTGTCGCCATCTTGAGTGAGAGTTTGAGGCGATGGAACTGCTGGCGGCTGGAATGACTTGGAGAAGCGAGTCTGAAGGCATTTTAGCGCGGGCGCCCAGGGTGAAACCTTGATCCCCTATCGGTCTAGCTACTTGAGAAGCTGGATTCTTGGCTTGGTGGCAGAAGCATGTCGAACACATGTGATCTATTTTGAGAAAGTGGTTACTATAGGTGATGCTTTCGGCTCCACTTTAGCTTACTGTGTGGCCACATAGGTCCCTTGGCCAGCCAGGCATTGGAGGGCCCAAGAGAGATCCCAGTGGTTAGCCAAATGGAATGTGCGAGAACCTGAGATCGTCTTGAGTGAGCCTGTGACGATCGTGGCTTGACCTGGGGGTACTGGTACATTTCCTTGGCAAGCTCTGGGACCCGGCAGCTCTGAAACCGTGGAAATAGCCCATTACAAGGAGCTTTATCAACCAGGCGTGTTAGCAGGGGCCCATTACCGGGCGCTCCTGGCGCGTTCCATTGCGCCGATACATACGGGTGCCCACCATCTTCGCGCTCGAGGCGGTGGGTGGATTGGGGAGCCAGCCGGGGCGGGGCTTGTGATCTTTTATCAAGCGGGTGCCATTGAGGATGGAGTCTCACACTTTCCCGAGTTGCCCGGCGTTCAGTCGGTCCCGGGCGGATCGGCTCCTTTAGAAACAGCCGGACTTT
Source organism: Isoetes taiwanensis (assembly GCA_021234155.1). NCBI lineage: Eukaryota > Viridiplantae > Streptophyta > Lycopodiopsida > Isoetales > Isoetaceae > Isoetes > Isoetes taiwanensis. The sequence continues at coordinate 1,566,447 of JAJEKV010000110.1, read as the reverse complement.
GCCCTTGCATTTCTTGATGAACACCGCCGTCAGGTGCCACAGGGTCCTACATTAGGGAGGTCTTGGACTGCACCTTTGCTTGCCCCTTTGCTGCCGGTTGATTGAGCACTACGGTGTGGTGCATGGTATATATATTTGGGTGTTTACGCATTTTATATGTTAGGGCGGTTTTGTCGAAATGGCTGATTCTTTGCCGCAGTTTTCCTCGAAAACCCTTGGGCGGGGGGTTTTAATCCGGGCGATAATTCACTTGCTGCGTTTTTGTATTAGGTCCCATAGGCCGATTGGTCTCAAAGTGGGCGATAAAAAGAACCTTCCTTCCTTCCTTCCTTCCTATCAAGGCAAAAATCCTCATATGCTTCATATCCAAATCAAGTTTAAGTTAGAATGTTCCTAGAAACCATTTGACAAAACACATGTCTCATAACAAAATCCGTTTGTAATATCCAAAAAGATCACTAGATTCACGAATATGTATTTGATAATAACAAATGCAATAAACCTTCATTTACGAGGTATGTCTCATATGAAGATAAAATGTTCTGGTGTAGGAGAGATCCACTGGATCACTATTAGTATCCAAGCAAAATTGTTAAGCGGAAACAAAATAAGCAATTAATAAAAAAACCTTACCTTAGTAGGTATGACTGACCCCACGTATATAGAGCGTAATTATAGGGATGGCAAGATCCCACCCATTACGATTAAGGGGCAATCCATACCCTATAACAATTGGCCTTGCATATAGCATGTAATTAAATCCAAATACATACCTTTGTATTCTTTGCAACATATAGTTGTAGTAGGAACTTCCCTCTTTAGTTTAATCATCCAAAATTACCCGCTTCCCTCATTCACTTATCGGGGGAGCAAGATGTAGAGGTGGCTCCGAGCCTACAAGTATTTGGGGATCAAGTTCTCTACTACCACCTTTGGGATCTTGCCATGGGTTCACGTGTGTCCGCGGCGGGTTGGAAAGCACTATATGCCATGTAGCAATAGCCACCGCAGGAGTTGTATGCTGTGCCACGATCCACCTGTTTAGGGCCTTGAGTGAGCAGTTCTCTTGTAGGGGAGGCGGGAGGTGTGGGGTCCGTTGATATCTCTCACCACACGGAATGACTTGGCCGGTGCGAGAAGCTTTTCTTGTGCGACCCTTGGGGGGGTAAAGTCCTCCGTTCCATGCAGGATCCTACTCTGGGAGACAAGTTTCTCCCCTTCAAGGGCTACATTGGAGCATATATTATTTACTTCAGAAGGTGGTGGCTATGTGTGATACATGTTTGCCCAACCTTGCTTTGGCAAGTGGCAATGGGTCCCCAATGCCCACAAAGCTTCTTCGAAAAGGACAAAACAAACTGATGTGGTTCTCACGTTGGGATGTATAGACAAGCAGTCGTAATGTGCGGACAAAGAAGGATCACAATGCACTAAAGTTGTACCTAGATGCTAGTTTCCTTTGCAAACTCACGGGATGCGGATGCTCGACACATATTAAGATGGCACATTATCGGCCGACAAGTCAATCCTATGCTCGGGAAGGGCCGCGCAGTACTTGTGCACCCATTTGCCTATGAAGGGGTTGCATAGCTTCCCATTCACTGCGGGTGCACATCGTCTCCCGCGATGAGGCGGAGCGTTGGACTTCGGGAAGCCGCGGGAGGATAGGCTTTGTCGGTGTTACCACGAGCTAATGAAGATGAATGTCATGCCCGCCCGGATACGCCCGGCGTTTGCCCATATCCGTCGCGGTATGTTGGTTAGTTGTGCACGCGTCCTGGTGCATGAGTTATTAAATCTAAATGCGTCCATGGGCTTTGTTGGGGTCATACCTCCGGGAGGTTATAGATACCGCGGGCTTTCGATTGTGTCCTTTGGGGCCGATCTTGGGTTATCCTATACAATTGTCACGATGTACCCGGCATACTTATTACTACTAAAGGTTTTCCCTCGAAAACCCGCCGGGGCATGGGTTTTAATCACGGCGATGTCACGCTTGCTGCCCTCTTTTTTTTAGGTCCCATAGGCCAATTGGTCTCTGTGGGCGATAAAAAATCTATTCTATTCTATTCTCTTGCATCGGTAAATTTAACATTGGGCATTGCCCTTAGATCATTTATAAATTAAAACAATATCCCTTGTATTAAGGATTTTAGCCAAGTGGCATTGGAATGCATTCATAGCCCGGCAAGAATGGCATTTGCGTTGGTGTATAATGGCATCTGCCATTATACAAAAGTTCTTGATGATTATTATTCATCATTAGAATACCATGGTAGAAAAACCATGGTAGAAGCAAATTTGCATGGCACAATAATATGCATTAGCAATAATGTACACATTGACATTTACTCTTGCTTCTTGCATAACACCGGGTATCCCTCTCCTTGTTCCAAGTAACTATTGAACTTTCATCGGGCAATGCCTCATATGCAACTTTGCACAAATATAACCATGTATTTTAGTGCAGGTTAAATGGGAAGACGAATAACATATATACAAGATAATACATTCAAGGGAAGTTCCACAAATTGTTTAATCTTCTAAATCACCAAGAGCAAAGGGAAAAGACATCACGGATATCCCTAGTGAAATGAAGTGTCTAAAAAAATCCGGCTGAACTAGCGGTAGGCGACATCTACCTCGGTCAATCCCTTGGCGGTATTATCATCGTTACATCTAAAAGGCCCGAGCAAGTCAGGTCTAGATTAGTACCTCTTTTCCAAAAGCCTAAAGTAATCTAACATGAAGACCATTATTTACCAACCAAAAGTCATAAGAAGTAAATCATTTTACTACGACATCAAACTTGAATTACGTGCAATTGCAAGACCATGAACTCTATGTTCTAATGCTAAAAAATAAAGCCCAAAACTTGGCTTGAACAACCACAACTATTAAGCCATTCAAATAGAAATACAAGAAAAGATGGGCATAAAAATAATCTTTATACTTATCAATGTAAAGGCATAGCGACCTTAAGTGTTGGAGTACTAAAAACTCCATGGCTCATAGCTATAAAATTCCAATCTTCATCATTTATACTTCGCTCCAAGGCTCGGCCAATCTCCATTTCCATATTCCATTCTCTTTTCAAGCTAAAAAGAAAACCTTGAAAAAAACAAAAAGGACACAATAGGAGGAGGCCCATACCTACGATTTATCATCAAATGTTACTTAATAATCCGGTAGCAATGCAAGGGCGGAAGGTACATTGGGTCTCTCGACTTATAATTGATCACCAATTGTATCCTTTTTGCCTGAGCAAACATTAACAAGAAAACATAAATGGAATCATAGCATGAAAGTTTTCATGGTATAAAATCATAGTATAAAATAAGGCTTATAGCATAAATATAAGATAAAATAATAAGCCTTATAAGCTTAATTCCATGTACATTTTTAGTTTGACACAACTATCATTTGGCAATTTTATATTCATCGATTAAAGCATGCCAACTATGCAAGGCAATAGAAATCTTTGAGCGATCTAAGATCGAGGTTTGAATATTTACGTCCTAGTAGAATACACTTTCGAATAAAGTGCTATATCAAAGCTTGAAGCCTCATTTTATCTTCAAAATTCGAGAATCAAATTTCATAACATCCAGATTAGTAATTAAGTCCTTTCTTAACATCCAGATTAGTAATCATGTCCTTTCATAACATCAAACTAGTATTCATATAATAGCAAAGTCAACCTAAACATTTAGCGTTGAGAAAGCATATAGCTACTTTAAAGTGAATATCTTGAAACAACATGTGCATTTCCTATTTGGATATAGAATCATAGACAAATAACATAGATTTACTATGTCGATTTAGAATTGTAAACAGAACCTATTTGGTAGAAGTTGTTCCATTCCTTCAGGTTTTGTGGAACCGAATGCCCATTTTCCTACTACGAGGGACAAATCTTGCTTTTTCTTTTCTATCCATCCGGCATCCACCTTGCATCCGGATGCCAAGATTAGAAGTATCATGCCTAACCTCATTATGTAAGCGGGTCTATCATTAAACTTGAGAAACAAGCTATTCATGTTTACCTGGTAGAATAAAAACCATAAATAAAAAGAATGGATGATTAATATGGTTTGCAACATCACCTAATAATAGGTCGATGTCTTTGGTCTAGAACACATGTTAAAAATTGATTGTTTGCTTGAATAAAGATCAAGAATCGGTGCTTTTGTAGATGCCCAACACAAGCCATATCCGGCGGAAATTTTGCTTAGGGCAAGCATGATCTCATGTAGATGATTTGTATAGGCGGGTTCCACATGTTGGCTTTTGAAGTGGCCTATTGGCATCTCAAAGCAAATTGGCCATCTATATCTATTCACGGGATGATTTTGTCCAGATCCATGCCTATTTTTTGCCTTTTTTTCATTAGAATAAAATCACATTCTGAAACCGCGAGTTGAAAAACCATATCGGAGTGGCTACATGCAGGTTTGGCATCACAAGCATGCCATCGTGACACATAAAAGATAAAAGGGTTGCAAAACCTAGATTTGATTCTATAAAAGACCTTAGAAAATTCAACACCTTCGAACCATTGGGCAAAAAAATCCCACAAACCTTTAGCTATTCTTTTACCTTATTGTACCAAACAATATTTAACCCATTAGCAAGTGGCATTTGATCACGTATCAAAAGATCATTTGCAATAGAAACAACTTATACCTTTTGAGTTTACCTTTAGTATAAAGCAAATGTGCACTTTGGCAAGCTCTATAAGCTACGGTAAAAGTGACATGCAAGCATATTTTGCACACATGTACACCATGCCTTTAAGCCAAATGCATGCATAAAATAAAATAGAAATCTTATAAACTTTTATATACTTACCAAATAGAATTTCATAATCGTGTAGATCACCTTGTAATATATAGCACATTGAAAGGGGCTTATTTTTTGTAGTTTTATCGTTTTTTTCATATGGTTTTCCTATGATTTTACGGCATTGTATTAGTGGAGCATAGTAATTAGTATTTCTAGAGTCGCCTTCTTTGGTTCATTGATTTGGGGAGGCTTAAAAAATTCGATGGTGGTTGTTTACCCTTGTATCCCTAACTTTTGGTTAACAAAGAAAAAAAAAAGAATCTTTGGGCATGCAAGGCTCAGCTCTTACGCTTTAGAGATGCGACCATTTTAGGGGTTCGACTATTTTAGGGTTCACGAGGGTTCAATCATTTTAGGGTTAGAGGATTTGCTATGTTGATCTTTGTTTGTGGGATCAAGGACGGGGAAGCCGAGACATATCTGTTTCTTCAACACTTCCCGGGCACTTCCAGTTCAACAAAGAGTCCGCGATCATTGCGGTGAGTTTGTTCTCTCTCTCTCTCTCTCTCTCTCTCTCTCTCTCTCTCTCTCTCTCTCTCTCTCTCTCTCTCTCTCTCTCTCTCTCTCTCTCTCTCTCTCTCTCTCTCTCTCTCTCTCTCTCTCTCTGCTCTCTCTCTCTCTCTCTATAAACCCGGGGGCACAGGCTTTCATCCTTGTAAAGTAAGCGTTGTAGGTGACTTTTACGTAGGACATGCAGTGATGGTATTGGCGCCCTATCTAATGGTAAAAGGCGGACGATATGGGCTTAATTAAATGAACTAGTAAAATGGGTAGGGATCCGTTGTAGAGTATATTACTCACATGTTGATAAAAATTACTCTGAGGGATTTCCCTCTTTGAATGGCAATGCAATAGGTAGGTGCAGTACCTAAAAGATGGGAACAATTCGGATGTGAATAACTCTCTTAGAACAATTATGATACGTAACGTAAGGGCAAAACTATTTGTTGAGAGGAAATTGAGCTGTTAGGCGGGAGGAGAATAAAGTAAAACCAAGGGGCAAAGCGGGTTTTAAGCCACATCATTCTACCGCGAGGACTAGTTGGTGACTCGTGCCATTGTAGAAAATGTAGAAAAGGAAAGAAGAAACCACTATTCTTGGCATTTGTGGATTATACTAAAAGGCGTTTGACACGGTCTTGCGTGATAAACTATATAGAGAATGGATGCCTTAAATGTCCCAATGGAATTGAGGTCAGCGATCACGATGTTTGTATGATAAAGTCCTAAGTAGAGCTATCTCGGCCATGGAATGATATCTGCAAAGATCAATTGCATGATAACATTAAAGTAAGAGGGGATGCCCTCTTTCCCCTCTATTCGGTCTTTTATAGGCAATTAGAGGATTAGATTATGTATAATGGTGGTCGGGGGCTCCTTTGGTTGAACATGTGATCTCCCTCTGTTATATCACCGGATGATGTGGTCTTAATAGCTAGGACTAAGCAGGGTTTGGACACTCATCTTTGAAATTTTGGGTGCATTATGTGATAAGAGCGAGGTTTGGAGGTGAACATATCTAAAAACTAAGGTGATGGTGGTTGGCTTTTAGGTGCAAAACATGTTATTTTGCTACATATTCTAAGCGAGGTGCACCACACGGACTACCATGATGCGTCGGATCTGTCAATCCGGCCCAGCTGACCCCAGAACTTATGTTGGAGCCTCACGGACACCTCTCGTTTTGATTATGCTCAATTATGATTGAGGGCGCCTATGATTTTAAGATGTCGAATCACGGTTTGCCTAAGGTTTTGATGGTATGTCCGAACTCTATATACGGTTTAAGCAAGCTTTTAGAATATGAAATACGAGTTGGGAACCTCTACCAAAATAACTCAATGTCCTAATAAGACTACTTTAACCAATCTAACCCGGTGAGCTAATGTGACTATTTTTTTATCTTAAATCTATGTTTTTTTTATAATAGCCACTGAATTGTTTTAGGGGATATGGTCTATGATTTCAAAAATTATATATCTATATCAAATCCCCACAGGAACCCCTGTTATTTTGCTACATATATGGGACACCGGTTGGAGCAGTAACTTCCTTCAAATATTTAGGGGTTATATTTGAAAGCGACTATAGATGGAACATGTGCATTGAGCAAGGTATAGTAATGGGCTTAAAGCCTTATCGCCTTTACAAAGCTATGTAAGAAGAATCACTTGTTTGATTGGAACATAGAAAAAAGACACTTTTTTAAGACTTTGGTCCAAGCTGTTGTACTCTATGGATGTGAGGTGTGGGCTCCCGATGTCCCCTAATCACAGTGGCTCTTAGTTGAGAAGGCACCAAAAAAGATTCCCTACATTAGAACTAGGGGACAAGTTACATCGCCCTATCCTATGATGTTAGCGAGAAGGAGGCTTGCTTCATTTGGAATCTGGCGATATTGCACTTTGCAGGGGTACATTGCTAAGGTCCCGTGGGGAGAGGACCGACACCGCGATGTTGCTATGCGTGCCGATGGGGAGAAGGGATGGTACCATGATCACGAGTGTGGGTGAAAAATGGAATCTTAAAGTGGAAGATTTATTGGAAGTGATAAAAGAAGATGTCCGTAAAGGCGGTAATAGACCCGATGCATGGAAAACTTCTCTCTCTCTCTCTCTCTTTTTAATGCATCGGTTTATGCGCTCCTTTTCAAGCTAACGAGAAGACAATCCATCCATCCGGATGATGCCAAAATACCCTTTGCCCCGGGAACTTCATGATATCAAAATCCGTGCGGACTCTACTGACTATTTGTTCTTTGCTTCTTTTCTTCTGTTGTTATTGTTGTTGTTGTTTGTTGTTGTTATTCTGAACTTAGCCCTACTTGTAAGCGTTATCAATCTGAAAAGGACCCCGCACTATCCATTTTTTGCTTGATTTCTCGGAAACAAAGGTATGCCAAAATCTAAGGTACATTCGGCAATAAACCTATGGAAAAACCAAAAGCGAGATGCATCACGCGACATTGGGTTTGTCGAAAACAAAACACGAGGTACATCGTGATGAGCTTGACAATGGCCCGAAAATTGAACTAGGTAAGTCCTCATTTCTTTAGACTTGGCTTACGTGATAATTCTTCTCAATTGTCAAAGTGGATCTAGCAATTCTCAAAATATGTTTTGGAATATGCTCATTCTGATGAAATCTTGGAATTATTTATCCTATGTGCATGTTCCCGGTCCTTATGAATGATTTTGTAGGACTTGCACATTTACGGTTTTTGCAAAGAATCAGGGATAGGAAGATAGAACACATGATGAGACAAAATAAAACATCTAAAGATTTATCTTATGAAATTCTGAGCCATTAGACGATCTTTGAAACAATATTCACGGAATAAAATGGAGCTACGCATTATTCATTCAAATACGAGGTAGATGCAAGATGAGATTATAGCTTTAAATGAAAGACTGCACAACCTTAAGGAAGAGGGTGAAAAGCAGCAAGTTCAGCAGCAAGAGGATGCTAGAAAGGTACATAGAAGGAAATTCTCTAAGGCTTGCTGTTTATTGCGGATGAGTTGTTATATGATGATTAATGATTGGTAAAAGAGTAATGAGAATGGTATAGTTGTAACCTCTTTAAACCCTACGAATATGAGGAATAGTGCAATTTTGTAACTTATTAAACCTACAAACAATGGTCATAACTTTGTTCTATATAAATTTATACAGATTCAATATTTGTCAGATGAACTTAAAAGAGAACGAGAACAAGGTCACAGCTAGCTTGTGATATGTCTGTTCCAATTTATCTTGTCAGACATCTTTTCAAAATCCAAGTGTAAGCCATAAAACATCATAGCCCTTTATGTTTTTTTATGTTCTGTAGCCAAGTTTTGTTTAAGCTCTTAACTTAATTTCTACTTGTTTCCAAGTTATATAAGAGAATTGTTTACAGGCTTCTTAATGTGATACTTGCATATATTCTCAGAGAGGATTTAAAGTGCACTCTAGAATTCTAGTTTATTTATGGTAAGGAAATTATGGAAAGTGCTTTTATACTACTAAATCAATTCAAAAATTGATTTGCTGTACAAATACATATTAAGTTGGTTGAATTACAAAGGTTCTAAGAAGTGCCATTTGTATGTTTTAGAGTTAATATACCACAATCTTTATCTATGTTCTTCACGTTGAAGTTGTCGTCATTCCAGATAAAAGAATTGAAGGATGTTGCAACAACCATATACAAGCGTATTAGAAAAAAGGAGAATAGAGCCTTAGGTATGTTTTGTGAAAGCCTTCATAAATAGTTTAGTAGTTCCTCTTTTTTTTTTGTGTAAGCGAAACTATCAACACAATTGTCTTTCTTTATTGCCATTCTCATATTTCATTGCTTCTATGTTCTAAAATATTGTATTTAACATTGTCATTCTCATATTTCATTACTTCTATGTTCTAAAATATTGTTGTTCCACGCATTGCTTTCACGATTTTTTACTTGTGTTTCTATATAATGTAATGATTTGTGTTGAAGGCCCCGAAGGCCAAAAAATTTTAAGGTATAACAAAACCATTACATTTCACACTTCAAACCACATTTGGTTTGGGTTTTATTCATGTCGGGGTGACTCCGGGCATTGAGAGGCATTGGATAAGCATATATGCCCTTTATTCCTCGATCTAGACCATACATAGAGATCCTTGTTTGTGGGGTATGCATGTACAAGTTTTGATATATTGTATAACACAGTTTGTACAATGTTGGAATCTCCTATGTCCCCTAGGTGCTCTAGATGGCATGATGCATGGAACCTCAATTGTTTTAATACAAGCGATTACAATCACAGTGATTTGACCCTTTTTCCTTCATTTTTCTTCTAAACTTGTTATGGCCACACCCACTTTATCCTCTCCTAACCTTTCATCATTGACGACTTGGATAGGATCAGCTAATATGATAGTTCCTTCACCTACTAGCTCCTTATTGCATTGGTGCTTCACTTTCACCTTCTTATTCTTCCAATCCAACCTACTGTAGAGGATAATTTGCTTAGTAGTCTCATCAACTTTTCTTGGAGATGTGTACTTCTGCAATGTTAAGTAGTCCATGACAAGACCATTGTTGCCTATCAAGGCAAAAATCATACACTTCATATCCAAAACAAGTTTAGGTTAGAATGTTCCCTAGAAACCACTTGACAAACACATGTCTCATAACAAAAATCCATTTGTAATATCCAAAAGATCATTAGATCCCCCCCGAATATGTATTTGATTATTAAAGCAAAATAACAAATGCAATAAACCTTCATTTCTGAGGAAATATGTCTCATATGAAGATCAAATGTTCTAGTGTAGGAGAGATCTCTGGATCACTATTGACTATTCAAGTGAAATTGCCTAACTGAAGCAAAATAAGCAATTAATTTAAAAAATAAAAAAATAAAAATGGATTGCTTGAAATTTTGCTTTACGGTGGCTTATGTAAGGGAGCCTATCGGTGATTAGCGATTTTGGGGATGGCTGGCGGTAGTGGCAGTAAACCACCCAGCGTTTTATCTGATAATCCAATTTTTACTTTCGTCTAGACTAGTCTTTTCCCAAACTAGCTAGCTTTTTGTTCCCTTGTCAATGAGCAGCTAAAGTGGAGGACATATACAGGCTTTTAAAGTTTTGCCATGTCGGGGATCATCATTGTATACCTCTCTAGTAACCAAACTCCCAAATATAAGCAACTTATTTTTGACCAAATGTACACTTATTTTGGGAGTTGGTTACTAGAAAATACAATGATGATCCCAATGGCTTGAGGCAAAACTGCATATGTCCTCCACTTTGGTCTTTCGTAGCTTTTGATGAGATAAAAAACTTGCTAGTATATGTACATGCTTTTTAAGTTATGCGGGGATCATCCAAAGATGAGCAACATTGGCAAGGTTTAAACCCTTGACCAAATGTACACTTATTTTGGCATTACTAGGTCTATACCAACTCACCACAACATTCGGTGAGCAAAACTTTTGGTCATACATGTATACTTTGTATGCAGAATACAATCCCACCTTGAGGAAGTTTTACCCCGGATCCTAGGGCGCCTCTAGGGGCATGTAGAACCGGTTAATCACTAGCCTAGTCTTTTGCCCACACATGACTTTCGGGCATCTTAGGGCGTAAGGTTTATCGATAACAAGTATAACCCGACTTTTTATATAGTAAATCAATTTTCAATGGTCTAGACTAGTCTTTTAAAATTAGTTAGCGTTTTTCAAAGGGTTGGCGAGGTGTATTTGAATAGTTTGCATTGCAATGGCTACAAGGCAAGCGCAATCTTCACTATTATATTATCATCATAAGACAATTTCATAGAGATGAATGAATTCATGTTGACTTTCTATCTATGTAGCACCCTGGCAAGGTGTAATAGAAGACATGAGTGCTACCCTATCTCACCTTCGATGGAATGTACTATTTTTGTATTTTTATGAGCTACAATATGTACTATGAATCCAGGGGATCCACCTTCTTTATATGGGATATGCCACCTGCATGCATAGGGTAGCCGAAAAACCCCTACTATACGTGTTTCTGATAGGCAAATTTGACCCCTTTCCATATTTATAACTAGAAAAACATCCAAAAATGCCTATGACATGTATAATTGCAATCAATCTCATCATGTTTGTAACCAAAAAATACTCTTCTATCTACAAGCAAAATGTCTACACAAAGAAGTCGGAAAGAGAAATGTCCGCGGCGGCCTTGGCCCCCACGATAAATTTCTTGTATTATAATGTATACTAGTTATGGTGCCCGGCGTTGCCGGGCTTTAGTAGCAATTTGAAGAGGTGGTTTTTCATTGTTTTATTTATGGTAACTTTTACGAAGATGATTTTATGGTCAGGTGTTGTTGGGCTTCAGGAACCTTTGCAAATTTATGGTGTAATGTTAAAGCAACAAAGCAGAACTATCTTTGTGATCTACATCTTAAACCAAATTGTCATTATAGAAATATATAGTTGCACATTGATGCGCATAACAACAATTTTTACGCATGTAGCCATATGTACAATGCCTAGCTATATGTGAGAGGAATGGAAGGAGCAATCCACAAAGATGATCCACATTGGGGCGGCAAATTCCAACCCCTTAAAGCATATGGAAGAAGAAGCATTTAGATATCAGCGAGAAGCATTTATTTCGTGTTTTTGTTGATGGGAGGTGAGGTAAGGAGGTTTACATTTGTACTAACAATTACGAAGGGGCATAAAATTGTGGGCATAAAATACGAAGGGCATAAAATTGTGAGCATAAAATCAAGTTGTGGACTTATAACCATATAAATCCATAACATGGAAAATCAGATACTATAGTGTCTATAAAGCATTTTTATTGTATTGAGTTTTTCTAATGGCACGAGGTGTATATCTACAAAGTAGAATAGTTTTTTATCGTCCACCGAGAGACCAGATTGGACTCTAATCCTCAAGGCAACATGCAATAGGCAAAGGCATAACTCATGATCAACGTTATTGTAGTTGAAGTGGAGGAGCGTGGCCATCTTATACTACATTTTTTGTAAACGTAAGACCCCACTATACTACATTTTTTTATTGTTTGTAGTTTGTGTTCATCTAGATATTATAATTGTTAAACTCAATTTTCATTTAAATGAAACCACTTTAGTGTAAGGTGTATTGTAAGTATTTAAAGTTGTATTCATGGGGCAACCACACCAAAAATAATACACAGGCAAGACATGATGAAATTACAAATAAGGAATAAATAAGGCTAAATCATGTGATACTCGTTATTGTTGCATATAGCACAATGTGATGTTAATCTATCATCCATTGTTCAAATTTGGTTTTATTAAAGCCCAATGTTTGCAATGCAAGGGATCTTTGTCATGTCAACATATAGCCATTTAAGTCAACAATTATGAACAAATGACTCGATGGCTTTTTGAATTTTTTGTAAAACCATTAGAGTTGAAGAACGATTATGTTTGTCAAATGTCACTATGATGCATGCCCCTATAAAACGGCTAAACTATTGTTTTTTTTCTTTGCAAGTAGCATCTTATGGACATGCCAAGCTTAAGCCTTCAAACCCAAGGTAGGATCTGGAATGGGCCTTGAGATATAGAAAATGTTCATTCAAATGCTTTCGGAATAATAATTTGTCTTTGTATTCATTTTTTGGGCTTACAAAAAGGGTCCCAATTTGAGACAGAATGCCAAGAGCAATCTGTTATAAAAGCATTCATTCTGGGAAAGGACTCGCGAGAGACACAAAACCGGCAGATAGATAGGCTTGTCATTCATCACAGCAGCAGCATACAATGTTTGGAAGAGAGAGGGGTAGCCGACCATAGGAACAATATCAGACTACCCCATAAGAAAATATGCCAAGGCAATATAGGAGGGCAATGGCGACAACTTCTCATCTGGATAAAAAACCCCACCCTTTCGGGTTTTAGAGGAAAACCCTAATGAAATGGTAGCCACCAACCTCGAATGTGTTGCCTGGAGAAGCGAGAAAAAGCGGGACGAGGCGAAGGCGAACATAGAGCACGACCCCAGACAATGGTGAAAACTCTGAAGGTAACGAAGAGGAGGACGAACAGAAACGCGGCAGGTCCCCAGGAACTGGTGGAATATAAGAAAACCTGCAAGACCAAAGAACTCCCAAAAACACCCGTAACGGTTAGAATCACAAAACAAGCATAGCCATAAAGAACTGAATCAACAAAGGACCGAAGAGATGAGAAATAAAAATAGGTAGAAAAAGAACACAACAGGAAAAGATAGCATCACCCCTAGGGTGGAAAAAGCAGCACCCAGCGGGTGGAAAATCACCATATCAAAATATGCCTCACCCTCAAGGTGGAAAAAATAGCATCACCCACAGGTGGAGAATAACATAGTAGAATGCGAAGGAAACAACAACATGGAAAAGCCACACCCACAAGTGGAGAACACAAAAAAGTGCATGAACAAATAAAAAAATATATATAAATGAAAAGAGGTATAATGCCCACGGCGGGGGGAAGGGGGGGGGAAGCTACGAGAACGAAGAATGTTGCTGTGAGAAGACGCCGATAACCCGGCGGAAAACGACAATGGCCTAATATAGGCGCTCATCCTTTCCCGAATGGCGTCCGGTGGCTCGGATCGATGGGATCTGGGGAAAGGACTCTCATGAGAGACACAAAACCGCCGACTACCAAAGGACTTCCTCCACTATAAGCCCCACCCCGCCGACACCTCCAAGTGTTGAGCGGATCGGAAGCACACAACGAGAGTGAGAAGAAGAACACGTCACTAGAAAGCCAACGAGGGAATATACATGCTAAAGGAAATGAAAACACAATGAGGATGAAATGGTACATATTGTAAGCAAAACTATTCACGGAAAGATAAGCCCATCTACTGCGAATAAGACAAAGTGGAGCTAACGAAAAACAAAAAAGAATCTCCCAAATCCATAAAATGGTACACCTAACAACATCACCATCACCAATGTGCAAGCACACACGAGGCTCCCGGATGATCATGCCAAAAAGAAAAATCTTAAGCATAGCCCAAATATGCAAATCAAGGATAGGTCCAAAACCAAATACATAATATACATATAAAAATTTAGCCAAAAGGACAAAACACTTTAATGGGACAGAAAGGATTTAAGGGGAAATTTAAAGAGAGAGAGAGAGAGAGAGAGAGAGAGAGAGAGAGAGAGAGAGAGAGAGAGAGAGAGAGAGAGAGAGAGAGAGAGAGAGAGAGAGAGAGAGATGCACATCTTTGCGACTTAGAGATGACGAGAGACAATCGAGAGAATACGAGAGATGGGAGATGACGAGAGAAGGGTGAGAGTGGGAAAAGTTAACTCTCATCTCGAGATCTTTTTGCCCCTAACAGTACGTTAGGGCGTTTCATTATCCACTAACCAAACAACCTCCTAAAATTATGGCCTTTGAATTTGATGACCAAAAAAGTTTCCCGTGACGAAATTCCGGGCGCCATTTTCCCCGCTTGGTCTTCAACACCGCCAATTCCTTTGAATTCCCCCCAAATTCTTCCATCAGCGCTATTGATTTTTTAGGTCTACGGTATTTCTCGTGCCATTCGATCCTTTGTAAATTCAAGTTAAATCAATCTTACATTGTTCTCTTGTCGAATTCTAGTCCGGCTGGTATTGTTTCTTGTTTGATTAGTTTCTTTTCTATAGAATCGGGATGTCAAAGGCAACTTGATCTGCTCTCGCCTTCAAGCAACAAACCTTTGTGCCTCCTCGAATTGAAAAAATGGCTCCCTAGGAAGACCTTGAAGATGACAGGCCAAATTTCAATGAATGTGAGCTTAGAATCAAATTTAAGAACTATTGATATTGCTCCTCCACCAAAAGGAGAAGAGATGCAAACGAGTTCTCCGAGGAATTTCAAAGCACCTCCAATAATGTGGTGATTCTCATCAGCCCGATAATTCAATGGCTATTGTTGTTCTTGACAAAGAAAATCCAAAACAAATAGACACAAAGAATAGGAAGGCTCAGTTCAATGGACGTCCGAGGTGTTTCCACTTTCCACTGAATCTCTTGAATGAAATGGCTGAAACGTTACTAATGGCGGTCTGAATCTTTCTAATTCACAATGGAAGAATTGCAAACCAATTGAGAGCATCACCCGAAGTCACAGATCTTTCTAATTCACAATGTGAAATTGCAACCAATTGTAGATGGATTGGTGGAAGTCGGAATTGAAGAACAAATGGGATAAGGCTGCGGGCAAAGTTCAAGGATGAGAAGGAAACGTGCTCAAACGGTTCGAGAACCTTCAAGTTGGCAATGGTTTGACGTAATGGAAGAAGTCAAATATGGAGTGACTTCATTAACCCCATTCCGGGGCTGGTGATGAAGGGAATTTGGGAATGAAGCCTTTGAGGCTGCTGATTTGCACACTAATTTTTTCCCAAACAGTTTCTTTGAGGCGCTTGGTTACGATCTTTTCGCTTTTGATGACCCTTTTGAGAGTAATGAAGAGATTCCTAATGTCAATGTCAACATGGACAATACAGCTAGCCAAGGGTTCATGAAATGCCAAGCAATCGAACTCCCACGAGGAAACAACTCGATTCCTCCTCCCCAAGATCTGCGGCATGCAATCAACACAGGTTTGTGGAAAACCAGCGAGAGAAAAGAAGTCCAGACAAATTGATGAAGATATTCTTTTATTTGGAATCTCACAAATGGCAAGCACCTTTGGAACCTGAGAGGTGAAAAAAGCGGATTTCATGAAGGAAGAATGCGCAAAGAAGATGGAATTGGTTAGAGAATTGGAGACAATTAGATCGCCAATTCTTTGAAGATTCTTTGAATCTATGGCAGCAATGACCCAAAAGCATATGTCGGATGACAAAGGACACACTTCTCGAAATTGCCAAATTAGCGTGCAAAAACAAAAGAATATAAAGGTATGTTTCACTTTCATACATTCTGTTATACTTCACTTTACATTTTCTTTTCGAACTGTCTCAAATTGGTTAAGCTGTCTTATTATTCAATGATTGGTATGTTCATGTAGGCATATAGATTTACGTAGCATAGAGCATTAAATGGCGGTCTTATCAAGTTCCCCAATTTAAAAGATCCCCTCCACCTTCAAAATTCACGCTCCTATAGGCGCCCAGCGACCACGCTCTCCTTCCTCTTCCAGTTCTTCTTCTTCTTCTTCCGAGTACTCAAGGGAGGAGTACTCTGGCCCTGTCGATTCATCCGAAGTCTCCCACGAGACTTCGGATTCGGAGAACTATTACTCCGATCACGACTCTTGGCCAGAAACCTCTGCTGAGGCTCCGGTTCAAGAATCTTCTTCTACATCTTTGTTTTACGCCCTTCTTCTCCGTGCGAGATCCCCTCAACAATCCTTTTAAATCCCCTCCTCTTCCATCCTTTCATGCAGATGAGTTCGGGACTCCTCACCCCGTAACCCGAAGTCGAGGATGTGGAAGTCGTGCCTCACAATATCATCCACTGTTCTCTATCACAGCGAGCAGTGATGAAGTTTTTTGACATGGGTGTGCTAATTGAACCCGGTATTGTCTTGGGGTGGGTGCTCCTCCTAAAGCAGAAAAGCTCATGTGGACCGTTTACATCCAACATGCGGGGAAGTGGACTTTACAAGTGAAGACTATCAACCCGACCATGTGAAGTGTGCTCTTGAGGAATAGCGGATCTCCTTGCCTCTGGAGTTTTTGTTTTGTTTGTTTTAATTCCTGTTGTGTCTTTTGTAAGGCCAAAATTTTTTTTTGCATGCACAATGTCTGTGAATCCCTTGACTATCGACTATCCCATTATCTCCTGTTTTTCTCAATGATGTAAAATGCTATCGGAAATACAAAAATGTTTTTATTTTTAGTAAAATGTGTCACTTTTGTTGTCTATTTGTTTATATCTTTGATATTCACTTTGATGATTTTAACATTCTTTACTTGAGCCTGATGAGCACTACATAAATGTCTGGTTGTACTTTTAGTTGGTTTTACCTCGAAATTTCAAGTTGTAAAAGCCAGGCCAAATTATGTAGCCAAATTTTTTTATTATTGATTTTACATTGAATAAAATCGTGTTTGCAACATTATATTATTCTAGCGAAATCTTGAATTTATTGATCATGGCTTAATACCGGTCCAGGAACATGTAATCAATAATCTTTGCTTG
Source organism: Isoetes taiwanensis (assembly GCA_021234155.1). NCBI lineage: Eukaryota > Viridiplantae > Streptophyta > Lycopodiopsida > Isoetales > Isoetaceae > Isoetes > Isoetes taiwanensis. The sequence continues at coordinate 1,548,943 of JAJEKV010000110.1, read as the reverse complement.
TCAAGAAGGAAAGAACAAATTTTCAGAAAAAGTAGTTGACGTAACCATCAACTTTTACAACATTTTATGCCCATCAAATTTTCAAACAACACATGCCTCATCTGATCTCCTTGTTTCTTTAAACTTACATTCATAGCTTGATCTCATAGTAATAAAATGGATCAGGGCTCTTCTTCAAAAGCGGCCTACCCCATCCACATCTTCCATAATACAAAAAATTCCAAAGCACACTTAGCATGTATTATTTTGGAAGCCTTGCCAACATGCACCGGTAGATGTTTTAGAATTCTAAATTTCTCCTTCACTATCGAACCCATTTTCCACACAAACCCTACCCCTGCAAATCCGTTTATTAAACACGCCATAAGGTCCATGATTACGTGGAAAGACTTTCAAGAGGAAGGGCTGGCGGCATAAGCGAATCACCAAGCAAAAGTGGAGGAATGTTAACACTGGATTTGGTCTTGATTGGGTTGACCTTTCTTCAATTTTACGCCACTCAAAGGTTACAAGCGGGTTTAGTTCAATATTAGTTTGGATGCAATTTTGCTATATATGGAACTCTTCTTGAACTGATTTGGAGTCATGGACTGATCGATTCTAGTCACACATACATTTATGAAAAAGCTTTTCCGCGTGTGTGACAATACCCTGCTGGCAGAACATGAGTGCCTTTTGTGTCATTGTAGTAGTCATCACCTTTGTCACTCTTCTTGGGTTTCCTCCATAGAAAAATATGGGATCCATCAACAGCACCATACACATTTGGCAATCCCATTTGCATCATGAAATTCTTTTTATACATTGAGTCGGTCGGCTCCGGAAGGCATGGCTACAAACCTTTTGTAAAGCATTGTCTTGGAGGCCAACACTAATGATTTTTTAGTATATTTACAAGCCTTTGTAGCTTTTCCAACATAGAATCTCGAGACCCACATGCAAAGGCATATCACCGTGTGCCGAGAAAGTAAAGAACCATAGCTCACACTTTCACGGGATCAAGCTGGGCACTAACCTTAACCCACTGGCCTAATCAAATAGGGGACAACGAGGCAGAACAAGTCTCTCAAAGCTGGCCCTCTTCATTCTGTAAAATTGATGCCACATATCATCTTCAAAAGAAGCTATACAATTCCATGCGTGATTATCTATATTATCCCATTGGGTCATTTGCCTTGGAGCAATCCAAAATCTTCTAGGTGGCCTTCTAACCCGGCATGATCCAGCTAACATCAAAGATGAGGCAGCACAGAAGAACATACTATCATTTTCTGGCAAAGCATCGTCATCGAACAGATTCATTGGGTCTTCAAGCTCGTTTAATTCCAGAAGCTGCAAACATAACCTTTGGAATCGCGATTCGATTGTCGAGAGCACGCATAATAGCATGGCAATCATTCCAAGAATCGATGGATCCATGATAGAGCGGTAGGGAAATGGAACCACGCACAAAGAACACAAAGAAAAGAATTATCCCACAAAGCTTACCTACCGGCCAGAACAGGGGAAGAAATATCCCATATTTTGGAGGCCGATTCAAAATTGGAGGGGAATTATCCCACAAAAACTTGACCTACCGGAATGATTCGATGGAGTAGTTCTCCGGCGGGAAACCAAAATTTGAGGGCCTAACGGCCGTTAGAGCTCGAGATGGTTTTCTCTCCTCTCCTCCCAAAAATAATATAGTGCAGGAAGGAGTCGTATGAGAGAGAGAGACAGGTATTTTAAGCGAAGAGAGAGAGAGAGAGAGAGAGAGAGAGAGAGAGAGAGAGAGAGAGAGAGAGAGAGAGAGAGAGAGAGAGAGAGAGAGAGAGAGAGAGAGAGAGAGAGAGAGAGAGAGAGATGGTTTTGGAGGCAAAACCCGAAGAGAAAAGTTGTGATGTCGCCATAGAAGAGTCCGAAAGGAACAAAGTGGGCCAGGTTGACAAAAAAAGAGAGATGGTCATGGGCGTGACAGGCCATGTGGAAGGAAGAGTGGAGAGAGCGAAGACGACAGCAAGGTGAATCAAAATCAAATCGAAATCCCAAGCGCAAGATAGAACTCCAAGTCAAGAATGAGGAGAAGTGCCCCAACCCCTCCTGCGCATCCAGCCAGAGATACCTGCAGAAAAAACATCGAAGGAGCACTACTAGATCATGACAGGAAGAGGTTGTAGACTAGGTAAAGTTACGGATTAAAAATAAAGCTAGGGCCATATATAGGGTCTGAAATACTAAAGCAAAAAAACAGTAGTGGACATGATAAATGAACCAAAAACACAATGACAATCGGAAGGGACATGATAGAAAAATAAAAGAACGCCTAATGATAGGGCCGAATGAATGTGCATGACGGCGAAGCGGCAAGCTGCACAACAACTCAAATCGATGTGAGCGCTTAGTAATGAGGAAATCAACAATACATGAAAAAGAGAGATAGCATCACCCGGAGGGTGGAGAAAAAGCGTCACCCAGCGGGTGGAAGAAAAACCAGGATAAATACAAATTCGCGCCCCCATCGAGGGGGAAAGAAACAACGCCACCCACAAAAAATAGTCCAAGAGAAACTCATGTCACAAAATTGCAAAAAATGCAATATTTGGCACATCTAAACATAGCGAAATAGCAAATATGATAAATAATAATAGCACAATGCACGATGATATCCCAATACGCTCAACGGCTAGCTAGAAATGTATGCCCTGACAAATGATGCATAAGGATAGCATAATGCACAATGCACAATGATAGCACAATTTACAGTGAAAAAAGATCTCAACAACCAGCTAGAAAGGAATTCCCCAAGACAACTAGAATGCGACAAAACGAGCACCCTCCATGGATGTGTCTAGGAAGTTCTTATATGAATGCAAATCACGGACGCATGTCCGTGGAGGTTTTTCTCATCTGAATACAGATCACGGACTGAAGTCCGTGCATGTGTAGCCCGACACATAGACAATAAGACAAAGAAGAAACGTAGGGCAATGTGTAAGCTGTATATACAAAATATTCAAATCCAAGTATAAGTCCAAACCCAAATACATAATATACATATAAGAAATTTAGCTACAACGAACAAAGAGGTGGAAAACAGGTCGCAAAATACTTTAATTCCAAGAACAGAGAATGCAACTTCATGAAGTAATCAAAATAATTGCGCTAATACAGTGAACAAAGGAATCAACAAACACTAAGGCTCCTGGATGATCATGCCAAAAAAGAAGAAAAATCTTAAACGCAACCCCAAATACTCCACTCCACGTATAGGTCCAAAACCAAATACATAATATACATATAAGAAATTTAGCCACAAAGGACAAAGAGCTGGAAAACATGTCACCAAATACTTGAATGGGACAGAAAAGGACTCAAAAATTTTAACTGAACGACAATAGAAGAGACAATAGAAGAGAGAGAGAGAGAGAGAGAGAGAGAGAGAGAGAGAGAGAGAGAGAGAGAGAGAGAGAGAGAGAGAGAGAGAGAGAGAGAGAGAGAGAGAGATGGTTTTGGAGGCAAACCCGGAGAAGAGGAAGCCGTGATGTCGCTATAGATGAGCCCGGATCAAAGTGGGCGGCCAGTTGACAAAGGAGTGGAGATGGTTATGGGTAGGGACAGTTGTGTGGAAGGAAAAGTGGAGAGAGCAAAGATGAGCAAGGTGAATCAAAGGCAAATCCCGAAATTCCAAAGCGCAAGATAGAACTCCAAGTCTAGAATGAGGAGAAGTGTGCTAACCCCTCCTGCGCATCCAAACGAGATACCCAACATCATCACAAAATAGATAGATAGATAGAAAAATAAGAACGCCTGTTGAAATGTAGAATATAAAAGGACGCCGAATCATAGGGCCGAATGAATGTGCACGACGGTGAAGCGGCAAGCTGCACAACAACAAGCACTCAAATCGATGTAAGCGATTAGTAACGAGGAAAATCAATAATACATGAAAAAGAGAAGATAGCATCACCCGGAGGGTGGAGAAAAAGCGGCACCCAGCGGGTGGAAGAAAAAACCATGATAAATAGAAATTTGCGTCCCCATCAGGGTGGAAAGAAACAACACCACCCACAAAAAATAGGGAACAACCACCAAAATTGAGCCAACTTATTCCAAAGTCATGTAAACACTAAAATGCGATATCTATCGATAAAACCACGTATACAAATAATGTATGAAAGGAACATGAAATTCAATATGTAAACAAACGAAGATAGATCATCGGATAGAAGCCAGAACATCCCAAGATAAGGTACCCTTATTGCAGACCCCAGAGGCATAGGGAGAAGTAAAACTTTTAACTAACAATACGCTAAAGTTGGCAGAAGGTTCCGAATATTGCCCACAAAAACAACTCAACAGTGAAGATGACCTTCCCTAAAAATGAGAAGACCGCTATCAAAATAGATCACGTGAATGCAGGGATAATAGCAAGGGAAACAACAAGAGTGACGAAAACCTAAGGTGCCAGAGATGAAAAGGACAATAGATGTAGAATAATATGCCATAAGGACCAGAATCGCCCCATATTCAAAAAGCAATATACATATGCAAAAATACACCTCATGGAAAAACGCATTAATTATCAAGTGAAACCCACCATTATCCTAAAGAAATTCCAAACCAATGGGAAAGAAACATGTCTAGACAAATTGATTATGTAACAAGATGAATCTTAACAAATGACCCCAAATTATGATGCTAAGGAGTACGAAATGAAATGCACATGGGAGCAAATGCAGCAAATAGGAAACATGTGAAAACCACATTTGCACAATAAAAATCCCAAGGTCTATCCGTATGTGCCAAGCTAGAAACCTGCCAAGATAAGTTACCTTAATTGTTGCGTAGTAATGTGTTCAACCTCAAAAGCACAAATGAGAATGAACCGGAGAGCATAAAAGAGCACCACAAGATTAGAAATTTAACATTGGCAAATCCCAAATGCTGTCACGTGGTGAAGTTGACAAAAAGGCAACATAAGCTAGACACGAGAAAAAGGAAAAATAAAAATAAAGATGTGCTCCAAAGAGCAAAAGACCACAAAAAGGCCAGAGTAACAAACGCAATGCCATAGTGCAAAAGGTTAAGAAATGTAGGGTGTAAATAGAAGATCAAATATGAAAGAAACAAGATGGACTAAACGGACGAAATGAATATGGGTATGCATATAGTAGAATAGAGGAATTCCGATAAACAAAAAGTTGAAGGATGCGATGCCAAGCACGTAAGTAAATACCAATACAAATCCCCATAAGTAAAGAGGAATATGTGATGAATGAAAGCTCTAAGGTAAATGAACAAAAGGAGAAAGGACAAGCGAGCCCGATCACGGACATGGAGAAGGCACAGGCCGGAGATTGGGATGGCAAAGAAGGCTGGAGAAGTGACGTGTAGCAACTTACAAGGGAACTAACACACGATAAAGGTGTAAAGCCCTAATAAACTGAAAAGAGTTGATTGTGAAAATAAAAATGTGGAGGTTGAAATAACCTAGGAAGTAGTTGGAAGTTGAAAATAAGTGGTGAACGTGTATAACAACAAAAGTGACGTGGCAACTTACAAGGGAACTAACACACTAGACAGATGTAAAGGCATAATTAATGGAAAAGATTCGATTTTGAAAAGAAAAACGTGGTGGTCGACACTAACCTAGGAAGTAGATGGAAGTTGAAATTACAACAAAGTGCAAACCCAGAATGTAACATTAAAATGATAATGCGGGCACACCCAGGGTTTGAACCAAAGATCTTCAAATAAGGCGATCAACGGCCTGCCCAAGGAGCTACTTCGCATAACGATTTTGAGAAAGAAAAAGCAAACCCAAATAAGAAAACGGGCTGTAGAGAAAAGGGCGAGCCATCTACAGACTATAGCAAGACAAAAGAGATTGGTCGAAGCCGACGGAATTGAAACCGCCAGCAGATCGGGCTTTAGGAGTGAAGGCAGGAAAAAGATATTAGGAAAAACCTGCCATCTGTTTGCCCACAGCCGATCTACTTACAACACGGGCGGACCAGCAACGATTCAAAGATCGCGACTCGGTCGAACGCCCAAATGACCCCATCCACTCCAGATTCGGTTCTTGATCGCGGCATTTCCGGTACCGTAAGGTGACAATGGGCGAAGAAGAAGAGTCTCAGGCAAAAAGTCCGCGTAATAGGGCTCCTACGCTGACTAGAAAAAGCTGCAAAAAAAAAACATGTCAAATCTATGGAAAAGAGGAAAATTTTTTAATTTAAGCGATGGAGAACTTATCATGAATGGAAAACAAGGGAAACTAACAAAGTAGGTAAGGGACTAGCAATTGAGGTAGGAATCTAAAAGACGAAAACGGCTGGTCGCATGCAACACTCTACATGCGGGCCAGCGATCAGCGATCTGCCAATCCATCCAGGGCGGAGTCCACTAGAAAAGAAAACCTTCCCCGAGACCCAACGCAGGGCTCTGGATCCGCACCGGATCGCGGGGCATGGCCCAGGCCAAAGATGTTCGATGGAGGAGCAGGCCCAAGTCGGCTCGCATGGCAGCAGGCCCGCCCCTTGAAGAACCGCCCTGAGATGGGATGAGGAACGTTGAAATGAGGCTCGACTGGCAGATCCAATCTGCAGGACCCCAACAATTGCAAAATTCCGCCTTGAATCTCCTCGACGAACATAGCCCAAAGACAACGTAACCAAACAACAGAGGAGAAAAGACAAACAACCCAAGTTTAAACCAAGAGAACACAATTCAAAGAAACTAGAAAACCTGATGGTAATTCTCTAGCCTAACATGCTAAACCATCCAGTGAAGAGAAACAAGTTTTGCAACGGGTCAATATCACCGATACCCAAAAAATCATATCCATCCGTAAACTAGAAATCAAAATAAGAAGCAAGGGCCTAGTTTAATCCAATGCCCGAGATGCCAATACTAAACATGCGTAAGCGGATGCGTAAGCCATCAACCAATAACGAATTTTCCACTCTTGCAAGAGATTAAAACACCGGAATGCATAAAGAAATGATGGATATGAAAATACGATCCCGCCAAGAGCAGCCAAACCGTAAGGATCCCGCAAAGTCCTCTCGCGAAAAGAAGCCATAGTGAAGCCGACTAGTGCAAAATCGCGGGAAGAGAAGACATGGCGATGGGGAAGCTGGACTAGGACAAATTCCGGTAAAAGAAGCCATGTTGAGCCGGACTATGGCGTAATCACGGGAGGAAGAGACATGGGTCCTATGGTGAAGCCGAATAGGCGTAATCTTGGGAAGAAGAGACCCGGCTTGGCGAGAAGGAGGCCAACGAAAAACAACAGATAACAGAGAACGGCAGGAAGGGAGGGAAGCTACGAGAACGAAGAATGCTGCTGTGAGAAGACGCCGATAACCCGGCGGAAAACGACAATGGCCTAATATAGGCGCTCGTCCTTTCCCAGAATGGCGATCCGATGGCTCGGATCGATGGGAACGTTGCTTCATATGCAAAATATCTAAGATTTTACAGATAGAATACATATTCTAAGGTTGTTGCCGCATTTACCATGTGTTACTGGCTTGTGATATCAGATTCTTCTAATAACTGGGTAGATCAATTTTCCATGGAGGGCTGAGAACTGATGCACCAAAGAGGATCTACCAACAAAATGCCTGAATGTAGCTGAGCCTCGGCTTCAATCGATGCATCAAATCCAATTTGTGATGCTGGTAAATCTGATTGTCAAAGCAAAGGCAAAAGTGTGAAACAGGTTCTTCAATGTTGCAAATCATTCCAACTCCCCAAAAGAGAATCAAACAATTCTCAAGACATTCTACAATTCTTAGATAAAGCCATTCATCCTCACATGGTTTAAGTATTTTATTCTCACATGATAAAGTATTTCACATTTGCATTTATATACAGCCAGTTAATGCATGGAAATTTGCAAAGAACACAACTATGTAAAGCCACAGAGATCATCGTCGTCCAACACTATATGCCTCCATCAATGATTACGATGAGAAAGAATCACTTTTTAGCAGAAGTTCAAGGCAGAGGCTGACCAAATTTCCCAGCTATGCTAGTTAAGTACTTAGCATTGGCAGAAGCCTTACAGTGATGGGAAGGAACCTTCAAGAAAGGGAACTTCGTAAAGCTACAGAATCTATCGCCGTCATTGCTAAGTGAAGCTCCATCTTAACATGATTTTATTGCTTTTTGAAGAGTTATTTCAACACTAAGTACTACACCGTACATGCCTCCACCAGTGACCACGATGAGAAATAATCACTACTTTAGCCAAATGTCAAATTTTAGCCAAATGTCAAGGCAGAGGCTGGCTAAATTTCACAGAAAAGCTTTAGAAAAGACATGGCTAACTGGTTCAATTGGATAGCTGTAATCCTAAGCTGGAGGCTGTGCAATTATGTATACCACCTTAATTCGTACATAATTAGAAATATGCTTGATACAGGCATATACATGATTTGTAGTGGAAAATATTGCATAATAATATGGGTATATGCACATGACTTGTAACAAAAAATATTGCATTAGAGAGAAATCCATACATACCTCTTTCTTAGAAAACTTTGTTGCAATTCTACACCCTCATAGCTTCTCCTGTAGTTAAATAGAAATATAGTCTTGGTGGAGATATTAATCCGAACAACTCATCCATATGTAAAAGCAGTACATGTTAGACCTGCAACAATATCAACAGCCAGGCAGCACTGAGTTTACATATAAAGAGAATGACATGACACGATCCCAGAAAAATTAAGTCACCTAATTGCTTTGTAGATATATGAAAATGCAAAGCAAACGAAGACAACACAAACAATAGGTCAGAATCCTGTTAGACATGATCAGAAATGGAACTCAGAAATGGAATGTAATGGATACAAATACACCCAGGCATTGGATGGATAAGGAAGTACAGCTAATGTTATGTCTTTTAGTCCAGAACTGGCCAGATAGCCAGACCACCATAATAGCAAATCTTCTACGTTTCAGTTTAGGCACAATCACTCCCATGGGCTATGGTGCCATAATGCATAATGCATTGTAATGTAACTTGAACTTCTATTCTATTTATTTTTAGTGCAAGGCCATGGTATATGGTTGCATGCTATGTATGGTTGCAACTGTGCACAAAATACATCTTACTCAGTTTGTTTGATGGCACCATCTCAAGCAAGCTACCATCAAATTGGGAAGTTAAGCTTTGTACCTATGTCATCTTCCTTTAAAATTCTCCCTCCTGGAGTATGTACTAAAAGCACTTTTCAAGTTACAGATTACAAATATTGTGCATATTGAATTACCTGTTTCTTTCTCAGTCTCCTATTTGCTTCTTTGATGTTTTCAAATCAACTATATAAGCCTGCAAACTTCACGAAAATGTTTCGACTGGATTATTCCTCGACCAATATATACATATACATATACATAGGACAATTTATGCATCCGCATAAGCTCATAATACTCACCCCACCAAATCAAATAGGAATTACACCGATGTTTTCCTGGAAGATTTGGAGTTGAAAGACACTTCGAATCGAGTCGCCAAAAAGCAATGGTGACAGTACATATTCTATGTCTTAGATCTATTAAAAATACTGTAAACACAAACATATCAAATTTAGCTCTATAAAACTGTAACAACCATTTTAAGCAAGGCAAATAAAAGCACAAACTTACTTCTTGTTGAACTTGAGCCCATGCCATATAGGGTGTAAATTTGATATTGGTACCCAAAAAGCACTGTCCGGACACTTGCTTTAAGTGCTGAAAGTGCTTTTTATTCGATTTTCGTTAGTATAACAGATTTTGAGGTAGTTATTCCTGAAATAGCAATCATCCTCCGAGGAAGCTGGGATTGATGACATGGATTGATTCCTTGGGCGCGAATTTGGAATTCAGATCATATCAAATGCCGGGAAATTTCTTCCCAGATTTCTTGTTTGGCGGGAAATTGGTTCAGTTCTTGCAAGAATTCTTCATTTCGGTGAAGAACAAGCTTACACTAATACTGTCAATTGCAATTTCGACAAATTGCAATTGCAATTCCTTTTTCATATCAATTCGATGGCAAGTTCTCCTGAAACAGTTGAAGCTGCTAAACGGAGAATTTACTTGGAGCTAGATGCCATGAGAAAAAGAGAAGCCAGGAAGAGAATTCAGAATTGAGAAGGAGAATATCGCTGCCTAAGAAAAAAAATAAAAAGAAGCGCTCTTTGAGTCATAGAAGACAACAGAACTTTTCGAAAGAGTTGGAGAATTCCTTTTTCTATATTGTAAGGAATTGTGCTGATGATAATTCTAAAGGATTAGTAGCTCAGATTTTTATAAAAAGAATCAAACACTTACCACATGTAACTCTAGCAGATCCAAAGGAGTTAAATGTGATGAAAGACGTGATTTCCAATGTTAGGGAAACTATGCAGGCTCAAAAAAATTCAAAGAAATACTGATGTACTCATAGCTAGGAAGTCCACACTCCAAATGGCGGTTTCAACAGCTAAAGGGATTAATCGAGTGCATTTTCAAGGCTTCTTTCCATTCCCGTGAAAACTCAGAACCCAAGCATTTAGAAGAAGAATATGTGCCGAAGTTTGATCTTTGGTCCATGGTCAATGCATGCAAGGAAGAAGAGATCCGATGCTCTTTCCCTGAAGAGATAGTCTTTGTAAGAAAGTTTTGGGATGAAAATACTGGGGTTTCACCCTATAAGAGACATGTTAGAAAACATGTTCTTGAAAGTGGTGAAAGAATTGATCATCAATACACTTGCTAGAAGTTACACGTATGTTTTGATTCTTTTTTTTTTTTGTTACTAATATGCCTATTCGATTAGAACTAGTTTCCCAATTCTAGAAAAACGAGACCTGGCAACTCACGAAGCTTGCCACAATCAATGTTTAGTCCGTAATTCGAACATTATTATTGACAAAAAGATAGCATTTGAGTCAATCTTTTTTGTTTTTAACATGCTTGTCTAGTTTAACACGTAATTTTGACATTATTATCGATCTGAATTCTCTTTTCTTTTTGTTCGATCGCAGACTTTACCTTGCTTTTCAAAAGGAACATCTTTGATTTGAAGATATCCCAGCAGACTTTTGAGAGGTTGAAACCAAGCTATATCAGGAAGCTTCAAGAAAGAGAAACATGTTGCTGCCAATACCATCTGCATCTTGAATTTGCCATGCAAGCAATAAATAAAATGAGGACTGATCTATATGGTGTACACAAAGATTGCAAGTGTAAGTGCAGAATTTGTGGTTCAGGTCCAACATGTTTAGCTAAAGAACACACTATCAAATCCACTAGTGAATATTGGAGACAGATTGTGTGTTCAAAGGATGAGAATGAAGAATGGTACAAGCATGCATGTCTAATGCAGACGTGTACTAAGTGTGGTTTGAAAAGGTAATGGCTCCTTTTCTATTTCCTGTTTTGATTGTCTTTAATCTAATTTATTTGTTTGCTGGCAGGCTTCCTACATGTCCTAGAGAGAAGGTTAAGAATAATAGGCAAGATGTTAATTGGAAAGTGTTTGAAAAGGTAAATGTAGTTTACATTCTGCTCAATTTCATGTTAGTGAAGCAAAGAGGTCTGCTTAAAGCTGTTCACTTTTGCAGCAAGAAGTTCAGAACAAAAAAACCAGGTCTGGCAAGAAACCTGCAAAGGTTACCAGATTGGCATACAAATCAGGTTCTCCTTTTGAGTTCCATGAACATGCCACTAAAACTTTGAAGACCTTTGTTCCACATAACTACCGAAGGCACATTAGCAAGCCAAACAATTCAAGCAATGTTTGGCATCAATTCAAGAAGACACTATTGTGTCTGTAATAGATTTTGCAGAGAATTATGGATTCAAAATTCAGCAAGAAGCTCAATCATGCCATTGGCATACTGACCAAGTTTCTATTCTGGTGCACATCACTTACAGGAGAATGAGAAGATCAGAGGCAGAAGAAAGACAAAAGAAGGAAGAAGATAATAAAGAGTCCAAAAGAAAAAATGTTGCAAAAAGAGAAAAGGCAAGACTCCTTGAAAGGAATTGTGAAGGAGACTCATTTCTACATCAAGATGACAAAACTCATGATATTGAGTTTGTTCAAGATTGTTCCAAAATCATCGCAGACATACAATCTATTGAGTTAACTATAAAAACATGTTTTTGGAGTGATGGTTGTTCTGCCGCGGTTTAAGTCTTCAAGACCATTTTACTTCCTTTGGCAGGGTTTTCAATCGACTTGAAAAGGATATTATCTGAATTTTTGCTAGCTCACATGGAAAGGTGAGCATGATGGTCTTCGGAGCTGTCATCAGAGGATTCTAACAAAGGAACGGATGAAATATAATGGAAGGAAATTGCAATGTGCAAAGGGAGGTGGTTGCATTTCTTAGGTGGCACCAAAGAACAATTTATCAAGGTAAAATTGCTTATGTTTTTCTACGTAACCAGTGTGAAGTCTTTGAAAGACTTTGCCGACACTTGAGCCTCACTTTTCAATTACCCTGCGGTTTCACTTCAAACAATAAATGGTTTGAACCTGCAAATATTGTTTGTAGCTATGGTTGTAATTTGCATATTACACACATTACAAGCGAGTTTTAGATTACTACTAAAGAATATTTTGTTCATATTTTTGCTGAGTTCTTGTATATATTTTGACTATGTCATTTTACAAGCACCCCAACACTTGGCACTTGTGCGGTATTTTTTGGACATTGAATCCTCAAAAAAAACGGATCAGACAGTGTTTGATTGTCATACTTTGAAGGGAACCACACAACTCCAATTGCATAAGACCATGTGGACAGGGAGAACACTTTAAAGGTAGCTTATAGACCTCTTTCTTGCTTTTGTGAGAGTTGTGTTCAATTCCAATGGGACTTATAAAGCACCAAACCACGTATTGGTGGTTGGAAAACTTGAACTAACTAAAACTGAAGAGATTAACTCAGCTAATGATGCTAATAAAACAGCCATGAGGACTTGCAGATAGAAGATGAACATGAAGAGGGAAGAAGAAGAAGACTATGATATAACTAGTTCTATGGTTGAGGTGGAGATAACTGCTGTCAATGCGGAAGAAGGTAATGAAGAGGAGTTGATTTTATGTCTTAAAGTGCGTAGAAGCAAAACACATTCTTTGAAGACTATGTAGATGGATGGGGAAATGTATTTGGGGTTGAATCTGTTATTGTTTGAGACATTATTATAAAATGCAGTTGGATGGTCTCCAATTTGAGCTCTTGGATGACCAACCCGTGGCTAGTGTGTACAGCCATCTAGTAAGATTAGCTAACTTTGAAATGATTGCATGAAGAGAATTGTGGATTGTATACTATGGTCAAGACACCCGCCAACAAATAATGTGTAACCTCCCAAACTCGGGTTGAAGTTACAAATCAAAAAAGCATATGCAAGAGATAATGATTTAAAAACATTCATACCGATTTAGTCATTGTAAACTGAAGATTTATATTTATATCAAAAATTTGTACATCAAAATTGTGGCTTGTAAAGCCTCATGTATTATTGTCTGTGTATTTTTGCAATGAAAAATTACAAGCACCGACCTACATGTCAAGAAACTTTTGTACCTTTTCAACGTTTTTTTCTGAAAGTGGATAAGTCTCCCTTAGCCATTGTAGTTGACCATTGCAATAAATCTTCACGGTGTTGATGTCTCCTCTCCCAATTGTTGCTCGGCCATTGTATCCAAATGTCAAATGCTTCCTCATGTAATCTTCGGGTCTGCATTTTGCTTTAATTTGTGTGAAGTCTTCAACCCGAAAACATCTTTAAGCACCTGCATGTATTTGTCCAACATAGTATCATCTGGATCAAGTGTGAAGGATGGTATCAAGAGAGATGTGAATGGTGGAGAAGCAAAGTTTTGTGAATGCTATCATCCAACAATATCGCAGCAGCCATCATATTGTGGGTAGTCAATCACAACTCTTGACAGAGGCTTCATGTTACAATGGTTTTGAAGACTGAATTGGCCATCTAATGGCATCTCCAAGCACTTAGACTGATCCCATATGAATACAAGTCTCGTCTAATGATTGGTGCTATCATCTAGAACTTCATTCACATTGTGCTGGTTCATGGAAGACCAAATGGCTATATCAAAATGAGTCATTGCTTCTTTAGAATTCTAGATGCGTTAGGCCTTACACAACTAGTTTACTGCTTGTTTTTTGTGATATCAGGGCTATTGTCCACATGCAACTGGACTGTCCCTATGATAAGTCTTAACTAGAACACCATTAACATCTAATATATGAGCAGTTCCTCTTCATTGAGGACTGTCTGTACACCTATCGGTAAAAAACATAAAGTAAACATAAAGGACACTTATTAAATAAAAACACAACTTCAAAATTCCATTATATATAACCTTTTATGGTACAAAGATTCAATTAGTGTTCAATTTCTCAACATGTTTCAATTTCTTCTTCCAATACAAGTGTACACGAGCATTAAAACATTAGCTAATAGAAATTCTTAAGAGACACATTATCATTTGCCTTGGACACTCTATCATTGCTTTCAATCTCTCAGCTTTGTTCAAAATTCTCAACTTGGCTGGTTGATAGAAAATTCAAAAACCTCCAAACTCCAGGTGGGGCGTAGCAGTACGCAATACTACCGGTATCCATTTTGCTATGAAGAGGCACATACTCATTGCCTCGATTCATCTGAATGCACCATGGGATCCATCTTCCTTATATAGGACATGCCAAGCTGAAAATTAATAAAGTAGCCAAAAACCCTAGTATACGTGTTTAAGAGCAGGCATATTTGATCCTTTTGTATGCTTTTACAACTAGAACAACATCCAAAAACCCCTTTGACCTCTACTGTACATACGGAAAAGGGTCAAAACCACCCCCTCCCATTCATGCTAGTTTTACTTGGGTTCCCAGGATGAAACCAGTTGGGTGCACACCGTCTCAGGATTGAGATATCTGGATGGGTTGGGGGCCCACGCCAAAGGCAGCTATGTGCAGGTTTTCAAGTGGGAGCCATTGAAGATGAATATCACACCCTTGAGCTGTCCAACATATGATCCGTTAGGACATGCCACGTTGAGTTAAATGTCGGGCCCAATCAATCCTTACATGTGATGATATTGGTACGGCTTTGTATACGGATCTTTGGATCAGTATCAAGAGTGCATGTCAAAATTCAAAGCGAGCAAGTAGAAAAATTGCACCCGCGATGGCCAAGTATTCTAAAAACAACTAGCTAGTGAAGGGAGATAGGTTACGCAAAGTGCATTTTAGGTAGAATACCCGAATAATCATCATCTCTTGTTTCTTATATCTTGGCCTTCTTTTCCCTAGTTCTAACAAATTCCTTGACCTTTGCCTTGGGTGTAGTTTGAAAAACCAAAGTTCTCTTATTGTTGGGATGTTTTCCATATCTCATGAGCCAAAGCATAAGAATGCCATCAATTAGAGACGTAAATGAGGATTCTCGACGCCAAGATTTTCCATACGGTTCATTTAGTTAAGCAGGGCTTTTAACACAGAGGCATTTTTTGTCGTTAGTTCTAGGGTGTCCTCATCGACATCTATGTCAATTAGCACCTGCTAATCAACTTTGCTATTTTATCGTCTTCTCTCCTTACATTCTTTTGCACTGCGGCAAGCTGGCGCTATCTTGCCCTTGATTCGGTTCTTTTGAAGAAGCCATAATATCCTCCAATGCTCCAAATGCTTCAAGTAGACCTCTCTGTTTTGCCCATTTTTTGGCGACATCAACCTTGCTCGATCTCTATTTGAACTCCAGCGACTCCTCTTCCCGGCTCTAGTTTTGCTTACGCATTATTTGTATATATCCCCATCACTTCACTTCTTGGATCTAGTACCAATCCAACACAGTTTGAGGTAACCTTTATGTATTATGTTGTGTTTCTTAGTTTGAAAACTTTCAACTAGGTCAACAATATTAATTAGGCGGTGTCAAGGTAACTTTTATGATTGAATATAATAAATAAATGCATATTTTAATCATTGAAATTCTCCAAGGCTATGGCGGCCGGTCAAAAATCACGAGAAGGAATAATATATTAATAGTTTAATGCTTCTTATAAATTTAGGAATTCAACATGTTTTATACTGTTGGTATTCAATGAATGAACTTAACCATTATGTATTTAAAGGTAAACCATTATGTATCAATGAATGAGCTAATTTTTGGGTGAAATATTGGCTCTCAAAGGGGGTTGAATTCCAAAAAAGCGGTCCGAATCACGCGTAGAAAAATTATAGTTTATTATGACATGAGAATTAATCATATTATTAGCGTGGCATGAGATGGTTAGTTAGTTTGGTTTTAACTTTCTTGCGCGAGTTCAAACCCGCTATTCGACTCACACAATATTTTTTGGGCGTATTTGACTTACATAATTTACATGCGAATCTACAAGTCGAATACCCCATTTTGGTATTCGACTTGCAAAATAAAGCCAATCTACGAGTCTAATACCCCCGGAATCAACCCATAATCGGAGCCAATAAATGCCGAATTTTTTAGGCATATTTTTTATACTATTGGTATTCGAGTTTTAGAGGCTTCCATCATGGCACTAGGATTTAGCCTAAAATGGAATATTCCATGTTGGTCCCCTAGCGATGGTGCAATTTAACCATAGTAGCAAACCTTATTTTTTCACTCATGTATAATGCATATACAATTTTTGGTTAGCATGTTTGACACCTATTAAAATTTGTTTGAAATCAATCTCTCTTCAAAAGTGACTCATCACATGCAAAACAAATTTTAGGAGTAATAATGCCTGTCGAGATTTCTTGAATGTGAATCATTTCTAGCTATTCAAGATTCATTTTTGGGGCGATTTTGTGCTCCAAGCTTTCCTGTTGAAAAAGGTGCTCACATCCCACCGGAGAATCCCCCATTGAGGCCCAGGGGACTCGCGAAGGCAATGGGTTATTTTCTTTGCAATGGAGAATTCTTGAACAAAAGGTATATATGGTATGGGGAGATTAGTAGAAAGGGGATTCTTGAATAAAAAGAGTATATTCTAATGGGGGGAATTGGTAGAAATAGGGGATTACAAATGTACATGGGGTATTTTCAAAAAGGGGGATTGGAGTAGGAGGGAATTTGCAAATAGATTAGGGTAATTTCAAGGAAAGGGACTAGTTCAAAAGGGGTATTTGCTAATTTTTCAAGAAAGGAACTAGTTGGAAGGGAATTTGCAAATGGATTGGGTATTTTCAAATAAAGGGATTGAATGAAAGGGAAATTACCAAAAAAATAGAGATTGCAATAAATACGGGAATATTTTCTAGCAAAAAGGTAATTTCAAGGAAAGGGTATTTTCAATTAAAAAGTGAATTTATGGACATTATCTTGGCGGCTAAATATTTACTCAAGTCGGTTTGTTTTATTAAAATACTATCTACTTTCAATATATTAAATGGTCATATGTAGGTGGTCGGATTAGCTCATAAGCGAGAACCATTACCTTCATGATGTGAAATAAGAATGATTTTTGGACTAAACAAGCGATAAAGTACACACCTTCAAAAAGGTCTCTCATCAAAGAAAGAACCCATTTGTTCCTCTGATGGAACCCAAAATAATTCCTTTAAGTTGTCTCTACAACACAACCAGCTAATGCTCATGTATGCAGCGGTGCATACTCACTAGGATTACCTTTCTACCGACCTCAAGGAAAGTTGTAGTAAAAAGCACTCTTGTATGGTATCTTGGCGCTTGATCTTGGCTCTCACCTTAAAAAAAAGCATATTTCTCCATGATGACATGGCATGTCACCACGATGACTAAGCATCTTATGCACTCCATCCGGGACATGGCGTTTCTTTTGGATAATGTGGCATGTCACATGATAACTAAGCATTTTATGCAAACCCGTTTGATTAGAGGAGCATCAAACTTTGCAGCAAATTTTGGTCCAAAGCGTAACTTTTGGTCAAATCAAAGCCATAACATTGACCCCTCATATCAAATAACTTGTCATGATCTATGTTTGGGTGCATTTAATTTTGGAAGACATTGATGTAAAGCGAGTTGTTAGTAGAACCAATGTGTTTATTTGATTCTACACTGCCTTAAGTGATGCATTGCTAGCTAAATTTTGAAGAACAACAATAGTTATAAGTTAGTAAAATTTTCAGATGGGAAAGAATGTTGTTATATAAACAATAACAAAAAGGAGATAGCGTATGAAGAACCCATTGTGAAGGGACCAATTGTGAAGAAGAATATCACAAGGCAATGGGCAATGATTTTATTGAGTAATTTCTAACAAAATGGCATAGGCGTGCTTGACAAATGCCATGCATATGTAGAGGTATGTGTTTAAAATGGACTCTTAATGTAAGACTTGCCTACATGGGCTTTTAGATGTAAGATAGATTACCTCATATACTTATACATATGTAGGGATGTGTGTCAGAAATGGCCTGAAGATGTAAAAGGCTGAGGTAATGGTGACACCCAATAGCAATGGGCTATTATAAAATAATAGGCCATGAGGATGCTCCAAGTTTGATAGTTTAGTTTTATTTTCATTTTCCTATAGGTTGGGCACCCACCTTTATAAGCATCAACATTATATACATCGTATATACACGGGACATTATATATGACAAATATTCTCACGACCAATTTTGGAGGAAAAGCCCTCTACCATTTCCTCGACAGCGAGCTTGTAGCGTTGGCCATGGATGATATGTTTAGGAGCGATCAAATTGCTAGATGTTTCGGGCCATAGTCTACGGCGAGCAGGTATTACAAGAATCTCTATCCGAGGCGATTCTTTTGAGGCTGGTGTCGCGTCGAAAGGTAAGCCTTTATAGAACTCTATTAGAGTTTTTTTTTGAATCTTTTAATCTATAAACTTTGCCTCTGTTCCGCAATTTATCATTCAAAAAGGCGATATATGTTTTTACGAAGCTTAGATCTTGCCTTGAAGAAAATTCTTATCAAGATTCTTGGCGTGCAGGATTGTTAAATCAACCAACTATACTGCGTGATACTATTTTTGCCAACGCCCGGATTGTTAAATCAGCCAGGATAAGCGTTTTGATGAATTAAATAGCCTATGATGGGCGAGATGAGGAACCACATGAAGATTAATGGTAGAGGTAAGTCTACGGAGAGCTTTGATAAAATAAACAAAAGGCTTGAGAAGGTCATTAGGGTCCACGAGAAGCGATAAGGTTCCTCGTCTATACATCAAAGCTCTTTGTCACATTAGAAATTTTACGGCCCCGGACTTTTGCTAACAAAAAAGATGCAAAGAAGAAAATGGCGTAGCAATGCAAAAGCTTTGAATTACATGAAACAAGCAAGGCGAGAGTGATGGCTGAAGAAGCATCGAGTTGAACTGAATATCTGATGATGAGGAGCACGAGGATATTATTGCATATGTGACTCGATGAAGATGTGTACGATGAAGAACACAGAAGGAATTTTGGAAAAAAGCAAAAGTAGGAAGGATATAGGTTAATGGACAATCCGTTTAAGAAAAAGATCAATGTGAGATTACATGGGACATGAATTAAAAATTTGAAAAAGAATTAGTTTGCAAGAGGTAGGAAGAGCCTGATATAGGGTAGAGCAAGTTGAAGCAGTTGACTTACTTGACCGCGAGTTGCAAAAACTCTGCTCAAAATAACAAATTTTGCTCCAGGTTGTCTTTACCGCAGTTTGATGTGACATCTGGTCTAAATACATATTTGCGATCTCTGTCAAGGAAAAAATCGGTGCAAAATATTTTGGTTATCTTGGATGTTAACGCCCGGTTCCAAATATAATAATGAATAGAAAATCTTTGAACAAGACATGGGCCAGAGACCCGAGAAAGGAAGCTTGGCCATGAAGGAGAAATTCACATACGGGGAACATTGTTTCATATCTGGAGAAAATTGATGATGAACTATTTAAGAGCTTGCAATTCATTGACCCACATACTAAGGATTACTAAAAAGTATGTGGAGCGGATGCGTGATGAACCCACTTTATTCATGGTTACGGGCCAAAATAAATTCCGGGATTATGTGCATCGGATTGGGGACATGAGATCTGTTGCAAAAGAGTAGCGTTAGAAGGGTTAGAGCATGTGTACTATAAGCCCCAAAATTATGCAAGCTATGGGAAGCTTGCGAGAAATGCAAATACGTCTGCGAATATTTTATAAATGAACTGGAAGGGAAAGCGTCACGATGATAATGACCCAATCTTGTACTGCGGATCCACGCCTTGTGAGGAATAAGGGGGGCCACCCTCATTTGTAACAACTCGGAGTTGGTTCGTATTTTGCAAGTGGAATGACTTGCTTTTTTGTTATTCATTTAGGAGGAAGAGGAGAGAATCTTGTGTCTTCTCAAAGAGAAGCATGTAATCCCTCGTGAACACCTTGGAGTTAAAGGTAATGTGATTAATATTTAATTTAGTCTTAAAATCTAAAATTTCATTAAGCATGCTTGCATTCTTTTTTAATATGTTACTTTTTACAATGAAGGAAGGAAGGAAGGAAAAAAGGAGGAGAATCGGTCTATGGGACCCAATACAAAAAACTTGGCCAAGCGGATTCTTTGGATTAAAAACCCCGTATTTTGTGTTCCTCACAAAAGCGTGCTAATCATATAAAATGAAACATCCCAATATATACAGGTCATACCCACCCCGTAGTAATTACAAAATCCGTTAAAAGGCTGTATGTAGCGTTGTATGTATGTTCCTCACGAAAATCTCAAAGCGTGGACAAGTTCATTGGCGAGGAGAAGAACAAAGCAAGGCTTGACTTAGTGGTAGAGTACTTATTGAGCAAAAATTCTCGGAGTTAAAGCGCGGGGAAACTTACAGTCCAAAGCGAATTTTGTATGTCAGTTGTTTCTTGAAATCAGTCGGTTTAATACACTTTGTCTATTTATTCTTGATTAACTCTGCTCAGAGTTATTTACTTATCAACTTATTTTTGAAATATATTAACACAAATGATAGCGAGGGTATTTTCTTATGGTCATAAATTATTATCCTACGAATGATATGAGGGTATTATTTGAAGAAGCGGGTATGTTATTTGGAATGGGGCAATTTGAAGCAGGAATGATTTGGAATGGGATACTATTTAAAACTGAGAGAGAATTATTTGGAATGAGGTATTATTTAAAATAGGGGGTTATTTGGAATGGGGTATTATTTGAAGCGGGTTATTATTTTGCAAATGATAATAGGGTTATGATTTGAAATAAAAGATTACTTAGGGTGTTATTATTTTGGGGATTAGACACTTTCCACATAGCGGGGGTATTATCATACAAATGAGGAAAAAGGGGGATTGTGGCCAAAATGCCGGTTAAAAATACATTTTTATCCCCGTTCTTGACCGGCCCGGAAAAGGGGATTTTATAGAGCATTTTACAAGGGGTATTTTATAGGGTATTGGGCACCTTTTTTGGGTTGTGTTTAAGCTTGGGTGGCCGGAGATAGAGGATAAAGAAACATCATTGGGGGAGTTAGGCAACGGCTTATGCAAGCGGCGCATATAGGCAGCTTTCAAAACAAGCTCGATTTTAGCTCTTGCATCAGGGAGCACTTTTGTTAAATGCACTATGTTTTTAATTCAGACAAATACATAAACCTTGGACAACAACGATTTGGACTGAGATTTCCGCGTGATTGACTGCAAGTATTATCTCTTCTTACGATATGGGTAGGTTGCACAATAATGTGGTGGTTCTTGTAGCCTTGACTTTTGCTATTGGCGAGGAGAGTGTCCCCATCTATGGGGGCAATGGATTACATTAATGAAACAAACTCACAGCTTAACGATCGAGAAGCATTGAAACATTCATTATGATCGCCCATGAGACTTCCGCGGAATTTGAGACAATTCCACGATGCAAAAACTCCGCCATACAAAATTATTTGCGAGAATCAAAATTTGGATAGTCTATCATACCTTACAGGCGGTAGAACACATTTAGATGATCATTCAGATCATATTCTTCCCCAATAGGTGCAAGATCTTGGGGAGAAAGCATGCAGGGCTTGCAGTTAATAACGATTAGAAATAGCCCATTAATTCTGTTGAACCCATGAGCAGCAAGTAGCCATAGAAAAGAAAAAAAGATCAGCAAGTTTCTATAAAATGAAGAAGATAAGACCTGGATTTGTGATGTTTATGTTTGTCTTTCTGAGAAGTAAGTGCGGGGTTTATAAAGTGTTTTACTTGAGAGGAAGGAAGGAAGGAAGGAAGGAAGTTTATTTTAGCGTCCGCGGAGGCAGGAAGGCCTATGAGGAGCGGTACATCACGAAGAAACGAGCAAAAAGCCAAAAACCCCAACGCAAAACAAACAATATGGCTATGCAGTAGAACCCCTACGGGATGAAAAAACCCCCACTTGGGAGAAAAACCCTAACATTAGGCTCTCAAAATACCATGCCACGAAGAGCAAGTCGACGGCGAAATCTGCGGGATGTAGCTCGATCGGCGCTACCATAGGTGATGCGATAACGATGTAGCCGGTGTGTCGAGCATCCCAAAGATCGGTGTGCTGCTTGCTCGGACATGTGGGCATATCTTGGAACTGCCATTTGGAGGGCATGGTGCTCATCCTCTATCGCGTGCATCTCCCAACAGCGACATATCCTCTCCTCCACAGGGGATCCGTGCCACGCCATTCTACTCCCCAGCGACACATTTCCAATTACGAGGTAATGGAACCGTCCTTATAGCGGCGAAATAGCTCTCGTTTCTTCACGGAGATGTGTGCTTTCAGAAGAAGTATCCAGATGGGGTCCATGCTCAAGGCGGGATTATCACAGCGTGATAGTGCTGTCTTGGGCTTTGCAAGAGTAGAGGCATCAGAGGTGGCAACTGCCCGCATCAATTGCCCATTACTAGCGCCAGAATCTGCGGTGCCACCATGCGGTTGGTAATCCATAGACCACCTCCTAAACCATCCCATACGATTAACAAATTGCCATACCCTCTTGACATTTGGGGGCCCTGAGTGCTGTACGGCACGTAGGGGGCAAAAGCGATGCTCATCCATCCCATCCACCTTATGGAAGCAAGTAAGATGCCCGCATAAAGGTATCTTTGTAAAGGCGAGGAACCCGTCTCATACAACAAAATCACGTGGAGAATTCTTGGTGTCCTTCACTCCCAAGCTATATGTCAAGAAACTTTGCACCCTTTCCAACCTATCCCGTGTTTTTGTAATCTGGCGGGCCCCAAACCTCCACCCCATATAAGCGGTACCGGCCGACCAAAGTCCTAAACAGGTGTACTCTCCTCGCCCGATCCTGAGATTCTATCCCAAGAACAGCGTTTTTGCAAGCGCATATCTAAAGCCTTCCCGGCACCGCTCTCTCACTCCACACACTCATCCCACGGCATGTTAGTAGTGAAATCAATTCCCGATATTGAAGTCAGCACCATCTCCACTTCACACCCCCTGTAATATAACTCCGGGATAGGGTGTTGCGAGGACAGGATCGCGAGAAGCTTAGTTTTTGTGCAAGTTCACCGCCATTCCCAAGCCCCTGGGGAACCCACGGGGGCATCCAAATCTTCTTTGCATACTGGCTGGCCGTAGGTGGGCTAGCAAAGCTACATCATCCGCATATAGCAACCTGGCTCCCGCGAGAGGTCGCTTCTTTATAATAGGACAATAGCTTTTAAGGGGTCATGATGGAATGATGATGATTTAAGAAGCCAAATGCAATATATGAAGTTCACCCGATCACATTATATGCTCTAGAGCCAAGTTCATGGGATGATGGAATGAAAATAGAGGAGAGTATCTGGCAAAGCCCAACATCTCTTTGGGAATGAAGAAGATTAAGCAATATTATGGCTTGAAATTGGGTGGCGTTCTCACACTTGAAGTTCTAGGAAGTTACATGTAGGTAGAAAACCCCAGAACTCCGTATTGTGATCGACGAACCTTAGTGAAACAACTAAGCCATTTTTAGAGTGGTAATCAATCAAACTGCTTGAAAGCCCATCATGAGTTAGGACTAATCACAGGACTCATCACATTTAGAAAAGGCAGAGGTTCCAAATTTATCAAATGGTGACCAGGTATGGAGAAGTCATCTTGAAAAATTGCAAAGAGGATTTTTCCAGCTAACGTCATGGCGGGAGAGCATGATCGTTGAAATGTTGAAGGAGAGTTGATAATCCAAAAGGAACCACCTTTGTAGGCAAAGTAGATTCTACCCGGTGGTGAAAGTGGTCTTGAGTTGATCAGATTCTTGATGGAGATCCTCGATTGTAGCCAGAGAAACCTCATCCATAAAGGAGTACATTCATGTCCACCCACTTCTTCCGTAACTTGGTCTCGTGGAAGGAAGTGGAAAATGATCACGCCCGTGGCCCGATTGAGTTTCCATAGTCTGGCTACCGCACGCCGATCTTACCATTGTGCTTAAGGGCAATGACGATAAGCCTACCCCATTCGTATCGTTTGGACCTCATAGATCAAACCTCGCAGCATAGGCGAGTTTGTCAATTTCATGTGGACGCGATCCGCGGTAATTAGGGTTGAGCTCAGACGTGGTTAACTAAGCGTCGTGCATCAGATTTGGTAGGAATGGTGAGTTCCCCAAGCTTTTGTTGATTCCCCTTGAATCTTTGTAACTCCAGCTAAGATGTGTTTGAATTTTTGAACAAATGGCGGCCCCCGATTACGATAAAGAGGCGGAAAGTTTTCAGCAATCTGACCGGTTGATTGTTGCCAACATCCACAATTTCACTTCGAGTCTGAATATGGGGTATGACTTCAATATCTGGACAATGTGTGCGGGGAGGTTGGAGCATAACCGGACAGTGGCACTTTGGCGGTGTAAAAAAGAGAGGCTGCTCGGTGTCATCTAGCGTGGGTTGCTTCATGTGTGTTACATCGGCGGGTGTTCTGCTGGAGGTCCGTATCCGGGTGCGATCAACGTTGGATTCGACTGGCAAGGAGCCGGTAGGGGTCAAGCAAGGCGCCCGACTGCTCGTCCCGGATCAAGAGTCATTTCTCCCAAGGATGCAAAGATATTCGGAGGATGGGATGGCCGGTGCCAGGGGTAGCCTGGAACTTGATACAAATATTCTCGAAGCGTCTTGAGAATCGATTAATCGAGAGAGAGGGTTCCGTGATTGTCAACGCGAAATGATCCATTTTTTTGCAAGTCCATTGTGGCATTTTGAGATGACCATCTGCGGATGACTTCGCGCCTCCGGCCCGGTAATGGATACTCTTTGCCCGGCGGAGAAAGGGTCTTCCCCATTCAGCATTTCATAGTCACTGGATCTTCACCCGACTTTTCCAAACTCCAAATTCCATGGGAAAGCGGAGATCACCAATGTTGATGTGTAGAATAGGTGTGGCCTTTGAGGTCTCGCGGATATGGCCATTAGCCAATTTGATGTCATATGGGGCACCTAAAGAGTTGTGTGATGCCCATTTGTTTGGAGTTTGTCCGTGATGAGATTGGATCGCGACTACCTCCATCGATTTGAACATGGTTGACTTTGCTGATTTCCCACCGCTGCATGGACCCGTGGGTGTAGAGGTAGCTACGGCCCCAACCAAAAAAGCGATGGGAGTGGTAACCGGTCCCTGAGAGCGGGATGAGAGTTTTAAAATGGTTGCCAAGCTTAAAGGAATTTTGATCTTGGCAAGCTCCTCTTGGAGTTCGAGAGGTACATGAGAAAAAGGATCTGGCTGGTTCCATTAAAGGTGCGAGGGCGGGCGGTGGAAGCAAACAACTTCTTTGAGTAAGTCAACCCGCTGCAATATTGGGATATGTCCGAGAGCGTGGAGGTTGAGATGTTGAAGGTGGATCGTGTCTTTGTTGAGCTCGAAAGTGGTGGTGGCATGAACATTTGCCAATGTGCGCCTTCCGCCGCTTGCATGAGATTCAAAATGCTTTGGCTAACTTTGGGCATGACATTTGGCATGAGCTTTTCTAAGTCAGTGCAAAGTGAACCTTTTTTTCGCCCTCATGAGGAAGGGGTGTCAACCGCAGCGCAGGTTGCGCGGTCCTTCCGAATAATAGTCAAGGGCGGATGCCTTGGTCTGGCGTGAAACTAGACCAACCCAATTTGACTACCGCTGGAGGATTAAGTGCACGAAAAATTTCCTCTTGGGCTTGTTGATCCAGTGAGGTTGATTTGGTTTGGAGCTGGTTGATAAGCGTGGATTGCCGCTCTTGGGGGGAGCTTCTTGAGAACCGGGTCAGCGGGCCTTGTTTGCCATTAGCAAAGCCGAGTTGGTAAGCCGAAATTGAGGCGGACCGATGGTCCGATTTGTGCCGTGAAGTCGACCTGAACTTGTGGAAGTTGAGGGCACGCCGTGGTGGTATGACCCCATTCTGGACAAAGGATAGCACCGAGCTTTAGAAGGATCAAAAGGAGGACGTTGGGTGGATCCCCGTGGTTGGTCCCGTTGTTGATAGAGTTCGCGGGCTGCACCCGAAGAGGTGGTCAGCCGACATGCGTTTGGGGACTGAGGTGTGGTTTGTACTTGATAAACCATTTTGTTATGAACGGTGTGGGATGAGGCGAAAGTGCACTCTTCGCGGGCATGATTGCACATGTTGCATCGCTTGCAATGAGGCGGCCATTGGTGGAGTTGCACTCATTGGCCAAATGGCCTTGATATTTGCAAATATGGCACCAGATTTGGCTGGCTACGTGGATTAGCGTGTTGAGGCTGAATGTACCGTTTTTGGGAACCATGACGGTGGAATGAACGGAGCTCTTGAAGAGCCCACGCCTGGGAGGAAACATTGTCGAAAGTGATTGACAAAGGTCGATAGCCCGCCCAAAGTTTTGGACGCGGTATTCAATCATGAGTCGAATAGCGGAGGGAAGTCCTTGGAGAAACCCGGCAAAATGTAACTACGTGTAGGGTACTCCTTGAGCTTCGGAAAGGTAATGTGAAGTCGATCCGCAAAATCCCTGCAGACTCGCGGGCTCTTGTTGAAGTTCATTGAGTTGCTTTGAGATGAAGTTGATCATCATCCGTGGTCCCGTGAATGAGACGTAGCGGTGCGCATTTAGGACCAGTCTTGTTTCCAATGGCTTTTGTTGGACATGAGCCATTGATGAGGGAGAGCCACGCATGTGGTGGAAAAAGATGTGAAATTTCAGTTGAGGTGCGCTGCGGCCCATTTAGGATGACTAGAGCCTCAAATTCTTCCATGTGGGCCTGAGCACTTTGGTCTAACGGTTTGCCTTTCGTGGTTGCCAAAGGTGGGATGTCGGGCCGCAGGTCCGGAAAGGTAGATGTGAAAGTGCGGGTCGGGCGAGAACGGGATAGTGAGGATATTGAGGTTGAGGTGGATTTGGCATTGTTACTGCGGACTCGATGAAGGGTGACATGGGTTGAGAAACTAAGCCTGGAGCATTGGTTTTTGAGATCCGTAAGGTTGTAAACAGAAGAGCAAATGGGGAAACGAGGGAAAGGATATTCCGGCAAAAGCAGGGAGACATGTGGATAGCCGTGCCCACCGAGGGAGATGATGGTTATGAAGGAAGTGGCGATGGCTCAAGAATGATGGATGTAGGCATGTTCGTGGGTATGAAAGTACTGGTAGGAGAAGGTTGAGCGGATAAGGCTCCCCGATAATGATGAGGGGCCCGAGGTTGTGAGCAATGTTTGCACGCTTTGGGGCGGGGACGACCAGATCGACACGCAGGGGTGGGTGGCGCCGACCGAAGCCCTAGACCGAAGATGGCCCCCTCTATGTCATAAGCGAGATCCATACATGTCATGAAACAGTTTCGACGCGATGGCGCCTCGCAGATGCCGTCGAAAGAAAGGAGTTCTTCCGGGCGTGAAATTTGCGCCAGGGCATGGCGCATGTAAGAAAGTAGGAGAAAATCAGACCCGCAGCGGGCGCATGTTTTGGGTCCGGGTTCGGGGAACTCCCGGAAGACAGCCCTCCGCGGAGGACCCGTGGATCAACAGAGAGTCCAGGGGGACTATGTCACGCGGGATTTGCCGAAAAGAGAAGAAAAAGAAGAGAACGTAACAAATGAAAGAAAGATGATAAGCTTCCTTGATATCAATGATGAAAATACATGAGCTCTCGAATAGAGAAAAACCAAAGGAGACAAGACTCAAAACTCATCTCCAAACTTATGAGCTAACTCTACTCATATATATAGTACAATGGCCTTGGGCCCAATATAGACACTGACCGATCCTCGTGCCTAATTCTCGGAAGGAGGCCTGATTTGCAGGAATGTTGGCGTTGCCTCTTGAAGTGCCTAGAATCACGCTGACGCCGACGCTGGCGGGACGGCCGCCACTTGTCTGAGCGGCTCTTTGTTGACCGGCCAAAGGCTTTGGGCTGCGTGGCCCCGCTAGTCTTCCTCGTGGAGGCTTGATGTCCCAATCTGCGGGTTGACCGGAGGATCTTTGAGCTTGACGGTTCCGACGAGGATGAATAGTCCATTGCACTGTGAGGCAATGTGACCGCCCACCACCATGGCATCGGAGCGCAGTCGCCTCTTGCAGGCATGCCTGCATACGCCGGGATCTTAGTAAGATCCCAAGGAAGAAGCTCGCGCCTCGGCGAATGTCTTTGGGCTCGAGCACGCGCCTCGCTGCGCTACTTCGAGCACGGAGCTCGGGGGTTGCGGGCAACCATCCGCGAGCGAGCAGGGGTCTCCCTACAGGGGTTCATAGTCAGGCTGCAGGCCGGTGATGGCGGGGAGGGCCATGTGGCTCTACGGGGCCTACAGGCGTGCTCCCGGCTTCTGCAGGCGGGGGCGTGCGGCCGGGGCCAGCTACCCGCCCACAGCCTCCCGCGCCCGGCCCGACCGCCCCTCCAGCCACTCCCGCCATCCAGCCACCTCCAGCCACTCCACGCCATCCCAGCCACCACCACCACTCCCCAAAGAGGACCCGCCCGCCCATCTTTGACCAAGCAGGAGCAGAGCCGGGGCGCAGGAGGGGCCAGCAACCGTAGTTCGAGGCATGCGGTAACCGGGAGAGTCTCGCCCACAACATCGAACACACATTCTCGATGGGATGACATTCCGGGCCACCATATTTCTCGAAAGGTCTGGCCATGGGGCTCGGCCCGGTCGCGGACCGCATTGTCATATTCACTCAGCGGCGATGCAATGTGCTTGATGCCATATTGGCGCCAGGCTAGATGTCGGGGACATCCCTCAGACGGACCGACCTCACACTCCATGCAACAGAGGCACGCTGCATGAGCTTGTCGTGGTCGGGGAGGCATTCGCCACCGGGGTGCTGCCGCAGATTGGTTCGAGGTAGGATGCACATTTTCCGACAGCCAACATCGCTGCAGACCGCGAGCCCCAACCTACCGCAGACGCTGCCTCTGCTTCTTCTCCTACCACGCCTCCCCCTTTCTCCCTCGCCCTACTCCCCGCCCCCTCACGCCCCCCACTCTCGGGCCCACATGCCGCCCGCCTCCATCTACTCTCCTTTCACTCTCATTTCCGCCTCCCGCCCCTCCCCCAGGACTCAGTCAAGGCAGATACCATCCCCGCCGACAAATAGGAATTGTGTCTCCGGGTGGTCTCATGGAATTGTCGAGGGCTTCCCTTTGGTATGGGGAACGGTCAACTCCGCGTGGCGGCCGATATGGATCTCATCTTTCTCATGGAGACATGGGAGCATGCCGGGCACAAAGCACCGGACTGCCGGGTTACCAACATTTCTCGGTCTTCAATGCCTCAGACAGGAGGGGTCATGGTGGAGTGGCTTGCTACCTCTGGGACAACCTTGACACATTCGGTTACCCTCTAGAAAATGAGGCGCAGACAACCGGTACTTGTGGGTTCGTTGTGCATAATACCGTGGCAACCCTCTTTTTCTCTGTTATTTATTTCCGCAGACAAAGACCTTCTATCGCAGCCACCCCAATGCGGGGATAGGATGGACCCTTATGTCGATCTATATGATGACATGCTGGCCGGCACCGCCAGGTTGGGTAGGGTCGTCCTTCTTGGAGATTTCAATGCGGACGGGAGTAGAGCAGCCCATGGACTTGACCCCTTCGCCGATGTCTCGTCCCCGCACGCCCGGCCGGGGAGGGTCGGATGACAGTCCAGGTCACTCGCTTTTGTGACGGTTGCTCCGCTATGTGGCATTTTTGACTTGATAATTTGCAATGGCCTTTCCAAGGTGGCCCGATTCTCGCAAGTGCACATGCGCGGACAAGACAATCGAGGGGGAGGGTCTAGTGTGGTGGATTATGTGCTCAGTAGTTGCGCCAAGATATGCATCTCATCGGTCGTTCCGGGTGGGCCTGAGGCATCGGGGATGAGGAGGTCGACTCGGATCACCTCCCACTTTATTTGGACCTGGTTTGGCAAGCCGTAACCCCCACTATGCCAACCCCTCGCCGTCCCTCGGTGAGAGACTAGATTATGAGCGTGCAGAGGACTACGGAGATGCTCATGGGACGCCCTCCCAAGTAATTCGCGGACCTCCACACTAGAGCAAAGAAGCAGACCGGTGACCGGCTATGGGATGAGCTTGGGCGGGTGTTTTGGCGTATTCGGGTCGCCGCCGTGGTCAGCAACATTCCTGTAATCGATGGTTTGATGCGGAGTGTAAAGAAAGCGGCAGCACCAGGTCACATCCTCGATCCGTGTACCGCTACCGCAGCCACCACCACAGACACCCATCCAAGGACACAAAGGCACGGTACCTGCCGTGCATCGGGGATGTTCGCCTGCTGGACACTCATCCTCGAACCTTTTGGCGCTTGAGTGCTTCAAGGCCAGCCCACCCTCTGTGGGACATCACACAGGGCGGTGGGAGCAAGACTTGCAAAGCAGACTCTATGACCCCGCCAGGGGACGCCAGATGCTCCATACCCCTGGCCGGGATGGCCCCCCATTGGTTCTCGGGGGAGGATGTTGAGGAGGGCCCCCTCGAATGGCTGGCTAATGGGAAGGCGTACTGGACTCGATGGTATACGTGCCGAAGTTACTCAAATGGGCGTGGCGGCCGCTTGTCGGGTCCTCACTACCCGCTCAACGTAGCATTGCGGAAGGTCTCCCACAATGGACCACAAAGCAGGGTTGTTCCCCATTCACAAAGGCCAGGCGACCCACCTTGTCCGTCCGGCCACCGGGCGTCATGGTCAGTTCGGTATTTGCCAAAGCTGGTCGGCATTCTCGGCAGCCGATTGACCGGCCCCGGGCGGCGGCGGATGTCGCGAGCCCTCACGAAGCGGCTTTAGACCCCGCCACTCAACGATTGACCATATCTTTACTCGCGGCACGATTGAAGACAGCCGGAATCATCGGCGGACTTTGTATTCGCTTGTGGACTTTCGCGAAGGCTTTTTGATACGGTTCCGGGAAAAGGCGTGGGTAGGACTGCGTCAATCGGGGGCTCCACGCCGTGCGGTATCGCCATATCTCGAGTTGTATGAGAGTTGTTTTGGCAGGATGCGGCCCGGCGGGCCGAGCATTCATCCGATAGTATCGGTCCCGTGGTTGCCCCCTCGCCAACAACACTTTTGGCCTCTACATTGATCGGTTAGAGCCCTCGCTTCGAGCATGGGGATGGCATACGACTTTTGCACCGGTCATCCGCCCCACTCATCTATGCGACGATGTTGGCCTGCTGGCCCACACCCCGGCTATGGGCCTCACTGGATGCCCTGGACACATTTTGTCGCTACGGACACGCAG
Organism: Isoetes taiwanensis; assembly: GCA_021234155.1. Taxonomy (NCBI): domain Eukaryota; kingdom Viridiplantae; phylum Streptophyta; class Lycopodiopsida; order Isoetales; family Isoetaceae; genus Isoetes; species Isoetes taiwanensis. The sequence goes on along the minus strand of JAJEKV010000110.1, from coordinate 1,517,286 downwards.
CGTCCAATCGGCCAAGACCGGTGGTTCTCATATCCTCTTCACGCCACCCCATGCCTCCCGCGACTCACATATCGGGGGCGACCGTGGACGCCACGCCCACCTAGAGGGGTACCTAGGGTGGAGTTCCCTCCTCGGGCCTCATTGGGGAAATCTATCCGCTTGCGGTGATGGCCGGCTGGAAAGCTTTATGCCATGCGTAACAACAAATCACCGTGCGAGAGCTCTATGATTGGGGCCATGGCCACATCCGGGCCTAATCGGTCGACATCGGCCCTTCAGACGGGTCGGTTTGGGGCCCGGCCGTTTCTTTGGCGACCTGAATGACTTGGAGCCAGGTGCAGAAGGCATTTTTGCACGGGCACTTGGGTGAAACCTTCAGCCCCCCATCATCGGTCTCGGCTGCAGAAACCGGATTCTTGCCGCCGGCAGCCCTTGATAGACACATCGCCTATTTTCAGAAAGTGGTTGCTATGGGTGATGCTCGGCTCCCCGCGACTGGGCTTACACCGTGGGCCATGGGTCCGCAGCGGCTTAGGGCCTGTTGGAGGGGTAAAGAGATCGGTGGTTCGCCAAATGGAATGTGCAGAGCACAGATCGTCGCAGGTGGGCAATACGCCGCCGATCGCGACAGCCTGCGGGGAGTACCTAGACGCTTTTGTTTCCTTGGCAAGCTCTGGGACCCCGACGGCTCTAGAGCACGCCAAAATGGCCCATTACAAGGAGCACATCAACCCGTGTTAGCCCGGGCCCACAGCCACCGCTGCCCCCCGCCTGCCCTCAAAAGCGCTGCACTCATTGCCTCCATTCGCACGGGTGCCCACCATCTTCGCGATCGGTGGCAGGTGGGTGGATTAGGGGGAGCCCCGCCGGAGGGAAAGCCTGTCGGTCCGGGTCAAACGGTGCCATTGAGGATGAGTCTCACACTTTCCAGGAGTTGCCCGCCAAGCTCGCCGATCCGGGCCAGATACGGCTCCCTTTAGTACAGCCGGACTTGCCCCTTGCATTTGCCGATGAACACACCGGTCGACGCGTGCCACGGGGTCATACATTCGGGAGGTAATCGACCCCGGACTGCGAGGTCACCTTTGCCCCCGCCGCCCTTTGCCGTTGATTAGGCACTGGCTGTGGGTGTGGTGCATGACCAGATATATTTGGGTGTTTCGCATTTTTATATGTTAGGGACGGTTTTGTCAGCAGGCTGATTGCTGCCACGGTTTTTCCCTCGAAAACCCTTCGGGGCGGGGGTTTTTTAATCCGGGCAGTAATTCACTTGCTGCGTTTTTGTATTGGGTCCCATAGACCGATTGGTCTCCGTGGACGATAAAAGAACCTTCCTTCCTTCCTTCCTTCCTATCAAGGCAAAAAATCATATGCTTCATATCCAAATCAAGTTTAAGTTAGAATGTTCCCTAGAAACCATTTGACAAAACACATGTCTCATAACAAAATCCGTTTGTAATATCCAAAAAGATCACTAGATTCCTGAATATGTATTTGATAATAACAAATGCAATAAACCTTCATTTCTGAGGAAATATGTCTCATATGAAGATAAAATGTTCTAGTGTAGGAGAGATCCCTGGATCACTATTGACTGTCCAAGCAAAATTGCTTAACTGAAGCAAAATAGCTTAATTAATAAAAAAACCCTGCCACCTTCCGTAGAGTATGACATGACCCCTGTATATAGAACTGTAATTATAGGGATGGCAAGATCCCACCATTACAGTGGGGGCAATGCCATACCCTATAACAATTTAGCCTTGCATATAGCATGTAATTAATCCAAATACATACCTTTGTATTACTGCAACATATAGTTGTAGTAGGAACTTCCTCTTTAGTTTCGTCATCCCGTCAGCCACGGCTTCCCTCATTCACTTATCAGGAGCAAGATGTAGAGGTGGCTCCGACCTACAAGTATTTGGGGATCAAGTTCTCTACTACCACCCACTGGGATGCTGCCATCAGGTTACGTGTCACGGCGGGTTGGAAAGCACTATATGCCATGTAGAGCAATAGCCACACGGCGGAGTTGTATGCCTGTGGCCACCAGTCACACCTGTTTAGGGCCTTGGTCGAGCCAGTTCTCTTGTAGGGGGCAGAGGTGTGGGGTCCGGTGATATCTCTCACCACCTGGAATGACTTCGAGCAGGTGCAGAAAGCTTTCTTGGCACGAGCCCTTGGGGTAAAGTCCTCCGTTCCATACCAGATCCTACTCTAGGAGACAAGTTTCTCCCCCTTCAAAGGGCTACATTGGAACGCCATATTATTTACTTCCAGAAGGTGGTCGCTATGTGTGATACATGTTTGCCCAACCTTGCTTTGGCCGTGGCAATGGGTCCCCAATGCCCACAAAGCCTGCTGAAAGGACAAGCAAACTCAGTGGTTCTCACGTTGGGATGTATAGACAAACAGATGCGTAATGTACGGACAAAGAAGGATCATTTGCAAGCTCTGGGATGCAGATGCTCTGACACATATTAAGATGGCACATTATCAGCAGCAAGTCAATCCTATGCTCAGAGAGACCCGCACCAGTACTTGTGCACCCATTTGCCTATGAAGAAGTTATAGCTTCCATTCACACGGGTGCACATCGTCTCCGCATTGAGACGGGGCGTTGGACTCGGGAAGCACGGGAGGATAGGCTTTGTCAGTGTTGCCACCAGGGCGCTATTGAAGATGAATGTCATGCCCTTCAGATCTGCCCAGCGTTTGCCCATATCCGAGTGCAGTATGTTCGGTTAGTTGTGCCTGATCAGCCGCTGCATGAGTTATTAAATACGGCGTCCATGGGCTTGTTGGGGTCATACCTCCAGGAGGTTATAGATACACGGGCTCAGTTGTGTCCTTTGGGACAGTACTGAATTGTCCTATACAATTGTACAGTGTACCAGCATACTTATTACTACTAAGGTTTTTCCCTCGAAAACCCTTCGGGGCATGGGTTTTTTAATCCTGACAGTAATACGCTTGCTGCCCTCTTTTTATTTGGGTCCCATAGGCCAATTGGTCTCTGTGGACGATAAAAAATCTATTCTATTCTATTCTCTGCATCAGCCAATTTAACATTGGGCATTGCCCTTAGATCATTTATAAGAATTAAAACAATATCCTTGTATTAAGGATTTTAGCCAAGTGGCATTGGAATGCATTCAGCCAACTGGCAAAGAATGGCATTTGCCATTGGTGTATAATGGCATCTGCCATTATACAAAGTTCTTGATGATTATTATTCATCATTAGAATACCATGGTAGAAGCAACCATGGTAGAAGCAAGCTGCATGGCACAATAATGTACGCATTGCGCAATAATGTACACATTGACATTTTACTCTGCTTCTTGCATAACCTGGAGTGTCCACTCCTTGTTCCAAGTAACTATTGAACTTTCATCAGGCAATGCCTCATATGCAACCTGCACAAATATAACCATGTATTTTAGTCTGGTTAAATAGGAAGACCAGATAACATATACAAGATAATACATTCAAGGGGAAGTTCCCACAAGTGTTTAATCTTCTAAATCACCAAGAGCAAAGGGAGAAAGACATCACCAGATATCCCTAGTGAAATGAAGTGTCTAAAAAAAATCCGGCCTGAACTAGCAGGCGCTAGAGCAGCATCTACCTCGGTCAATCCCTTGGCAGTATTATCATCGTACATCTAAACTGAGCAAGTCAGTCTAGATTAGTACCTCTTTTTCCAAAGCCTAAGTAATCTAACATGAAGACCATTATTTACCAACCAAAAGTCATAAGAAGTAAATCATTTGCTACAGCATCAAACTTGAATTCTGTGCAATTGCAAAGACCATGAACTCTATGTTCTAATGCTAAAAAATAAAGCCCAAAACTTGGCTTGAACAACCACAACTATTAAGCCATTCAAATAGAAATACAACTGAAAAGATGGGCATAAAAATAATCTTTATACTTATCAATGTAAAGGCATAGCAGCCTTAAGTGTTGGAGTACTAAAACTCCATGGCTCATAGCTATAAAATTCCAGAAATCTTCATCATTTATCGCTCCAAGGCTCAGCCAATCTCCATTTCCATATTCCATTCTCTTTCAAGCTAAAGAAAACCTTGAAAAACAAAAAGGACACAATAGGAGGAGAGAGCCCATACCTACAGTTTATCATGCAAATGTTAGCAGTAATCCAGGTAGCAATGCAAGGGCCAGAAGGTACATTGGGTCTCTCAGCTTATAATTGATCACCAATTGTATCCTTTTGCCCTGAGCAAACATTAACAAGAAAGATAAATGGAATCATAGCATGAAAGTTTTCATGGTATAAAATCATAGTATAAAATAAGGCTTATAGCATAAATATAAGATAAAATAATAAGCCTTATAGCTTAATTCCATGTACATTTTTTAGTTTGACACAACTATCATTTGGCAATTTTATATTCATCAGTTAAAGCATGCCAACTATGCAAGGCAATAGAAATACTGAACAGTCTAAGATCAGGTTTGAATATTTCTGTCCCTAGTAGAATACACTCGAATAAAGTGCTATATCAAAGCTTGAAGCCTCATTTTATCTTCAAAATTCGAGAATCAAATTTCATAACATCCGATTAGTAATTAAGTCCTTTCTTAACATCCGATTAGTAATCATGTCCTTTCATAACATCCGACTAGTATTCATATAATAGCAAAGTCAACCTAAACATTTAGCGTTGAGAAAGCATATAGCTACTTTAAAGTGAATATCTTGAAACAACATGTGCATTTCCTATTTGGATATAGAATCATAGACAAATAACATAGATTTGCTATGTCGATTTAGAATTGTAAACAGACCTATTTGGTAGAAGTTGTTCCATTCCTTCCAGGTTTTTGTGGAACCGAATGCCCATTTCCTACTTACAGGGACAAATCTTGCTTTTCTTTTCTATCCATCCAGCATCCACCTTGCATCAGATGCACAAGATTAGAGAAGTATCATGCCTAACCTCATTATGTAGCCAGGTCTATCATTAAACTTGAGAAACAAGCTATTCATGTTTACCCTGTTAAGAATAAAAGCCATAAATAAAAGAATCGATGATTAATATAGTTGCAACATCACCTAATAATAGGTCGATGTGCTGGTCTAGACACATGTGCATTGATTGTTTGCTTGAATAAAGATCAAGAATCGGGTACTGTTGTAGATGCCCAACACAAGCCATATCCAGCCAGAAATTTTTGCTTAGGGCAAGCATGAATCTCATGTAGATGATTTGTATAGGCCAGGTTCCACATGTTGGCTTTGAAGTGACTGCCTATTGGCATCTCAAAGCAAATTGGCCATCTGTATCTATTTCTGGGATGATTTTGCCACATCCGATCCATGCCTATTTTTTTTGCCTTTTTCCAGATTCAGGCAAATGCAGCTACAAGCACAGAGTTGAAAAACCATATCAGAGTGGCTACATGCCGTTTTGGCATCACAAGCATGCCATCGTGACACATAAAAGATAAAAGGGTTGCAAAACCCTAGATTGATTTCTATAAAAGACCTTAGAAAATTCAACACCTTCGAACCATTAGGCAAAAAATCCCACAAGCCTTTAGCTATTCTTTTACCTTATTGTACCAAACAATATTTAACCCATTAGCAAGTGGCATTTGATCACGTATCAAAAGATCATTTGCAATAGAGCAACATACCTTTGAGTTTACCTTGTATAAAGCAAATGTGCACTTTGGCAAGCTCTATAAGCTACGGTAAAAGTGACATGCAAGCATATTTTGCACACATGTCTACCATGCCTTTAAGCCAAATGCATGCATAAAATAAAATAGAAATCTTATAAGCTTTATGCTTACCAAATGGGAATTTCATAATCGTGTAGATCACCTTGTAATATATAGCACATTGAAAAGGGCTTATTTTTGTAGTTTTATACGTTTTTTCATATGGTTTTCCTATGATTTCGGCATTGTATTCGTGGAGGCATAGTAATTAGTATTTCTAGAGTGCGCCTTCTTTGGTTCATTGATTTGGGCTGGCTTAAAAAATTCGATGGTGGTTGTTTACCCTTGTATCTAACTTTTGGTTAACAAAGAAGAAAAAAGAATGCTGGGCATGCAAGGCTCGAGCTCTTCTGCTTTAGAGATCGACCATTTTAGGGGTTCGACTATTTTAGGGTTCTGAGGGTTCAATCATTTTAGGGTTCTGAGGATTTGCTATGTTGATACTGTTGTGGGATCAAGGACCAGGAAGCCGAGACATATCTGTTTCTTCAACACTTCCCAGGCACTTCCAGTTCAACAAAGAGTCACGATCTGTTGCAGGTGAGTTTGTTCTCTCTCTCTCTCTCTCTCTCTCTCTCTCTCTCTCTCTCTCTCTCTCTCTCTCTCTCTCTCTCTCTCTCTCTCTCTCTCTCTCTCTCTCTCTCTCTCTCTCTCTCTCTCTCTCTCTCTCTCTATAAACCAGGGGAATACATGAGCTTTCATCCTTGTAAAATGGCAGTATGGGCAGCTTTTACGTGGAGGACATCCGTGATGGTATTAGGCCTATCTAATGGTAAGGCGCCAGACAATTATGGGCTTAGTGGGTGAACTAGTAAAATGGGTCGGGGATCCCATTGTAGAGTATATTACTCACATGTTCAATAAAGTGCTAACAAGCAGGGGATTTCCCTCTTGAATGGCAATGCAATAGGGTGGTGCCATTACCTAAAGATGGGAACAATTAGGATGTGAATAACTACCAGAACAATTATGGTAAGTAACAACGTGGGCAAAACTATTTGCTACATGTTGTTGAGGGAAATTGAGCTATTGGGCGAGGAGAATAAAGTAAGAGCCAAGGGGGCAAGCGGGTTTTAGGCCACATCATTCTACCACCACGGACTAGTTGGTGACTCACTAATGCCATTGTAGAAAATGTGAAAGGAAAGAAGAAACCACTATTCTTGGCATTTGTGGATTATACTAAGGCGTTTGACACGGTGCCGCGTGATAAACTATGGGCGAGAATGGATGCCTTAAATGTCCCAATGGAATTGAGGTCAGCAGTACGATGTTTGTATGATAAAGTCCTAGTAGAGCTATCTCGGCCATGGAATGATATCTGCAAAGATCAGGTACACAGTAACATTGGAGTAAAGCAGGGATGCCCTCTTTCCCCTACTCTATTCGGTCTTTTTATAGACGAATTAGAGGATTGGATTGTGTATAATGGTGGTCCAGGAGCTCCTTTGGCTGAACATGTGATCTCCCTCCTGTTATATGCGGATGATGTGGTCTTAATAGCTAGGACTAAACAGGGTTTGGACACTCATCTTGAAATTTTGGGTGCATTATGTGATAGAACAGGTTTGGAGGTGAACATATCTAAAACTAAGGTGATGGTGGTTGGCACCCGTGCAAAACATGTTATTTTGCTACATATTCTAAACGAGGTGCACCCTGGACTACCACAGTCGTCGGATCTGTCAATCCGACGGCCCAGACTGTATGTTGGAGCCTCTGGACACCTCTCGTTTCGATTATGCTCAATTATGATTGAGGACGCCTATGATTTTAAGATGTCGAATACGAGTTTGCCTAAGGTTTTGATGGTATATCGAGCCTCTATACGGTTTCGCTTAAGCTTTTAGAATATGAAATACGGGGATTCGAACCTCTACCAAAATAACTCAATGTCCTAATAAGACTACTTTAACCAATCTAACCAGTGAGCTAATGTGACTATTTTTTATCTTAAATCTATGTTTTTTTTTATAATAACCCACTGAATTGTTTTAGGGATATGGTCTATGATTTCAAGAATTATATCTATATCAAATCCCCCTGGAACCCCCTGTTATTTTGCTACATATGGGACACCAGTTGGAGACAGTAACTTCCTTCAAATATTTAGGGGTTATATTTGAAAGCAGCTATAGATGGAACATGTGCATTGAGCAAAGGTATAGTAATGGGCTTAAAGCCTTATGCGCACTGCAAAAGCTATGTAAGAAGAATCACTTGTTTGATTGGAACATGAAAAAGACACTTTTTAAGACTTTGGTCCAAACTGTTGTACTCTATGGATGTGAGGTGTGGGCTCCCAGTATTACAGCTAATCTGTGGCTCTTAGTTGAGAAGCTGCAAAAAAGATTCCTACATTCCGAACTAGGGGACAAGTTACATACGCCCTATCCTATGATGTTAGCAGAAGGAGGCTTGCTTCCGCTGGAATGCGAAGCGATATTGCACTTTGCAGGGTACATTGCTAAGGTCCACCGTGGGGGAGAGGACCGATTACCGCATGTTGCTATGCGTGCCAGTAAGGAGAAGGGATGGTACCATGATGCAGAAGTGTGGCTGAGAAAATGGAATCTTAAAGTGGAAGATTTATTGGGCAGTAAAGAAGATGTCCGTAAGCTGGTAATAGACCGCATGCATGGAAAACTTCTCTCTCTCTCTCTCTCTCTTTTTAATGCATCAGTTTGTACGCTCCTTTTCAAGCTAACCAGAAGACAATCTATCCATCAGATGATGCCAAAATACCCTTTGCCCAGAACTCGCAGTATCAAAATCCGTGCCAGACTCCTGCTGTTGTTGTTGCTGCTGCTGCTGCTGTTGTTGTTGTTGTTGTTGTTGTTGTTGTTACAGAACTTCGCCCCTGCGGTAGCAGCTATCAATCCTGAAAAGGACCCCGCACTATCCATTTTTTTTGCTTGATTTCTCAGAAACAAGGTATGCCAAAATCTAAGGTACATTCCAGCAATAAACCTATGGAAAAACCAAAGCCCGAGATGCATCACAGCATTGGGTTTGTCGAGAAACCAAAACCTGAGGTACATCTCAGCGATGAGCTTGACAATGAACTGAAAATTGAACTAGGTAAGTCCTCATTTCTTTAGACTTGGCTTCTGTGATAATTCTTCTCAATTGTCAAAGTGGATCTAGCAATTCTCAAAATATGTTTTGGAATATGCTCATTACAGTAAGTACTGGAATTATTTAGTCCTATGTGCATGTTCCCAGTCATATGAATGATTTTGTAGGACTTGCACATTTACGGTTTTGCAGCAATCAGGGATAGGAAGATAGAACACATGACAGACAAAATAAAACATCTAAAGATTTATCTTATGAAGTTACAGCAGTTAGACGATGCTGAAACAATATTACGGAATAAAATGGAGCTCTGCATTATTCAGTACGCACGAGGTAGATGCAAGATGAGATTATAGCTTTAAATGAAAGACTGCACAACCTTAAGGAAGAGGGTGAAAAGCAGCAAGTTCAGCAGCAAGAGGATGCTAGAAAGGTACATAGAAGGAAATTCTCTAAGGCTTGCTGTTTATTGCGGATGAGTTGTTATATGACGGTTAATGATTGGTAAGAGTGACAGAATGGTATAGTTGTAACCTCTTTAAACCTACGAATAACAGAATAGTACGGCTGTAACTTATTAAACCTACAAACAATGGTCATAACTTTGTTCTATATAAATTTATACAGATTCAATATTTGTCAGATGAACTTAAAAGAGAACGAGAACAAGGTCACAGCTAGCTTGTGATATATCTGTTCCAATTTATCTTGTCAGACATCTTTTCAAAATCCAAGTGTAAGCCATAAAACATCATAGCCCTTTATGTTTTTTTATGTTCTGTAGCCAAGTTTTGTTTAAGCTCTTAACTTAATTTCTACTTGTTTCCAAGTTATATAAGAGAATTGTTTACAGGCTTCTTAATGTGATACTTGCATATATTCTCAGAGAGGATTTAAAGTGCACTCTAGAATTCTAGTTTATTTATGGTAAGGAAATTATGGAAAGTGCTTTTATACTACTAAATCAATTCAAAAATTGATTTGCCTGTACAACACATATTACGTTGGTTGAATTACAAAGGTTCTAAGAAGTGCCATTTGTATGTTTTTAGAGTTAATGCCACAATCTTTATCTATGTTCTTCGTTGAAGTTGTCGTCATTCCAGATAAAAGAATTGAAGGATGTTGCAACAACCATATACAAGCGTATTAGAAAAGGAGAATAGAGCCTTAGGTATGTTTGTGAAAGCCTTCATAAATAGTTTGGTAGTTCCTCTTTAGTTTTGTGTAAGCGAAACTATCAACACAATTGTCTTTCTTTATTGCCATTCTCATATTTCATTGCTTCTATGTTCTAAAATATTGTATTTAACATTGTCATTCTCATATTTCATTACTTCTATGTTCTAAAATATTGTTGTTCACAGTGCTTTCACGATTTTTTTACTTGTGTTTCTATATAATGTAATGATTTGTGTTGAAGGCCCCGAAGGGGCCAAAAAATTTTAAGGTATAACAAAACCATTACATTTCACACTTAAAACCACATTTGGTTTGGGTGCATATTCATACGGGGGGTGACTCCGGGCATTGAGAGCTGTTGGATAAGCATATATGCCCTTTATTCCTCGATCTAGACCATACATAGAGATCCTTGTTTGTGGGGTATGCATGTACAAGTTTTGATATATTGTATAACACAGTTTGTACAATGTTGGAGATCTCATATGTCCCCTCGTGCTCTAGATGGCATGATGCATGGAACCTCCAATTGTTTAATACAAGCAGTGCAATCCTGGTGATTTGACCCTTTTTCCTTCCATTTTTCTTCTAAACTTGTTATGGCCACACCCACTTTATCCTCTCCTAACCTTTCATCATTGACAGCTTGGATAGGATCAGCTAATATGATAGTTCCTTCACCTACTAGCTCCTTATTGCATTGGTGCTTCACTTTCACCTTCTTATTCTTCCAATCCAACCTACTGTAGAGGATAATTTGCTTAGTAGTCTCATCAACTTTTCTTGGAGATGTGTACTTCTGCAATGTTAAGTAGTCCATGACAAGACCATTATTGCCTATCAAGGCAAAAAATCATACACTTCATATCCAAAACAAGTTTAGGTTAGAATGTTCCCTAGAAACCACTTGACAAAACACATGTCTCATAACAAAATCCATTTGTAATATCCAAAAAGATCATTAGATCCCTGAATATGTATTTGATTATTAAAGCAAAATAACAAATGCAATAAACCTTCATTTCTGAGGAAATATGTCTCATATGAAGATCAAATGTTCTAGTGTAGGAGAGATCTCTGGATCACTATTGACTATTCAAGTGAAATTGCCTAACTGAAGCAAAATAGCTTAATTAATTTAAAAAAATAAAAAATAAAAAATGGATTGCCGAAATTTTGCCTTCTGGTGGCTTATGTAAGGGAGCCTATCGGTCGTCGCGATTTTGGGCTGTAGACTGGCAGGTAGCGACTAGTAAACCAGCGTTTTATACAGTAATCCAATTTTTACTCGTCTAGACTAGTCTTTTCCAAACTAGCTAGCTTTTGTTCCACTGTCAATGAGCAGCTAAAGTGGAGGACATATACAGGCTTTTAAAGTTTTGCCATGTCGGGGATCATCATTGTATACCTCTAGTAACCAACTCCCAAATATAAGCAACTTATTTTTGACCAAATGTACACTTATTTTGGGAGTTGGTTACTAGAGGTATACAATGATGATCCCCAATGTGGCAGAACTTAAAAAGCCTGCACATGTCCTCCACTTTGGCTGCTCATTGGCGGTGGGATAAAAACTTGGCTAGTATATGTACATGCTTTTTAAGTTATGCGGGGATCATCCAAAGATGAGCAACATTGGCAAGGTTTAAACCCTTGACCAAATGTACACTTATTTTGGCATTACTAGGTCTATACCAACTCACCACAACATTCGGTGAGCAAAACTTTGGTCATACATGTATACTTTGTATGCAGAATACAATCCCACCTTGAGGAAGTTTTCGGATCCTAGGGGCAGCTCTAGGGCATCGCCGAACCAGTGTCACTAGCCTAGTGCTGCCTGCCACACATGACTTTCGGGCATCTTAGGACGTAGGGATTTATACGATAACAAGTATAACCAGCTTTTTATATAGTAAATCAATTTTCAATGGTCTAGACTAGTCTTTTAAAATTAGTTAGCGTTTTTTCAAAGGGTTGAGCAGGTGTATTTGAATAGTTTGCATTGCAATGGCTACAAGACGAGCAGACAATCTTCACTATTATATTATCATCATAAGACAATTTCATAGAGATGAATGAATTCATGTTGACTTTCTATCTATGTAGCACCCTGGCAAGGTGTAATAGAAGACATGAGTGCTACCCTATCTCACCTTCGATGGAATGTACTATTTTTGTATTTTTATGAGCTACAATATGTACTATGAATCCAGGGGATCCACCTTCTTTATATGGGATATGCCACCTGCATGCATAGGGTAGCCGAAAAACCCCTACTATACGTGTTTCTGATAGGCAAATTTGACCCCTTTCCATATTTATAACTAGAAAAACATCCAAAAATGCCTATGACATGTATAATTGCAATCAATCTCATCATGTTTGTAACCAAAAAATACTCTTCTATCTACAAGCAAAATGTCTACACAAAGAAGTCGGAAAGAGAAATGTCCGCGGCGGCCTTGGCCCCCACGATAAATTTCTTGTATTATAATGTATACTAGTTATGGTGCCCGGCGTTGCCGGGCTTTAGTAGCAATTTGAAGAGGTGGTTTTTCATTGTTTTATTTATGGTAACTTTTACGAAGATGATTTTATGGTCAGGTGTTGTTGGGCTTCAGGAACCTTTGCAAATTTATGGTGTAATGTTAAAGCAACAAAGCAGAACTATCTTTGTGATCTACATCTTAAACCAAATTGTCATTATAGAAATATATAGTTGCACATTGATGCGCATAACAACAATTTTTACGCATGTAGCCATATGTACAATGCCTAGCTATATGTGAGAGGAATGGAAGGAGCAATCCACAAAGATGATCCACATTGGGCTGGCAAATTCCAACCCTTCAGCATATGGAAGAAGAAGCATTTAGATATCAACAGAAGCATTTATTTCGTGTTTTTGTTGATAGGAGGTGAGGTAAGGGAGGTTTACATTTGTACTAACAATTACGAAGGGCATAAAATTGTGGGCATAAAATACGAAGGGCATAAAATTGTGAGCATAAAATCAAGTTGTGGACTTATAACCATATAAATCCATAACATGGAAAATGCAGTACTATAGTGTCTATAAAGCATTTTTATTGTATTGAGTTTTTCTAATGGCCTGAGGTGTATATCTACAAAGTAGAATAGTTTTTTTATCGTCCACTGAGACCACAGCATTGGACTCTAATCCTCAAGGCAACATGCAATAGGCAAAGGCATAACTCATGATCAACGTTATTGTAGTTGAAGTGGAGGAGCGTGGCCCTGTACTATACTACATTTTTGTAAACGTAAGACCCCACTATACTACATTTTTTATTGTTTGTAGTTTGTGTTCATCTAGATATTATAATTGTTAAACTCAATTTTCATTTAAATGAAACCACTTTAGTGTAAGGTGTACCGTAGAAGTATTAAGTTGTATTCATGGGGCAACCACACCAAAATAATACACAGGCAAGACATGATGAAATTGCAAATAAGGAATAAATAAGGCTAAATCATGTGATACTCGTTATTGTTGCATATAGCACAATGTGATGTTAATCTATCATCCATTGTTCAAATTTGGTTTTATTAAAGCCCAATGTTTGCAATGCAAGGGATCTTTGTCATGTCAACATATAGCCATTTAAGTCAACAATTATGAACAAATGACTCGATGGCTTTTTGAATTTTTTGTAAAACCATTAGAGTTGAAGAACGATTATGTTTGTCAAATGTCACTGTGATGCATGCCCCTATAAACAGCTAAACTATTGTTTTGCTGCAAGTAGCATCTTATGGACATGCCAAGCTTAAGCCTTCAAACCCAAGGTAGGATCTGGAATGGGCCGCAGATATAGAAAATGTTCATTCAAATGCTCAGAATAATAATTTGTCTTTGTATTCATTTTTGGGCTTACAAAAAGGGTCCCAATTTGAGACAGAATGCCAAGAGCAATCTGTTATAAAAGCATTCATTCTGGGAAAGGACTCGCGAGAGACACAAAACCGGCAGATAGATAGGCTTGTCATTCATCACAGCAGCAGCATACAATGTTTGGAAGAGAGAGGGGTAGCCGACCATAGGAACAATATCAGACTACCCCATAAGAAAATATGCCAAGGCAATATAGGAGGGCAATGGCGACAACTTCTCATCGGGATAAAAAACCCCACCCTTTCGGGTTTTCGAGGAAAACCCTAATGAGAAATGGTCGCCACCAACCTCGAATGTGTTGCCTGGAGAACAGAGAGAAAACGGACGAGAGCGAAGGCGAACATAGAGCACGACCCCAGACAATGGTGAAAACTCTGAAGGTAACGAAGAGGAGGACGAACAGAAACGCGGCAGGTCCCCAGGAACTGGTGGAATATAAGAAAACCTGCAAGACCAAAGAACTCCCAAAAACACCCGTAACGGTTAGAATCACAAAACAAGCATAGCCATAAAGAACTGAATCAACAAAGGACCGAAGAGATGAGAAATAAAAATAGGTAGAAAAAGAACACAACAGGAAAAGATAGCATCACCCCTAGGGTGGAAAAAGCAGCACCCAGCGGGTGGAAAATCACCATATCAAAATATGCCTCACCCTCAAGGTGGAAAAAATAGCATCACCCACAGGTGGAGAATAACATAGTAGAATGCGAAGGAAACAACAACATGGAAAAGCCACACCCACAAGTGGAGAACACAAAAGTGCATGAACAAATAAAAAAATATATATAAATGAAAAAGAGGTATACGCCCACGCAGCAGGGGGGGGAAGGGGGGGAAGCTACGAGAACGAAGAATGTTGCTGTGAGAAGACGCCGATAACCCGGCGGAAAACGACAATGGCCTAATATAGGCGCTCATCCTTTCCCAGAATGGCGATCCGATGGCTCGGATCGATGGGATTCTGGGAAAGGACTCGCGAGAGACACAAAACCGGCCGACTACCAAAGGACTTCCTCCACTATAAGCCCAGCCGCCGCGACACCTCCAAGTGTTGAGTCGGATCGCGAAGCACATAACGAGAGTGAGAAGAAGAACCTGTCACTAGAAAGCCAACGAGGGAATATACATGCTAAAGGAAATGAAAACACAATGAGGATGAAATGGTACATATTGTAAGCAAAACTATTCACGGAAAGATAAGCCCACTGCGAATAAGACAAAGTGGAGCTAACGAAAACAAAGAATCTCCCAAATCCATAAAAATGGTACACCTAACAACATCACCCATCACCAATGTGCAAGCACACAGGCTCCCGGATGATCATGCCAAAAAAGAAAAAATCTTAAACGCAAGCCCAAATATGCAAATCCAAGGATAGGTCCAAAACCAAATACATAATATACATATAAGAAATTTAGCCACAAAGGACAAAACACTTTAATGGGATGTAAAAGGACCTTAAAATTTAAGGGGACTAACAGAAGAGAGAGAGAGAGAGAGAGAGAGAGAGAGAGAGAGAGAGAGAGAGAGAGAGAGAGAGAGAGAGAGAGAGATGCGTTGGCCACATGCTGACTTAGAGATGACGAGAGAGAATACGAGAGAATACGAGAGATGGGAGATGACGAGAGAAGGGTGAGAGTGGGAAAAGTTAACTCTCATCTCGAGAGATGTTTTGCCCCTAACAGCCGTTAGGGGCGTTTCCATTATCCACTAACCAAACAACCTCCTAAAATTATGACGCCTGAATTTGATGACCGAAAAGTTTCCCGCATCGAAATTCCGGGGCGCCATTTTCCCCTGTTTCTTGGTCTTCAACACCGCGCAATTCCTTGAATTCCCCCCAAATTCTTCCATCAGCGCTATTGATTTTCGGTCTACAGGTATTTCTCAGGCCATTCGATCCTTGTAAATTCAAGTTAAATCAATCTTACATTGTTCTCTTGTCGAATTCTAGTCCGGCTGGTATTGTTTCTTGTTTGATTAGTTTCTTTTCTATAGAATCAGATGTCAAAGGCAACCAGATCTGCTCTGCCTTCAAGCAGCAAACCTTTTGTGCCTCCTCGAATTGAAAAAATGGCTCCTAGGAAGACGCGGAAGATGACAGGCCAAATTTCAATGAATGTGAGCTTAGAATCAAATTCCGAGCCTATTGATATTGCTCCTCCACCAAAGGAGAAGAGATGCAAACGAGTTCTCAGCGAAATTCAAGCACCTCCCAGTAATGTGAGTGATTCTCATCAGCCCGATAATTCAATGGCTATTGTTGTTCTTGACAAAGAAAATCCAAAACAAATAGACACAAAGAATAGGAAGGCTCCAGTTCAATGGACGGATCGAGGGGTGTTTCCACTTTCACGATCTCTTTGAATGAAATGGCCCGGTTACTAATGGCAGTCTGAATCTTTCTAATTCACAATGGAGAGAATTGCAACCAATTGGAGAGCATCACCCGAAGTCTGAATCTTTCTAATTCACAATGTGAAATTGCAACCAATTGTAGATGGATTGGTGGAAGTCAGGCAATTGAAGAACAAATGGGATAAGCTGCAGGCAAAGTTCAAGGATGAGAAGGAGGCTTGTGCTCAAACTGGTTCAGAACCTTCAAGTTGGCAATGGTTTGACAGAATGGAAGAAGTCAAATATGGAGTGACTTCTGATAACCCCATTCCAGGGGCTGGTGATGAAGGGGAATTTGGGAATGAAGCCTTTGAGGCTGCTGATTTGCACACTAATTTTTCTGACAGTTTCTTTGAGACAGTTGGTTCTGATGCTGCTTTTGATGACCCTTTTGAGAGTAATGAAGAGATTCCTAATGTCAATGTCAACATGGACAATACAGCTAGCCCAAGGGTTCATGAAATGCCAAGCAATCGAACTCCCACAGGAAACAACACAGATTCCTCCTCCCCAAGATCTGCAGCATGCAATCAACCTGGAGTTTGTGGAAAACCAACAGGCAGAAAGAAGTCCAGATTGCAAATTGATGAAGATATTGCTGTTGGAATCTCACAAATGGCAAGCACCTTTGGAGACACAGAGGTGAAAAAACTGGATTTCATGAAGGAAGAATCTGCAAAGAAGATGGAATTGGTTAGAGAATTGGAGACAATTAGATCTGCCAATTCTTTGAAGATTGCTGAATCTATGGCAGCAATGACCCAAAGCATATGTCAGATGACAAAGGACACACTTCTCGAAATTGCCAAATTGGCAGCAAAAAACAAAGAATAAAGGTATGTTCACTTTCATACATTCTGTTATACTTCACTTTCTGTTTCTTTTCGAACTGTCTCAAATTGGTTAACTGTCTTATTATTCAATGATTGGTATGTTCATGTAGGCATATAGATTTCGTAGCATAGAGCATTAAATGGCAGTCTTATCAAGTTCCCCAATTTAAAGATCCCCTCCACCTTCAAGAATTCACGCTCCTATGGCGCCCAAGCGACCACGCTCTCCTTCCTCTTCCAGTTCTTCTTCTTCTTCTTCTTCCGAGTACTCAAGGGAGGAGTACTCTGGCCCTGTCGATTCATCCGAAGTCTCCCACGAGACTTCGGATTCGGAGAACTATTACTCCGATCACGACTCTTGGCCAGAAACCTCTGCTGAGGCTCCGGTTCAAGAATCTTCTTCTACATCTTTGTTTTCTGCCCCTTCTTCTCCCGTGCCAGATCCCCCTCAACAATCCTTTTCGTCCCCTCCTCTTCCATCCTTTCATGCAGATGAGGTTCAGGACTCCTCACCAGCGGCAGAACCCGAAGTCGAGGATGTGGAAGTCGTGCCTCACAATATCATCCACTGTTCTCTATCACAGCGAGCAGTGATGAAGTTTTTTGACATGGGTGTGCTAATTGAACCCGAGGTATTGTCTTGGGCTGAGGGTGCTCCTCTAAAACAGAAAGCTCATGTGGAGACCGTTTACATCCAACATGCAGGGAAGTGGACTTTACACGAAGTGAAGACTATCAGCCAGCCATGTGAAGTGTGCTCTTGAGGAATAGCAGATCTCCTTGCCTCTGGAGTTTTTTGTTTTGTTTTGTTTTTAATTCCCTGTTGTGTCTTTTGTAAGGCCAAAATTTTTTTGCATGCACAATGTCCTGTGAATCCCTTCAGCTATCAGCTATCAGCTATCTCCTGTTTTCTCAATGATGTAAAATGCTATCAGAAATACAAAATGTTTTTATTTTCGTAAAATGTGTCACTTTGTTGTCTCGGCTGTTTATATCTTTGATATTCACTTTGTGATTTTGGCTGTTACTGCAGAGCACAGAATGATGAGCACTACATACGTATCTGGTTGTACTTTTTAGTTGGTTTTACCTCAGAAATTTCAAGTTGTAAAAGACGGGCCAAATTATGTGGCCAAATTTTTTTGTATTGCAGTTTTACATTGAATAAAATCTGTGTTGCAACATTATATTATTCTAGCAGAATCTTGAATTTATTGATCATGGCTTAATACCAGTCCAGGAACATGTAATCAATAATCTTTGCTGTCAAGAAGGAAAGAACAAATTTTCAGAAAAAAGTAGTTGACAGAACCATCAACTTTTACAACAGCACATGCCCATCCAAATTTTCAAACAACACATGCCTCATCTGATCTCCTTGTTTCTTTAAACTTACGTTTCATAGCTTGATCTCATAGTAATAAACTGGATCGGGCTCTTCTTCCAAAGGCAAGATACCCCATCCCCTCGTCTTCCATAATACAAAAATTCCAAAGCACACAAGCAAAGATGTATTATTTTGGAAGCCTTGCCAACATGCCTTTGGTAGATGTTTTAGAATTCTAAATTTCTCCTTCACTATCCCGAACCCATTTTCCACACAAACCCTACCCACGCAAATCCGTTTATTAAACGCCCATAAGGTCCATGATTACGTGGAAAGACTTTCAAGAGGAAGGGCCCGGCAAAGATAGAAGGCGGAATCACACCAAGCAAAAAGTGGAGGAATGTTAACTGGATTTGGTCTTGGTGGGTTGACCTTTCTTCAATTTTACGCCACTCAAGGTTACAACTGGTTCGTTCAATATTAGTTTGGATGCAATTTTGCTATATATGGAACTCTTCTTGAACCGATTTGAGTCATGGGTGATCCAGTTCTAGTCACACATACATTTATGAAAAGCCCGCTTTGTGTGTGACAATACCGGTTGAACATACATGAGTGCCTTTTTGTGTCATTTGTAGTAGTCATCACCTTTGTCACTCTTCTTGGGTTTCCTCCATAGAAAAATATGGGATCCATCAATGACACCATACACATTTGGCAATCACATTTGCATCATGAAATTCTTTTATACATTGAGTCGACCGGCTCCGGAAGGCATGGCTACAAACCTTTTGTAAAGCATTGTCTTGGAGGCCAACACTAGTGTGATTTTTTAGTATATTTACGTGACTGTAGCTTTTCCAACATAGAATCTCGACCCACATGCAAAGGCATATCACCGTGTGCGGAAAGTAAAGAACCATGGCTACGACTTTCACCCGGGATCAACTGGAGCACTAACCTTAACCCCTGGCCTAATCAAATAGGGGACAACGAGCCCGACAAGTCTCTCAAAGCTGGCCCTCTTCATTCTGTAAAATTGATGCCACATATCATCTTCAAAAGAAGCTATACAATTCCATGCGTGATTATCTATATTATCCCATTGGGTCATTTGCCTTGGAGCAATCCAAAATCTTCTAGGTGGCCTTCTAACCGGCATGATCCAAATTAACATCAAAGATGAGGCAACCGATGAAAAGAACATACTATCATTTTCTGGCAAAGCATCGTCATCGAACAGATTCATTGGGTCTTCAAGCTCGTTTAATTCCAGAAGCTGCAAACATAACCTTTGGAATGCGATTCCGATTGTCAGAGCACGCAATAGCATGGCAATCATTCCAAGAATCGTGGATCCATGATAGAACTACCGGGAAATGGAACCCCGCACAAAGAACACAAAGCAAAAGAATTATCCCACAAAGCTTACCTACCAGCAGGAAGGGGAAGAAATATCCCATATTTTGGAGGCCGATTCAAAATTGGAGGGAATTATCCCACAAAAACTTGACCCACCTAATGATTCGATGGAGTAGTTCTCCCGTGGGGAAACCAAAATTTGAGGGCCTAACGGCATTTGTTAGAGCTCGAGAGATGGTTTTCTCCTCTCCTCCCAAAAATACGATAATCGAAGGAGTCGATGCGACGAGAGATCTGTATTTTGGCGAAGCGAGCGAGAGAGAGAGAGAGAGAGAGAGAGAGAGAGAGAGAGAGAGAGAGAGAGAGAGAGAGAGAGAGAGAGAGAGAGAGAGAGAGAGAGAGAGAGAGAGAGAGAGAGAGATGGTTTTGGAGGCAAACCCGAAGAGAAAGTTGTGATGTCGCCATAGAAGAGCCCGAAGGAACAAAGTGGGCCAGGGTTGACAAAAAGCGAGGGAGATGGTCATGGGCGGGACGGTTGTGTGGAAGGAAGAGTGGAGAGAGCGAAGACGACAGCAAGGTGAATCAAAATCAAATCGAAATCCCAAGCGCAAGATAGAACTCCAAGTCAAGAATGAGGAGAAGTGCCCCAACCCCTCCTGCGCATCCGATCCCGGAGATACCGAGAAAAAACATCAAAGGAGCACTACTAGATCATGGGGGAAGAGGTTGTAGACTAGGTAAAGTTACTGGATAAAAAATAAAGCTAGGGCCATATATAGGGTCTGAAATACTAAAGCAAAAAAACAGTAGTGGACATGATAAATGAACCAAAAACACAATGACAATCGGAAGGGACATGATAGAAAAAATAAAAGAACGCCTAATGATAGGGCCGAATGAATGTGCATGCCGAAGCTGGCAAAAGCTGCACAACAACTCAAATCGATGTGAGCGCTTAGTAATGAGGAAATCAACAATACATGAAAAAGAGATAGCATCACCCGAGGGTGGAGAAAAGCGTCACCCAAATGGGTGGAAGAAAAACGGGGATAAATACAAATTGGCCCCCATCGAGGGGAAAGAAACAACGCCACCCACAAAAAATAGTCCAAGAGAAACTCATGTCACAAAATTGCAAAAATGCAATATTTGGCACATCTAAACATAGCTTAAATAGCAAATATGATAAATAATAATAGCACAATGCACGATGATATCCCAATACGCGGCTCAACGGCTAGCTAGAAATGTATGCCCCGACAAATGATGCATAAGGATAGCATAATGCACAATGCACAATGATAGCACAATTCTGGTGAAAAAAGATCTCAACAACCAAGCTAGAAAGGAATTCCCCAAGACAACTAGAATGCGACAAAACGAAAGCACCCTCCATGGATGTGTCTAGGAAGTTCTTATATGAATGCAAATCCACGGACGATGTCCGTGGAGGTTTTTCTTATCCGATCACGGATCACGGATCAAGTCCGCATATGTTGGAACACATAGACAATAAGACAAAGAAGAAACGTAGGGCAATGTGTAAGTCAGATATACAAAATATTCAAATCCAAGTATAAGTCCAAACCCAAATACATAATATACATATAAGAAATTTAGCTACAACTAACAAAAAGAGGTGGAAAAGCAGTGCAAAATACTTTAATTCCAAGAACAGAGAATGCAACTTCATGAAGTAATCAAAATAATTGCGCTAATACAGTGAACAAAGGAATCAACAAACACTAAGGCTCCTGGATGATCATGCCAAAAAAGAAGAAAAATCTTAAACGCAACCCCAAATACTCCACTCCACGTATAGGTCCAAAACCAAATACATAATATACATATAAGAAATTTAGCCACAAAGGACAAAGAGCCGGAAAAACATGTCACCAAATACTTGAATGGGATGAGAAAAGGACTCAAAAATTTTAACCGAACGACAATAGAAGAGAGAGAGAGAGAGAGAGAGAGAGAGAGAGAGAGAGAGAGAGAGAGAGAGAGAGAGAGAGAGAGAGAGAGAGAGAGAGAGAGAGAGAGAGAGAGAGAGAGAGAGAGAGAGAGAGAGATGGAGAGAGAGAGAGCAAGAGAGAGAGAGAGAGAGAGAGAGAGATGGTGAAGAGGAAGCGTGGATGTCGCCATAGATGAGCCAAAAAGGATCAAAGTGGGCCAAGGTTGACAAAGGAGTGGAGATGGTTATGGGTAGGGACGGTTGTGTGGAAGGAAAAGTGGAGAGAGCAAAGACAGGGAGCAAAGGTGAATCAAAGGCAAATCGAAATTCCAAAGCGCAAGATAGAACTCCAAGTCTAGAATGAGGAGAAGTGTGCTAACCCCTCCACAGATCCAGCCCGAGGAGATACACGCAGTCATCACAAAATAGATAGATAGATAGAAAAATAAGAACGCTGTTGAAATGTAGAATATAAAAGGACGCCCGAATCATAGGGCGAATGAATGCACGACGGTGAAGGCAAAAGCCGCACAACAACAAGCACTCAAATCGATGTAAGCGATTAGTAACGAGGAAAATCAATAATACATGAAAAAGAGAAGATAGCATCACCCGGAGGGTGGAGAAAAAGCGGCACCCAGCGGGTGGAAGAAAAAACCATGATAAATAGAAATTTGCGTCCCCATCAGGGTGGAAAGAAACAACACCACCCACAAAAAATAGGGAACAACCACCAAAATTGAGCCAACTTATTCCAAAGTCATGTAAACACTAAAATGCGATATCTATCGATAAAACCACGTATACAAATAATGTATGAAAGGAACATGAAATTCAATATGTAAACAAACGAAGATAGATCATCGGATAGAAGCCAGAACATCCCAAGATAAGGTACCCTTATTGCAGACCCCAGAGGCATAGGGAGAAGTAAAACTTTTAACTAACAATACGCTAAAGTTGGCAGAAGGTTCCGAATATTGCCCACAAAAACAACTCAACAGTGAAGATGACCTTCCCTAAAAATGAGAAGACCGCTATCAAAATAGATCACGTGAATGGGGATAATAGCAAGGAAACAACAAGAGTGGCGAAAACCTAAGGTGCGAGGAGATGAAAAGGACAATAGATGTAGAATAATATGCCATAAGGACCAGAATAAGCCCCATATTCAAAAAAAAATATACATATGCAAAATACACCTCATGGAAAAACGCATTAATTATCAAGTGAAACCCACCATTATCCTAAAGAAATTCCAAACCAATGGGAAAGAAACATGTCTAGACAAATTGATTATGTAACAAGATGAATCTTAACAAATGACCCCAAATTATGATGCTAAGGAGTACGAAATGAAATGCACATGGGAGCAAATGCAGCAAATAGGAAACATGTGAAAACCACATTTGCACAATAAAAATCCCAAGGTCTATCCGTATGTGCCAAGCTAGAAACCTGCCAAGATAAGTTACCTTAATTGTTGCGTAGTAATGTGTTCAACCTCAAAAGCACAAATGAGAATGAACCGGAGAGCATAAAAGAGCACCACAAGATTAGAAATTTAACATTGGCAAATCCCAAATGCTGTCACGTGGTGAAGTTGACAAAAAGGCAACATAAGCTAGACACGAGAAAAAGGAAAAATAAAAATAAAGATGTGCTCCAAAGAGCAAAAGACCACAAAAAGGCCAGAGTAACAAACGCAATGCCATAGTGCAAAAGGTTAAGAAATGTAGGGTGTAAATAGAAGATCAAATATGAAAGAAACAAGATGGACTAAGCGGACCCGAAATGAATATGGGTATGCATATAGTAGAATAGAGGAATTAGATAAACAAAAGTTGAAGGATGCGATGCCAAGCACGTAAGTAAATACCAATACAAATCCCCCATAAGTAAAGAGGAATATGTGATGAATGAAAGCTCTAAGGTAAATGAACAAAAGGAGAAAGGACAAGCGAGCCCGATCCACGGACATGGAGAAGGCACAGAGTAGGAGATTGGGATGGCAAAGAATTTGGAGAAGTGACGTGTAGCAACTTACAAGGGAACTAACACACGATAAAGGTGTAAAGCCCTAATAAACTGAAAAGAGTTGATTGTGAAAATAAAAATGTGGAGGTTGAAATAACCTAGGAAGTAGTTGGAAGTTGAAAATAAGTGGTGAACGTGTATAACAACAAAAGTGACGTGGCAACTTACAAGGGAACTAACACACTAGACAGATGTAAAGGCATAATTAATGGAAAAGATTCGATTTTGAAAAGAAAAACGTGGTGGTCGACACTAACCTAGGAAGTAGATGGAAGTTGAAATTACAACAAAGTGCAAACCCAGAATGTAACATTAAAATGATAATGCGGGCACACCCAGGGTTTGAACCAGCATCTTCAAATAAGGCAGCCAACGGCCTGCCCAAGGAGCTACTTCTGCATAACGATTTTGAGAAAGAAAAAAGCAAACCCAGCGAAGAAACAGGGCTGTAGAGAAAAGGGCGAGCCATCTACAGACTATAGCAAGACAAAAGAGATTGGTCGAGCTGGACGGAATTGAAACCGGCCAGGCAGATCGGCTTAGGGAGTGAAGGCAGGAAAAAGATATTAGGAAAAACCTGCCATCTGTTTGCCCACAGTCGATCTACTTACAACACGGGCGGACCAGCAACGATTCAGCATCAGCACTCCGTCGAACGCTCCAGCGACCCCATCCACTCCAGATTCGGTTCTTGACTGTGCAGATTTCCAGCTGTAAGGCAGGACAATGGGCGAGAAGAAGAGTCTGTGCAAAAAGTCTGTGTAATAGGGCTCCTACGCTGGACTAGAAAAGCTGCAAACAAAAACATGTCAAATCTATGGAAAAGAGGAAAATTTTTTAATTTAAGCGATGGAGAACTTATCATGAATGGAAAACAAGGGAAACTAACAAAGTAGGTAAGGGACTAGCAATTGAGGTAGGAATCTGAAGGACGAAAACGGCTGGTCGCATGCAACACTCTACATGCGGGCCAGCGATCAGCGATCTGCCAATCCATCCAGAGGCTGGAGTCCAATTAGAAAAAGAAAAACCTTCCCTGGAGACCCAACGCAGGGCTCGGATCCAGACCAGATCGCAGGCATGGCCCAGGCCAGCATGTTCGGTGGAGCAGGGCCCAAGTCGGCCTGGTATGGCAGGCCTGGCCCTTGAAGAACCGCCCTGAGATGGGATGAGGAACGTTGAAATGAGGCTCGACTGCAGCAGATCCAATCTGCAGGACCCCAACAATTGCAGTATCTGCCTTGAATCTCTGACGAGAACATAGCCCAGCACAACGTAACCAAACAACAGAGGAGAAAAGACAAACAACCCAAGTTTAAACCAAGAGAACACAATTCAAAGAAACTAGAAAACCTGATGGTAATTCTCTAGCCTAACATGCTAAACCATCCAGTGAAGAGAAACAAGTTTTGCAACGGGTCGAATACTGCTGATACCCAAAAAATCCATATCCATCCAGAAACTGAAATCAAAATAAGAAGCAAGGGCCTAGTTTAATCCAATGCCCGAGATGCCAATACTAAACATGCGTAAGCGAGATGCAGAAGCCATCAACCAATAACGAATTTTCCACTCTGCAAGAGATTAAAACACCAGAATGCATAAAGAAATGATGGATATGAAAATACGATCCTGCCAAGAGCAGCCAAACCAGAAGGATCCCGGCAAAGTCCTCTGCGAAAGAAGCCATAGTGAAGCTGGACTAGTGCAAAATCGTGGGAAGAGAAGACATGGCGCATGGGGAAGCTGGACTAGGACAAATTCCGCTCAGAAAAGAAGCCATGTTGGAGCTGGACTATGGCAGAATCACGGGAGGAAGAGACATGGGTCCTATGGTGAAGCTGGAATAGGCCAGAATCTTGGGAAGAAGAGACCCGGCTTGGCGAGAAGGAGGCCAACGAAAAACAACAGATAACAGAGAACGGCAGGAAGGGAGGGAAGCTACGAGAACGAAGAATGCTGCTGTGAGAAGACGCCGATAACCCGGCGGAAAACGACAATGGCCTAATATAGGCGCTCGTCCTTTCCCAGAATGGCGATCCGATGGCTCGGATCGATGGGAACGTTGCTTCATATGCAAAATATCTAAGATTTTACAGATAGAATACATATTCTAAGGTTGTTGCCGCATTTACCATGTGTTACTGGCTTGTGATATCAGATTCTTCTAATAACTGGGTAGATCAATTTTCCATGGAGGGTCGAGAACTGATGCACCAAAGAGGATCTACCAACAAAATGCCGAATGTAGCCTGAGCCTCGGCTTCAATCGATGCATCAAATCCAATTTGTGATCTTTGGTAAATCGATTGTCAAAGCAAAGGCAAAAGTGTGAAACAGGTTCTTCAATGTTGCAAATCATTCCAACTCCCCAAAAGAGAATCAAACAATTCTCAAGACATTCTACAATTCTTAGATAAAGCCATTCATCCTCACATGGTTTAAGTATTTTATTCTCACATGATAAAGTATTTCACATTTGCATTTATATCTGACCCGGTTAATGCATGGAAATTTGCAAAGAACACAACTATGTAAAACCCACGAGATCATCGCCATCCAACACTATATGCCTCCATCAATGATTACGATGAGAAAGAATCACTTTTTAGCGAAGTTCAAGGCGAGGAGGTGACCAAATTTCCCCAGCTATGCTAGTTAAGTACTTAGCATTGGCGTAAGCCTTATGAGTTGATGGGAAGGAACCTTCAAGAAAGGGAACCGTAGAAGCTCTGAGAATCTATCGTCATTGCTAAGTGAAGCTCCATCTTAACATGATTTTATTGCTTTTTGAAGAGTTATTTCAACACTAAGTACTACACCGTACATGCCTCCACCAGTGACCACGATGAGAAATAATCACTACTTTAGCCAAATGTCAAATTTTAGCCAAATGTCAAGGCAGAGGCTGGCTAAATTTCACAGAAAAGCTTTAGAAAAGACATGGCTAACTGGTTCAATTGGATAGCTGTAATCCTAAGCTGGAGGCTGTGCAATTATGTATACCACCTTAATTCGTACATAATTAGAAATATGCTTGATCTGAGGGCATATACATGATTTGTAGTGGAAAATATTGCATAATAATATGGGTATATGCACATGACTTGTAACAAAAAATATTGCATTAGAGAGAAATCCATACATACCTCTTTCTTAGAAAACTTTGTTGCAATTCTACACCCTCATAGCTTCTCCTGTAGTTAAATAGAAATATAGTCTTGGTGGAGATATTAATCCGAACAACTCATCCATATGTAAAAGCAGTACATGTTAGACCCGCAACAATATCAACAACCAGCTGAAGACGAAGTTTACATATAAAGAGAATGACATGACACGATCCCGGAAAAAATTAAGTCACCTAATTGCTTTGTAGATATATGAAAATGCAAAGCAAACGAAGACAACACAAACAATAGGTCAGAATCCTGTTAGACATGATCAGAAATGGAACTCAGAAATGGAATGTAATGGATACAAATACACCCAGGCATTGGATGGATAAGGAAGTACAGCTAATGTTATGTCTTTTAGTCCAGAACTGGCCAGATAGCCAGACCACCATAATAGCAAATCTTCTACGTTTCAGTTTAGGCACAATCACTCCCATGGGCTATGGTGCCATAATGCATAATGCATTGTAATGTAACTTGAACTTCTATTCTATTTATTTTTAGTGCAAGGCCATGGTATATGGTTGCATGCTATGTATGGTTGCAACTGTGCACAAAATACATCTTACTCAGTTTGTTTGATGGCACCATCTCAAGCAAGCTACCATCAAATTGGGAAGTTAAGCTTTGTACCTATGTCATCTTCCTTTAAAATTCTCCCTCCTGGAGTATGTACTAAAAGCACTTTTCAAGTTACAGATTACAAATATTGTGCATATTGAATTACCTGTTTCTTTCTCAGTCTCCTATTTGCTTCTTTGATGTTTTCAAATCAACTATATAAGCCTGCAAACTTCACGAAAATGTTTCGACTGGATTATTCCTCGACCAATATATACATATACATATACATAGGACAATTTATGCATCCGCATAAGCTCATAATACTCACCCCACCAAATCAAATAGGAATTACACCGATGTTTTCCTGGAAGATTTGGAGTTGAAAGACACTTCTGACTGAGCTGCCAAAAGCAATGGTGACAGTACATATTCTATGTCTTAGATCTATTAAAAATACTGTAAACACAAACATATCAAATTTAGCTCTATAAAACTGTAACAACCATTTTAAGCAAGGCAAATAAAAGCACAAACTTACTTCTTGTTGAACTTGAGCCCATGCCATATAGGGTGTAAATTTGATATTGGTACCCAAAAAGCACTGTCCGGACACTTGCTTTAAGTGCTGAAAGTGCTTTTTATTCGATTTTCGTTAGTATAACAGATTTTGAGGTAGTTATTCCTGAAATAGCAATCATCCTCAGGAAGTTTGGGATTGATGACATGGATTGATTCCTTGGGCTTAATTTGGAATTCGGATCATATCAAATGCCGGAAATTTCTTCCCAGATTTCTTGTTTGGCCGGGAAATTGGTTCAGTTCTTGCAAGAATTCTTCATTTGGTGAAGAACAAGCTTACACTAATCATCAATTGCAATTTCGACAAATTGCAATTGCAATTCCTTTTTCATATCAATTCGATGGCAAGTTCTCACAAAGCAGTTGAAGCGCTAAGCGGAGAATTTACTTGGAGCTAGATGCCATGAGAAAAAAAGAAGCCGGGAAGAGAATTCGAGAATTGGAGAAGGAGAATATTGCGCTGCATAAAAATAAAAAGACCGTTCTTTGAGTCATAGAAGACAACGGGAACTTTCGAAAGAGTTGGAGAATTCCTTTTTCTATATTGTAAGGAATTGTGCCGATGATAATTCTAAAGGATTAGTAGCTCGATTTTTATAAAAGAATCAAACACTTACCACATGTAACTCTAGCAGATCCAAAGGAGTTAAATGTGATGAAAGACGTGATTTCCAATGTTAGGGAAACTATCACGAGGCTCAAAAAATTTCAAAGAAATCTTGATGTACTCATAGCTAGGAAGTCCACACTCCAAATGGCGGTTTCAACAGGTTAAAGGGATTAATCAGAGTGCATTTTCAAGGCTTCTTTCCATTCCGAAAAGCAGAACCCAAGCATTTAGAAGAAGAATATGTGCCGAAGTTTGATGCTTTGGTCCATGGTCAATGCATGCAAGGAAGAAGAGATCGATGCTCTTTCCCCACGAAGAGATAGTCTCTTTGTGAAGAAAGTTTTGGGATGAAAATACCGGGTTTCACCCTATAAGAGACATGTTAGAAAACATGTTCTTCGAAAGTGGTGAAAGAATTGATCATCCAATACACTTGCTAGAAGTTACATGGTATGTTTTGATTCTTTTTTTTTTTTTGTTACTAATATGCCTATTCAGGTTAGAACTAGTTTCCCAATTCTAGAAAAGCGAGACTGCGCTCACGAAGCTTGCCACAATCAATGTTTAGTGCGTAATTCGACATTATTATTGACAAAAAGATAGCATTTGAGTCAATCTTTTTTGTTTTTTAACATGCTTGTCTAGTTTTCGTAATTTTGACATTATTATCGATCTGAATTCTCTTTTCTTTTTGTTGGTCAGCGACTTTACCTTGCTTTTCAAAGGAACATCTTGATTTGAAGATATCCCAAGAGACTTTTGAGAGGTTGAAACCAAGCTATATCGGGGAAGCTTCAAGAAAGAGAAACATGTTCTTTGCCAATACCATGCATCTTGAATTTGCCATGCAAGCAATAAATAAAATGAGGACTGATCTATATGGTGTACACAAAGATTGCAAGTGTAAGTGCAGAATTTGTGGTTCAGTCCAACATGTTTAGCTAAAGAACACACTATCAAATCCACTAGTGAATATTGGAGGCAGTTGTGTGTTCAAAGGATGAGAATGAAGAATGGTACAAGCATGCATGTCTAATGGAGGCGTGTACTAAGTGTGGTTTGAAAAGGTAATGGCTCCTTTTCTATTTCCGTTTTTGATTGTCTTTAATCTAATTTATTTGTTTTTCTTTGTGGGCTTCCTACATGTCCTAGAGAGAAGGTTAAGAATAATAGGCAAGATGTTAATTGGAAAGTGTTTGAAAAGGTAAATGTAGTTTACATTACGCTCAATTTCATGTTAGTGAAGCAAAAGGAGGTCCGCTTAAAGTTTGTTCACTTTTGCAGCAAGAAGTTCGAGAACAAAAAAACCAGTGCGGCAAGAAACACGCAAAGGTTACCAGTTGGCATACAAATCAGGTTCTCCTTTTGAGTTCCATGAACATGCCACTAAAACTTT
This sequence comes from Isoetes taiwanensis, assembly GCA_021234155.1. Classification (NCBI taxonomy): domain Eukaryota; kingdom Viridiplantae; phylum Streptophyta; class Lycopodiopsida; order Isoetales; family Isoetaceae; genus Isoetes; species Isoetes taiwanensis. Next base: position 1,487,111 of record JAJEKV010000110.1, on the reverse strand, counting down.
GAAGACCTTTGTTCCACATAACTACCGAAGCACATTAGCAAGCCAAACAATTCAAGCAATGTTTGGCATCAATTCAAGAAGACACTATTTATTATGCGTAATAGATTTTGCGAGAATTATGGATTCAAAATTCAGCAAGAAGCTCAATCATGCCATTGGCATCTTGACCAAGTTTCTATTACGGTGCACATCACTTACAAGAGAATGAGAAGATCAGAGGCAGAAGAAAGACAAAAGAAGGAAGAAGATAATAAAGAGTCCAAAAAGAAAAATGTTGCAAAAGAGAAAAGGCAAGACTCCTTGAAAGGAATTGTGAAGGAGACTCATTTCTACATCAGTGATGACAAAACTCATGATATCGAGTTTGTTCAAAGATTGTCTCCAAAATCATCTTGATTGGCTACAATCTATTGGAGTTAACTATAAAAACATGTTTTTGGAGTGATGGTTGTTACAAGACACAGTTTAAGTCTTCAAGACCATTTTACTTCCTTGGCGGGGTTTCACAATCGACTTGAAAAGGATATTATCACGGAATTTTTTGCTAGCTCACATGGAAAAGGTGAGCATGATGGTGCTGGAGCTGTCATCAAGAGGATTCTAACAAAGGAACAGATGAAATATAATGGAAGGAAATTGCAATGTGCAAAGGAGGTGGTTGCATTTCTTAGGTGGCACTTCAGCAACAATTTATCAAGGTAAAATTTGCTTATGTTTTTTACGTAACCACTGTGAAGTCTTTGAAGTCTTTGCCCACTTCAAAGACATAAAGCACAATAATGCGAATTACTTCAAACAATAAATGGTTTGAACCTGCAAATATTGTTTGTAGCTATGGTTGTAATTTGCATATTACACACATTACAAGCAGGTTTCAGTTACTACTAAAGAATATTTGTTCATATTTTTACAGGTTCTTGTATATATTTTTTGACTATGTCAGCACTACAAGCACTTACAACACTTGGCACTTGTGCAGGTATTTTTGGGACATTGAATCCTCAAAAATAGACAGATCAGACAGGTTTGATTGTCATACTTTGAAGGGAACCACACAACTCCACTGCATAAGACCATGTGACAGGGAGAACACTTTAAAGGTAGCTTATAGACCTCTTTCTTGCTTTTGTGAGAGTTGTGTTCAATTCAATGGGACTTATCAGCACCAAACCACGTATTGGTGGTTGGAAAACTTGTGAACTAAAACTGAAAGAGATTAACTCAGCTAATGATGCTAATAAAACAGCAGATGAGGACTTGCAGATAGAAGATGAACATGAAGAGGAGGAAGAAGAAGAAGACTATGATATAACTAGTTCTATGGTTGAGGTTGGAGATAACTTTCTTTGTCAATCAATGCGAGAAGAAGGTAATGAAGAGGGAGTTGATTTTTATGTCTTAAAGTGCAGAGAAGCAAAAACACATTCTTTGGAAGACTATGTAGATGGATGGGGAAATGTATTTGGGGTTGAATCATTTATTGTTTGAGGACATTATTATAAAGCAGTTGGATGGTCTCCAATTTGAGCTCTTGGATGACCAACTTTGTGGCTAGTGTGTACTGACCATCTAGTAAGATTAGCTAACTTTGAAATGATTGCGGATGAAGAGAATTGTGGATTGTATACTATGGCTGAAGACACACGCCAACAAATAATGTGTAACCTCCCAAACTTCGGGTTGAAGTTACAAATCAAAAAACTGTATGCAAGAGATAATGATTTAAAAACATTCATACTGATTTAGTCATTGTAAACTGAAGATTTATATTTATATCAAAATTTGTACATCAAAATTGTGGCTTGTAAAGCCTCATGTATTGTGGCCTGTACATTTGCAATGAAAAATTACAAAAATAGCGACCTACATGTCAAGAAACTTTTGTACCTTTTCACTGTTTTCTGAAAGTGGATAAGTCTCCCTTAGCCATTGTAGTTGACCATTGCAATAAATCTTCACCAGTGTTGATGTCTCCTCTCCCAATTGTTGCTCTGCCATTGTATCCAAAATGTCAAGTGCTTCCTCTGTGTAATCTTCTGGTCTGCAGTTTGCTTTCAGAATTTGTGTGAAGTCTTCAACCTGAGAAACATCTTTAAGCACCTGCATGTATTTGTCCAACATAGTATCATCTGGATCAAGTGTGAAGGATGGTATCAAGAGAGATGTGAATGGTGGAGAAGCAAAAGTTTTGTGAATGCTATCATCCAACAATATCGTGACCATCATATTGTGGGTAGTCAATCACAACTCTTGACAGAGGCTTCATGTACAATGGTTTTGAAGACTGAATTGGCCATCTAATGGCATCTCCAAGCACTTAGACTGATCCCATATGAATACAAAGTCTCGTCTAATGATTGGTGCTATCACATCTAGAACTTCATTCACATTGTGCTGGTTCATGGAAGACCAAATGGCTATATCAAAATGAGTCATTGCTTCTTTCAGGAATTCTCGTGCATTAGGCCTTACCACAACTAGTTTTCTGCTTGTTTTTGTGATGTACAGGCTATTGTCCACATGCACTGGACTGTCCCTATGATAAGTCTTAACTAGAACACCATTAACATCTAATATGAGCAGTTTCCTCTTCATTGAGGACTGTCCTGTACACCTATCAGTAAAAAAACATAAAGTAAACATAAAGGACACTTATTAAATAAAAACACAACTTCAAAATTCCATTATATTAACCTGTATGGTACAAGATTCAATTGAGTGTTCAATTTCTCAACATGTTCAATTTCTTCTTCCAATACAAGTGTACCTGAGCATTAAAACATTAGCTAATAGAAATTCTTAAGAGACACATTATCATTGCCCTTCAGACACTCTATCATTGCTTTCAATCTCTCAGCTTTGTTCAAAATTCTCCAACTTGGCTAGTTGATAGAAAATTCAAAAAACCTCAAACTCCACAGTGGAACATGGTCTGCAATGCTACCAGCGTATCCATTTGCTATGAAGAGGCACATACTCATTGCCTCGATTCATACAGATGCACCATGGGGGATCCATCTTCTTTATATAGGACATGCCAACTGCGTGCGTAAAGTAGCCAAAAAACCCCTAGTATACGTGTTTCGAACAGGCATATTTGATCCTTTTTGTATGCTTTTACAACTAGAACAACATCCAAAAACCCCTTTGACCTCTACTATTACATACGGAAAAGGGTCAAAAACCACCCCCTCCCATTCATGTAGTTTTAACAGGTTCCACAGGATGAAACCCAGTTGGAGGTGCACACCGTCTCCGGATTGAGATATACAGATGGGTTGGGGAACCACGCCAGGGCGAGCTATGTCTGGGTTTTCCAAGTGGGAGCCATTGAAGATGAATATCACACCCTTCAGAGCTGTCCAACATATGATCAAATTAGGACATGCCACGTTGAGTTCGTCAGGCCCAATCAATCCTTACATGTGATATTGAGCACGGCTTCAATACGGATGCTGGATCAGTATCAAGAGTGCATGTCAAAATTCAAGCAGAGCAAGTAGAAAAATTGCAGCACGATGGCCAAGTATTCTAAAGCAACTAGCTAGTGAAGGAGATAGGTTCGCAAAGTGCATTTAGGTAGAATGCCCAGAATAATCATCATCTCTTGTTTCTTATATCTTGGCCTTCTTTTCCCTGGTTCTAACAAATTCCTTCGGCCTTTGCCTTGGGTGTAGTTTGAAAAACCAAAGTTCTCTTATTGTTGGGATGTTTTTCCATATACTGTGAGCCAAAGCATAAGAATGCCATCAATTCGAGACATTAAATCAGGATTCTCAGGCAAGATTTTCATACGGTTCATTTAGTTAGCAGGCTTGCCTAACCTGAGGTGCATCGTTTCGTGGATTCTAGGGTGTCCTCATCGACATCTATGTCAATTAGCCTGCTAATCACTGCTATTTTGTCGTCTTCTCTCCTTACATTCTTTGCCTGCGGCAACTGGCGCATACTGCCCTTGATTCAGTTCTTTGAAGAAGCCATAATATCCTCCAATGCTCCAAATGCTTCAAGTAGACCTCTGTTTTGCCCATTTTTGGCAGCATCCAACCTTGCTCAGTCTCTATTTCGAACTCCAACGACTCCTCTTCCCAGCTCTAGTTTTGCTTCTGCATTATTTGTATATATCACAACCATCCACTTCACTTCTTGGATCTAGTACCAATCCACCAACACAGTTTGAGGTAACCTTTATGTATTATGTTGTGTTTCTTCGTTTGAAGCTTTCAACTAGGTCAACAATATTAATTAGGCCAGTGTCAAGGTAACTTTTAATGATTGAATATAATAAATACGTCTGTATTTTAATCCTTGAAATTCTCCAAGGCTATGAAAACTGACAGTCAAAATGCGAAGGAATAATATATTAATAGTTTAATGCTTCTTATAAATTTAGGAATTCAACATGTTTTATACTGTTGGTATTCAATGAATGAGCTTAACCATTATGTATTTAAGGTAAACCATTATGTATCCAATGAATGAGCTAATTTTTTCGAGTGAAATATTGGCTCTCAAAAGGGGGTTGAATTCCAAAAAACGGCGAGTCGAATACGCCGCGTAGAAAAATTATAGTTTATTATGACATGAGAATTAATCATATTATTGCGTGGCGCAGATGGTTAGTTAGTTTGGTTTTTAACTTTCTTGCGCGAGTTCAAACCCGCTATTCGACTCACACAATATTTTTTGGGCGTATTTGACTTACATAATTTACATGCGAATCTACAAGTCGAATACCCCATTTTTGGTATTCGACTTGCAAAATAGAAGCCAATCTACGAGTCTAATACCCCATTGGAATCCAACCCATAATCGGGAGCCAATAAATGCACCGAATTTTTTTAGGCATATTTTTATACTATTGGTATTCGAGTTTTAGGCTTCCATCATGACGGCTAGGATTTAGCCTAAAATGGAATATTCCATGTTGGTCCTAGCCTGATGGTGCAATTTAACCATAGTAGCAAACCTTATTTTCACTCATGTATAATGCATATACAATTTTGGTTCGCATCAGATTGACACCTATTAAAATTTGTTTGAAATCAATCTCTCTTCAAGCTGACTCATCTGTGCAAACAAATTTTAGGGTAATAATGCCCTGTCGAGATTTCTTGAATGTGAATCTGTTCTAGCTATTCAAGATTCATTTTTTGGGCGATTTTGTGCTCCAAGCTTTCACAACGAAAAAGGTGCTCACATCCCCTGGAGAATCCCCCATTGAGGAACTGGGGGACTCGAGAGCAATGGGTTATTTTCTTTGCAATGGAGAATTCTTGAACAAAAGGGTATATGGTATGGGGGGAGATTAGTAGAAAGGGGGGATTCTTGAATAAAAAGAGTATATTCTAATGGGGGAATTGGTAGAAATAGGGGATTGCAAATGTACATCGGGGTATTTTCAAAAAAGGGGGATTGGGTCAGAGGGGAATTTGCAAATAGATTGGGGTAATTTCAAGGAAAGGGGACTAGTTCAAAAAGGGAATTTGCTAATTTTCAAGAAAGGGAGACTAGTTCAGAAGGGAATTTGCAAATGGATTGGAGTATTTTCAAATAAAAGGGGATTGAATGAAAGGGAAATTACCAAAAAAATAGAGGATTGCAATAAATACCAGGGTATTTTCTAGCAAAAGGGTAATTTCAAGGAAAAGGGTATTTTCAATTAAAAGTGAATTTATGGCTGTATACTGGCTAAATATTTACTCAAGTCAGTTTGTTTTATTAAAATACTATCTACTTTCAATATATTAAATGGTCATATGTAGGTGGTCGGATTAGCTCATAAGCCAGAACCGTACCTTCATGATGTGAAATAAGAATGATTTTTTGGACTAAACAACTGATAAAGTACACCTTCAAAGAGGTCTCATCCAAAGAAAGAACCCATTTGTTCCTACAGATGGAACCCAAATAATTCCTTTTCCGTTGTCTCTACAACCAACTGCTAATGCTCATGTATCTGCTTGAGTGCATACTCACTAGGATTACCTTTCTCAGCCTCAAGGAAAGTTGTAGTAAAAAGCACTCTTGTATGGTATCTTGGCGCTTGATCTTGGCTCTCACCTTAAAAAAAGCATATTTCTCCATGATGACATGGCATGTCACACGATGACTAAGCATCTTATGCACTCCATCGGGACATGGCGTTTCTTTGGATAATGTGGCATGTCACATGATAACTAAGCATTTTATGCAAACCCAGTTGATTAGAGGAGCATCAAACTTTGCAACAAATTTTGGTCCAAGCGTAACTTTTGGTCCAAATCCAAAGCCATAACATTGACCCCTCATATCAAATAACTTGTCATGATCTATGTTTGGGTGCATTTAATTTTGGAAGACATTGATGTAAACAGAGTTGTTAGTAGAACCAATGTGTTTATTTGATTCTACATAGCCTTAAGTGATGCATTGCTAGCTAAATTTGCAGAGACAACAATAGTTATAAGTTAGTAAAATTTTCAGATGGGAAAGAATGTTGTTATATAAACAACAATAACAAAAAGGAGATAGCATTATGAAGAACCCATTGTGAAGGGACCAATTGTGAAGAAGAATATCACAAGGCAATGGGCAATGATTTTATTGAGTAATTTCTAACAAAATGGCATAGCTGTGCTTGACAAATGCCATGCATATGTAGAGGTATGTGTTTAAATGGACTCTTAATGTAAGACTTGCCTACATGGGCTTTAGATGTAAGATAGATTACCTCATATACTTATTCTGCATATGTAGGGATGTGTGTCGAAATGGCCTAAAGATGTAAGACTGAGGTAATGGTGACACCCAATAGCAATGGGCTATTATCAGCAATAGGCCATGAGGATGCTCCAAGTTTGATAGTTTAGTTTTATTTTCATTTTCCCTATAGGTTGGGCACCCACCTTTATAAGCATCAACATTATATACATCATTATATACACGGACATTATATATGACAAATATTCTACGACCAATTTTGGAGGGAAAAGCCCTCTACCATTTCCTCCGGCAACGAGCTTCAGCGCATTGGCCATGGATGATATGTTTAGGAACGATCCGTGCTAGATGTTTCCGGCCATAGTCTCTGGCTTGAGCAAGGTATTACAGAATCTCTATCCAGGCGATTCTTTTGAGGCTGGTGTGGCGTCAGAAAGGTAAGCCTTTATAGAACTCTATTCGAGTTTTTTGAATCTTTTAATCTATAAACCTGCCTCTGTTCACACAATTTATCATTCAAAAGACGATATATGTTTTTTCTGAAGCTTAGATCTTGCCTTGAAGAAAATTCTTATCAAGATTCTTGACGTGCACCGGATTGTTAAATCAGCCAACTATGCTTGAAGTGATACTATTTTTGCCAACGCCCGGATTGTTAAATCAGCCAAGGATAAGCGTTTTGATGAATTAAATGGCCACAACGATTGGAGCGGATGAGGAACCACATGAAGATTAATGGTAGGTAAGTCTACGGGAGAGCTTTGATAAAATAAACAAAGCGACTTGAGAAGGTCATTAGGGTCCACGAAACCGATAAGGTTCCTCGTCTATACATCAAAGCTCTTGTCACATTAGAAGATTTTTCGGCCCGGACTTTAGCTAACAAAGATGCAAAAAAAGAAAATGAGCGTGAGTAGCAATGCAAAAGCTTTGAATTACATGAAACAAGAAAAGAGAGTGATGATGACGAAGAAGCATCGGGTTGAACACGAATCTGATGATGAGGAGCCCGAGGATATTATTGCTTGCGTAATGACTCGATGAAGATGTGTACGATGAAGAAGGAGGAGAATTTTGGGAAAAGAGCAAAAAGTAGGAAGGATAGGTTAATGGACAATCCGTTTAAGAAAGATCAATGAGATTACATGGGACATGGTCGACAAGAATTTGAAAAGAAATAATTCTTTGCAAAGAGGTAGGAAAGGCCTGAGATAGGGTAGAGCAAGTTGAGCGGTTGACTTACTTGACACGAGTTGCAAAAACTCCTGCTCAAAATATGGAAATTTTGCTCAGGTTGTCTTTACCACAGTTTGATGTGACATCTGGTCTAAATACATATTTGCGGTCTCTGTGCGGAAAAAAGTCGGTTGCAAAATATTTTGGTTATCTTGGATGTGCTTGCCCGGTTTCCAAATATAATAATGAATGAAAATCTTTGAACAAGACATGGGCCTTGAGAGACCCGAAAAGGAGCAGATTATGAAGGAGAAATTCACATCCGGGGAACATTGTTTCATATCCGGAGAAAATTGATGATGAACTATTTAAGAGCTTGCAATTCATTGACCCACATACTAAGGAGTACTAAGGAGTATGTGGAGCGGATGCGTGATGAACCACTTGTTCATGGTTACGGGCCAAAATATTCGGGATTATGTGCATCGGATTGGGGACATGAGATCATTTGCAAGAGTAGCATTGAGAAGGTTAGAGCATGTGTACTATAAGCCCCAAGAAGTGTGCGAAGCTATGAGGAAGCTTGCGAAATGAAATGCAAACGCGTGCGGATATTTTAGCAAATGAACTGAACCCTAAAGCGTCACGATGATGGCCGGTAATCTTGTACTGCCGGATCACGCCTTTACAATGAGAGATAAGGGGGCCACCCTCATTTGTAACAACTCCAGAGTTGGTTACGTGTTGCAAGTGGAATGACTTGCTTTTATTTGTTCATTTCAGAGGAAGAGGAGGAGAATACTGTGTCTTCTCAAGAGAAGCATGTAATCCTCGTGAACACCTTGGAGTTAAGGTAATGTGATTAATATTTAGTTAGTCTTAAAATCTAAAATTTCAGTAAGCATGCTTGCATTCTTTTTAATATGTTGCTTTTTACAATGAAGGAAGGAAGGAAGGAAGTTACTTTTATCGTCCACGGAGACCAATCGGTCTATGGGTTGCCGGACAAGGGTTTTCGAGGAAGGCTAATCATATAAAATGCAGAAACATCCCAATATATACAGTCATGCACCACCCCCGTAGTGCCTAGTCAGCGGAAAGGCTGTATGTGTGTTGTATGTATGTTCCTCCTGAAAATCTCAAACGTGGACAAGTTCGTGGCAGAGAAGAACAAAGCAAGACGACTTAGTGGTAGAGTACTTATTGAGCAAGAATTCTCAGTTAACTGCCAGGAAACAACCTGGTCAAGCAGAATTTTGTATATCAGATTTGTTTCTTGAAATCTGATCAGTTTATTACACTTTGTCTATTTGTTACTGATTAACTCTGCTCAAGTTGTTACTTATCAACTTATTTTTGAAATATATTAACTTACAAATGATAACAGGGTATTTTCTTATGGTCATAGAGTATTATCCTACGAATGATAACAGGGTATGTTATTTGAAACAGGGTATGTTATTTGGAATGGGGTATTATTTGAAACAGGGAATGATTTGGAATGGGGTACTATTTAAAACAGAGAATTATTTGGAATGAGGTATTATTTAAAATAGGGAATTATTTGGAATGGGGTATTATTTGAAACGGGGTATTATTTTGCAAATGATAATAGGGTATGATTTGAAATAAGGTATTACTTAGGGTATTATTGACTGGGGGATTGCGACACCAACATAACGGGGTATTATCATACAAATGAGGAAAAGGGGGATTGTGGCCAAATACCCCGATTCGAAAAATACATTTTATCCCCTGTTCTTCGACGGAAAAGGGGGATTTTATAGGCATTTTTGCGGGGTATTTTATAGGGTATTGGAGCACCTTTTTCGTTGTGTTTAAGCTTGGGTAGGCAGAGATAGAGGATAAGAAACATCATTGGGGAGTTGAGCAGCTTATGCAAACGACGCATATGGCTGGCTTTCAAGCAAGCTCTGATTTTGGCTCTGCATCAGGAGCACTTTGGTAAATGCCACTATGTTTTAATTTCAGACAAATACATGCAGCAACAACGATTTGGACCTGAGATTTCCGCATTCGATTCAGGCAAGTATTATCTCTTCTTACCGATATTAGGTAGGTTGCACAATAATGTGGTGGTTACTGTAGCCTTGACTTTTGCTATTGAGCAGAGGAGTGTCCCCATCTATGGGGGCAATGGATTGCATTAATGAAACAAACTCTGCTTAACCGATGCAGAAACAGATTGAAACATTCATTATGATCTGCCCATGAGACTTCACGGAATTTGAGACAATTCCCTGATGCAAAAACTCCATCGCCCACAAGAATTATTTGCGAGAATCAAGGGACTGGATAGTCTATCATACCTTCTGGGCAGGTAGAACCTGTTAGATGATCATTAGATCATATTCTTCCCAATAGGTGCAAGATCTTGGGAGAAAATCGCACGGGGCTTGCAGATTATTAACAGGTAGAAATAGCCCATTAGTTCTGTTGAACCGCAGAGCATAGTGGCCATAGAAAGGCGAGAAAAGATCAGCAAGGATTTCTATAAAATGAAGAAGATAAGACCTGGATTTGTGATGTTTATGTTTGTCTTTGCAGAAATGGTGCAGGGTTTATAAAGTGTTTTAACAGAGGAAGGAAGGAAGGAAGGAAGGAAGTTTATTTTAACGTCCACGGAGGCCAGAGGCCTATGAGACGGTACATGCAGAGAACAGGCAAAAAAGCCAAAAACCCCAACACCAAAAACAAACAATATAACTGTACAGTAGAACCCTACTACCGGGATGAAAAAACCCCCACTTGGGAGGAAAAACCCTAACAGTAGGCTCTCAAATACCATGCCCCTGAAGAGCAAGTCTGACGGCCGAAATCTGCAGGATGTAAGCTCCCGGTCAGCTACCATAGGTGATCACGAATGGCGATGTAGCGGTGTGTCCGAGCATCTAAGATCGGTGTGCCTTTGCTTTCGGACATGGGCATATCTTTAAGGCGGCCATTTGGAGGGCATGGTGCTCATCCTCTATCACGTGCATCTCACAACAGCGACATATCCTCTCCTCCACAGGGGATCCCGTGCCGCCATTCACTCCCCAGTGACTGTTTCAATTACGAGGGTAATGGGAACCCGTCCTTATGGCAGCAATAGCTCTCGTTTCTTCGAGAGATGTGTGCTTTCAAAACCGATGGGGTCCATGCTCAAGGCCGGGATTAATCGGCGTGATAGTGCTCTGTCTTGGGCTTTGCAAAGAGTAGAGGCATCCCAGGGGTGGCGGCATAGCCCGCATCCAATTGCCCCCGTGCGCATCGGGAATGCGCGGTGCCACCATCGTTGGTAATCCATAGACCACCTCCTAAACCATCCCTTACGATTGCTTTCGTGCCATACCCTCTTCATTGCATTTGGGGGCCCTGCGTTAACAACCGACTTTGTGGGGGCAAGCGATGCTCATCCATCCCATCCACCTTATGGAAGCAAGTAAGATGCTGCGCATAGCGAATCTTTGTAAAGGCGAACCCCGTCTCATACAACAAAATCGTACGATGCGGTGTCCTTCACTCCCAAGCTATATGTCAAGAAAGCTTTACGCACCCTTTCCAACCTATCCCCGTGTTTTGCTAGCTTTGGGCCCCAAACCTCCACCCCATATAGCGGCAAACTTCGACCAAAGCCCTAAGCAGGTGTGCTCTCCTCGCCCGATCCGCAGAGATCTATCCGGCAACACGCAGCGTTTTGCATTTGCATATAAAGCCTTCCGGCCATTTTGGCTCTCCTCTCCACACACTCATCCCACAGCATGTTAGTAGTGAAATCAATTCCCAGATACTTGAAGCTCCGCACCATCTCCACTTCCTGTCCCCTGTAATATAACTCCGGGATAGGGTGTTGCGAGGACAGGATCGCGAGAAGCTTAGTTTTGTGCAAGTTCACTGTCATTCCCGTTGCCCCACAGAACCCACTGAGGGCATCCAAATGCTGCTGCATACTGCTGGCCGTGTGGGCTAGCAAAGCTACATCATCCGCATATAGCAACTGGCTCACAGAGGTCGCCTCAGATAATAGGACAATAGCTTTTAAGGGGTCATGATGGAATGATGATGATTTAAGAAGCCAAATGCAATATATGAAGTTCTCGGATCTGTTATATGCTCTAGAGCCAAGTTCATGGGATGATGGAATGAAAATAGAGGAGAGTATCTCTGGCAAAGCCCAACATACTGGGAATGAAGAAGATTAAGCAATATTATGGCTTGAAATTGGGTGGCGTTCTCACACTTGAAGTTCTAGGAGATTACATGTGGAGGTAAGAAAACTTCCCAGAACTCCGTATTGTGATCGACGAACCTTAGTGAGCAACTAAGCTTCCATTTTTTAGAGTGGTAATCAATCAAACTGCTTGAAAGCCCAGTCATGGCACCTTTAGAAGGATTATTATTTCTGCGAGCCTCTTTTTCACTGCCTCTCTGAGCAATGATACTTAGCAAGTGACTGAGTGGCATTGAGGCAGAGAGGCAAAGGAAAGGAAGCTCGGGAAAACTCGACGATTCCAAAGATTACATAACAAGAGATCCCAGAACTCTCTTGATTACGGCCCTCGAAAAAAGCAGCCTAGCGACATTCCATTCTCCACTCGAGCTTTAGAGATATTAATTTACTCGTCTTTTTGTGATGTTCTTGTTTAATGTGTCTAAAATGCATCTACAATGAGTCAACGAACTTATTGCGGGGGGAGGGGCATTTTAGATACATCAAACAGAAAAGAAGAAGGAGGATAGGACAGACTACCAGTTTGCTAATGATACAATCACTTATTTCTTCCTTATCTCATTCCCTCTATTCCCTCCCTGCGGACAATAGCCTGGTCTGTTATCCTGACAAACTTCATGCACCTCTGTGATAATGCAATCTTCCTTCTTAGATGGGACCGCCGTATTTAGAGTCCGGGATGTGGTATTTCCGGACTTTTTTTGTGGTATTTCCGGCCACCCGTTATCAGCCACTGTAATTTCACAGTTTCAAGCCCAGAATCAACTGTTTTGGGGCATTTTTAGATCAATCCGGCTCTATCTGGGCTCAAATCGCTTCCTCTCTTCATCAAACTAACGTTAAAGAGGCAGATAAAGTGATTAGAAGGGCTTTTGAAGCAGTTCAAGCCATCCACGAAGCTGCAAGAGCGATCCGACCAAAGATTTCAGCTCATAGCAGCGATTTTGGCTGGTTTTTGGCAGAAATACCACTTTTGGCGAAATACCACCCTTTTGGCTGGAAATACCACTTTTTGGCCGAAATCCCACTTGGTCTGTAACGGATGTCGAAATACCATCAAGAAAGTCAGGAAATACCACATCCGGACTCTATCTGGGACGTCGGATGGATGTGTCCTCCATTGCCCACTACCGTATTAGTTCTCTATGCGGAACTCATTAGCTCTGGCATGTTCCGCTGCTCTCTCTGCTTGCTAGGAGGCCCTGAATTCTAGGTCGGCGTTTATGTTTTAGAAGAAAGAAGAGAAGCTCGGGGTTCTCAAATGCGGCACTAAGAAGTCACTCTGCTAGTGCTCTCAAGTTGTATCGTGATCTTCATGCTCAGACATGTTCTGTTGTCTTCTCAACCATGTGCTTTAATTTCTTGCTTTTATAGTTTATGTTAGTGCACAACATAAAAAAAAAAAACACTCGATAAACAACTTGCAAATACAAGACCAAAAATAAAAATAAAACTAGCACAAAAGGCACATCATAAGGTTTTGGCAAGGTCTTATTTTCTATTAAAAAGCTAGAATGTAGTTGATTTATTTCCTTCAAGATATTGAAGTTTTAGAAAGGTCTTGTTTATGGAGGATTGTTTAGGATTTTTTTCCCTTTGGCTCCCAAATTTTGGCAAGGTCTTGTTTATTTAGAACTAGCTAGAATTGAATAGATTATTTTGTCAAAGTTGTCTAGCTTTGTAACGGGTAATCAATACTTACTATTTATGGTGCCCGGCATTTGCAATGTGAAGAGGTGGTTTGGTGAAGAGAAATATGTTTAAATGCCAAGCTTAGCAATTTGAAGAGCTGGTTTGGTGAAGAGAAATATGTTTATCCACGTGACATCTCGCACTTGACGCAGAAAGAAATAAAATAGTTGGTTAAACTACAAGTAGGGTATGGTTGCCTCCTATCGTGACTGTCCCTCGGAGCACCTGCCATCCCCCCTCGTCTCGACGCAACATCGCCATGTGGCATGCCGAGTGGCCCTTCGACCGTGGGTTAGACTCTCGTCTTCACCACGTGTGTGGCCCGTGGATGTTATGTGCACGTCCTGAGGCCGTTATGGCCTGGACGTTATGCGTCAGCCATGTGTCCCGATGTCGTGCAACTGGTACTGGCAACCGCGACAAAGCTACGCGATGCATTAGCCCAGTTGCCAGTTGTCGTGCAGTTGTTGACCATCGACCTGCAATAGAGCTCCGCTAAGCGTGAAGCCCTGCTTCCCAGTGTTGTGTAATTGTTTTGTCTACAATTGTGGAACAGTTCTGCCCACTCGTGGCTGTGTTAAGAGTCCTGATCATATCGATTCGAAATTAGAATTCAATGCCCCTTACTTGAATTCGCGCCCATTCCAGAGCATTTTCCTGCAAGAGGTTAGACGATTAATCTCACACAGGGAAAAGCAGGGAATAGAAGAATGAAAAAGGCAAAAAGGGAAAAAGGAAAAGGCTCCTAACATAATAAAAGCCAACTTCAACTTCCAAATTCCAGGCTTATCGATATCAGGTCTTGAGGAGCACGATAATAGACATGGTTTCCACAAGAGGTCGGAGAGGAGACGAGGGTGAAGCCAGTAACAGAGTACCTACATCAAGGAAAAGAGTTACTGCTCCAAGGAGGAAGCGTCGGACACTACAAATCAGTGCTGCATCTCCCTGGGGGATTCACATGTTTTGGGCGTACAAACCATGTGAGTTATACTTGAGGGGTTTTTTTTACCATTTTACGTAGGCATACGTACCATACTAGGGGTTTTTTAACCACTATTTGGGGTAAACCATATACTTAAAGGGGTTAAAATAGCTTTCATAAGTCAGTATACTAGGGGGTTTTTTACTACCCCCTGAACGCAGATGGCATATCCCCTTTGTTATAAGTGAATCCCCCGGGTGCATCTCCCACAATGCCAAGGAGGCCAAGCAAACGAGGGCAGTGGACTGAAGATCAAATGGCAGACATCTTGGATGAGGTAAGTGAGTATGATATATCTGTTAGAGAGGCATCTAGAAGGTCTGGAATCCCGGAATCAACAATAAGGGACTGGCTGTATGGCCGTATAACTCACAAACAGACTGGTAATCCACAAATCCTAACGACTCTACAAGAGGAAGAGTTAGTCAACTGGGCACTCTCCAGGGCCGAGCAGGGAATGGGGGTTACACTCTCAGCTGTCAAGGAAAGGGAAGCACAGATGGCTATGGAGGGGGGCAACTCAGAATTTCGCGGGGTTCCTGGGAGTAAATGGTGGAAGCTGTTCAAACAAAGGCACCCAGAGGTTACACTAAGAAGCGCAGAGACACTAGATATCGCTCGGGCGCGTGCTATGACCCAAGAGAATCTGGATAACTTCTATGCTGGTCTGAGACAAATCTATGACGAGTTCAACTTCCCCGCCTCTAGGATCTGGAATGCTGATGAGACTGGCATCCAAGCTGGTAAGGTGAAGGGCATGAAGATCATAGGGAGGAAAGGGGAGCACCCGGGGGATTCACCTTTGATCAGCGTATAACCCATGAGAGTTCAACGGAGGGGTGTTTTTTGGACCATTTGCGTATGTATACGTAGGGGTTAGGGGTGTTTTTAGGCACTGATTTGGAGCAATATCTATACACAAAGGGGTCAAATTGCCTTTTAAAATTGCGTATACAAGGGGGGTTTTTTGCTACCGCCATACCCCCCTTATATATAAGTGCACCCCCCGGGGGGGAGCATAGGGTCAATGAGGTGGTCATGAACAATAGGGAGTGGGTGACCATTCTGGTATGTGTAAATGCTGAAGGGTTTAAGATACCTAATTTGTATATATTCAAGGGTACTCGGATGAGGCAAGATAACATTGCCAGATGTGAGGAAGGGGCAATTCAAGCTGTGCAGCCCTCGGCCTGGATGACTACAGAATTGTTCAACTCTTGGTTGTCACATTTTGTTGCTAGGGTTCCTGGTGGAGTATCTCCATCAAGACCACATCCGATAATATTGGATGGCCATGGCAGCCATGTGGAGCTGGAAGTGATTTTGGCAGCTAAGGAAATGGGCATACATTTTGCCCTACTTCCACCCCACACATCACATAGGTTACAACATTTGGATGTTGCATGCTTTGCACCATTCAAGGCAGCTTTCAAGAGATTGAGATTTTCTTACATGGTTATCAAAGGGAGGACTGAACCGAAGAGGGAGGACATTGCAGAGCTCATTTCACAGGCCATTGAATCAGGGCTGACACCTAGCAACATCAAGGCAGGGTTTAGAGCAACTGGGATTTGGCCATTCAACTCGGACAAGGTTAAGCCAGGCCAGGAAAGTGGCAGGTTTGGTAGAGTGCCCATGGAGCAGATTATCCAAAGTGTAGGCCAAGAAAATGCAGCCAACTTGGAGGATGAGGAATTGGAGCAATTCAACGTGGCTGACTTGCAACAGTTATGGGAGGCACCGTGCCCTGCTGGTGAGCATGGTGGCCAAGAGCCTATTGGAGTACATGAACATGTAGTTGACAATGTGGACATTGAAAGACATGATATGCATCCATCTCCCCGAGAAGATGCACCAGATGGGGAACATCAGGCCATTGATTCAACCTTAAGACCCTCACTGGAACATGTGGTACCATCTGGTGACATGGGAACAACACATGCATGTGTGCAGCTCCCTACAGAAGTGAGGACATCACAGGCCTGCATGCAACAGTCTCAATCCACGAGGGCAAGGAATCGGGGTGTAGTCTCAGACCTAAGTGGAAGGGTGCACATCTCTAGTGATGGCTTCTGTGAGGCCTTGGCTGCTGAAAGGTCTAGGAGGGCTGAGGCAGCAAGACTAAAGAATGAGCAAGTTGCAGCCAGGAAACTCGAAAGTGCTAGAAGGAAATTGGAAAGACAGGAGGCTGCCAAGAGAGCTCAACAGAATAGGGAAGAGAGGGAAAATAGGAAGAAGGCTGATGCAGAATTTGAAGCCTCTACTGCTAGACTTAGGGCACTCATGTACCCCAGGGGCATCTCAAGGGTTGCAGCAGTCTTCAGCTTTCAGAGACCAATGAGTGATGAGGTGAGGAGCAAAAGGTTAGAGGTTAGAAACAAAATGAGGATAAGGCAAGGGTTGAGTCCAATCATGGATCCAATATTGAGAACATCATTCAACATGGACCCTGGACCTCAGCATGTTAGTGGATTGACCACACCAGTTACTAGTGATCATGCAGGTGACCATGATAGTGAAGATGAAGTGAATGTTATGTGCAGCCTGGAAGATACTCATCTGTGCTCGGAAGACGTTGCTGGTGTGCAGGATGTAAGCGTAGAAGGCTTCCTGCCTCTGGTCAGACCTGTGCCAAACTCCATTAGTACAATCAGGTCACCATTGAAGACCTGGGACTTGGTCAACAGGGAGGGAGAGTCACAGCCACACGCAGGTATTGGCCCTGGGAATTCCATGAGATTGGATACGCAAGGTTGGGTCAATTATGTAGCAGCACATTCTGGACCCCAGCATGACGGGGATAGGGCCATAGACAAAGCTAGGATCATTCGAAAAATGGTCGAAATAGGCGTGGACAAGGACATAATCTCTTGGGCCAGAGGAATGGATGTGAAGTTTCACTACCACCCCAATTCTGGGTCCACACTTAAAAACAACAGTAAAAGAAAAACCACATGTTGTTGTTCAAAAAACTCTACATGTGGTTATGTGGAGGTGTGGTTTATTAAGAAGACGGTGTAGGTTTTTTTTAAGGAGCTATAGCTTTTTTTTTTTTAAGGTGTGGTTTTTTTTTTAGGTGTGGTTTCATTTTGCGGAAGTGTAGTTTTTTTTTTAAAGATGAATTGTTTTTAGGAGGATGTTGTTTTCTGAGGTGTGGTTTATAATAAGGTGTTGTTTTTAAGTATCTATTTTTTAAGGAAATATGGTTTTTTAAGGTGTCGTTTATAAGTAGGTGTAGTTTTTAAGTATTTTTTTTTCTAAGGAAGTATAGTTTTACGAAGTGGTATGATTTTTTAACTCTAGGTGTTGTTTTTTGAGGTGTGGTTTATAAGTGAGTGTAGTTTTTAAGCAGATGTTTTGGAAAGAAGTATGGGTTTTTGAGGTGTGGTTTATAAGTGGGTGTAGTTCTTAAGTGGCTGTTTTTTATTGAAGTATGGTTTTCTGAAGTGGTGTGATTTTTAAGTTGAGGTGTTGTTTTTTTTATTGTGGTGGTTTATAAGTGGGTGTAGTTTTTAAGTAGCTGTTTTTTGAAAGAAGTATGGTTTTTGAGGTGTGGTTTATAAGTGGGTGTAGTTCTTAAGTGGCTGTTTTTTATGGAAGTATGGTTTTCTGAAGTGGTGTGATTTTTTAAGTTGAGGTGTTGTTTTTTGAGGTGTGGTTTATAAGTGGGTGTAGTTTTTAAGTAGATGTTTTTGAAAGAAGTATGGTTTTTGAGGTGTGGTTTATAAGTGGGTGTAGTTTTTAAGTGGTTGTTTTTTAATAAAGTATGGTTTTTCTGAAGTGGTGTGGTTTATATAACTAGGTGTGGTTTATATAACTAGGTGTAGTTTTTAAGTAGTTGTTTTTTAGTTTTTTTAGGTGTGGTTTTTAAGTAGGTGTAGTTTTTAAGTGGCTGTTTTTTAAAGAAGTGTGGTTTTCTGAAGTGGTGTGGTTTATAACTAGGTATAGTTTTTACGCAGCTATTTCTTAAGGAAGTATGTTTTTTTTTTAGGTTTTCTTGAGGCTATTTCTTAAGCAAAGCACCACCACCTGGAATATTGTTTGTGTGCTCAAATTTGGAAATGTATCGTATTGTTTTACATTCATGAAAAATACCTTCAAAGGTTAGATCCAAGGTGGCTCAAACATGCCACCTAGGCTCCAACATGCCAAGGTGGCTCAAGCATGCCACCTAGGCACCAACATGTCACCTAGGCTCAAACATGCCAAGGTGGCTCAAACATGCCACGCGGGCTCCTACATGCCACCTATAGGCTCCAACATGCCACATGGGCTCCAACATGCGACCTAGGCTCCAACATGCCAACGTGCCTCAAACATGCCACCTAGGCTTCAACATGACACCTAGGCTCAAACATGCCAAGGTGGCTGAAACATGCCACATGGGCTTCATGCCACCTAGGCTCCAACATATCAAGGTGGCTGAAACATGCCATGTGGGCTCCAACATGCCACCTAGGCTCCAACCTGCCAAGGTGGCTCAAGCATGCCGCCTAGGCACCAACATGCCACCAAGGCTCAAACATGCCAAGGTGGCTCAAACATGCCATGCGGGCTCCAACATGCCACCTAGGCTGCAACATGCCAAGGTGGCTCATACATGCCACGTGGGCTCCCAACATGCCACCTAGGCTCCAACATGCCAAGGTGGCTCATACATGCCACGTGGGCTCCCAACATGCCACCTAGGCTCCAACATGCCAAGGTGGCTCAAACATACCACCTAGGCTCCAATATGCCAGCTAGGCTCAGACATGCCAAGGTGTATCAAATATGCCACGCAGGCTCCAACATGCCAAGGTGGCTCAAACATGCCATGCAGGCTCCTACATGCCACCTAAGCTCCAACATGCCAAAGTGGCTCAAACATGCCACGCGGGCTCCTACATGCCACCTAGGGTCCAACATGCCAAGGTGGCTCAAACATGCCACCTAGGCTCAAACATGCCAAGGTGGCTCAAACATGCCACGCGGGCTCCAACATGCCACCTAGGCTCCAGAGTTGCAAGCACCAACATTTGCACTGCTTCAAAATTCCAGCGTGCATATACAGAATTGTTTCTCCCCCACACGAAGAAGATGACCAGATGTGCTTCTTTGTTAGCAATGGTGAACTTGCTCTATAGCAGCAAGGTGCGGGCATACTTCATCATAAAATATAGCCTGGGATTTTTGCAAACTTAAACACAGGAAGAGCGACACATGTCAATCTGAATCTCAAGCACATGGTCATGCATCTGTTATTCAATAAAAAAAAAAACTAAAATTGAATGTACATATTAGGGAATAGCATGCAAAAGCCCCAGTCATGGCGAAAAGCCCCCATCATCTGTTTGTATTTGCAGATGCAGGTCACACTTAATGATAACCTTAACTATAATCGACAACATTTTGCATGTTTCTAACTTTTGTCCTTCAAAATAGCAAACCACAATGCATCTAAGATACATGAGCTAAGCATCGTTGGTGGAAGGCAGCCTCATCGCAATAACAACAAATAATAAAACAGGGGGATTAGGATTCTAAAACTTCCTATACTTGAGAGCAAGTCCATTGCATCTTCTTATGATGATAAAGCCATTGCTGCCATCTTGGCCACCTGCAGGAAACCTTTACCAGATCTGCATAACACAAATGTTCAACCTTTATGTAAGGAGTAGGCACTGCAAAGCATCAAAACGTTGCAGCTACATTGGAAAACTCTGCTAAGATAAATGCATTGGAAAACTCTGTTTAACGAAACCATTAGAAAACTCTCCCAACCAAATTAAACAGAAACTTATCAAAAAAAACTCAATGGTGTCACCTTATGTCTTTCAGCGGCTCGACCATAAAAGAA
Organism: Isoetes taiwanensis; assembly: GCA_021234155.1. NCBI lineage: Eukaryota > Viridiplantae > Streptophyta > Lycopodiopsida > Isoetales > Isoetaceae > Isoetes > Isoetes taiwanensis. The sequence goes on along the minus strand of JAJEKV010000110.1, from coordinate 1,466,483 downwards.
AATGGCCCAACCGAACACGAATTCAAATTAAGCGTGCGGTTTTTAAGATACCCAATCAAATTTAGCAATTTTAAGATACCCAATCGGGTTTACATTGACATACAAAATGTAATACCTGCAGACAGATCGAAAGATGGCACCTCCCGCCGGTTTTGCCCCCTAGCAACCTCATCTAAAACCATACACATAAGTCAATACGTGTTAATAACCTGAGTCATAAATAAGTCTATTCCTCACCTTAGAATTTGCTTTTGAGTACTAAAACCAAGGGGTTTGCAGTTTCTTCAATCTTTCATATTATTTCTTTGGCCAATATTTTTCCTAGCCAATATTACACCATTCATCCAATGAAAAATTGCTAAAGTTCCATCCAATTTGGCCCTTCCTATGGTCCAAAACCATCTTCTCTCTCTAAAAAACAAGATAGAGAGAGTAAGTACACCTTTGATATGACATTTCTAGAAAAGGCAAAAAGTTGGCTTAAAATTTTCAAAATCAAGCACCATTGTGCATACATATCATAGTTTCCATTATATCACCTCCACATCATCACACATCATCAACATCACCTGGATGTCACCTGCATATCACCTCCACATCATCACCATGTCATATCCATGTCACAAAATTTTTTGACTAAGAAGATGGTCCATGTCGTTTGCACTTGGAACATGGTGAGAAGTTGAAGTTGAAGATGTGAAGCAATAGGAACCCGGCGAGAATGGGTTTTGGATTTATCCTCCTCCAGTGTGGCAATTAGAAGTCAAGAGCCTTTTGCGGTAGCAAGATTGTTTGGGATCGTTAGGGATAGCCGATAGATCCAAACTCTGTTATTTCAGTTGCCATAGCTCTGCATGCATGTTCAGAAATGGTGCACCTAGTTATCTATAAAAACAACCACGTTTCAGCATCCGAAACGTAAACCCTGTGTGTTGCTAGGTTATTGTAGAGTTTACGTTATGGATTGCGAGTTTTGGTCGTTTGCACTTGGGACATGGTCGAGAGGCTGCAGTTGAAGATGTGAAGCAATAGGAACTGACAGAAAGGGATTTGGATTTATCCTCCTCCCGATTGTGGCAATTAGAAGTCAAGAGCTTTTGCAAGAGCAAGATTGTTTGGGATCATTCGGGATGGCACACTGGGCCAACTTGAAACTATGCTCAAGTGGGCTCAAACATGCCACCTAGGCTCCAACATGCTCTCTCTCTCTCTCCCTCCCTCCCTCTCTCTATGTCTCCTAAACCTGCGCCTCGCGAGGGTCCAGGGAATATCTTTTGGTTCTGATACCAATGCAACTGAGCACTTTTTTATAAACATCATGCACATTCGAAGCCCATGATCTTTTACAGCGCAAAAAGTGAGAGCTCACCGGCGTGACCAGCCATACCATCTTTTAGTGCATTTTCTTGCACCCGGGGATATACTTTATGTTCTGCAACATGGCAGGCACCTCCAAAGCACTCACTTCTCTATACAAGAGGACCTCTCACCACTTCAGCTCACTCGGCGATGAGACGTGCTATGCAAGGTCAGACAAGCCAGGCTCCAGAACAAATGGGCAGTATATCGGAAAGGCTCAGCAATTGTTCTTGATCAATGGCCGGCAAACCCCTGGTTGGGATACTTCTAACTGCTTCTCCACGTTTGGATGATCTCTTTGGTTGTGTTTTGTATGTAAATCTTAATATTTTATTGTTAGTCTTGTGATGGGGCTTCGACCCCAGGTTTGGGCCTTAGCCCCTTGTTCAGTGCGGGCTTCTGCCCTTTTGTATTGTTCCCTCCCGTTAAAATTCTATCTACCTACCTACTTACCTACCTACCTATCTATCTATCTATCTATCTATCTATCTATCTATCTATCTATCTATCTATCTATCTATCTATCTATCTATCTATCTATCTATCTATCTATCTATCTATCTATCTATCTATCTATCTATCTTATCTTATCTTATCTTATCTTATTGCTTATAAAAAAATGATTCTACTTTTTCTTTATCATGGCAAAATAATACTACAAAAAGAAAGATGAAACTTAATTTTTAACACAATTTGTATAATGATAGTCAAACACCGTGTAGATAGATAGTTCGACCTCCACTTTATACTGCCCATTTCTTTTTCGGTGAGCTTTCCAAACTCGACACAATTCCTCTTTTCGTCCGCAAAGCTGTACTGGGGGTAAGATCCTTCTGAACAGAAAAGATGGTGCCTTTTAGGTGATTGCCATGGCACAATGCATGAAGGTTGAAAATGACATCCCATCAAGAGGTGTCAAGGACTATCGAGTCATGCTGCTCCAACCTAATGTGCTGAGATAATGCCATCCGCCTATATGTGCATCACATGTGTCGTCGCCTCTGTAGCTAGGCAATCCCTCATCTCTGCGATGCCGACAATGCGAAGGTTGAGGACCTATGTCTGCTAAGTGTAATCTGGCAACAAATCCGCCTCAGAGGTCGAAGTCTCTGCAAGCCCAGTGTGCAATAATTTCTCGTTGATGGTATGTTTGGACATGCTATTTGGTCCACAGTATTCTGCGTAGACATGCTTGTCTCATGCACTGGTGGACGAGTTCTAATAGAACCTGCTGACGCTAACAAAAGTTCCAATAGTTGTAAAGTCCAAGAGGGCATGCACTTTACATAGGCTAAACTTATTTGGCAATGCATATATACATTGCAAAGAAGTAGAAGAAGATGATCATTTAAAAAGCCCATTAAAAACCAACCCTTTAAACTACAACCAATAACAACAATATGCAAACAAGGCCTCGTGCTTGATTTAACAATTCCTAAAAACGTACTCTATTTATTAGAGCCTAATGCTTTTAAAGCAAGAACTCAATCTATCTAACATTCTAAAATTGAAAAGAGTTTTTTTCTCTTATATATTCAATCTCATTGATGTTGTCACTTGTCATTCTTGTGTTAAAGCTAAACAACAAAATTAACACAAAGTAGAAGTTGGATCGCAGTTTTAGGATGTGGTGTAGTTATGTGGCACCATCTGTCTACTCAATCCATCATGGAATGGACGTTGGGAAGCTCATTCTGCTCATCTGGTGATTAATAGTAAAAGTTACTGTTGAAGCAAGGTAAAGAAAGATTTTTGCTAAGGATTTTTGCCGCTATATCTCAAAGCACAACAAAATTTCTATAATTGTTCTGGATATATACTTGATCCTGAAAATTATCAAGATTTATGATGAATCTATGCAAAACAGCTCCTGTATTAGATTGTCACAACGATCTCTACAGTTCCACGGCTTGAAAATATGGAATACAAACTGCTCTCCAACTTCTATCTTGTAGGGGAATGACATTTGGTCTACCATTCTGGCACAAGAAGGAGACTTGTTCCCCACTGTCGCAAGTTGCGAGGCCCCTTCCGTATGCCAAAATGGCATCCCAAATGCCATTCCTCGATGCTAATTAAAAAAGTGTATCACCATTATTATTGCGAGTAAAAAGAGCACAAAACTTTTTTAACGAGCTTTATTTATAAAATATAGAACAATAACTTAAATAACTTAGGGTGAAATTACACTATCGGTGCCCAAACTTAAATACGTGGCAAATTTGGGCACCCTCTAGACACTGGAAATTCGTTTTGCCACAGTTCATATCACACAGGTGCCCAAGTCTTTAAAAATAAAACTGACATGTAGTTTGCAAGAAACGGTGTTCTGCATGTTGCGATATCTCTTCTTCGAGGTATCAATCTTCCTTCCTATTTATATGAGCCCAAGCACTCCGTCCAGCCCATATTTATGCGATAACATCTTTGAATGAGTTTTGAAGCTCCATATGTTCAAAGGAAAGATCTGAGTTCTGGATAAATCCAAATTATTGTTTGAATGAGTTATGGAGCCACCGGATTTAAGCAAAATGATCAATGCGGGCGCGATTTTTTGCCGAATTTGCAAAAATTTGGAGCTCTCCCCGGATTGCAAAAGGGGCCACTCTTCCCGGATTTTGTCTCACATGTTGCCTGCCGAAAGTTGGGACAAGCGAAATCCCCTGTCCAAAAATATTAGGGTGCCAATACGCTGACTGGATGTTTGGCACCCTAGGTGTGATACATATTAAATGCCCAAAAAGTCCACAAGGCACAAATTTGATTTTCTATTTGGCCTGGCCTTAAGGTAACAAGAACGTTAGAAAACAATTAACGAAAATGAATCATCCTAGTGCATCATTTCAACGGCGGGGATGAGGAGGAGATGAATGGCCAAGATCGTGATCTTGGTCCTCACATCCTATTGTGCATCATTTCAACGGCAAGAGATGACACATAGATGAATGGCCAAGATCGTGATCTTGGTCCTAACTTCCTATTGGTTTAGGTTAAATTTTTTCTCTTTATTGGCAAAGGCGGGTCGATTTTGGCGCCTTCCTTCTTGCCGCCCTGCCTTGTTTTTTGCCGATTTGCACTCTATTGCTTTGCCGCCTTGTTTCTTGGAGTCATGCGCATCTTGTAGTCTTCTGAGATCTTTAGATCTTAGGATTGGCTGATCTTGCAGTGGAGCCCATTTGGCCAGATCTCGGAGCAATGCAAGTAATGCAGACGTATGTAGGGTTCACCACCCTTTTTTTCTAGGGCGGAATCCAGGGGTGCATCAGCGCCGGTTTTATGATCTTATTTCTTTGAAAAAGATATCACCTGGCCGATTATCCCATCCCGAAATGGGAACATATGGTGCTTTTTCCATCATGTGAATAGGTTATGGCTGGAAGGAAATGATATATCACCAGATTGAATACATGCAGCTTAAATTTTTGGCCATATTGGAGTGTGTAATTTGCCAATTTAATAGGCGTAGAACTAAGCTCGAGAAATTTCTTTGCAAAGAAGACCATAGCTAGATAGCCGGCGGCCTCATGCAACACACTAGCAGATAAAAGTTTTCTCTGTGAGGCTTGGAATGTCAAATAGGGCAGTGATTTGGTGCTCTAGGTAATTTGCTCAACTCTTTAGCTTAATCTGCTTTGCTCAAATCTTCAACTTAATCTGCTCAAAGTGATCTGCTCAAAGGAGGTGAGTTTGTATATTATGGTCCGATGCTATTTTTCTTCTCAATTTGTTCAAAGCTGGAAGGATGAAGAGGAGGTCCGGGTTTTGTTGTCTATTAAAACCCACTTTGCATTAGAAAGTTACGGATAAAGATGGCGTCCTTCCGGTCATTATGTAAAAAAAATCATTTGCATTTACTTGACACCATTATTTCTTTATCTGCATTCATGTGACACCATTCTTGTAACATTCTTTTCGCATTAATTTGGCGGGTTCCGAAGGTTTAGCTAAGGTACAAGCAAAAACAAAGGTCCAAAGATGCATACGGCAAAATATTGTAAGTAGAGAATAAGATATGTTTTCCATTTTTTGCATTTTCACAGGTTTGGCATTTTGCATTTGTTCACAGGTTGACAAAGTTTAGTTAGGGAAACAACAGAAATAAAGGCATGCACCGTGAAACAAAGGTTCATTGGTCGCGACTCCGGTGCAATGGAGCTTTTGCGGGGATCTTGAAATCCCATGGAATTGGCGAACAAAGTGAGGATATGAAAAGCAGGAGTATATAAAGAACAAGGTTTAAGTAATTGGAATATGGATTCTGGAATCAGCTTCCCATACTTGAAAATACATGCATTGGAAATACATGCATTGAAAATACATTGTTTAGGTAGTAACTGTTACTATCATGATTATTATGTCTAGAATCACAAAAAGTTCAGAAACATTGAAAGCTGGAACTCTATGGTTTAATAACTACATATAAGAACAAACATACATAATTGGAAGTCACAATATGCTTTAAGAACTACCATGCCTAATGGAATTATTTGGGTTCGATTCCCAAAAGGCAAGAAATTAACAATAGTTTGTACCAGGGTTCATAAATAAATTAGCATAACAACATAGTGCTTTTTTTTCTCAATATTATCTTTAAATGTATTTTTGGTAAAAAGCATGCGTTGTTTTTGTAAATTTTAAAACTGCGTGTGGGTGGTTTTTTTATTTTTCCCCAAAAACAACAGTCGAAACAACCGCTACCCTTAAGAAATGACGTGTTAGTTTTTTGATAACTACACTTGAAAATGCTTATTTTTAAAAAGCCACATGTGGATTTTATGTAAAACAATACTAAAAAATAGCACCTAGTTTTGATTAACCACATTTTTTTCTTAAAACCACATATCATTTTTTTGGAAAACCAACAACTAAAAACAATATAGTTAAAAAAAAGGTGTAGACAACTACGTGTAGTTTCTAGCAAAGTCGGACAAAATTCTCTATGTAGTTTTTCAGTGTAATTTTTTTGTTTTTTTTGCAAAACAACAGTTAAAAACAACATGTGGACCTTTTAAGTTTTATTAAGAACCACATGTCTTTTTTTCACGAAAGCAACACTTGAAAACTACGACTACTTTTAAAAAACAACATGTTGAAACACATGTAATTCCTACGTGTAGATAATTTTGACAAAACTCTACGTGTAGACTTTTAACAAAAAAAACTACATGTATAAAAATTTTGCTAAAAACTACACGTCATTTCTAGCAAATCCGGACAAAAAACAACACGTAGTTTTTTGGTGTTGTTTTTTTGCAAAAAAGACACTGAAAAACAACATGTGGACCCAGTTTTGGGGTGGCACCGATGTTTTCCTGGAAGATTTGGAGTTGAAAGACACTTCTGACTGAGCTGCCAAAAGCAATGGTGACAGTACATATTCTATGTCTTAGATCTATTAAAAATACTGTAAACACAAACATATCAAATTTAGCTCTATAAAACTGTAACAACCATTTTAAGCAAGGCAAATAAAAGCACAAACTTACTTCTTGTTGAACTTGAGCCCATGCCATATAGGGTGTAAATTTGATATTGGTACCCAAAAAGCACTGTCCGGACACTTGCTTTAAGTGCTGAAAGTGCTTTTTATTCGATTTTCGTTAGTATAACAGATTTTGAGGTAGTTATTCCTGAAATAGCAATCATCCTCCGAGGAAGCTGGGATTGATGACATGGATTGATTCCTTGGGCGCGAATTTGGAATTCAGATCATATCAAATGCCGGGAAATTTCTTCCCAGATTTCTTGTTTGGCGGGAAATTGGTTCAGTTCTTGCAAGAATTCTTCATTTCGGTGAAGAACAAGCTTACACTAATACTGTCAATTGCAATTTCGACAAATTGCAATTGCAATTCCTTTTTCATATCAATTCGATGGCAAGTTCTCCTGAAACAGTTGAAGCTGCTAAACGGAGAATTTACTTGGAGCTAGATGCCATGAGAAAAAAGAGAAGCCGGGGAAGAGAATTCGAGAATTGAGAAGGAGAAATCGCGCGCTGCAAAGAAAAAATAAAAAAAGAGCGTTCTTTGAGTCATAGAAGACAACAGGAACTTTCGAAAGAGTTGGAGAATTCCTTTTTCTATATTGTAAGGAATTGTGCTGATGATAATTCTAAAGGATTAGTAGCTCAGATTTTTATAAAAAGAATCAAACACTTACCACATGTAACTCTAGCAGATCCAAAGGAGTTAAATGTGATGAAAGACGTGATTTCCAATGTTAGGGAAACTATGGGCTCAAAAAATTTCAAAGAAATCTTTGATGTACTCATAGCTAGGAAGTCCACACTCCAAATGGGTTTCAACAGTTAAAGGGATTAATCAGAGTGCATTTTCAAGGCTTCTTTCCATTCCCAGGAAAACTGTAACCCAAGCATTTAGAAGAAGAATATGTGCCGAGTTTGATGCTGGTCCATGGTCAATGCATGCAAGGAAGAAGAGATCTGATGCTCTTTCCCCTGAAGAGATAGCTGCTGTAAGAAAGTTTTGGGATGAAAATACTGGTTTCACCCCTATAAGAGACATGTTAGAAAACATGTTACCGAAAGTGGTGAAAGAATTGATCATCCAATACACTTGCTAGAAGTTACAATGTGTATGTTTTGATTCTTTTTTTTTTGTTACTAATATGCCTATTCAGTTAGAACTAGTTTCCCAATTCTAGAAAACGAGACCTGCGCTCTGAAGCTTGCCACAATCAATGTTTAGTCTGTAATTCTGACATTATTATTGACAAAAAGATAGCATTTGAGTCAATCTTTTTTGTTTTTAACATGCTTGTCTAGTTTCTGTAATTTTGACATTATTATCAGATCTGAATTCTCTTTTCTTTTTGTTGTTCAGCAGACTTTACCTTGCTTTTCAAAAGGAACATGCTGATTTGAAGATATCCCAGCAGACTTTTGAGAGGTTGAAACCAAGCTATATCAGGAAGCTTCAAGAAAGAGAAACATGTTGCTGCCAATACCATCTGCATCTTGAATTTGCCATGCAAGCAATAAATAAAATGAGGACTGATCTATATGGTGTACACAAAGATTGCAAGTGTAAGTGCGTAATTTGTGGTTCAGTCCAACATGTTTAGCTAAAGAACACACTATCAAATCCACTAGTGAATATTGGAGACAGATTGTGTGTTCAAAGGATGAGAATGAAGAATGGTACAAGCATGCATGTCTAATGCAGACGTGTACTAAGTGTGGTTTGAAAAGGTAATGGCTCCTTTTCTATTTCCCGTTTTGATTGTCTTTAATCTAATTTATTTGTTTGCTGGCAGGCTTCCTACATGTCCTAGAGAGAAGGTTAAGAATAATAGGCAAGATGTTAATTGGAAAGTGTTTGAAAAGGTAAATGTAGTTTACATTCTGCTCAATTTCATGTTAGTGAAGCAAAGAGGTCTGCTTAAAGCTGTTCACTTTTGCAGCAAGAAGTTCAGAACAAAAAAACCAGGTCTGGCAAGAAACCTGCAAAGGTTACCAGATTGGCATACAAATCAGGTTCTCCTTTTGAGTTCCATGAACATGCCACTAAAACTTTGAAGACCTTTGTTCCACATAACTACCGAGCACATTAGCAAGCCAAACAATTCAAGCAATGTTTGGCATCAATTCAAGAAGACACTATTGTGTCTGTAATAGATTTTGCAGAGAATTATGGATTCAAAATTCAGCAAGAAGCTCAATCATGCCATTGGCATACTGACCAAGTTTCTATTCTGGTGCACATCACTTACAAGAGAATGAGAAGATCAGAGGCAGAAGAAAGACAAAAGAAGGAAGAAGATAATAAAGAGTCCAAAAAGAAAAATGTTGCAAAAGAGAAAAGGCAAGACTCCTTGAAAGGAATTGTGAAGGAGACTCATTTCTACATCAGTGATGACAAAACTCATGATACTGAGTTTGTTCAGCATTGTCTCCAAAATCATGCAGATTGGCTACAATCTATTGGAGTTAACTATAAAAAACATGTTTTTTGGAGTGATGGTTGTTCTGCACAGTTTAAGTCTTCAAGACCATTTTACTTCCTTGGCAGGTTTCACAATCGACTTGAAAAGGATATTATCCGAATTTTTTGCTAGCTCACATGGAAAAGGTGAGCATGATGGTGCTGGAGCTGTCATCAAGAGGATTCTAACAAAGGAACAGATGAAATATAATGGAAGGAAATTGCAATGTGCAAAGGAGGTGGTTGCATTTCTTAGGTGGCACTTCAGCAACAATTTATCAAGGTAAAATTTGCTTATGTTTTTCTGTAACCGTGAAGTGTTTGAAGTGTCGCCCAAGACTTCAAAGACATAAAGCACTGTGGTTCGAATTACTTCAAACAATAAATGGTTTGAACCTGCAAATATTGTTTGTAGCTATGGTTGTAATTTGCATATTACACACATTACAAGCAGGTTTCAGTTACTACTAAAGAATATTTGTTCATATTTTTACTGGTTCTTGTATATATTTTTTGACTATGTCACAAGACTACAAGCACTTACAACACTTGGCACTTGTGCAGGTATTTTTGGGACATTGAATCCTCAAAAATAGACAGATCGCATTGTGTTTGATTGTCATACTTTGAAGGGAACCACACAACTCCACTGCATAAGACCATGTGACAGGGAGAACACTTTAAAGGTAGCTTATAGACCTCTTTCTTGCTTTTGTGAGAGTTGTGTTCAATTCCAATGGGACTTAAAAAGCACCAAACCAATGACATTGGTGGTTGGAAAACTTGTGAACTAAAACTGAAAGAGATTAACTCAGCTAATGATGCTAATAAAACAGCAGATGAGGACTTGCAGATAGAAGATGAACATGAAGAGGAGGAAGAAGAAGAAGACTATGATATAACTAGTTCTATGGTTGAGGTTGGAGATAACTTTGCTGTCAATGCAGAAGAAGGTAATGAAGAGGGAGTTGATTTTTATGTCTTAAAGTGCAGAGAAGCAAAAAACACATTGCTGGAAGACTATGTAGATGGATGGGGAAATGTATTTGGGGTTGAATCTGTTATTGTTTCAGGACATTATTATAAACAGTTGGATGGTCTCCAATTTGAGCTACTGGATGACCAACCTGTGGCTAGTGTGTACAGCCATCTAGTAAGATTAGCTAACTTTGAAATGATTGCAGATGAAGAGAATTGTGGATTGTATACTATGGCTGAAGACACCTGCCAACAAATAATGTGTAACCTCCCAAACTCGGGTTGAAGTTACAAATCAAAAAACTGTATGCAAGAGATAATGATTTAAAAACATTCATACTGATTTAGTCATTGTAAACTGAAGATTTATATTTATATCAAAATTTGTACATCAAAATTGTGGCTTGTAAAGCCTCATGTATTGTGGCCTGTACATTTGCAATGAAAAATTACAAGCACTGACCTACATGTCAAGAAACTTTTGTACCTTTTCACCGTTTTTCGAAAAGTGGATAAGTCTCCCTTAGCCATTGTAGTTGACCATTGCAATAAATCTTCACCAGTGTTGATGTCTCCTCTCCCAATTGTTGCTCTGCCATTGTATCCAAAATGTCAAGTGCTTCCTCTGTGTAATCTTCTGGTCTGCAGTTTGCTTTCAGAATTTGTGTGAAGTCTTCAACCTGAGAAACATCTTTAAGCACCTGCATGTATTTGTCCAACATAGTATCATCTGGATCAAGTGTGAAGGATGGTATCAAGAGAGATGTGAATGGTGGAGAAGCAAAAGTTTTGTGAATGCTATCATCCAACAATATGCAAAGCAGCCCATCATATTGTGGGTAGTCAATCACAACTCTTGACAGAGGCTTCATGTACAATGGTTTTGAAGACCTGAATTGGCCATCTAATGGCATCTCCAAGCACTTAGACTCGATCCCATATGAATACAAAGTCTCGTCTAATGATTGGTGCTATCACATCTAGAACTTCATTCACATTGTCTTTGGTTCATGGAAGACCAAATGGCTATATCAAAATGAGTCATTGCTTCTTTCAGGAATTCTCGTGCATTAGGCCTTACCACAACTAGTTTTCTGCTTGTTTTTGTGATGTACAGGCTATTGTCCACATGCACTGGACTGTCCCTATGATAAGTCTTAACTAGAACACCATTAACATCTAATATGAGCAGTTTCCTCTTCATTGAGGACCGGCCCCAGACACCTATCAGTAAAAAAAACATAAAGTAAACATAAAGGACACTTATTAAATAAAAACACAACTTCAAAATTCCATTATATTAACCTGTATGGTACAAGATTCAATTGAGTGTTCAATTTCTCAACATGTTCAATTTCTTCTTCCAATACAAGTGTACCTGAGCATTAAAACATTAGCTAATAGAAATTTTTAGAGACACATTATCATTGCCCTTCGGACACTCTATCATTGCTTTCAAATCTCAAACTTTGTTCAAAATTCTCCAACTTGGCTAGTTGATAGAAAATTCAAAAAACCTCAAACTCCACAGTGGAACATGGTCTGCAATGCTACCAGCGTATCCATTTGCTATGAAGAGGCACATACTCATTGCCTCGATTCATACAGATGCACCATGGGGGATCCATCTTCTTTATATAGGACATGCCAACTGCGTGCGTAAAGTAGCCAAAAAACCCCTAGTATACGTGTTTCGAACAGGCATATTTGATCCTTTTTGTATGCTTTTACAACTAGAACAACATCCAAAAACCCCTTTGACCTCTACTATTACATACGGAAAAGGGTCAAAAACCACCCCCTCCCATTCATGTAGTTTTAACAGGTTCCACAGGATGAAACCCAGTTGGAGGTGCACACCGTCTCCGGATTGAGATATACAGATGGGTTGGGGAACCACGCCAGGGCGAGCTATGTCTGGGTTTTCCAAGTGGGAGCCATTGAAGATGAATATCACACCCTTCAGAGCTGTCCAACATATGATCAAATTAGGACATGCCACGTTGAGTTCGTCAGGCCCAATCAATCCTTACATGTGATATTGAGCACGGCTCAATACGGATGCTGGATCAGTATCAAGAGTGCATGTCAAAATTCAAGCAGAGCAAGTAGAAAAATTGCAGCACGATGGCCAAGTATTCTAAAGCAACTAGCTAGTGAAGGAGATAGGTTCGCAAAGTGCATTTAGGTAGAATGCCCAGAATAATCATCATCTCTTGTTTCTTATATCTTGGCCTTCTTTTCCCTGGTTCTAACAAATTCCTTCGGCCTTTGCCTTGGGTGTAGTTTGAAAAACCAAAGTTCTCTTATTGTTGGGATGTTTTTCCATATACTGTGAGCCAAAGCATAAGAATGCCATCAATTCGAGACATTAAATCAGGATTCTCAGGCAAGATTTTCATACGGTTCATTTAGTTAGCAGGCTTGCCTAACCTGAGGTGCATCGTTTCGTGGATTCTAGGGTGTCCTCATCGACATCTATGTCAATTAGCCTGCTAATCACTGCTATTTTGTCGTCTTCTCTCCTTACATTCTTTGCCTGCGGCAACTGGCGCATACTGCCCTTGATTCAGTTCTTTGAAGAAGCCATAATATCCTCCAATGCTCCAAATGCTTCAAGTAGACCTCTGTTTTGCCCATTTTTGGCAGCATCCAACCTTGCTCAGTCTCTATTTCGAACTCCAACGACTCCTCTTCCCAGCTCTAGTTTTTTTTCGTGATTATTTGTATATATCACAACCATCCACTTCACTTCTTGGATCTAGTACCAATCCACCAACACAGTTTGAGGTAACCTTTATGTATTATGTTGTGTTTCTTCGTTTGAAGCTTTCAACTAGGTCAACAATATTAATTAGGCCAGTGTCAAGGTAACTTTTAATGATTGAATATAATAAATACGTCTGTATTTTAATCCTTGAAATTCTCCAAGGCTATGAAAACTGACAGTCAAAATGCGAAGGAATAATATATTAATAGTTTAATGCTTCTTATAAATTTAGGAATTCAACATGTTTTATACTGTTGGTATTCAATGAATGAGCTTAACCATTATGTATTTAAGGTAAACCATTATGTATCCAATGAATGAGCTAATTTTTTCGAGTGAAATATTGGCTCTCAAAAGGGGGTTGAATTCCAAAAAACGGCGAGTCGAATACGCCGCGTAGAAAAATTATAGTTTATTATGACATGAGAATTAATCATATTATTGCGTGGCGCAGATGGTTAGTTAGTTTGGTTTTTAACTTTCTTGCGCGAGTTCAAACCCGCTTATTCGACTCAACATAATATTTTTGGGCGATTTGACTTACATAATTTTACAAATACATAATTTACATGAATCTACAAGTCGAATACCCCATTTTTGGTATTCGACTTGCAAAATAGAAGCCAATCTACGAGTCTAATACCCCATTGAATCCAACCCATAATCGGGGAGCCAATAAATGCACCGAATTTTTTTAGGCATATTTTTATACTATTGGTATTCGAGTTTTAGGCTTCCATCATGACGGCTAGGATTTAGCCTAAAATGGAATATTCCATGTTGGTCCTAGCCTGATGGTGCAATTTAACCATAGTAGCAAACCTTATTTTCACTCATGTATAATGCATATACAATTTTGGTTCGTGATCGATTGACACCTATTAAAATTTGTTTGAAATCAATCTCTTCGCTTCGACTCATCCAGGCAAAACAAATTTTAGGGTAATAATGCCCCGTCGAGATTTCTTGAATGTGAATCTGTTTCTAGCTATTCAAGATTCATTTTTGGGCGATTTTGTGCTCCAAGCTTTCACAACTTAAAAAGGTGCTCACATCCTCGGAGAATCCCCCATTGAGGAACCTGGGGACTCCGAGAGCAATGGGTTATTTTCTTTGCAATGGAGAATTTTTGAACAAAAGGGTATATGGTATGGGGAGATTAGTAGAAAGGGGGATTCTTGAATAAAAAGAGTATATTCTAATGGGGAATTGGTAGAAATAGGGATTGCAAAATGTACATCGGGTATTTCAAAAAAAAGGGGATTGGGTCGAGGGGAATTTGCAAATAGATTGGGGTAATTTCAAGGAAAGGGGACTAGTTCAAAAAGGAATTTGCTAATTTTCAAGAAAGGGAGACTAGTTCAGAAGGGAATTTGCAAATGGATTGGAGTATTTTCAAATAAAAGGGGATTGAATGAAAGGGAAATTACCAAAAAAATAGAGGATTGCAATAAATACCAGGGTATTTTCTAGCAAAAGGGTAATTTCAAGGAAAAGGGTATTTTCAATTAAAAGTGAATTTATGGTCAGATAATCGGGCTAAATATTTACTCAAGTCAGCTTTGTTTTATTAAAATACTATCTACTTTCAATATATTAAATGGTCATATGTAGGTGGTCGGATTAGCTCATAAGCCAGAACCGTACCTTCATGATGTGAAATAAGAATGATTTTTTGGACTAAACAACTGATAAAGTACACCTTCAAAGAGGTCTCATCCAAAGAAAGAACCCATTTGTTCCTACAGATGGAACCCAAATAATTCCTTTTCCGTTGTCTCTACAACCAACTGCTAATGCTCATGTATCTGCTTGAGTGCATACTCACTAGGATTACCTTTTCAGCCCTCAAGGAAAGTTGTAGTAAAAAAAGCACTTTGTATGGTATCTTGGCGCTTTGATCTTGGCTCTCACCTTAAAAAGCATATTTCTCCATGATGACATGGCATGTCACACGATGACTAAGCATCTTATGCACTCCATCTGGGACATGGCGTTTTTTGATAATGTGGCATGTCACATGATAACTAAGCATTTTATGCAAAACCCGCTTGATTAGAGGAGCATCAAACTTTGCAACAAATTTTGGTCCAAGCGTAACTTTTGGTCCAAATCCAAAGCCATAACATTGACCCCTCATATCAAATAACTTGTCATGATCTATGTTTGGGTGCATTTAATTTTGGAAGACATTGATGTAAACAGAGTTGTTAGTAGAACCAATGTGTTTATTTGATTCTACATAGCCTTAAGTGATGCATTGCTAGCTAAATTTGCAGAGACAACAATAGTTATAAGTTAGTAAAATTTTCAGATGGGAAAGAATGTTGTTATATAAACAACAATAACAAAAAGGAGATAGCATTATGAAGAACCCATTGTGAAGGGACCAATTGTGAAGAAGAATATCACAAGGCAATGGGCAATGATTTTATTGAGTAATTTCTAACAAAATGGCATAGCTGTGCTTGACAAATGCCATGCATATGTAGAGGTATGTGTTTAAATGGACTCTTAATGTAAGACTTGCCTACATGGGCTTTAGATGTAAGATAGATTACCTCATATACTTATTCTGCATATGTAGGGATGTGTGTCTAAATGGCCTCAAGATGTAAGACTGAGGTAATGGTGACACCCAATAGCAATGGGCTATTATCAGCAATAGGCCATGAGGATGCTCCAAGTTTGATAGTTTAGTTTTATTTTCATTTTCCCTATAGGTTGGGCACCCACCTTTATAAGCATCAACATTATATACATCATTATATACACGGACATTATATATGACAAATATTCTACTAACCAATTTTGAGGGAAAAGCCCTCTACCATTTCCTCCCAAGAACGAAGCTTCAGCCAAGATTGGCCATGGATGATATGTTTAGGAACCATCCGTGCTAGATGTTTCCGCCATAGTCTCCGGCTTGAGCAAGGTATTACGTAATCTCTATCCGTGCATTCTTTTGAGGTGGTGTGGCGCCGTAAAGGTAAGCCTTTATAGAACTCTATTCGAAGTTTTTGAATCTTTTAATCTATAAACCCGCCTCCGCTCACGCAATTTATCATTCAAAAGACGATATATGTTTTTTTCGAAGCTTAGATCTTGCCTTGAAGAAAATTCTTATCAAGATTTGACGCGGCAACCGGATTGTTAAATCAGCCAACTATGCACCGCGGATACTATTTTTGCCAACGCCGGATTGTTAAATCAGCCAAGGATAAGCGCTTTGATGAATTAAATGGGCCACAACAAAGGGAGCAGATGAGGAACCACATGAAGATTAATGACGGGTAAGTCTACGTGGAGAGCTTTGATAAAATAAACAAGCAAATTTTGAGAAGGTCATTAGGGTCACAGAAACCGATAAGGTTCCTCGCCTATACATCAAAGCTCTTGTCACATTAGAAGATTTTCCGCCTTAATTTTAGCTAACAAAGATGCAAAGAAGAAAATGAGCAAGAGCAATGCAAAAGCTTTGAATTACATGAAACAAGAAAGCAGAGAGTGATGATTTAAGAAGCATCGTGTTCGAACCCGAATACGTTGATGAGGAGCCCGAGGATATTATTGCACGTAATGACTCGATGAAGATGTGTAACGATGAAGAACCCAAGGAGGCTGGGAAAAGAGCAAAAGTAGGAAGGATAGGTTAATGGACAATCCGCTTAAGAAAGATCCAATGAGATTACATGGGACATGGTCGACAAGAAGTCGAAAGAAATAATTGCCGCAAGAGGTAGGAAAGGCAATGATAGGGTAGAGCAAGTTGAGCAGCTTGACTTACTTGACACGAAGTTGCAAAAACTCCCCGCCAAAATATGGAAATTTTGCTCCGTGTTGTCTTTGCACGCTTTGATGTGACATCCGGTCTAAATACATATTTGCCACCGCCCGAAAAAGCTCTGGGTGCAAAATATTTTGGTTATCTTGGATGTGCTTGCCCGCCCAAATATAATAATGAATGAAAATGAACAAGACATGGACGCAGAGACCCGTAAAGGAGCAGATTATGAAGGAGAAATTCACATCCGGGGAACATTGTTTCATATCCGGAGAAAATTGATGATGAACTATTTAAGAGCTTGCAATTCATTGACCCACATACTAAGGAGTACTAAGGAGTATGTGGAACGGATGCGTGATGAACCACCGCTCATGGTTCTCGGGCCAAAATATTCGTGGATTATGTGCATCGGATTGGGGACATGAGATCCGCTGCAAGAGTAGCATTGAGAAGGTTAGAGCATGTGTACTATAAGCCCCAAGAAGTGTAATGGTTATGAGGAAGCTTGCGTAAATGCAAGCACAAGTGATATTTTAGCAAATGAACCCCGAACCGTAAACGCACGATGATGACGGTAATCTTGTACCGCAGATCCACGCTTTTTAAAGCAGAGATAAGGGGGCCACCCTCATTTGTAACAACTCCGAGTTGGTTACGCGGTTGCAAGTGGAATGACTTGCTTTTATTTGTTCATTTCAGAGGAAGAGGAGGAGAATATCGCGGTCTTCTCAAGAGAAGCATGTAATCCCTCGTGGAACACCTTGGAGTTAAGGTAATGTGATTAATATTTAGTTAGTCTTAAAATCTAAAATTTCTTTTTAATATGTTGCTTTTTACAAAGCATGCTTGCATTCTTTTTAATATGTTGCGGATTAAAACCCCGCACCAAGGGTTTTTTACAATGAAGGTAAACAAAAAAAGGTCAGAGTGCCTAGTGTGTTGTATGTATGTATGTTCCTCCCGAAAATCTCAAACGTGGACAAGTTCGTGGGAGAGAAGAACAAAGCAAGACGATTTAGTGGTAGAGTACTTATTGAGCAAGAATTCTCAGTTAACTGCCAGGAAACAACCTGGTCAAGCAGAATTTTGTATATCGATTTGTTTCTTGAAACTGATCATTTTTTATTACACTTTGTCTATTTGTTACCGATTAACTCGCCAAGTTGTTACTTATCAACTTATTTTTGAAATATATTAACTTACAAATGATATGTGGTATTTTCTTATGGTCATAGAGTATTATCCTACCTAATGATAATGTGGTATGTTATTTGAAACAGGTGGTATGTTATTTGAATGGGGTATTATTTGAAACAGGGAATGATTTGGAATGGGGTACTATTTAAAACAGAGAATTATTTGGAATGAGGTATTATTTAAAATAGGGAATTATTTGGAATGGGGTATTATTTGAAACGGGGTATTATTTTGCAAATGATAATAGGGTATGATTTGAAATAAGGTATTACTTAGGGTATTATTGACTGGGGATTGCGACACCAACATAACGGGTATTATCATACAAATGAGGAAAAGGGGATTAGGCCAACACCCGATTCAAAAAAATACATTTTATCCCCCTGCTCTTCAACTTTAAAAGGGGATTTTATAGGCATTTTTAAGGGTATTTTATAGGGTATTGGAGCACCTTTTTCGTTGTGTTTAAGCTTGGGTAGGCAGAGATAGAGGATAAGAAACATCATTGGGGAGTTGAGCATTTTATGCAAACGACGATATGGTCGGCTTTTTCAAGCAAGCTCGATTTTGGCTCGCATCGAGCACTTTGGTAAATGCCACTATGTTTTAATTTCGCATAAATACATGCAAAGAACAACCATTTGGACCTCGAGATTTCCGTGATTCGATGTGCAAGTATTATCTCTTCTACCGATATTAGGTAGGTTGCACAATAATGTGGTGGTTATCAGAGCCTTGACTTTTGCTATTGAGCAGGAGTGTCCCCATCTATGGGGCAATGGATTGCATTAATGAAACAAACTCGCTTAACCGATGCGTAAAACAGATTGAAACATTCATTATGATCTGCCCATGAGACTTCACGGAATTTGAGACAATTCCCCGATGCAAAAACTCCATCGCCCACAAGAATTATTTTATAGAATCAAGGGACCGGATAGTCTATCATACCTTTCGGGTGTAGAACCCGTTAGATGATCATTAGATCATATTCTTCCCAATAGGTGCAAGATCTTGGGAGAAAATCGCACGGGCTTGCGATTATTAACAGTAGAAATAGCCCATTAGTTCGCTGGAACCGCAGAGCATAGTGGCCATAGAAAGGCGAGAAAAGATCAGCAAGGATTTCTATAAAATGAAGAAGATAAGACCGGATTTGTGATGTTTATGTTTGTCTTTGCGTAAATGGTGCGTGGTTTATAAAGTGTTTTAACAGAAGGAAGGAAGGAAGGAAGTTTATTTTAACGCCCACCTGAGGCCGAGGCCTATGAGACTCGTACATGCAGAACAGCAAAAAAGCCAAAACCCCAACACCAAAACAAACAATATAATCAGACAAAGAGAACCCTACTACCGGATGAAAACCCCCACTTGGGAGGAAAACCCTAACAAGAGGGCTCAAATACCATGCCCCCAAGAGCAAGTCCGGACGGCCCAAAATCGCAGGATGTAAGCTCCCAACAAGGCTACCATAGGTGATGCGAGTAATCGATGTAGCGTGTGTCGAGCATCTAAGATCGCTGTGCACCGCCGGACATGGGCATATGCCGGGCACCACCGAGGGCATGGTGCTCATCCTCTATCACGCATCTCACAACACCGACATATCCTCTCCTCCCCCGGGATCCCGTGCCCGCCATTCACTCCCCAAATGACTGTTTCAACCTCGAGGTAATGGGAACCCGCCCTTATGGCAGCAATAGCTCTCCGCTTCTTCACAGAGATGTGTGCTTTCGGGCACCGATGGGGTCCATGCTCAAGGCCGGATTAACTGAGCGTGATAGTGCTCGCCTTGGGCTTTGCAAGAGTAGAGGCATCCCACTGTGGTGGCAGCATAGCCCGCATCCAATTGCCCATTCTCACAAGATCGGGACCGCTGCCACCATCCGTTGGTAATCCATAGACCACCTCCTAAACCATCCCTTACAATGCTGCTCGTGCCATACCCTCTTCAAATACTGGGGCCCCGCTAACAACACGGCCTGGGGGGCAAGCGATGCTCATCCATCCCATCCACCTTATGGAAGCAAGTAAGATGCCTCAACAAGATAGCGTATCGTCAGAAAGGCCGTAACCCCGCCTCATACAACAAAATCTGATACGGGCATTTGTCCTTCACTCCCAAGCTATATGTCAAGAAAGCTTTCTCGCACCCTTTCCAACCTATCCCACGTGTTTTTGCTAACCGCTGGGCCCCAAACCTCCACCCCATATAGCAAAGACCTACCATTAAAGCCCTAAACAGTGTGCTCTCCTCGCCAGCCACAGAGATCTATCCCGCAACACGCTTTTGCATCGCATATAAAGCCTTCCACCAAGACCGGGCTCTCCTCTCCACACACTCATCCCACAAAGATGTTAGTAGTGAAATCAATTCCTGTGATACTTGAAGTTCCGCGACCATCTCCACTTCCCGCCCCCCCGTAATATAACTCCCGGATAGGGTGTTGCGAGGACAGATCGCGAGAAGCTTAGTTTTGTGCAAGTTCACCGCCATTCCCGCTGCCCCACGTAACCCAATCGAGGGCATCCAAATGTCGCCGCATACCGCCGGGCCGTGGTGGGCTAGCAAAGCTACATCATCCGCATATAGCAACTGGCTCACAGAGGTCGCCTCAGATAATAGGACAATAGCTTTTAAGGGGTCATGATGGAATGATGATGATTTAAGAAGCCAAATGCAATATATGAAGTTCTCGGATCTGTTATATGCTCTAGAGCCAAGTTCATGGGATGATGGAATGAAAATAGAGGAGAGTATCTCTGGCAAAGCCCAACATACTGGGAATGAAGAAGATTAAGCAATATTATGGCTTGAAATTGGGTGGCGTTCTCACACTTGAAGTTCTAGGAGATTACATGTGGAGGTAAGAAAACTTCCCGTAACTCCCAGACAGGATCGATTTAACCTTAGTGAGCAACTAAGCTTCCATTTTTAGAGTGGTAATCAATCAAACCGCTTGAAAGCCCAACCATGGCACCTTTAGAAGGATTATTATTTCTGCGAGCCTCTTTTTCACTGCCTCTCTGAGCAATGATACTTAGCAAGTGACTGAGTGGCATTGAGGCAGAGAGGCAAAGGAAAGGAAGCTCGGGAAAACTCGACGATTCCAAAGATTACATAACAAGAGATCCCAGAACTCTCTTGATTACGGCCCTCGAAAAAAGCAGCCTAGCGACATTCCATTCTCCACTCGAGCTTTAGAGATATTAATTTACTCGTCTTTTTGTGATGTTCTTGTTTAATGTGTCTAAAATGCATCTACAATGAGTCAACGAACTTATTGCGGGGGGAGGGGCATTTTAGATACATCAAACAGAAAAGAAGAAGGAGGATAGGACAGACTACCAGTTTGCTAATGATACAATCACTTATTTCTTCCTTATCTCATTCCCTCTATTCCCTCCCTGCGGACAATAGCCTGGTCTGTTATCCTGACAAACTTCATGCACCTCTGTGATAATGCAATCTTCCTTCTTAGATGGGACCGCCGTATTTAGAGTCCGGGATGTGGTATTTCCGGACTTTTTTTGTGGTATTTCCGGCCACCCGTTATCAGCCACTGTAATTTCACAGTTTCAAGCCCAGAATCAACTGTTTTGGGGCATTTTTAGATCAATCCGGCTCTATCTGGGCTCAAATCGCTTCCTCTCTTCATCAAACTAACGTTAAAGAGGCAGATAAAGTGATTAGAAGGGCTTTTGAAGCAGTTCAAGCCATCCACGAAGCTGCAAGAGCGATCCGACCAAAGATTTCAGCTCCGCCGCGCAGTTTCGCGCTTGGTTTTTGGCCAGAAATACCACTTTTTGGCCAGAAATACCACCCTTTTTGGCTGGAAATACCACTTTTTTGGCCAGAAATCCCACTTGGCTGTAACGGATGTCCAGAAATACCATCAAGAAAGTCCGGAAATACCACATCCCGGACTCTAAATACGGACGTCCAGATGGATGTGTCCTCCATTGCCCACTACCGTATTAGTTCTCTATGCGGAACTCATTAGCTCTGGCATGTTCCGCTGCTCTCTCTGCTTGCTAGGAGGCCCTGAATTCTAGGTCGGCGTTTATGTTTTAGAAGAAAGAAGAGAAGCTCGGGGTTCTCAAATGCGGCACTAAGAAGTCACTCTGCTAGTGCTCTCAAGTTGTATCGTGATCTTCATGCTCAGACATGTTCTGTTGTCTTCTCAACCATGTGCTTTAATTTCTTGCTTTTATAGTTTATGTTAGTGCACAACATAAAAAAAAAAACACTCGATAAACAACTTGCAAATACAAGACCAAAAATAAAAATAAAACTAGCACAAAAGGCACATCATAAGGTTTTGGCAAGGTCTTATTTTCTATTAAAAAGCTAGAATGTAGTTGATTTATTTCCTTCAAGATATTGAAGTTTTAGAAAGGTCTTGTTTATGGAGGATTGTTTAGGATTTTTTTCCCTTTGGCTCCCAAATTTTGGCAAGGTCTTGTTTATTTAGAACTAGCTAGAATTGAATAGATTATTTTGTCAAAGTTGTGTAGCTTTGTAACGGGTAATCAATACTTACTATTTATGGTGCCCTAAAAAGATTTGCAATGTGAAGAGGTGGTTTGGTGAAGAGAAATATGTTTAAATGCCAAGCTTAGCAATTTGAAGAGCTGGTTTGGTGAAGAGAAATATGTTTATCCACGTAACATCTCGCACTTGACGCAGAAAGAAATAAAATAGTTGGTTAAACTACAAGTAGGGTATGGTTGCCTCCTATCGCGGATCGGCCCCTGAGCACCGCCATCCCCCTCGCTCGACGCAACATCGCCATGTGGCATGCCGAAAGGGGCCCTTCGACCGCGGGTTAGACTTCGCCTTCACCACGGTGTGGCCCGTGGATGTTGGTGTGCACGCCCCGAGGCCGCTATGGCCCGGACGACGGCGCGCCGCCCATGTGTCCCGGATGTCGTAATCGGTAATCGGCAACCGCGATAAAGCTACGCCGATGCAAAGGGCTTGCCGCTTGTCGCGGCGCTTGTTGACCATCGACCGCAATAGAGCTCCGCTTAAGCGTGAAGCCCCCGCTTCCCGCTGTTGTGTAATTGTTTTGTCTACAATTGTGGAACAGCTTCCGCCCACCGTGGTCGTGGTTAAGAGTCCCGATCATATCGATTCAAATTAGAATTCAATGCCCCTTACTTGAATTCGCTACCATTCCAGAGCATTTTCCTCGCAAGAGGTTAGACGATTAATCTCACGGTGGAAAAGCAGTGGAATAGAAGAATGAAAAGGCAAAAGGGAAAAAAGGAAAAGGCTCCTAACATAATAAAAGCCAACTTCAACTTCCAAATTCCGTGCTTATCGATATCGTGTCTTGAGGAGCACGATAATAGACATGGTTTCCACAAGAGGTCGGAGAGGAGACGAGGGTGAAGCCAAGAATGATGTGAGTACCTACATCAAGGAAAAGAGTTATCGCCTCCAAGGAGGAAGCCGCCGGACACTACAAATCGGCCGATCTCCCTGGGGATCTCCTGGGGATTCATATGTTTTGGGCGCATAAAACCATGTGAGTTATACTTGAGGGTTTTTTTTTACCATTTTACGTAGGCATACGTACCATACTAGGGGTTTTTTAACCACTATTTGGGGTAAACCATATACTTAAAGGGGTTAAAATAGCTTTCATAAGTCAGTATACTAGGGGGTTTTTTACTACCCCTAACGCCAGATGGCATATCCCCTTTGTTATAAGTGAATCCCCCGGGTGCATCTCCCACAATGCCAAGGAGGCCAAGCAAACGAGGGCAGTGGATCAAGATCAAATGGCGCATATCTTGGATGAGGTAAGTGAGTATGATATATCTGTTAGAGAGGCATCTAGAAGGTCCGAATCCCGAATCAACAATAAGGGACCGGCCAGATGGCCGATAACTCACAAACAGACCGGGTAATCCACAAATCCTAACGACTCTACAAGAGGAAGAGTTAGTCAACCTGGCACCTCCAGTGGCCGAAAGGTGGAATGGGGTTACACTCTCACCGCCAAGGAAAGGGAAGCATGTGATGGCTATGGAGGGGGCAACTCGAATTTCTTGGGTTCCCGGGAGTAAATGGTGGAAGCTGTTCAAACAAAGGCACCCAGAGGTTACACTAAGAAGCCGCAGAGACACTAGATATCGCCGGGCGCAAGGCTATGACCCAAGAGAACCGGATAACTTCTATGCTGGTCCGAGACAAATCTATGACGAAGTTCAACTTCCCCCTTCTAGGATCCGGAATGCCGATGAGACCGGCATCCAAGCCGGTAAGGTGAAGGGCATGAAGATCATAGGGAGGAAAGGGGAGCACCCGGGGATTCACCTTTGATCGGGCCAGATAACCCATGAGAGTTCAACTGAGGGGTGTTTTTGGACCATTTGCATGTGTATGAGGGGTTAGGGGTGTTTTTAGCAAACCGATTTGGAGCAATATCTATACACAAAGGGGTCAAATTGCCTTTAAAAATTATGTGATACAAGGGGGTTTTTGCTACCGCCATACCCCCTTTTATATATAAGTGCATTTCCGGGGAGCATAGGGTCAATGAGGTGGTCATGAACAATAGGGAGTGGGTGACCATTCCGTATGTGTAAATGTGAAGGGTTTAAGATACCTAATTTGTATATATTCAAGGGTACTTTGGATGAGGCAAGATAACATTGCCGATGTGAGGAAGGGGCAATTGCCGCGGCAGCCCTCGGCCCGATGACTACGTAATTGTTCAACTCTTGGTTGTCACATTTTGTTGCTAGGGTTCCCGGTGGAGTATCTCCATCAAGACCACATCCGATAATATGGATGGCCATGGCAGCCATGTGGGAGCTGGAAGTGATTTTGGCAGCCTAAGGAAATGGGCATACATTTTGCCCTACTTCCACCCCACACATCACATAGGTTACAACATTTGATGTTGCATGCTTTGCACCATTCAAGGCAGCTTTCAAGAGATTGAGATCTTCTTACATGGTTATCAAAGGAGGACTGAACCAAGAGGGAGGACATTGCGTAGCTCATTTCACGTGCCATTGAATCGTAATGACACCTAGCAACATCAAGGCGTGGTTTAGAGCAACCGGGATTTGGCCATTCAACCGGACAAGGTTAAGCCGTGCCAGGAAAGTGGCAGGTTTGGTAGAGTGCCCATGGAGCAGATTATCCAAAGTGTAGGCCAAGAAAATGCAGCCAACTTGGAGGATGAGGAATTGGAGCAATTCAACGTGGGTCGACTTGCAACAGCTTATGGGAGGCACCGCGGCCCTCGCACAGGTGAGCATGGTGGCCAAGAGCCTATTGGAGTACATGAACATGTAGTTGACAATGTGGACATTGAAAGACATGATATGCATCCATCTCCCCGAGAAGATGCACTGATGGGGAACATCGTGCCATTGATTCAACCTTAAGACCCTCATCGAACATGTGGTACCATCCGGGTGACATGGGAACAACACATGCATGTGTGCAGCCCCCACGTAAGTGAGGACATCACAGCCCGCATGCAACAGCCTCAATCCACGGAGGGCAAGGAATCGGGGTGTAGTCTCGCACCTAAGTGGAAGGGTGCACATCTCTAGTGATGGCTTCGTGGAGGCCTTGGTCACGAAAGGTCTAGGAGGGCTGAGGCAAAGAAGACTAAAGAATGAGCAAGTTGCAGCCGTGAAACCTCGAAAAGTGCTAGAAGGAAATTGGAAAGACAGAGGTCGCCAAGAGAGCTCAAATGTAATAGGGAAGAGAGGGAAAATAGGAAGAAGGCTGATGCAGAATTTGAAGCCCCATCGCTAGACTTAGGGCACTCATGTACCCTGTGGGCATCTCAAGGGTTGCGCAGTCTTAGCCTTCGTAGAGACCAATGAGTGATGAGGTGAGGAGCAAAAGGTTAGAGGTTAGAAACAAAATGAGGATAAGGCAAGGGTTGAGTCCAATCATGGATCCAATATTGAGAACATCATTCAACATGGACCCCGACCTCAAAGATGTTAGTGGATTGACCACACCCGCTACTAGTGATCATGCAGGTGACCATGATAGTGAAGATGAAGTGAATGTTATGTGCAGCCTGGAAGATACTCATCTGTGCTCGGAAGACGCTGTCGGTGTGCGTGATGTGTTTAGAAGGCTTCCCCGCCCCGGGTCGACTCGTACAAACTCCATTAGTACAATCAGGTCACCATTGAAGACCTGGGACTTGGTCAACAGGGAGGGAGAGTCACAGCCACACGCAGGTATTGGCCCTGGGAATTCCATGAGATTGGATACGCAAGGTTGGGTCAATTATGTAGCAGACATTCGACCCCAAAGATGACGGGATAGGGCCATAGACAAAGCTAGGATCATTCGAAAAATGGTCGAAATAGGCGTGGACAAGGACATAATCTCTTGGGCCAGAGGAATGGATGTGAAGTTTTGCAAAGACTTGGAGGGCAAATATGTCTGAAGGGTCAGTACCAACACCAAGATTCGAGGAGGGCAACACTTTCACTAACCAGGTGTGTTAAGTCTACAGCAGGCGCTTAAGAGAACTGACATTTCTAATACAATACTAACATCTAACATTTGCACATGGCGTAGTCAAGACAAAGGATTTGAGACCATAGACGAGACCTTAGACAACTAAGGTAGCAGCACTTGTAGCAGCAACACAACATTAAATATGAAATCAACCCTATATTCTTTGCAATGTATATTTACGTTTGATAAATTGGTCTAACCTTAAAATCAAATCTCATGGCATATAATATGAGTTACATTGGCCTTCAAATGAAGGGGATCATCAGCCCAATTTGAAAAGTTCTGTTGCATTCGGATCATGCTAAACACAAACACATAATTTATATGTAAATAAGAACTGTGTGAAGACAAAAACTAAAGTGCATTATTTGCAAGTGTGTAACTCATATTCATTTCAAAGAAGCCCGAGGGCTGATACAAAAGTTGGCACTTAGGCCCATCACAAAAATTCTTGACCCGCAGGCCACATTATAGATCAAACATTGGCAGGTGAGGGAAGTTCTACATTCTTATCAGCCAAAAAAGAGGAGGTGAAGAAGTGAGGTCGTCCAGTGGAGCCATTGCAGACAAGGCTGGAAGCAATTAAGGCCCAACAGGGCTCTCAAATAGAACGTTGTCTTCCTCAGTAACCACAATCTGGCAGTGGATTAGGTCAGTCTCACAGCGCGCCCTTTCAACCCGGGTTGCTATCTCCGGAGACACCTCAACATGGAGGGTTGATCCTACAAAGACGTAACCTCTCGCCGGTGTAACAAGGCAATTACGAATTGTAAAAAAGTCGGAGTTGTTGAAGTCGCGGAGCTGCTGGGACGGGAACGCTGTTTCGATGCGCGCGAGGACGCTTGCCAGCGACGGTGCCCCTCTCTCCTTCCGGACCGGCAAAGGTCCTGTGTCGGGCCGCATCCAGGGAAGCTTGTACGACATGCTTGATCCATATTCTCCGCTGTGCCTGTGTCAATGCAAGAAAAACATGTTTAAACTAAACCAGAAACATCCAAATTATGTTGAAGGAGGCAAATGGTTTGCTTTTACCCAATTGCGGCCGCTTCGGGATAGAGCTGATCAAGAATACCGAGAATGTCGCTGAGAGACAATGAACTCCGAATTTAAAGAACGAATGGAATGATGGGTCTGGCGCTGCCTAAGCAAACTAGATATCCAAAAAGCTTCGCTTTAATGACCAATTTCTCCCACTGCAGCCAGAGCAGAGTCGGTCCGAGCAATTTAGGGGCGAATCGATTGAAGAATTAGGAAGGGTTTAAGGATTGAGGCTGGAAATTCGGCGAAGGTGGGCCAGTTTGGGGACGGTATCCGCTACTCCTAGGGCACGATAGTCGGGCAACCGTGGAGGGCGAGGGGGCCTCTGCATGGCGAAAATGGTGTAATCGTGAGGCCTTCATTGATGCACCGGCCCCCCCTCGCGGGAGACTGGCAGACGTACGTAGTGTTAAGTGCCATGTCAGTTGGCACACTCAGCGTCATAGCGGGTCCATAGAGCTGGCGACGGTAGGCTCCGATTATACGCGAATGAGGCTATCGAATTAACGACGGGGGAGCCTAGACCCCCCTACTCAGGATGCCATAACTTGTCAACCTTAGAGATTTTTGGAAAAAGTTGTTCTGCAATGTTGTAGTCCAGGTCATTAGGTACCCAAAACACCCGGTGGACGTCTCAGCGCGCAAATGTATCTCGACCTACAAGAGTTTGCCTCTTAAGTGCGCGAAACATGGCAACCATACCCCAATAAATTACATCTGCATTTTTTTACTCATTTCAAGCACCATGATGCAATGCATGACTTGGAAAACACATCAAGGACATAATAATCTCAGAGACAATATCAGATGGAATGCCCACTGAAAGTGGGTAACATTCTAGTTTAACTATAAGTTCGAAATGTTTAATATTTGTAGTAGTTTATTTAGTTGGGAAGTGAGGAGAAACATGGCATGTTGTTATTACTAGCTATAAAGTTGTCTTAAAAAATAATCAATATACATCCTACATAAAAGAGGAGTGAGAAAGTTGCTGCATTTTGTTTAGCATTAATTTGTTTGTTGAATGTTCAGTTCTTTATGTTTATCTTTGCACACATATGTAGAGATTCAAATCTAGAAAGGATATTTGCAAAAAAGACTTAAATTCTGCTAAGTAAGGACTTCATGAAGTTTGCTTATAATAATGCCCTTTGTTTGCCTTCATGAAATGACATTTTTTTCCTACCTTAGCAGCATGCAGCAAAAGTCCATTCATGTGGAGCTCCTGTCAAATGCTTAGTTCAGAGCATAAAAATATAATAGAGCTGGTTTCATGAAGTTGATACAATCACCAGGTGTTTGTAAGTTGAGTGATGGAACGGGATAACATTCCTTGCTCAGTCCTCTAATTCTCAGCATGCTTTATTCCTTTAGCAGTTCCAATATCTTTAAAAATATTTAATGTGATACGCATCAAGACCATCAGAAGAAAAACCTAGAAGTTTTACATTATCTAGGATGCAGTAGAAAATTCGAGCACAACAAGAAAATTAATATGATATAGCAAGCAAACCTATGCAGACCTCGCCCCTAAGACCCAATTAATAATAAAAACAAGGTGCTGCGCACGGAGGGTTGCCCTCCAATTTCTCGAGGGTGAAGTGGCCTAAATCAAACCGTGGTCATGTTTTCACAATATTTAAATTAAAGTAGACCCCTACCATGTTCTGACAATCAATTTGTAGGCCCCCTACATTCATGTACAAGCCCCTCCACAAGTGCCCCTCGATTGAATTGTGTATGCAATTGAGTTATTTAATGTTGTAGAAGTGTCCGTACGTGTTTTATGTCGTGCAGACACAATCACAATTCGGATTCGGCCTGTTCAAGTGCTTCAGAGAAAGCATAGCCAAAATATTACTTCACACAAACATCAGTTGGTTCCAGATCCAGATGCATTTTGTTTTTTTGCGCATGCTTTCAGAACAGTAATACAAACATAATTATCACTTCTAATGTCTGCATTCTGATGTACAAATCAACTGTCACATTGTCCAAGATTGTTGTTTGCAGAAATGACAACATTCCATGTATATATGCTTGGTTTTGCCATTCCGTTAAAACCTTGATTGGCCTCAAGTAAACATCCATAAGAAGCAAAGAGGCGGATAAGATTGTCATTTAAAGTGGAGTATGAATCTAACCCATTACGGAGGACAACGTTTTGTAAACGCTATAAGGATTCTATAATCCTCATATGATTCCCTTAGAATCTCATAAGATTCGATAAGGTCCAATGAACATTCCCTTAGATTTTTGAAGATTCTATAAAGGTTCCCATAGACTCCAAATTTCTATGAAGACTTCCCTAGGTACCTTAACACTCTACGAAGACTCGCTAGATTTCCAAGATTTCCCTGGATTCTCAAATATTATTTGTAGATTCCCCTAGGTTCCTTAGGATTCCTTTAGATTTTTCAAGATTCTGCAAAGTTACCAAAAATCTTGTTAAGGATAGATTCTTCAAGATTCTATAGAGTTTTCCTCACATTTTCCAAGGTTCTTCTAGGTCCTCAAAGTGTTTATGAAGATTCCCTTACATCTCTTAGATTCCCAAAGATTCCTCTAGATTCCTCCAAGATTCTCTTAAGATTCCTCTAGATTCTTAAAGACTTTATGAATATTCTCTTAAATTTTGCTAGATTCATAAGATTCTTTTGAGATTCTCATAGATTTCCTAAGATTCTCTTGAAATTCCCCTACATTCTCTAAGATCCTGAGAAAATCCCCTAGATTCTCTTAAATTACCATAGATTCCTCAACTCTCTGTAGAGGAATTTGTCAAAATTTATCTTAGTTTTCATGTAAACTTAGTTTCCATAGATATTTTATTAACATATATGACACTTATATTATAGTGGCTGAAGGCTTTAAGAATGCTATGGGGGTGTTTGCTACAATGTTGTCTCATCTCATGGCCAAGTTTCTGTTGTGTAATATATGTTTGTATCAAGTCGATTGGTCATTATCTTAGCACGGAGTCTTATTTGTCTATATTCATGATCCTATTTGGATACTAAAGGGCTCAAATTTTACATGTTTCCAGGGTTGTTATATTCCCACATCTCAATTGGAAGCATAAGTTCTTCAATTAGAAGCTAAGGATCCCCAAAACGTGTACCATCGCATGCAGAATATTTGATAACTTCGTGACAATTATGCCAGATAACTTCTTTCACCATGTACTCCCTTGACTCTTAAGAAAGTGAGAACCCTTGGGTTAAAGTTTTGCATAGCTAATAGCCTTGGGTGCACCTTTCAACCAGCCGAGATCACAATGCTAATTCTTTTGAGATTACTTCATTTTTAATCATCTCCTTCATGCAATCAAGAACATGCGTTTAGAACAAAGTCATGCATGCCTAAAAGAAATTAATTGCATGAGATTAGTGACGAAAAAGAATGAACTACTATGAAGAATTCTAGGAAGGTTTTAAGATAAAAATTCTAGCAAGTAAAAACTCAAATTCACGCCAAACTCTAATGAGTCCCAAACTCTAACGAGTCCCGTGGGAACACATATATGTTCAAATGTTCCTGATGCAATATTGCTAAGAGTCCAGGCTACTCAAAATGCAAGTGTCATAAAGTATAATGTCAAATTTTTAATTATGGTTGTCTGTATTGTTAAACTTCTTGATAAACATTTTGTCTTCTTCATTTGTGATCTATCAATCCTAAAACACAACTTCTAGATCCCAAATGAAGCTCACTACATATCATGGCTCTACTTCCTCTTAAGCAAAATCCTTATGGTAGTCTAAAGTTAACTATCGAATAATAGAAATCACATGGCACACTTAGAGAAATCAGACTTGGTGATATAATGGTGAATCATGGACATACATTTAAACAACATTTATTATGTGAAGGCAACGTTTTTAAGTCTAAAATGCTGGTCTAAAATGCTGCAAAGAATGTCGTTCCTATGCTTCTACACATTTAGGACTCCCACAACTGTGGATCATACCCTAAAATCCCCATGCTTCCATTAAGATACAATAAAAATATTAAAACAGCAAATGTCCTCCTTATGAGCTTCACATAGATTAAAATATTAAAACAACAAATGAGAGTGACTTATAATCGAACATCCTTCAAAATGAAACCTTCAAATAAATAAACATATGCTAGGACCATAATTATCAATACCGTATAAAGTTATAGTTGCAGTACAAAAAGGGAGGCAACATGTTTTTGATCTTGGTGACCTCCGACCTTAAGTTGACATTCCTACCAGTGCACTACAAATTTCAATTTCAACTTCTGACAGAGCAAAATATTAATATTATACTCTAGAAAAAGCTTTTACCCATGAAGAATAGCAAAGCATGAAATTCTCATTATGTACGCCGATTCATTTTGATGACCAATTGTGTTGATATAAACAGCTTGTTTTCTGAACATCTCTGCAGTGAGAATTTTTGCATGCAACATGCAATGATTCATATTGAAGCACCTTGACGTCCTCCAGTGGAAGGAAATTTGTTCAAATGAAATGTTGTACACTTGTGGATAAGTGATTTCCCTGCATTCCAGAACCAGTGCTAGTGGTAAAACTGTTTCCTAACAATAGCCCATTTGCACTACCATTGAAGAATCAGCTTCCTAACAAATCGGCAGCTTGCATATCCCTGAGTCAAAGCTCCAGCCATTATCTGCATTATGGGAAGTTGGCGTGCCATTTGAAGTAAGATCTGTATTTATAGAATTAGAAAAAATGACTCATCATTCCCAATAATTAGGTAACAATACGAATAACACCATACCAGATGGAACAATTGCAAGTGCAAGGGCATTACTTTCCTCCATTGCGAACGCGCTGCTGTTGTGTTCATTCCTAGATATATCAGCAAAATTAGAGTTGAACACATGACTCTATAACTATAAAACTTTAAAAAAGAGGAAGCTCATGATATGAGGCATCTATCTGTATAGGATATTGCTTATGACGATTCGACAAAACAGGGTACTCAGAACACTTACAAAGAGATCAGTGCTCTTACTACTTGGCATAGGCATGATGTTGTCTTTCGCGACAGGGCCATCTGTTAAAGGAGGATAGTTATCATCACTAGCTTCTTGATATTCACTCAGAGCTGAAAGGTGACCAAGTGCCGGTATTTTCTCAATACTATATCCTAGCTGTAAACGTAAATTGATTTGGCAATGATATAAATACCTCTCACATATATATCTCAAAGCAATACTGTGAATTCTTTTGAGACTAATGCTATACATGGTGCATTTTTTACACTCTCTTCCATTGCAGATAAAAGGGACTGTGGAGACTGCAAATAAACTCACAAGTGTTTAACTTTATCTGGAAGTTTGGTATTGCAACTAATGCATGGAGTCTCACCTGTTCAAAAGTTGGAAATTGAAAGCTCCGAGCAAGATCCAATAATATTTGACCCTGCATTAAAAATTAAGTTCATATAATTAATATACAAAACCCTCCAAATGTCATGCAGTATTTAAGATCTTTATGTGATTGTTACAATATGTTGCACTTTAAATAAAACTCCAGCTGCAGTGTGAAAGCCAGGCAAGTGCAAGAGTGGCATACTATTCTGTTTTAACATGTTTTTCACACTCATATTCTAAAAATAAAATCAATTGAAAATTGTTGCAAGTGCCTTGATTGCATCATGGTGTTGCATTTCAAGGAGAGCATGTTGGAACGTAACTGGCCCTTGCTGCCCTTCAGGTTATGTCAGAATACAGGAAGTGTATGGAATTGCAGCATGGTTGCATTCCATAAGGCGGATTATGATACGCTT
The DNA here is from genome assembly GCA_021234155.1 of Isoetes taiwanensis. Lineage (NCBI taxonomy): Eukaryota > Viridiplantae > Streptophyta > Lycopodiopsida > Isoetales > Isoetaceae > Isoetes > Isoetes taiwanensis. Next base: position 1,433,113 of record JAJEKV010000110.1, on the reverse strand, counting down.
GTGCAATGCCATCATGAACACAATCCCGAAAAGCAACACAACTGACATAAATTTTGCGACCAATTTCTCCAGCAAGAAGGTACGTGTTTTGATTTAATTCATAAATTGCTGCAAGGGTGTCTGAATCAAACCGGAAGGACAGAGCAAATATTTGTACCTCTGCAAAGAATTGCAAGAATGATTTATCATTGTGAATATGGGCTCTCCCAACCCACTTGACTAGGAACTTATATTCAGGCCTAGCCCCCTGATCTTCAGGAACAACTATTGCTGAAGCAATGACAATTGTTTGCCCCTTAATATCAAAGTCATCAGAAACAGATTTTGGTCTTTTTTTTCAGTTAAAACTGGTTCCTGCAGACCATTAACATCCTGGGCAAGCATTTTTGAACATTCTGTATCTTCTTGAGCAAAATAGTCTGCTGACTTATCATCAGCTGCAGCATTGCCACAATTTTTTATCTCTTTTTCTCTAATGAGATCAATGGTCCTTGCATTTCCACCATCTGAAATAGATGGTGCTTCAACCATTTGAGACTTGGTATCTCTATCAGGTGACACTGGACTATCTCTATCAGGGAACACTGGACTACATTTAGCCTGAAGACTCTGTTCTGCAGCTTTGTGCTTCGGCAATTCCTCATTGTTACCATCAAGCTGGGAATGGTGCTTAATTACAACCTTGCCTATATTTTAAGATGTGTCAATGTCAGCAGTCTATACAATTTTGTTTGGCAATGAAGCAGATGGATAAATTAACGCAAGATGTAAGGTCAAATTCTCACCTTTCGGCATACCAAGTGCATCAGAGCATGCGTTTTTCTGTCATGGAATCCCTGCCCGTTTTGTCTCAGCAGCTTGCTCGTGCAATCTCTTTAAATCCACGTTGTCTGTTCCCCAAATGGCCTTGCAGATTTCCCCATTCTGCCAGGCCCCTAACCCAGACAGTTTTCGTTCAAACTCGTGGCAGATTAGGGCAACAACAGTCTCGATGGAAGCTTCAGAATGGCAGAGGCTAAAATCCCAACTATACCAAACCCTCGAGAAAAGCGATGGCCTCTGGTCGGAGGATTGCTTGCAAATCATATCCTCTTCGGTCTGCCCTGCCAGTTACTCGGTTGGAGCATCCTGGATCCAGAACGCAGGTGACCGAGAGTTTACAGCGAATAGTAAGTTTTGAGCAGTCATCAGCATATCCTAGGTATATTCTAGCATATACCTAGGATATGCCATAAACCCACATAAACAAGGGTTTGCCCCCCTAGGGGCAACCCAAAAACAGGCCTATTTGGACAATTTGAAATGTGCAAGTTTGCAAATATAAATAATTTCTCTAAGATATCCAAGTACCAAGTTAATACTAGGATATATTGATCAGGTTGGAGATATCCATGTGATTCATCTCATAGTGGAATATGAGTATCTCAATCAAGCAAAGTTTAGACATGCCAGAATACAGTTTAAAAATCAAAGGACATATGGGGCAGTTGCCAATATAAGCTAGGCATTTTTGTGCAGGTTCGAAAGTATAAGTGCTGATCAGATCTGATCAATTATACCAGTTTGACTTTCAAGTTTCCTCCGAAATTCAGAATAGTGACAACAAAAAAACAAATAGGTAAAAGTCATGCAAATACGATTAATATGTGTCCAAGGTACAAAGGGAAATTATTGTTAACATTGATGAAATCTAGGTAGTTTTATCCAGGTTCGATGGTAAGAGCTGACAAGATCTATTCAAGTGTAATGCCTGATGGAATATGGGTATCTATATTGAGCAAAACTTGGACATGCCAAAATACAGTTTAAAAGTCAGAGGACATATGGGGCACTTGCCAATATAAGCTAGGCATTTTTGTGTAGGTTTGAAAGTATAAGTGCTGATCAGATCTGATCAATTATACCGTTTTGGCTTCCAGGTTTCCTCCAAAATTCAGAATAGTGATAACAAAAAACAAAATGAATAAAATTCATGCAAATAACAAAGGGAAACTTTTGTTAACATCCATGAAAGCTGTGTAGTTTTAGCCAGATTCGATGGTAAGGACAATAGTGGCAACAAAAAACAAATGAAGAAAAGTCATGCAAATGTGATTATTATGTGTTCAAGGTGCAGAGAGAGATTGTTGTTAGCATCTAAGGTCACTTTATGCCAGAAGCCCTACAACTGAAGAACATGCATCCAAAATGAGAGATATATCCATTGATGTATTAAGGTGTGGTGATCATGTCATGGCATCTGCTGGGATAGTGCCCAATTTCTTTCTTCTCACTCACAATACATGCAAATGCTGTGTGGCATGGCATGTAATGGAATGGCAAAGAGAAGTTTCCACAAAATGGCAAAAAATAGAATAGAATAGAATAGAGTTTTTATCGTCCACGGAGTCCAATTGGCCTATGGGTACAGACAAATATAAAAATGAAGATAACTTTAAATTAAACTGGAGTCGTATCATCCCATTCATAGTCTAATCTAAAGTTTGAACTGAGAACGTTAAACATGAACTAGTGCCAAAAATATATGACTTTTTGTTATCTATCTTTGTTTGTCAATTAAAAGCATCTTTCAATCCAAGCACAACTTATCCCATTTTATAGTCGAGTGTGTGAAGTTAAATGTATGTACATTGAGGAGTATCAATTCAGTTAAAACATTTGTTTATAGGTTAAGCAATGGCAAAGGTTCATTAGTTGACAAGCTAATGTTTAGAAAGGGTTAAGCAATGGCAAAGGTTCACTAGTTGGCAACTTATGGGTTTATCAGTTGTTAGTGACAAAAGTTTCAACATGTTCTTCAGTTTTGAAAGTAATTATTTTTCCTACTTGCATTACTCAATGTGCTTTCTTGTTGTAGAATCTTGAAGGGCACATCAAGGTTAACCTCAAAAGTGCTGGCATCCTAATTTTTGTAGGATGGTATATCTTTGTTTTTTTTTCATAACATTGTGCCATAAATCTATTGGAGGCTTTGGTGATCTATATCCAACTGGAATCGTCTCCCAAGTAAGTAATGCCTCCACATATGCAAGGCACGCACGACGACAAGCAATTCTTGGTCATGCGTGGGGTAACGCTGTTCTGCATCATTCATCTTCCTAGAATCATAGGCGATTAGGTCGCATTTACATCATTCCAGTCTTTACAATATAGCTCAGTCGAGTATTGCATATAAAGCCGATTAGACCAGTTCTTGTGCTAAGCTTATAGAATCTCCAATCCAATTCAAGTTCAAAACTAGTCGACCATAGATGCCCTTGACCCTGCAAACACTTCTCAATGCTTCTTTTACCATTCAAATTGCCACATCAACAAAAACTATGGCTACGATGGTCCCACTTATGAAAAACATCCATGGCCATGCTCCCATCCATCACAACCCTCCATTTTGCCACGTCGCACCTTCAAGGGTCTGTATCACCTCAAACATCATATGTTCTCCCTAGTCAGACAACCATATGTGATATATATGCAATATATACCCGAATCATCGAACCAAAAATTTGGACCAAAAGTTGAGTCAATTGGAGAAGAAGTTGTGAAAGTGAAATGGATATCAATGACACAACAAATGCATGATTACACAACAACCAACTATAGTTGAAAATTGTTAGGATGATGTGGCCGAGCGAATTGACCAAAAACATTGCTCTTGAATTAATTTGATGTTATTGGACTTGTATTTCGGATCACTCGATGAGTTTTTGGAATGGTTACAAATATTAGGCAGCTTACTTGGAGGTATTCTTAATCACTTTGATTAGTCCAATTTGGAGACTATCCATGCAATTACATGCCCCTGGGGTGAAAATATTCTTACCCTGGTTTTGGTGATTCCATCGCGGTGAATACTTTCCCGCGGAATCACAGACCCTCCGGGAACGGGATCCATTTCGAAGGCCCCGTTTTCCGTACGTGACACAGAGACAGGTGTATTTTCTGATGGATCGCATCCGTTTGTCTGCATGTTGAATCCTGGCCGTCCGTTTTATACTTCCCCACAGAATCACAACGGTAGAATACCGCCGGACGGAATCACCACATAATTATTCCACGCGATGGAATCACATTCCCTTCATTCCGCCAGATGGAATCACCCGCCACTGATTCCACGGCACGGAATGTTGTGGATGATATCCCGCCCGGTGGAATCACAACCTAAAGAATTCCACCGGACAGAATCACAACCTGAAGAATTCCACTGGACAGAATCACTAACTTGTAATTCCGCCGGACAGAATCACTAATTTGTAATTCCGCCAGACGGAATCACCCCGTTCCACTTCCGCCAGGCGGAATCACCATATTCTGATTCCTTCCAATGGAATCACCTGATCCTGATACCGCCCAGCGGAATCACCACAATCAGATTCCATCCGACGGAATCACTGCAATCTGATTCCATCCGATGGAATCACCACAATATGATTCCGTCCAACGGAATCACCCCAGATGGGATTCCTCGCGACGGAATCACCCAGATGGGATTCCCGCCGGCGGAATCACCCAAGTGGAAGCAGCTATGCAGTTGCATGTTCGACACGTCTCAACATTGAGACTCCATATCATTACTGCTGTTCATACCATCCGATGGAATCACCTGCTCTGTTCCTCCATTGGAATCACCTGCCTTTCCTCTGTTCGACGACAGCGGCGAGGAGTTTGGCATGGATTTGGACGAGAAGATTGAGGAGGTTAGTGCCTGGAACAACTGATTTCCATGTCCTTGCAGCGGGGCAAGCTCTGATTACATTTTTAGTGACAGCTGCAAGCAGGCATCTAGCAAACAGACCCTGCGGAAAGGCATTTTGATCACAGTCGACTACCCTGGGTTATATTAGAGCACCAGAGTCCTGAACCGCAAGGGAAGGGTACTCAACTGGTGTGGGTGTGTCACATTTCCACCTCATGGGTTGGTGATTTCATTGCCGGGGAGCAAAAAAATGGGGAGGCACCATGCAGTTTCTACATAAGAAGCTCTCAAAGGAATAAAGAGCTATCCAAACCGGGCAAAGGTTCATATCTGACTTTGAAGAGGTGTGCATTTCCTTTCCCTAGCTTATGATTATTCATTTGGATTTTAAAGCATGTCTGATTCATTCCTTGTGCAACAAAGGTACTGGTGTGTCTTTGGGCCAGAAGACAATTCTGATAACGCTTATGTTGTTGAGGATCAACGTCCCCCTCCAGGCCAAAGAAGGAAGAGGATTGAGAGGGGGGAGAGTGTTAGAAGGGGTTGTCAATGTCATTTTACTTTGAAACAGCTCTATCTTCTTCCCAATTGCACTCAAATTACCTACCACAAATGGGATCATGTGAACCAGCAAGGTGCAATCTGCCATGGTAAAGCACAACCTATTGAGAAAGGGTTGAGGTATAGGCTAGCACCATGGCTCACAGCTTAAAAGAAAGAATGGATCAAACAGAAGCTAGTGCAATATATAACACCTAAAATGGTGATGAACATCCACCAGGAGAGGGTGAACTTGAAGAAGGAGCTAGTTGGTTTGGATGGGTTGTCCAGGAACGACATGTTAAAGATGCATGAATTCTACAATATTGATAAATTGGTGGCTCGAATTGTTTGGAAGTTGCATGAAGACCAAGCAACAAGCATCCATATGTGGGCCCAACAACATCAAGATTGTGTCTTCCACTACGAGCAAGATGACATCTTTCAACTTGGGGTCATGACTCCCATTCAAAAGGATGCCATGGTGAGATTTGGAAAGGATAGAGCTATATGCCTTGACTCCACTTACAAGACAAATGAGAATAGGTTTGGTTGCTCCTTTTTAGGATGCTATGATGCGGCATGCTATGATGGCGGCAGACATTCCACGACATGGAATTTCCATCTTGTGATTCCACCGAAAAGATGACAACTTTAGAGATACCACAGGAAGGAATCACCAACTTACATTTTCGACCATATGGCATATTGTTGGCCAGAAATTATAATTAGGTACAGATTTTTTTTTTTTTTTTTTTTGTGGTGGTATCTACGACATATTCCAATTTTGAAGTTCAAACATTCTAATTCGCGCTCAAATACATTCAAATTCAAATTCACATGAATTCAAATTCGGATACAGTCGGGAATTCAGATTAAACCCAGCAATGCTGGGATTTTTGTTGTTCTATTCACACATAATAAAAATCAAGGGCCATTGATCCTTAAACGGGTCATAGGGCCACCGGTTTCACTCCAATCTCCCTCGGGCAAGTGGAATGTGCTTCTTCTTTGCTAGACACAGTCTCCCAATTTTTGTAGCATCACTGCAAATGAGGACCTCGTCTGATCGATCTCAGCACTCCCAAACCATTTGGAAGTATCCATAACCTGCAACCGGGAAAATTAGTAGGAAGTTCGAATAAGATTAGATAAAATTGGACACACAAAATACCCACAGACTGGTCTTTGGTGTTGCACATATCTTGCAGGAACATCTTGATGAAACAAATCGTGTAAATACCACAATCCTGGGTGTTTTCTTGCTGAGGGACCTTCAAAGAGACGCAGGAGGCATTGTGCAATCTCGAGAACTCGAAATTCCACCTCTTCATAATGTTGGACACGAATTTGTGGCCAAAGGAATCAGAGGAAACAAAAAATGGACCTGAAAGGGGCAGAAATAAACTCACAAAGTGGCGAAACAGTGCAAGCTCGAGTGCATGCCCGACATTGAATCCAAATGCAGCAACACTGGACAAGGTATCTGGAGCTTGCGGCATGCCTCGGGGTCTGAAACCAATATGAATAAGCTCCAGTGATTGCTGCAAACAATTGCAAAACCGAATTTTAGGTTCAATTGCCCATGAATGGATTTAAAACGGATTCTTTACCTGCTCATGACTGGGAAGTAATAGAACCCGACGTTCTGTATCCGCCAATTCTGCCTGATGAAGGGTTTCAGTGGGATTAATTTAGCAAACATATCATATGCACCTGATTGACCTTCCAAACTGTTCTGCAAAAATAGGCCAAAGGCCGCGGGATGCACGAAAACATGCTGGGATGTATCAAGGCCCTGCAGAGAGCAATATAGTCAGCGAATCAAAGTTTGCAATGCTTGGGTAGTGCTTATACCCGTGACTTACAGGAGATAGGCACCGACACACTCTTCATTGATTCTGTAATCCACATCATCTCCAGGACCGGGAACTGTCATGAAATCTTGGGCGAAGTTGCCATACACGCGAAATTCTGCTGCTGATGATTTCTTGCCCACCCGAATGGCTGTGCTGCATAGTGTCAGTGGGTATTTGAATGTGAAGTTACAGGTCCACCTCCTATGTATAAGACCTGATCGATAAGAAAACACAGAATTAAAAAAGTTAGCTTCCAGCCTATGCATCATGGGGATCTCAATTAAAGTGCCCTCCTCTTCGGATTTTGCTCTGGGGTCGGGGAGACCTGCTGATTGAATTGCCTCACGCAAACCCTGAATATAGCTGGAGGTTTCAAACACTATGTGGTTAGGGGCTATGCAGTCCTCTGTTTTTTTTTGCCCCTCTCTTCTTCCTTGGAGTTCTCGGCGAGCTCCTAAGTGGGAGCTTGCTCACTTTCCTGGGAGTGGGGATGCCAACTCTCTGTCTGCCTGTGCCAATTCCTTACTGAAATCATCATTCTCTACCTGACCTTGCTCTCTGGAGAAAGAAATCTCGGCCCTCATCTCTTCAATTGTCAAACCAAAACTGCTGGCGATCTTTTTTCTAATTGCTTCCCTCTTCTGCTCCTCCAGAGTTTCCTCTACCGTCCGCCTTATCTCCATCTGTTGATTGACCCACGCAGACCTCATAGCCGGATTAAGAAGTCCGTGCTCAATCTGCTCATCTGCCATAGCTTCGGCCCTTCGCTTGGCCCTCACCAAAATTCGCCTAAGATTATGCTGCCAAAGATAATCTTCATCCGCGCTCCGCTCCAGCTTGACCAATTCAAAGTTCCTCTTCCTCCTGCTCATTTCTGGAGCAGTTGCCTCTGGCGAGTGCTGGCAGCTTGTAATCATTGGTCATGGAATGCTTAGCGAGCCTGTGGATCTCCAGATCCCATTTTTTCGTGTAACTACTGCTGCACCCACCGAATAAACAATACCACCGGCCATCTCCCCGATCCAATTTCCAGTTTGGGATTTCATCATCCATGTATTTGGCATTTTCCCGAGGAGGATTCTCCACGGCATCCTCCCCGAAATCTATTTCAGGCTCCTTGCAATCAACTTTTTCTTCTGAATCCTTGCAATCAGCCTTTTCTTTACCTGCTGCCGGGAAGAAATCCTTGCAATCAGCCTTTCTTTACCTGCTGTCGGAACAGACCTCGGGGATACTGAGGGCTCCCCCCAAAAACCGGGGAATAAGTCGGCTGCTCGAGTAATAACCTTAGCCTCCACAGATAGAAGATCCGCCATGGGACCTGCGCCTCCAACTGGCCCAAAACCTGGAAGAAATTTAGGAGGGGAGTCCACCTCTGAATCGACCAGTTCTTCCGGCAAGGGATTATTGACAGGGAAGATGAAAGCCGAGTTAGCAGAAGATTCTGTCTGGAAGTTCTCATTAACTGATGTTTCTCGGCTTTGATCCATCTGAACAGAGAGTTGCGATAAGAAAGGGACAAGAATTCGAGCGGGAGGAGCGGAGGCGCCGGAATGAAGCTCTGAGGTAGAATTCTGGTAAAACACAGAGAGAGAAAGGGATTTTTTGGCGCTAACGGTTGTGATTCTTTCGGATATGATCACTATCCTTTACGGGTTGACGTGGCATGCGGTGATATGGTAATGACTCTGCAATCATTCCCCTTGTCAGATAGCAGTGTACGGCTAATAATGGCCGGCGTCCAGCATTGAATTCAAAAGTTGCGAAAGCTTGGCCCTGAATTTAAATAGGCTTTTTATATAAAATAGCGACGGATATCCCATGCCGACGTGGCATGGATGCATCTTTCAGTGGCAGTGATTCCATCCGGTTGATTCACGATATGGTGATTCCGCCGGAAGGAATTACATTGCGATGATTCCGCCGGGCGGAATTGTATTTTGGTGATTCTGCTGGGAGGAATTGTATTTTGGTGATTCCGCCAGGAGGAATTGTATTTTTGTGATTCCACCGGACGAAATTATATTTTGGTTATTCCGCCGGACGAAATTTATATTTTGGTGATTCCGCCGGACAGAATTTACTATTGGTGATTCCGCCGGACGGAATTCACCCGTGGTGATTCCGTCTGGCCGAATTGCAAATCGGTGATTCCGCCCGGCGGAATAGTTCACGTGGTGATTCTGCCTGGCGGGATATCGTCGACAGTATTCCCTCCCGTGGAATCCACCCGTTGTGATTCCGCAGGGGAGGTATAAAACGGACGGCCACGATGCACCCTGCAGACGGACGGCTGCGATCCATCAGAGAGTACACCTGACTGTCAGGTACGGAAAACGCGGCCTCTGGAACGGATCCCGTTCCCGAAGGGTCTGTGATTCCGCGGGAGTGCATTCACCGCGATGGAATCACCAAAACCAGGGTAAGAATATTTTCACCCCCTGCCCTATGGTTGAAAATGTAGGTAAAAGTAAGAATAGACGTGTCCAAGTCATGTGAAGGCGACATATATGGAGAAAAAAATGGTACAGGAGTTTATATAGGTAACACAGTAGACAAGAAAAGCACATGCAAAGAATAAGGAAGACTGAGACGAGACTAGAGAAAATGGGGGCATATGCTCCCTTGTAGTGGGGTCAATTTTTGGTGGGGGTTGCAACATTTGACATAATATATTCGTACTTGTGGACATGGCCAAATTGTCCGCGCAATGCCGACATCAGCGGGTCGAGGTTGATTCTTGGACATACCTCCCACCCAACGAGGAGACAAAAAGAAATGTCCCTCTTTTTACCTTCTTTTCTACTTCCAAAGACATGGGTCCACGTCGGACGCTGACGTGTCCTACACTGCCGTACGCGTGCCGTACAGATGGCGTTGACGACACAATGGACACGAGTTTCGAGCGGCAGAAAAAGGAATTGCTTTGGCGGCGCCTGCGTTTCCAAAATTATGAAGGCCTCATTTAAATATTAATATTTTACATTTTCGCAATTAAAATGGAAACCGAAAATATACAATCAGAATGCCGACCAATAGCATGCCGCTCAAATTTAATTACAAAATCCCAAAGGCGTTTTCACACCTTGAACCCGTTTCAAAAAAACCCTCAATTATTCATTTTATATTTGACGCCCTGGGCGTTGCCATGGACGGTTCTGGTACTGCCACGTTTTTCAGGACAAATCTAACCCGTTTATCTGTTACCGGGCGGCACTCTGAGACACTCTGAGAGGGACTGATAGTAGCCCTCCTTGAAAACTAAGGGTGCATTACTGAGTGGGAAAACATCAAATCCGGCGCCGATTCTAGCCTTATAGGCACAAAAATGATGTGATGATTCAGGCAAACAATGCGTGAAGACAATGCCCCTGTTTTTCCAGTCAGATCTACCCTTTTTTGAGCCCCGAAGCTGCCGGAAATGATCATACGAAGGTGGGCGATGAAGTATTTGATAAGTTTTGAAGAAACAGGTCTTATTAGCTGCAATCGGAGAGCTGTGGCTTCCGAACCTGTAATGGATGCATCGGGTGGAGCATGGAGTCTTGTTTTGGGCAGGGATTGAAGTAACCGACTAAGCAATTGGTTCAGTCTGAGGTGAGGTTGAGGAAAATTTGGGGTTTTTGGGAAAGATTGCTTGATTTTGCGTTTGGGCTTTGCAAGACCAGATGGGGATTTTGTCTATCATGATTTAGCCACAAGTGAAAATGCTGGTGATCTATTCTATTCCTTCTCATAGGCTTTATTCGCATTTTCTCAACATACTTATATATTCCGTCAAGATTTAGTTTGTGCACTAATCTCACTATTAACCGACTTTTAGATGCGTCTAATCTCCCTTGCTTTACTCTCAATTAAACGATCAATTTGATAATTAAAAAATACTCCTCCTAGTCTGCAACGGGCCACATTTATGGCTGAGCAGGATCCCAGCTTTAAGCATGAGTTTTTGGGGTTTCATAGCCTACTAGGTGTCTGATCACGTGGTGTTCCATGTTTGCAAAGCAAGACATTTGACACCCTTCCAATATTTGCATAGCGAATTCGTTTTAATGGCCTATTTTCAGTTTGAGGTCTTATCTGGCTAATAAACACAAGATGTTAAAGCCCCAGATAAGGTAAGCAGCATATCGTGATTGAGGTGACTTTTCTTTGCTTCCCTGCTGTGAATCTTTTTCTCAAGATTTGTAGAACCTTAGTTTTCGTTATGAGGACTATTTATGCAAAAAATACCAAAGTGTGGAGTTGCTTGATTGCGTCTGATATTCAAATAATGGGTGTTGCATCAAGCTTCTAAAGACCTAAGAATAAACAAAGTGACACCAACTATCAAGCCCTTTTTTCATGTTCAATCCATGGTAAATACACTACCTGGAGTAACCTCTGCTCATCTTATGTCATTCTTTACATACTGCCTATTTGCCTTAGCTAGGGCTCTTCCTACTGACATTCAAAATATGGTTCTCTTTCCTGTCACGGAATCGTCATATTTGCTATCACAGAATCATTGCTGAAATTTATGTGCTACAAGAGTTGGAGGCTGCAGCTTATCTCTTGTTTTCTCTGCTGCTAACTCCGTTTTGGTTCGAATGAATAATAAACTGTAATTTTGAAACTGCTGCTTTCTTCTTGGAATTGCAGGAAAAACTGAATCTCCATTATGTTGGGAATTAAAGAATGCTGTCCTATGTATCAATTACTGATTGTGTGTTTCAGCTACTTTAGTTTGATATCAATGGAAGTTAATAATCCTTTTATTCAGACATACAATGGAGCAGACTCTCGAACATCAATCAATTTTAGACATGGGAGCGGGAAAAGGTCGTTGGAAGCCAAGTGACGACCAGCTCCGAGTACTTATGAAGCTTTTTGAAGAGGAAGTAGGTACTATTAACAAGCAAAGGATTAAGGAAATTACTGCAGAACTTAGCCAGCAAGGGCACATTACAGAAGCAAATGTTCATAACTGGTTTCACAATAGAAAGGCCCGAGCAAAGAGAAAACAGAAAATTGTCCAGAGAGATGGTGAATCAGAGGTTGATACAGATGTTGAGTCTTCTAAAGGCAAACGACCCAAGTCAGAGCAGGATGAAGAGAATCTTGAAAATGGGAAAGTTTTTTTGAGTAGCCATCGTAATGGAGTGAGCCCAGATATGAAGCTCTCGTTTAAGGAGGTTCAGCAATCAGACCCTTCTGATGTCTTGGTCCATGATGGTAAGCATTTGTCCTTGTCAAAACAGCACAAGCTCAATAACTACATCTATTTGTTTTTTTAGAAAATACATCTGCTTAGGTCAAAATTCTGATAGTAAAGGAGTTTTAACATAATGTACAGCAGAGTATCGAAAACCAATTAAATTCGTTTCAAGTTCACTAAATCTGAAGAGCCGAGTTTCTGAGAGTCCGACGCCAGCAGAGTGTCAAATTGTAAAGATGAAGGCTGAAGAAATGAGTCAACAGGGAAATACCCAGGAGTATTACAAATTAACAGGGTATAGTAATTTGTTTATCTTCTTATATCAGGATTTCATTTAATAATGATGTTTTTGATGTAACAGAAGGTTACAAGATCCTGGGCACCTGATGAGGAGATCGGATCGGGATGTCACTCCACCTGATGCATGGAGAATGAATACCTATTCTTCAAAACAACCCTATAGGGCTGAAAACGAGTACCAAAACCATGACCTTTCCACCACTGATTCTGTAGAGAGGAGCAGTGATTCTAAGACAATAACTGATGACGCGTCTACTGAAAGTAAGGACATAGAAGAGGAAGTAAATAAAAGTAAAAGCTGGACCAAAGAAGGGATGACTATGGTTGGAAGGAGACAAAGGGAACAGAAACGGAATAATCGAAGAGAGAATGCTGATAGAAGAGACCGTATCCGTAATGTCTTGAATAATATGAGGACAAGTTCAGATACTTATGACCGAGACCTCAAGGCTCTTTTTATTGAGATTGTTAATAGATTGGGCGTTGCTACTGCAAGAAGTATTCTTGATGGCTATGCACCTGATGTTTGTACTCCACAAAATCTGCCGTCATCTCCCTGTCAATCAACTAGCTCAGCATCCTGCTCCTCTACTCCTTCTCTTCCTTCAGAAAAATCTAGAAGCTCATTGTCCCTCTCACCTTCACATCAAACTGGACACAAGAGATTGCAAACTCATACATCTAACTATACCATCAGAATTGTTCAAAGGCCTAATCCATCATCCTCCGATATTATCCCTAAACACAAAGCTAAATCTAGGAATAATGCTACATTACAGAAATTGGACCACTCGCTTTCCTGTCCAACCTTGAATCAAAGATCGCGAGGAATGGCTTGCCAAGACCATGCTAAAAATTGGGAAGCATCACCTCAGCATGGACCAGAGGTTTCACCCTTATTCAGGGGAAACACACATCAGGGTATTGGTTCACGTGATTCATCTACTGGCAGTGATGAACCATTTACCACAGCACCTGTATTGCATAGTGCACCTTGTAGATTGGATATTGACATTGATCCTCCCACCTCAGATAAAGACGACTACAGAATTGTTTGGTCAGACAAAAACAGGGAGAGAGAAATGGAGGATTACGAGAAGGAAGACAATATCCTTGAAGTGAAAGATACATACAGAAGGGATGATGAAGTACTCTCAAGATCAGAGAGGAGGGAAAGACTGGCAAAGATCAGAATGGATGGTTCTGACTGTGACAGAACTACAGTGACAGTTGTGGATGGGAAGCCTATAGGGGCGAACGGAAGCTGGTGGAACTCACTTTTACGGTACTCTGCATTGCTGTTCCTTGACATCTCCATTCCTCATATTGCACTCCAACCAGAAGATGGCATTGCTAAAATTCGAGAGTATATGGACACAAAGTTTGACTATAATGGAGGTCCAATTGATGACAACTATTTAAAAAAGCAGATAGCTCGAGCCTTAAATTTCAAGCGTCATAAAGTAATGCGCTTGATTGAACAGGGAGGGAAAAGACCAGGGGATGTTTCAGAAGATCAATGGGATGCATTAACAAGGTATTGGTCTGACCCCAGAAGACGTGAAAAATCAGAGAGACAGAGGGCAGCACTTAAGGCTTTGTCCATAAATGGTGGTGTGCATGGGGAAGCCAGACAAATAGAATCAACACAATCAAATTGAGGTTAGGTAGAAGATAATAGAGCAGCTGCATGTGAAACATGGAAATATGATTCCAGTATCAATGATCATGCAGTGGAATTTAATTGCATCTATTATCAAGGCAGGCATATTGTGGGACAACAGACCTCTTTCTGTGGTTTGGTCCCTACTTGTATCTTCTCATCAGAATTCAGCTATCAAGTTTTTGAATTTCAATCTTATCCAAATCAAGATATGCTCTTAAAATGTTTTAATTTCTGAAAGTCGGTTGTATTCATAGGCAGGATCGTTTGAGTTATAAACATGGGTGCTCATCTTGGTTCATGGTGTAAATCCCTTTTGCTTGCACTGATGAGGCAGGAATGTTGGTCTAATGGGGGACCCACATGGAGAAATATCGCTGGGCCAGCTAAAAACTGGCTGACCCAGTGCTGAAAACAAAAATCTCAGCCCCGTTCAAGAGCTTCAGCTGTCGCGCCGTCCAGGACGCATTGCGGGGAGGAAAACAATCAGCAGCTGAAAATAGCCCCTGCGCTGAAGCAGCACAGGAGAAAACAAATTGAGTCGCACATAAGAATCGTTATACATTGATAATATCTCTGATTAGAAGTTGTCCACCATTTTTCCACAAAGCACTATACTTTGGTGTTTCTATTGGAAGAGGTACAAAAGGGTAAGCCAAGTGGCCTGTTCCTAAATATAAAGGCTCATGGTAGAATAGCAATCCTGGCGAGTCCATCCTAGAGCTCATGAAAATGTATGGAAACATATTTAGCTTCATTTCAGAATGAATATACGAAACTGAACACAGAAGAGGCAATCCAGAACAAATAGTTAGACGCTCCCTTTGAACAGTTTTAACCTTTATCTTTGGTCCTATCAATTTGCCACGGCAAGAATGTTTCTATCACCCTTCAAAAGAAGCAAGAATTTCTTGGTTCTTTTGGGCCAAAAAGCCAAGATGACATCCCCCGACCGGCAAAGCGGTGTAGATTCCTTAGAGTACAAAAAAATCGTTCTGGCTTGAGCAATTTTGTGAACAGCAGATGGGTGGGAAAAGACAAAATTGTCCTATCATTAATGGCCAGACGGCGAAGAGCAGAATAGAAAGTGACATGAGTAAGGCATTTTTGTCAATGTGCAAAATTTAAACCAATTGACAATCTAATCAAAACTGATATTTCTAACTGCCACCTTTTTGCGGTCACAGTTAGATTAGAGAAA
The DNA here is from genome assembly GCA_021234155.1 of Isoetes taiwanensis. Classification (NCBI taxonomy): domain Eukaryota; kingdom Viridiplantae; phylum Streptophyta; class Lycopodiopsida; order Isoetales; family Isoetaceae; genus Isoetes; species Isoetes taiwanensis. Next base: position 1,417,660 of record JAJEKV010000110.1, on the reverse strand, counting down.
AGAAAAACAAAAGCGGTATAGGACCTTGAACATGTCCTTAACTTTTGCGCCATTGAGCTGAATTTCTCTCGTTGTGTTACGCTTTAGATTAGTTTAGTTTAAATCTTTTGCTTTTGGTTTTGCCCTCGCCATTAGCTCAAAGAAACTAGTAATTTACACAAGATGGCACGCACAAGAGGTAAGTCTCTCGGTAAGTCTCTCATTCAAGGTTATATGCAGATTTGTCATAACCATACTGATTCTGACTTTTGGCATAAGCACGGCCAAAACATTTGGTAGGTGTAAAGAAAGCAGAAGACACAATTTTCAATTATTATTAAGGCTGCCAATGGCCAAGCTTAAACCTGCAACACCATTAAGCATAAAGTAAAAATCAATCAGGGTAATATACAACAGTTTAAATCAGTAAAATGAAGAAATAAAGAAATGGCAATGTGCACTTATTTCCTGTGGCACAACCCAATGAAATAAATAATAAGCTTTGCAGCTGACAAAAAACGAGCCAACATCAGTTTGACTTAATCTTTCTTGGAGCCAGTTATTTTTTCTTTCAGCTCCTCAACATCAGCAAGAAGCTCTTCCCTGTTTGACTGTGAAATGCAAAAGAGAGAGACTTGAGAACAGTAAAATGTAGTTGAGATGAAACAAGTAGAAAAAGGAGATCAATCAAATGCTACTTTGCTAAAAGATCCTGTATATGACTCTGCTAAAAGATCCATTATATCACTAAATAGAAACCAACCTTGAAGAGAAGATAGCGATAAACAAACCAAGAAGTGTAGCCCAGCCCCACAAGCTCCATTGCCTTGGGTAGCTGTTTTATAAAAGTCAGAGAATTAATTTCTGACTGAGAAACAAAAAAGTGGAAAGACATAATTAAATACCAGGGGAACAGAGTTCATTGCATTGACAACAGCAGAAGAGAACCATAGAATCACAAGTGCCGCACAAGCATATAATATGACGTTTGACTTGTTCTCCACTCCATCCCACTATTATAGCAAGAAGCTTTAACAAACAAAGCACTGGTAAGAAATAAAAAATAAGAAAAAGCTGTTTGATTGACCTTATTTCTGAGATCATTGACAAAATCTAAAACTTTTTGTGATGCATCTGAATCTGAGTCCTCGGAAGGTGTTGCTTTGGCTTCAATTCGGTCAGACCTTACAAATCCTAATCCTGTAAATAGAAAAGTTTTCCACTTGAACATAAGCGACTATCGTTCAACATGCCTAGTCCAGGTGACTAACAAATCTAAATATCCCTAAATAAAACTTCCAAAAAATGTGCTACCATTGGACTGATAAGTCGAACTTCTACCCTTTTCCCACAACTGCAATAACTAGGAATCGTTTCTAGCTGTATTTATTGCCCGCCCATGAAGGACTAATAATTTTTTAAACCTAGCGGTCATGCTTGAGCTCAAAATTCTGTTGCCTTTTCAGTGCTGATGGGTATAACTTCTACCCCACGCGAAAAAAGAGCGTGCCAATAATTTTATTGCAGCTATTAGAGACTACGGGGATCACAGTATACAAACCTGTTCTTCTGATGCGTAACTTTAGCTGCGGAAATGCCGATATACGGGAGCTTCTTTTGAGCAATAAAAACTTCGAGGACTTGACGATCAGTGTTTGTCGAAGATTTGGCACTGCGGAGCCACACCCGCTCACCAGGGTAGAGGAGGCCGCAGCCATCACCAGAGCTACGGCGCTCACAGGCACGTAGGAAGACTTTTGTACTCCAAAATTTATTCACCAAATGGTGTAGGAACTAAGTTACGAGTTTTAAACTTACCAGCTAATCGAGAATTCCAATCAGCTACTTTAGAGATAGATAGATAGTATTTTAATGTCACGCCACTAGGCAGCATTCAACTGGACATGTGACAATGAAGAGAAACCCCTACTTAAAATTCCTTGCTCAACTTATCAGCTAATCTAGATATCTAATTAGCTAATTTAGTTAGGGATAATCGGCGCATGCAGGCCCTTACGCAGGGTAAGGGCGTGGCGAGCCCGAGCCCTGCGTAAGGGCCTGCATGCGCGGATTATCCAACATAAAATTAGGGGGGAGAACTTTTCGTTGCCACGTGGCATCATCGCAGCCACAAAACTTGAAAAAACCGTTATCAGACAAAGAGAGGAAGCGCGGGAGGAGAGGGAAGCCAGCCGCAGGAGATTACCTGTTTTAATATGGGCTGAAATATGGCGAAATGTTCTCCCTACTAATTTTACGAAGAACAATGAAGAGAAAGCCCGACTTAAAATTTCTTGGCAATTTCTATGTTACCCTGTAAGTTTCAAATTTCTCTCACATATGCTATTAAACCCCGATATTTCTTGAACCAAGGAGTGAAATCACACTAGAGGTCACTTTAGGGAAGAACTCTACTGCAACCTATCTGCGACATTCCTTTGATCATTTTAGAGCATCCTTGAAGAACCAAGGGTTCTTCTGCACTATGGGGGAGTCTAGAATCCTTGAGGGCGAGAATGCGGTTCTGGTGCATTTCTAATGTGTGTTGAAAATGCAAAGTCTTGGAGGCAAATTTTATTTTGCTACTTTTATAGACAATTTTAGCAGATTGGAAAAAAGGGATTATTTTGAATTCATTGGCTCTGAAAATGCAGAACAAGCCATTCAATGGCTTAATTGGCTAGAGACATACTTTCATGCCATCAAGAAGGGAGATGCAACAAGGGTGTTGCACGCTACATTGCTACTCAGGGGAGATGCTGCTTCTGCTTATGGGAAGAGTTGTGAAAATCAACCCTTGGACAAAATTTTGCAAATTATTTAAAGAAGAATATGCTCCGTATCATGATGTCAACTCAAAATTATTAAGCAAACAGGTACCTTGCAATCAGGGATAAGTTCAATACTGCATACGTTATATAGTCAATACATATGATTCGTATGATATTGCACAATTTTAAAGTATAATACATAAAAAATACGGCAAAAAAAGGGCGCCGAAAATTTTTTGCGTACGCGAAACCAACTAAATCGCTGAGACATACGTAATGTTTTTTTTTTTTTTAGCACACCAGCCCTACCGGGCCTACAGCCTTTCCTCAAATTCTAGCCTATCCACGTGTAATTTCCATCTCATTATCTGATGTGCCTTATTTTCCACCTTCAGATCTCTGCTTCTACAAATCTAAGGCCAGGGAAATTAGAAATTCGGTCAAAAATGGGCACGGAGATGGGAAGAGTCAGGGAATACCTTGCGTCGAGGTTATTCTATTGATTTCATTTTGTTGTTCATGGATTCAAAACTTTTCTTCAGGTAACAAAACCATCTATCCTTGCTTTTGACGACGGCCTCTCCTTTCCATTCTGGCGTGGACGCATGCATCTGAGCGGCATGAATCGGGTTTAGAGGTATGGGTAAATCGTTGCCCAAAAATCTCCTTTGCTCTGCAGGGTAAATTGATGCCCTCTGTGCCAAAACCTGTAGCATAGAATCAGGTTTACAGGGACGGGTAAATCGTTGCCCAAAAATGCCGTTTGAAAATCCTGCAGGTCTGCACATGTGAAAGGGCAATTTTCTGGCCAGTTTAAGGCCGTCCATCTGTGGATGCGGCCAACACAAAGTGGACAAGCAGATGCTCATTGGACCCGGATGTAGCAGCTTAGGGCAGATCTGGCCTTGAACCTTTCCTGCAAGCCTATTGCAGATCAAAAGCTCAAACATCCATTGTGTTCGGCTACAGGCATTGATGATTGATGCAAAAATGACCTTGTGATGCTTATGTTCGGCTGTGTTAGATTCATAAAAAGGTGCTGATATGTGGGGCGAAACTTCATTCAGGTTTGCTTATGCAGTCCTGAGTTTTAAAAAGTTTGAATGTTTACTGTCAGGTTTGTTTCCAAAGGCTCTGGCAGGTGATAAAATATAGCAAAATCAGATTTTGATAGTTTAATCCTTGAACATGGTTTTAGGCTCTGCTCGATTATGGCAGTTTCTAGCATCTGCTTAAATATGCTTGTAGGCGCTATTAATCAAGTTTGATTTGATAGTTATTTAATTATAATATATGCTGGTCTGATTGCATATCTCTGGTCATGAATAATCTTCCCGTGTTTGCCAGGAAGTCCTAAAATAGCAGATTATATAACAACATGAATACCATTCTTGATCCTAAAGTGACACCAATCTTGCCAGTCACTTGCCCCATTTTGCAACAACTCCATGGTAATGAGAAATGATACAATTCAAGCAACTAGAGGCAATGAAATGATGGCTTCACCAACAGTAATGTAGCACTGTCTACACCCACAGAATATAAATTTCATAATTTTAACTTGAAGAACCTTCCCACTCACCTAGCATGCGTAATAGCTTCCTCCGTTGCAACTCAATACATGCAAACAACCAATTCAAGTACACAAGTTTTGAGGCGTAGAAAACTTAGGCTTTTAACTGCCCTCCTTTGTGCATAGCCCATTTTGCATCTTGGAAGTCAAATTTAAACTATAGAAATGATGCAGTCTTAACATAAAAAGACCCCGCTACTCACCTGCCTGAACGAGAATTGAATAAAAATATACTTTACACAAACGAGACAGTAAAAGCCTTGTCACATCATGATAATTCCTACAACCGCACATGCAAACAATCTACTAGAAAACATAGACCTTTACCTGCTCTTCTTTGTTTATGGAGCTTCATTTACCTTATCAATTTTGAGGTCTATTAGCGTTAGTAACTTTTCTTTTTTTACATGTTACTTGTACTTGAACCTTGGTTAAGATCAATACTTTAAGTACTATTGTTTTGTCCCTTGAGATTCTCTAGAAGATTCCCATATTGAACATGTCTTGCCATGTTAATCCTTATTTCCATTCTTGTCTATCTCTGTTTCAGGATGTCTTGTGTGTGTCTTCGTTGTCGACTCGATCAACCAAGAAATAGACATTTATCTTCGTACCTACCAAGTCTAAAAACCTAACCAATTTGACCTTGCCAAAGCCTTCTGGTGTGCCTTTTGCTAGTTTTTTTTTTTTTGAAGAACTATGTCATCAATATATTAAAAGAATGGTAATGTTACAAAGCAAGTGAGGAGGAAGGAGAACTGCCCCAAAGAGACAGCAATACCTCGACACTCCACAATAAACTCACAGAAAAACTGCAACTCCACTACTGTACAAACCGACCATCACCATCTACAACACCCAAGAAGTCCCGCCAAATGGCAAACTTCCGCTCTACTACTCCGGGGAACACCGTAAAGCTTTGAAATAGCTTGTACCGAAGTCGAGGAATCGAGAGGCCGCAGTCAGCTTTGAATCCCCCGAAAGATCCACAACCGCCCGCTTCCAAATCAGCCACACCAACCAAGCCACGCGACGGATGCAAGGGTTTGCTGCCGCAAGAGCGGCCAAGCACCGATACACATGAAGCAAAGAAGCTGGCGGCTAGTCAATCTCACCAAACAGAGCCCTAACCCAATCGAGTGAGGCCACCGCAAGTGAGGGCATAAAACCGCATTAATGCTCCCGGTCTCACGATGAAGGCCACAACAAGGGCAGAGAGGGCTCACACCCGGCCTAAACCGACTCACAAGGGCATTCACCCTGATACAGCGGTGCACCACCTGCCACAGAAGCACCCTAACCTTCGGTGGGGGAAGTGAGCTCCATGTCCACATCCAAACCGAGCGCCATCGAGAACCCGGAAGCTGCAGAGACCACTTGCCTGAAGGGGGCAGTGTGTCATGAATAGCCAGTACCCAGTAAGAAGACCGCACAAAGCAAGAAGACACAACATCCGGATGAACCTTCCAAACCTGCACCAACACATCATCCTGAGGGACTATGTGTAGCGGAATACTCTCCGCCACGTGCTCCCAGATAGCCCGATCACTGCCCCTCAGGCGAAAGCGAGCTCAAAAGAACTCCCACGAAGCTAGCTGACCACCCCAATACCAATCCTCCAAGGTGAGCACAAAGCTTCGCCTCCAACGGGCTGCGCTCGAAAGCATGCACAAAGGGCGACCAAGGGCAAGTCTTGGCAGGGGTAGAGGAACCCACAAGAAAGGAGAAGAGTGGTGATAAACTGAGGCATAATCTATCTGGAAGAGCACACGCACATGATCTCAAGCCCGCAACACTCCTGTGAGCATGGAATAAAATAACGGCTAAGGTTAGCCAAATGGCTATTTTGTAGCAGTTTTGCTAAGAAAAATGGCTAAAGTAAAAGGAAAAAATGCCTTAAAAAAAGAAAATTTTAGCCCAATTTTTTTGCAGCCCAAGTGAGTTTTTAGATTGAATAGCCAAACCTTTATCTCCAGATATATCCATCAGGACATCGATTAGCTAAACCTAAGATAGAGTGGGCTTGGAAAAATGGATAGATTAGCCCAAAATTCAACACCAATGTATGTACTAACTTTAAGAAATTTTAAATAGAGTTTCTATTTTTCTTTTTCTTCCCACTTTCTTTCTTGTTCCAAGTACAGAGTTGAAGCATTAGAGGAAAAGGAACAATGTAGTCCCTTTTTTTTAGGTTTTTGAACATTGTCTTGATTTATGTATTTACAATAAATTCAATATCTTTGCCAAAATGTTTGGATTTTTTTAAATTACTATAGCGTGATGGCTAATATTTGCCTTTCCATTTTGTGAAAGTTTAGCCAAAAGCAAGAAATTGTGATGGAGAAAAACCATTTAGTTTAGCCAAGTGTTAGAAACTTCTAGCCTCAATTTGAAGGTAGTTTAGCTAAACCTATTTTGGCTACACTAAAATATAGGAGTAGTAATTTATTCCATGCCTGTGAGAAAAGGGGATGCATGTGGGAAAGGCCGGAGACCATACAACAGTGCCCAGGGCAACTCCACATGCACAGACGGCTTTCCAAATGCCACACAATGGCGAAGAGACTGCAACAACAGCGCCGCACCAGGAGAAGATGCTCCATCCTGCAGAATGCTCCAAACAAACTTGGAGACCAACACCTTACTATGCATCGCCAAATCCAGAATGGCCAAGCCCCCATCCTCTCGGGGGCGGAGACACTTCCACCAAGCCACTTTAACAACCGCCCCTTCATCATCCCCACCCCACACAAAATTTCGAACAATCTTATCCAAAGCCCTGTATCTTACCCTCGTGAGCTAGCATCGCAGATGTCAGATACACATGAGTGCTACAAAAAATCTTGACTTGGCAATAGTGATCCCACCGCCATGGACAACTTGCTACCCTTCCACCAATTGAGGTGTTTTTGCAGCCCCGCAAAATCTCATCCCACACCCTCCCCATGGAAACATCCCTCCAAAGGGAATACCCAACCCCTTAGTACACACATTATCCGGAAGCACCTTCCAAGGGAATAGAGCCAAACAAGGGGAGGCAGAGTCAATCGGGCCCATAATGCGGAGCACTTACCCCAATTCAAGAATGCCCGAGGCCAAGGAGAAAGTATCCAACAAACCCTTCACATTCCATAAAATTCCTCTCTTACGCCACCAAGAAGATGAAGCGTGTCATCGGGTAAACCGGTTAATAATCTGGCTGGCTACCATCCCGCATCCAAGCCCATCCACCCTCCCTCCTCCATCAGTAGCAGCCAAAAACAATCGAGACAAGTGCCTCCGCCACAATCAGAACAAAACGGCGCCAAAGGGCACCCCCGACGCACCCTCGCCTAAGGAGAAAAAGGGGGAGGGTTCACCCTACACCACCGTAGCCCGTGCTGACCTATGCGGCTTCATGATCGCTCGTAAAGCGTGGACCACAACCCAACGCTAACATCATGGCGCATAAGAACTCCTAACGGACACTATCGTAAGCTTTGGCAAAGTCAAGCTTAAGATAGGCAATGCCTTGACCTGTTCTTCCGCCCAATAAAGGCCCTCATAAGCTGCGGCAACATTAGTCAAAATGTTCCTCGAGGGAGAAACCAGATCGCACCTTACTAATGGAAGAAGTCAACACGGCTTCAACTTCTCTGCGGGGCTTTTCGCAATAATCTTATACACCGAGGGACAACAAGGAGATAGGCCTCCAATCATTAATAGTAGAAGGCTACTTAACCTTAGGAATCAAGGAAATGCATGCGGTATTCAAGATCCTATCCATTTGAGAAGACCTGCAAGAACTCAAGGTACACCGGGTACAATCGACTCACCAGCCCACTCCCAATAAACAAGAAAAGAACTCCACAGGGATGCCATCCAGCCCTGGACATTTATCCTTGGCCATGCACATACATGCCGCCGCTAAATCCTCTCTCGAGAGCTCCCGCTCCAAGCTCTCAATACCGGTGAGTGAGAATAGATGGTTTAACAAACCCCCAAAACAAGCTCCCCGTGATCTCTCTCGCTCATAGGGAAGAGTACTGTGTGAAAAACCCTAAGAAATGGGCATGCACATACCTCTGCAAATCAGCTGGATCCTCCAAAGTCCGGCCATCGGGCAAAGCAAGGAACGCCATAAATCTTTGATATCGCCACGCCTTAGTCGATTCAAGAACACCGGCGAACTTGTGTCCCCACCTTCAACCAGGGTGGGGGCGCCTTCACGCGTGCCTCCCGCGACTTTAACCTGCTCCAGAGCAACAATACGTTTGCAACACTAAATTCTTCCTAATGCCATCGGAAGTTTGCGCCCGAATCCTCTCCAACTCGATAGAGACCATGCAACTCCCCGCCGCTCTGCCGCACACGCCTACCAAAGACCTTGGCAAAACGCTTCACCACGGCCAAGGCGGTCACCATACCAGACATACCCTTGAGGAGATGAAAAGGTATCAAGCCACAACTCGCGGCGGGCGAAATCCGCATCGGCCGGCCGGGTGTTCAAAGCGGAAACACCGTTCTAGAGGGCCGAGAGGCAAGCGCCCCGACCGACAAAACACGAGGGTAATGATCAGAAATGGAAGTCATGAGAATGTTACTCCGGCGGAAAGAGGGCACACCATCCGGTCGCATGGGGAAGCATAACACGGTCATGCCTAGCATATGCCCGGCCCGCGCAATCTGCCTATTATAATAGGTGAAAGACAAGTCCCGGGGACCTCAACCAAGGCCAAATCCGCAACAAAGCGAGACCCTTTGGTCCCTCTCAAACCCATGCACAACCTGGGTTCCAAACAGAGGCGATCCTCTACTCGCTCTACCATATTGAAGTCCCCTAACAACAACCAAGCGACACGCAACCCACCAAGGACTACTTAAACTTATTTCGAATGTGGCCCATAAAGCACCCCGTGAGAAGGCTGATTAGGGGCATAAACATTAACAATCCCCACTCTTGCCCTCCCTCCAACCACTTAATTATTGCCCCTTGACCAAACACGCTTTCTGCAGCAGTCACGTGGACACGCACATCCATCCTCCAAGCAATAAGAGTACCCCCACTAGTCCGCCCGGAAGAAGAAGCAATAGAGGCAAAAGCGCCTACCAACCATATCCATGAGCCTAGACATATCACCCTCGGTGGACACTTATGCTCTGAATGCAAACAATATCGGGGCCTTAGCGCCGAAGTGCCAAAGAAACACGGGCCCTCTTACTACTAGAGGACCGCACCCGCACATTCCAACTAAGGATCGACCTATTCATCCGGGAAGAGAAGTGTCCAGCCCCACATGCCTACCCACCGGGCCATCAGCCCACTCCCACGAGTCATCATCTAGAGGGAGGATTAAGCAATGTGACCCACGGTAGCTCACGTGAGATTCCACTTCCAACACGTGTTGGAAGTCCCCAGTACACCTCCATAGAGTCATGGGCCACACTAGTCTCTACCTCCCACCCGGGCTGCTCCAGCCACCTCATGCTTTCGGCACATACGCTTCTGGGACATCCCCACGGGGATCACCAGCCCCTCCCACAACCCACGTCCTCGAGACCTAGCCACAACCAAATCATCTGGCCCTCCCTAAGCCACCCGCCCCTAGCCCCGCCATCCAATGGGCGGCCCGGTGACAAATCCGCCCCGGCCTCGCCCCACACCATCTCTCCCAACCACACCACCTCGTCCAACTCCACTCCACCGCACCACGGAGTCTTACATGCATTGCCCTCGGGAGCGGAGGAATCCGGGCACTGCATAAGCACCGCAACCCTACCACATCACGACCACCGGCGGGATCATCAACATGGTCATTGGTAGCACAATAGATGGAAACATCCGCCCGGATCTCGTAGAGCCATTCAAAAGCTTCAATCGGAAGAGAAAATGCGGGGACCACTATGCCTTTGGAAGAGAAGTGGGCACAGGCTGCAAAGCAGGCAGAGCAACACAGATCTTGGGGACCTGCACAATAGAATGAGCCAAATATACACCCAGGCCATTGGCCATAGAAACCAAGAAATCAGGCACCATCAGATCAAGAGGAAGATCCTGAATCTGGAACCAACATGGGATTTTAACCGCTGTCAAAGAACTGGTGGACATTGCCGGAGTATAATACTGATACAACACATAAGATTCACCCAAAGTATCCACCCCTCGACTAACCAATTGTTGCACAGAAGACTCAGCCTCAAACATGATTATGAAGAAATTATTTGGTAGGAATTTCAGAGACTGATACCTGGGCAAACCAATCCGCCTCAGATGTCTAGCAAGCCAAGAGCTAAACCTCCTCGTGTCCAATATGTAACCCGTGAAGTAGCCCAATACCACAAATGAAACTAGATTCTCAATGGTCTGAACATGTCTGGTATGATCAATATCTATCCATGGAATCTCTGGAAGAGCTGCCTGCAGGTCAACAGAGTGATGATCCTCCACAAATTTCAGAGCCTCTTGAACACGTGCAGTCCTACACTCCGGAGCCTTGCGCTTGATGCAATCTGAAAACCCCGGCCGAGTGATGCGAGCAACAGCGTCATTGCTCCGCCAGGCCGGGCGCACAGGAGTTGGGGCTGCCGCCCTGGCATCCTGAGAGGTATCCAGGGGCACCCCAGGAGGTACATCAGCTACATGCACCCTAGAAGAGGGCGCATCACCAGCAAGTGATCCCTTCCCAAGCACAGGGGAAGAGAGCATCACAGATCCAGTTTTCAAAGGGGGCATGCTTGATGGGATCAAGACCGGAGTCTCCAAAACACAATCTACTGGGGTCTCAGAATTATATTGAGAGGAAGAGCAATCCACATACCTCTCAACCGAGGGGGATTCCAAGAGCTCCCTCATCTCTGCCACCAATTGCATGCCACTTCCTTCAGCCCCCACCTCTTCATGCATGCCGAGACCCGCGCCCTTCCCCTTTACTGGAGGATTCTTCCTCCTCGCCATCTCCCTTGGCTTCAGCCCCAAGCCATGAGGCTCAATCGATCCCCATCAGCACATGCGGCAGAGCCATGACATCCGAACCAGTCCAGAAACCAGCTGTTTGCGGCAACAAACCACATGCAAAACAGCAGATGCTATACACCACCGGAAAGAGCTCGGAACAAGCTTTCCAACGAGCCTAAGCACGCTGAAATCTGACACCAGATCAAGGCATACATAATGTTGTGAGGTGCATACAACCGAATTATTCTTGCAGCGTGTCGGACCCAATGCGCCCTTTGATAAAGCCAAGCGTAGACGTAAGGGTGCCTCGTATTTGTTGGCGTGTGGTAGCGTGAACATTGGCCAGCGTGCATCCTTCAACAGCTTGCATGAGCTTTAGAATACTTTGACGGACTTTGGGCATAACATGAGGCATGAAGTTGTCTAGTCCAGGAGCAAAATGCACCATTTTACGTTCCTCATGAGGGGCGTGATTATCGCAAAAGCGGTGCGTGTGTCGTGAGGTGTGAGCATCAAAGGGCGGGTACCTAGGTGCTAGCGTGAGACCAGACCAACCCAGTTGGATTGTTGTACCGGAGGATTGAGAGCTTGATAGATCTCTTCTTGAGCTTGTTGGTCCAATACAGCAGGTGGAGGAGTTTGTCGGGCCCTCTGCTGTTGAGGCGCTCGAGGTGGTTTTTTCAACGTGGAGGCGGGGCCTTGTTTCCCATTGGCTACCCAGAGTTGATAAGCTGTGAGGCGGACCGAGGTAGTTTGGTTAGTGTCTGGAAGTTGTACTTGAACTTGAGGGAGTTGTGGGCACCTCGTGGTGGTGTGGCCCCACTCCTGACAGTGATAACATTGAGCTTTTGCATGATGAAAAGGAGTACCGACTTTTATTGGCCATAAGCCATTGATGAGGAACTCCGCAAAATGCTCCATGAGGTGGACACGTCAGCAATGAGCGCCTTCTTTCTTGATTTTTTGGTCTTTTCGATTCAAACCCAATTCTTAATTTCCTCTGCTAATCTTGAAAGGTTTGGAGTCAAATTGGTGGATTAATCCCGCTAGCCTTGTAGGGGTTTGCATCCCACATGATTCCTGTCACCAAGAGCTGCAGATGGATACCAGAATCTTCATAATTATCAAGCATAATTCAAGATTAACTTGTGGTTTTTTGAAAGGATCACCTTTAGAATTGTGGAATTCTTTAATTTCCAAACAATATTTTCCTGAAGAGTTATTCTCTCCAGAATACTTCTTTATGCCGAGTTCAGTGGAATTTGAAACTGAAATTGTTGATTCTTGGCTCCTGGAATTTGTTGGAATCAAAGACATATTCTGTGTGCATTATGACTGGACTGACATGAAGATTTTGGTCAAGGTGTATTCTAAGCAATGATTCTTGCAAATGAAGTCTCCAATTCCCGGTTTTGCCTTTGTCTTTTGATTTTCTCTCCTGCACCACACCCATTTTCCTCGTACTTTTGTAGTTTTCCCCTAGTTCTTTGTAATGGACTTTAAAAAAGAGGATTACTCTAAATTTCTAGATTTTGTGCCCTCTGATCATCCCAAACTTCTCCAACAGTTAAGATCCTATCATGAAAATCCTAAAAATTTCATTTTCTTTGGTAATTTTGCTAACTCATTGGGTGGGCAGTCTTCGATGGATCCCCTCTCTTTCAATGTTTCATGCTGGGACAATCTTTCAAAAGATCTGGATTACAAAGATCAATTACCAGCCTTGGATCCTGTCATCAACGTCCCGTTGCCTTATGGGGAGAAATCGACCCAGGAAAATCATTCTGATGACTCCTTGAACAAGGTTCTTGGAAATCTTTGACCTTTCAAACCCCCTTTTGGAGCAAAAAAGCGCGAACTTTTCAACGGTATTTCCTTGGATCTCCCCTCAGTGCATGCTAAATTAATTTCTTTTCAACACTCTATTGTAATTGTGAGGGTAAATAAACATGGGATCAAATTGGATAAACTCTGGTCCTTCTGCCTGAATCTTCACAAAGGTATCTTGATTAATGCTGTTTATTGGCTTCAATTCCCTTATATTATGATTGAATGTGGAAGCAAAAGAATTGCCAATTTATTCCTCAATCATGGTCTTTTAACATTCGAGACTTTCCAGCTCTCCTTTCTTAAATGGAACCCTAAATTTGAAACCGGGACAAGCTCTGTGTTGCTTCTACAATTCTCCATGGCCTAAATCCCATCTACTGGAATGAGGATTGCCTTAAACTTCTTTTTGACTCAATTGGATCTTATATTTGTACGGAATATACCTCCATGCTCTTTCATTCAGCTTAATCTCTCAAAGGAAATCCCCTTGCAAATCCCTTTTCAGGATGTCTTTGGATAGAGAGCTCATCTATCATTAAGATGGTCTGAATTGCCACTTCACTGCCAAACTTGTACAGTTAGACACCTCTGGTATGAAAATTGCAAAGAAAAACTGGTCAATACTGTACAGGTGGAGAGTCAACATGATAATCAAAATGATAATTGCCAAGTCAATCAGCAGGTCAACCAACCTGTTAACAAAGCTGGTCATGAAGTCAACAATCAATATTTGAATCATAATTCAAATGGTACAGTCATTGACCAGGTCTCTTACAGGGTTAATAAGGACATTGCTGGATCTTCTTATTTAAGTATCATTTCTAGAGATAACAAATTTGTTTGGACCAAGGTCAATGGCAGTTACAAGAGAATTTAGAAGAAGAAAATGCTAAGAGAAGCACAGGCTCAAAAAGATGGGGCTTTTCAAAGTAAGGAAAGTGATCAAAACAAGCAGATAGATAGCAGAGACAGAAATATCTCTCAAGTGGTTAAAGTATTACAGAACCATGAAGGTAATGCAAACAAGAAAAATGTGGATAAAGATAAGGTCAAGGATCTGCATGTCACCCTGAATAAAATCATTTTGGATGATAAAGGCTTATCCAAAAGAAAAGAGTCAATATTTGATTCTTCAAACCAATATAAGGGTAAGAATGACTCATTAGGCAAGAAAAGCAAACATAATGCAAAGAAAGTAATGAAGCAGGCTGATTATTTTAATAAAAAAGACAATGCCATTAAAGATGAGATAAATCCATTGGATACCATTGTGGAAGTTGTACCTGCTCCGCCTCCAAATGTTAATATCTGGAATAAAGATATTGAAATTGGCAAGGTCAATTCTGAGTATTCAACAAAGGAAGTTCCTGACTCAGTTCTAGTGCAACATGATGATCAAATGGAGGAGGGCCAAATAATTGATAATTCTAACCATTTCTAGGTATTAGTTGACCTTAACTCTGGCCTTGATGTTGACTTAATGTTGAGCAAGCACTCTCCCACATCCAACCAAGGAACTTTAGCAAGCTTGTCTCTTTTGCCAAATCTGCCAATATTCTCCCTTCTCTTATTGATCTTTCTCCAACCGATGTTATAAACAATCCTTCTCCCTGAACTATTTCCTCTGAAATTGCAGAGCAATTAGCTTCATTGTAAGAGGGGTTCAAGTTGGATTAATGACAAATTGTTCAATATTCATGAAGTTTGATGGATGATGACATAGTCAAAGATATTCCTAAAAGAGAAATGGATATGGTGATTAATAAGGATCAAATAGTGGCTCCTGAATGGGAAAATGTAATCAAAGATAACACTGATGTTGATACAAACCTCACAGGTCATGACTCGTCCCTCTCTAAGCAAATTCAATTTTGTTCTGATTGTAAGATGGATAAAAACTTATGCTATCCTCTGTTAAAAATAAAATGTTTGAGTTTGTTCTTGGTGGGATCTCAGATGATAGTGATTGTGATGTGGACAAGGAAAATTGGGAAAGGGATGATTTCTTATCTGATAATCCTTCTCTTGCTTCAAGCAAGAAATCCTTGCCTTCTAGTGCAAAGGTCAAGGTCAAAACTAAAAGAGTTGATTTCTCCATAACAGTCTTACAAATTTGAAAAATACTCCTGCTGCTAATACTAGAAGTAAAAATAAAAAGGGAAAGGGAAAACGAAGATCTGCCAGAGTTTAACTCTCCCTCCATCTTTTTCCTTTTTGAATTAGGTGTTGACCCTTCAATGAAGGTCCTTTCTTGGAATATTAGGGGTATCAAAGGCCCTATTAAAAGGAGAGTTATCTCCCAAGTCAGAAACTACAATGCTGACATTATCCTCCTTCAGGAAGTCAAGCTTCCGAAATTTGAAGTTTCCAATTTTGGTGATTGGATTTACCCTGGTGCCTCTTCTACTTAGATTGAAGCTAGTGGTAGAAGTGGTGGTCTTGCTATGATCTGGAGAAATATAAAACATGTTTCCTTCTTCAATTCCCCCTCCAAGATGTGGCACGCTGTTATCTATACAATTCAGGAGTCTACTTTTGGGGTTGTTAATATCTATGCTTCCACCAATCCTAAAGAAAGGGAATCCCTGTGGTCTGAGATCAGTTCTTGGGTCTCTAGCAATCCTACTACTGATTGGATTGTTGCTGGTGATTTTAACAACACTCCTTCCTGGAATATGAACCTTGGCAACAAAATTAATATGTCCAGCTTAGAAAAGGAAAACTGGGATGCTTTTATATTTGATTCCTCTTTGGTTTATGTGCCCTCTTCCACTGCTACTTTTACTTGGTCTAATACGCAAAAGGGAGATAAAAGAGTTTACTGTACCTTGGACATATTTTATGTCTGTAGTCGAGATTCTTCCTTTTGGGATAACTGCTTTATTATCAGTGATGAAGGTATTGTTATTTCTAATCATCAACCCCAATTTCTGAGTACTCGTCACATAATTCAGATTCCAAGAGATGGTAGTGTCTCTTATAAATTCAATTGTGCATTGCTTAACAATGACTCTTTTTTTAAGGACTTTAGAGAATTTTACCAGAATATTCACATTGATAGCAATGGTCATTCTACGAAGACATTCTACTACAAAATTAAGATGGTCAAGAATTGGATCAAAGAGTGGTATAAGAGTAGATATCCCTTGAGACTAAAGGAGAAGGAAAGTTTTCTTTCTCAAATGAGGGAAATAAAGTCTCTTCTTCAAGAGGATCCTTATAATACTAATCTCCAGATTGATGAGGAAATGATAGAGAATTATCTGAAGAATATTGAGGAATGTGAGGCCAAAAGTTCTGCATTTAAATGCAAAGTCAAGTTTAATAAGGAGATGGATTATGGTGGCTCTAAGTTCTTTTTCAAAATGGCTAAAAATAGGCTGCTTAGAAATTCCATCACACAAGTTAGAACTGATGCAAGTACTATTTTGGATGATCCTATTCTTTCAAGATAACTATGCCTTTTTCTTTTCAAAGGTCCCTCCTGATCAAATTGATGCTACCAGAGAGAAGGATTTCTTAGCTTTTATAGACAACATAATTCCATCTTCTATTGATTGTATGAATGACTCTATAGTTATTCCTCCCAATGAAGAGAATCTAGCCAACAGTCTCCGTGACTATCTTGATGGCGAGATCATTCCTGTGGACTGGGTTCCTCCTCCTATCAATACACTTCTTTCCTGTTCAGAATGAGAACGATGGTGTCAAACCTTGGATGCTGATCTGCTTCATGCATTCCGAGACCATCAGTAGCCTATGATGCAGCCTCCTCCTCAACATGATACCCCTTATGTGTCATTGGGAGCTCTCCACGCTGTCAGTTTCTTACTTCTGATTGGCGCTCCTCCTTTTGGACCAAGGCTCTGGCTGGTCGCGTTGATTGGACCCAGACACACATCTCTATAGACCTTAGGTGGGATCCACGCTCCTGGATCATAAATGCAATTGAATATACATTCCTAATGAACGAGGTTGGCAAAACACTGCTCATCCCGTCTGGGACTTACTCAATTCTTGGACCGAGCTTCCACGTCCCCGGATCCATCAGTGCACCATCAAGCAGGTTTTTGTGCTACTTTGAAGTGTCTTCTCGTATGTTCAATTGCCCGTCGACGTCCAGTTTACTATTGCAACCCCAATGCCAGTGCTGGTGCTTTTGGTCTCCAAACTTGTCGCCTCATTGAATGTCAGTATGTCCCCGCCGAGGCTCACCGTGCTTTTGAAGGCATGGCGCAGTCTGGTTTTTTGCTAGACGCGTCACCCTCCATTGGGGTAAACACCTCGGACGCTCTAAAGGATCGACAAGATCCCATCCAGAAGTATCACTCTGAGGCTCGTCCTCATAGTCGACAGGATGATTTTGAGAAGGTTCCTGGCTTTCCACCTTCAGAAACTGTGCCTGTTTTTCTCTCCTCTGAGTGTTCTCTGGTGGGGGGGGGAGTGTTAGTCTTGTGCAGCCAGGCACTGGACTATTCCTGAACACAACACAGGTCAAAGGCAAGGGGCTAGGTCAGGCGTCAGGTGGTAAACCCACGCCCCTGCCAAAAACCACGCAGAAACCCACGACCCCCGTCAAAGAAGAGGACCAGGAAAGACAAATGACTGCTTTCGGGGAGTTCGGCCTTAAATTAGCGGGATTCCGGGCACTAATGATGGCACTGTAAAGATTCCCTCAAATCAAGCATATGATCCAAGAGTTGGTGATCGATATCACAAAGGCTCTGCCATATGTCGATTCTGGGCCCAAGACCATTGTACGATATATATCAATAGAGTTAAATCTCAAGTTTGAGACTTAGTATCGTTTTGTTTCCATTTTCTCGTCTTAACGAGATCTCATGTACTCCTTTTGATATTCAAGAATTCTTATCTTGGCATATAGTCTCTTTGCTTTTCTATTTCCTTCTTTTTGTTTTGATTTCTTTGCAATTTCGCGTGACATACTATACTAGGATTTGTCTGCTTGATCCAGGGTCCTCATAGAGGGCTAGTCTTGCAGACTATCCACCAACTAAACGTCAAAATATGAATGTATATAGGCTGGATCCTTTAGATGAGGAGAAAATTTTACAGATGAGGATGAAATATAAAACCATTCTGTAATTTTCAGAACTCATCTGAAGTTTTGTGCTTCAACTGTGAAAATGAGTTTGTCTTGATTTTTTTTTGAAGTTTTGAATTCTTTTGAACACTTGATGGCTTATTTTGTAACAAAGAACATATAATTGAATATGAATTTTCATTCAAATGAATCAAGGTTACAGTGACAATTATGTACATAAGAAAGGGTGAAAGTATGTTAGGGTCTACATAAAAATTTACCAAAAAGGTACCTTTTTGTATACTTCTGTGCAAGTACACAATAGTATTTTAAGGTATCTACATTTCAATCTTGGCTAAAAGAAATTATGCTACGCTCAAGAGTAGTAGTACATACATGTTGTAAGGTAGCATGCTCTTACTCGAAAGATATACAGTTATTTGAAAGTACGAAGTGACTCATGCACCTATATACTTCCCAATACATATGTTCGTCCCAATTCCAGCTTTTGTTGCTTCTAATCTTAAAATTTCAAGCATGAACACTCTAACATCAACTAGATCCTGGTATGTAATGTCCACAACTTGTAGTTAACCACACTTTGTCAATAACAGTATTTGGTTTGTCTGCTACATTTGAGTTAACTTACTAGATTAGGCAACAATATATTCACTCCTTTCAAGTACCCCCCTCACAAATTTTAGCAGAAACGAACATACGGCAGGGCCACATGAATGACATCGATTTGAAGAGGCATTCTGGAAATTTTCATAACATCTGATGTTGTAAAGCTGAAATTATTGTGTCCAAGCAATTCCAGGAACCTACATTCAAAGTTTGTTGTCATTGTGTGACAACAACAAAATGCAATGAGCAAGCACTAACCTCTCAATATGTCTGCTTCTGCCATGCAAGCCCATGCTATCAAAGTGATATATTCCTGGTTTATATCTCTGTGCGAGACACGCGCGGCTTACGATCAGAAAACAGGTCCAATGATGTCCATCACAAGCAGGCACAAACATGTACTAGCACTTATCCAGATTCACACGTTTCCTTATTGTTTTGTAACTATTTGTGTTCTTGGACAATGTCGAGTGAAAAAGAGGGTCAAAGAAATGAAAGGGATGGCTCATTCCTTGGAGCATCAAGTAGTATTCCATGCATCTGCAAACATATGCATATGATGGCACAATCCGGATGATCACAAATCAAATGAAAGTATCACCTTGAGAAGAGGAGGATCAATTGATCATTGAACCACTGAGTATCAACTTCCAAAATTTTGATGTCGGTGGAGCTAATCACGATAGTTTTAGTTCCATTCAACACCACTTCCAAATGTGTATGTGGCTTTAGATAGACAAAGACTGCCGAAGCTCTATCATCTCTAGCTAAACACACACGAGAACATTTGCTCACAATCCATTCAAATATTTTAACACATATCATAGAAAAAAATTTACTTATATTGATTTTCAAAGGGTTTCGTTTATGAAAATACTTGTCGAGTATTTTCATGCAGTTGCGCCACTCTTCAGAATTCCACATGTTCCACATTTGATTTTCCTTCACATAAGCAGGCACATTTTCTGCAGCTAGAAGTCCTTCCAGCCATGGTTTGAGTTGCTCCAAAAGGAAATTGGAATCCAATCTGTCTGGAGCAAAACTATTTGGACATATCATAGTGTTTAGCTGGTTGGCAGAACCCTTATATCGGCTGGTTGGCAGAACCCTTATATTCAGCTGGTTTTTTTCCCACATGTTCCTACAATTTTTTTCTGATAGTCATCTCAAAAATATCATGCAAAAAGATTCAATAAAACTCGAGATATGATTATTTTAGTGTGCAGATATTGTTTTGTCTCAGGGAAGTGCACTGGCCAAATTTTCTTCCAAATTTGAACCCAATTTTCTCAGACATCCCAGATCCAAATTGAGCCAAGCATTTTCCTACATCTCATCACAACGTTTCTTTGGTTTTTCTGCCAAAAATCATTTGAAAAAGGTCAAGATAGCTCGAGATATTCAGATCTGAGTGCAACTACTTTATTTTGCTTTAGATATCCTAATATAATTAATGCCTTTTTGCATAATTTTGCACAAAGATTCATTGCCTTAAGCAACCTGGAGGATCTAGCACATCATATCCATATCAAAGCATGCGTATAACCTCACACACCTGAGAAGTGTCATCTTGTATACACGTATCCCAAAATGATTAGGGCTTAGGGCAGATCTGGCCTTGGACCTTTCCTGCAAGCCTATTGCAGATCAAAAGCTCAAACATCCATTGTATTCGGCTACAGGCATTGATGATTGGTGCAAAAATGACCTTGTGATGCTTATGTTCGGCTGTGTTAGATTCATAAAAAGGTGCTGATATGTGGGGCGAAACTTCATTCAGGTTTGCTTATGCAGTCTTGAGTTTTAAAAAGTTTGAATGTTTACTGTCAGGTTTGTTTCCAAAGGCTCTGGAGGTGATAAAATATAGCAAAATCAGATTTTGATAGTTTAATCCTTGAACATGGTTTTAGGCTCTGCTCGATTATGGCAGTTTCTAGCATCCGCTTAAATATGCTTGTAGGCGCTATTAATCAGGTTTGATTTGATAGTTATTTAATTATAATATATGCTGGTCTGATTGCATATCTCTAGTCATGAATAATCTTCCCGTGTTTGCCAGGAAGTCCTAAAATAGCAGTTTATATAACAACATGAATACCATTCTTGATCCTAAAGTGACACCAATCTTGCCACTCACTTGCCCCATTTTGCAACAACTCCATGGTAATGAGAAATGATACAATTCAAGCAACTAGGGGCAATGAAATGATGGCTTCACCAACAGTAATGTAGCACTGTCTACACCCACAGAATATAAATTTCATAATTTTAACTTGAAGAACCTTCCCACTCACCTAGCATGCGTAATAGCTTCCTCCGTTGCAACTCAATACATGCAAACAACCAATTCAAGTACACAAGTTTTGAGGCGTAGAAAACTTAGGCTTTTAACTGCCCTTCTTTGTGCATAGCCCATTTTGCATCTTGGAAGTCAAATTTAAACTATAGAAATGATGCAGTCTTAACATAAAAAGACCCCGCTACTCACCTGCCTGAACGAGAATTGAATAAAAATATACTTTACACAAACGAGACAGTAAAAGCCTTGTCACATCATGATAATTCCTACAACCGCACATGCAAACAATCTACTAGAAAACATAGACCTTTACCTGCTCTTCTTTGTTTATGGAGCTTCATTTACCTTATCAATTTTGAGGTCTATTAGCGTTAGTAACTTTTCTTTTTTTACATGTTACTTGTACTTGAACCTTGGTTAAGATCAATACTTTAACTACTATTGTTTTGTCCCTTAAGATTCTCTAGAAGATTCCCATATTGAACATGTCTTGCCATGTTAATCCTTATTTCCATTCTTGTCTACCTCTATTTCAGGATGTCTTGTGTGTGTCTTCGTTGTCGACTCGATCAACCAAGAAATAGACATTTATCTTCGTACCTACCAAGTCTAAAAACCTAACCAATTTGACCTTGCCAAAGCCTTCTGGTGTGCCTTTTGCTAGTTTTTGTTTTTTGAAGAACTATGTCATCAATATATTAAAAGAATGGTAATGTTACAAAGCAAGTGAGGAGGAAGGAGAACTGCCCCAAAGAGACAGCAATACCTCGACACTCCACAATAAACTCACAGAAAAACTGCAACTCCACTACTGTACAAACCGACCATCACCATCTACAACACCCAAGAAGTCCTGCCAAATGGCAAACTTCCGCTCTACTACTCCCGGGAACACCAGAAAGCTTTGAAATAGCTTGTACCTGAGTCGAGGAATCGAGAGGCCGCAGTCGCTGAATCCCCCGAAAGATCCACAACCGCGCTTCCAAATCAGCCACACCAACCAAGCCACGCGACGGATGCAAGGGCTTTATCGCCGCAAGAGCGGCCAAGCACCGGGATACACATGAAGCAAAGAATGGGGCTAGTCAATCTCACCTGAAACAGAGCCCTAACCCACTCCCAGGCAGCACGCAAGTGAGGGCATAAAACCGCATAATGCTCCATAATCTCAACGATGAAGGCCACAACAAGGGCAGAGAGGGCTCACACCCGCCTAAACCGACTCACAAGGGCATTCACCACGATACAGCCGGTGCACCACCGCCATGTAAGCACCCTAACCTTCGGTGGGGAAGTGAGCTCCATGTCCACATCCAAACCGGCGCCATCGAGAACCCGGAAGCCGCTGCGAGACCACTTGCCAAAGGGCAAGGTGTCATGAATAGCCGATTACCAAGAAGAAGACCGCACAAAGCAAGAAGACACAACATCCGGATGAACCTTCCAAACCCGCACCAAAGACATCATCCCGAGGGACTATAGGTATGTGTAGCGGAATACTCCCCGCCCCGTGCTCCCGTGATAGCCCTGGCCATCGCCTCAGCGAAAAGCGAGCTCAAAAGAACTCCCCACGGGCTAGCTGACCACCCCAATACCAATCCTCCAAGGTGAGCACACAGCAGCTCGCCTCCAACGGGCCTCGCTGCTCGAAAGCATGCACAAAGTGGCAGCCAAGGGCAAGTGCGTAGGGGGTAGAGGAACCCACAAGAAAGGAGAAGAGTGGTGATAAACCGAGGCATAATCTATCGGAAGAGCACACGCATTACGATCTCAAGCCCGCAACACTCCCCTGTGGAGAAAAGGGGATGCATGTGGGAAAGGCCGGAGACCATACAACAGCTGCCTGTGGCAACTCCACATGCATGCAGGCGGCTTTCCAAACGCTACACAATGGCTAAGAGATCGCGAACAACAAACGGCAAGCATCAGGAGAAGATGCTCCATCCTGCAGAATGCTCCAAACAAACTTGGAGATCAACACCTTACTATGCATCGCCAAATCCAGAATGGCCAAGCCCCCATCCTCCCGGGGGCGGAGACACTTCCACCAAGCCACTTTAACAACCGCCCCTTCATCATCCCCACCCCACACAAAATTTCGAACAATCTTATCCAAAGCCTGTATCTTACCCTCAGGAGCTAGCATCGCAGATGCTGTATACACATGAGTGCTACAAAGTACTGACTTGACAATAGTGATCCTACTTGCCATGGACAACTTGCTACCCTTCCACCAATTGAGGTGTTTCTGCAGCCCCTGCAAAATCTCATCCCACACCCTCCCCATGGAAACATCCAAAGGGAATACCCAACAGCTTAGTACACACATTATCTGGAAGCACCTTCCAAGGGAATAGAGCCAAACAAGGGGGAGGCAGAGTCAACTGGGCCCCTAATGCGGAGCACTTACCCCAATTCAGAAGAATGCCTGAGGCCAAGAAAGTATCCAACAAACCCTTCACATTCCGCAAATTCCTCTCTTCTGCCACCAAGAAGAGGAACGTGTCATCGGCAAATTGGTTAATAATCTGTTGGCTACCATCCTGCATCCGAAGCCCATCCACCACTCCCTCCTCCACTGCAGCCAAAAACAACTGAGACAGTGCCTTTGCCACAATCATAAACAAAAACGGCGCCAAAGGGCACCCCTGACGCACCCCCTCGCCTAAGGGAGAAAAGGCGAGGGTTCACCCCGCACACCACCGTAGAGCCCGTGGCCCTACCTATGACTTCATGATCGTCTCGTAAAGCGTGGACCACAACCCAACGCTAACATCATGGCGCATAAGAACTCCCTAACGGACACTATCGTAAGCTTTGGCAAAGTCAAGCTTAAGATAGGCAATGCCTTGACTCGTTCTTCCGCCCAATAAAGGCCCCTCATAAGCTGCGGCAACATTAGTCAAAATGTTCCTCCTGTGGAGAAACCCGCATCGCACCTTACTAATGGAAGAAGTCAACACCGGCTTCAACTTCTCTCGTGGCTTTTTCGCAATAATCTTATACACCGAGGACAACAAGGAGATAGGCCTCCAATCATTAATAGTAGAAGGCTGCTTAACCTTAGGAATCAAGGAAATGTAGTATTCAAGATCCTATCCATTTGAGAAGACTGCAGCAACTCAAGGTACACCTGGTACACCGACTCACCAGCCCACTCCCAATAAGTCTGAAAGAACTCCACAGGGATGCCATCCAGCCCAGGACATTTATCCTTGGCCATGCACATACATGCCGCCGCTAAATCCTCTCTCGAGAGCTCCTCGCTCCAAGCTCTCGCCGGTGAGAGGCGTAATAGATGGTTTAATGCCCCCAAAACAAGCTCCTGCATCTCCTGCTCATAGGGAAGAGTGCGCTGTGCGAAAAACCCTAAGAAATGGGCATGCACATACCTCTGCAAATCAGCGGGATCCTCCAAAGTCCGGCCATCAGGCAAAGCAAGGAACGCCATAAATCGTGATATCGCCACGCCTTAGCCGCTCAAGAACACCGGCGAACTTGTGTCCTCCACCTTCAACAGGTAAGGGTCGCCTTCACACGCGTGCCTCCCGCGACTTTAACCTGCTCCGAGCAACAATACGTTTGCAACATCAGATTCTCCCTAATGCCATCGAAGGCTGCTACGAATCCTCTCCAACTCCCCGATAGAGACCATGCAACTCCCCGCCGCCCCCGGCCAGACACGCGCGCCTACCAAAGACCTTGGCAAAACGCTTCACCGCCAAGGCGGTCACCATACCGCATATACCCTTCAGAGATGAAAAGGTATCAAGCCACAACTCCCCGCACCGGGCCGAAACCGCGATCGCCCGTAAGCCGGGTGTTCAAACTAACACCGCCCTAGAGGGCCGAGAGGCAATCGCCCCGACCGACAAAACCCGAGGGTAATGATCAGAAATGGAAGTCCATTGCATCGTTACTCCGGCAAGAAAGAGGGCACACCATCCGGCGCATGGGGAAGCATAACACCGGTCATGCCTAGCATATGCCCGCCCGCACCAATCTGCCTATTATAATAGGTGAAAGACAAGTCCCTGTGGACCTCAACCAAGGCCAAATCCTCGCAACAAACGAGACCACTTTGGTCCCTCTCAAACCCATGCACAACGGAATCCGAACCGTGAGCGATCCTCTACTCGGGCTCTACCATATTGAAGTCCCCTAACAACAACCAAGTTTAGCCTCGCAACCCACCAAGGACTCGCAACTTATTCGAATCAGGGCCCATAAAGCACCTCATTGAGAAGGCTGATTAGGGGCATAAACATTAACAATCCCCCAATCTTGCCTCGCCCTCTAACCACTTAATTATTGCCCACTTGACCAAACACCTGCTCACGCAGAGTAACGCGGACTGCACATCCATCCTCCAAGCAATAAGAGTACCCCCACTAGTCCGCCCAGAAGAAGAAGCAATAGAGGCAAACTGCCTATCAACCATATCCATGAGCCTAGACATATCACCCCTGTGACACTTATGCTCCTGAATGCAAACAATATCAGGACGCAACTGCCGAAGTGCCAAAGAAACACGGGCCCTCTTACTACTAGAGGACCGCACCCCCCGCACATTCCAACTAAGGATCGACCTATTCATCCCGGAAGAGAAGTGTCCAGCCCCACATGCCTACCCACCAGGCCATCAGCCCACTCCACAGAGTCATCATCTAGAGCCAGAGGATTAAGCAATGTGACCCACAGCCGCTCTACGTGAGATTCCACTTCCAACACGTGTTGGAAGTCCCCCAGGCACCTCCATAGAGTCATGGGCCACACTAGTCTCTACCTCCACCCGGGCTGCTCCAGCCACCTCATGCTCAGCACATACCGCTACCGGGACATCCCCACCAGGATCACCAGCCCCTCCCACAACCCTGTCCTCAGACCTAGCCACAACCAAATCATCTGAGCCCTCCCCTGAGCCACCACGTCCCCTAGCCCCGCCATCCAATGGGCGGCCAGCAGCAAGTCTGCCCCGGCCTCGTCCCACACCATCTCTCCCAACCACACCACCTCGTCCAACTCCACTCACTGCACCACGGAGTCCTCCATGCATTTGCCTGAGAACGAGGAATCCCGGGCACCTGCATAAGCACCCGCAACCCCTACCACATCACAGCCACCAGCAGG
This sequence comes from Isoetes taiwanensis, assembly GCA_021234155.1. NCBI lineage: Eukaryota > Viridiplantae > Streptophyta > Lycopodiopsida > Isoetales > Isoetaceae > Isoetes > Isoetes taiwanensis. The sequence goes on along the minus strand of JAJEKV010000110.1, from coordinate 1,391,473 downwards.
ATCACCAACATGGTCAGCTGGTAGCACAATAGATGGAAACATCCGCCGGATCTCAGAGCCATTCAAAAGCTTCAATCGGAAGAGAAAATGCCAGGGACCACTACGCCTTTGGAAGAGAAGTGGGCCTGCCGCAAAAGCAGAGCAACACGATCTTGGGGACACGCACAATAGAATGAGCCAAATATACACCCGGGCCATTGGCCATAGAAACCAAGAAATCGGGCACCATCGGATCAAGAGGAAGATCCCGAACGGAACCAACATGGGATTTTAACATTTGTCAAAGAACGGTGGACATTGCCGAGTATAATCTTGATACAACACATAAGATTCACCCAAAGTATCCACCCTCGACTAACCAATTGTTGCACGTAAGACTCACCTCAAACATGATTATGAAGAAATTATTTGGTAGGAATTTCAGAGACCGATACGGGCAAACCAATCCCTCCTCGGATGTCTAGCAAGCCAAGAGCTAAACCTCCTCGTGTCCAATATGTAACCCGTGAAGTAGCCCAATACCATAAATGAAACTAGATTCTCAATGGTCCGAACATGTCGGTATGATCAATATCTATCCATGGAATCTCCGGAAGAGCTGCTGAGTCAACAGAGTGATGATCCTCCACAAATTTCTCGTGAGCCTCTTGAACACGTCTTGGGTCCTACACTCCGGAGCCTTGCGCTTGATGCAATCTGAAAACCCCGGCCGAAAGTGATGCGAGCACAGCGTCATTGCTCCCCGGCCGGGCAAGACGGGGAGTTGGGGCTGCCGCCTGGCATCCGAGGAGGTATCCGGGGGCACCCGGAGGTACATCAGCTACATGCACCCTAGAAGAGGGCGATCACCAGCAAGTGGTCCCTTCCCAAGCACAGGAGAAGAGGGCATCACAGATCCAGTTTTCAAAGGGGGCATGCTTGATGGGATCAAGACCGGAGTCTCCAAAACACAATCTACTGGGGTCTCAGAATTATATTGAGAGGAAGAGCAATCCACATACCTCTCAACCGAGGGGGATTCCAAGAGCTCCCTCATCTCTGCCACCAATTGCATGCCACTTCCTTCAGCCCCCACCTCTTCATGCATGCCGAGACCCGCGCCCTTCCCCTTTACTGGAGGATTCTTCCTCCTCGCCATCTCCCTTGGCTTCAGCCCCAAGCCATGAGGCTCAATCGATCCCCCATCAGCCTGTCTGGCAGGAGCCATGACATCCGAACCAGTCCAGAAACCAGCTGTTTGCGGCAACAAACCACATGCAAAACAGCAGATGCTATACACCACCGGAAAGAGCTCGGAACAAGCTTTCCAACGAGCCTAAGCACGCCGAAATCTGACACCAGATCAAGGCATACATAATGTTGTGATGTGCATACAACCGAATTATTCTTGCAGCGTGTCGGACCCAATGCGCCCTTTGATAAAGCCAAGCGTAGACGTAAGGGTGCCTCCTGATGCTGTTGAGCGCGTGTGGTAGCGTGAACATTGGCCAGCGTGCATCCTTCAACAGCTTGCATGAGCTTTAGAATACTTTGACGGACTTTGGGCATAACATGAGGCATGAAGTTGTCTAGTCCAGGAGCAAAATGCACCATTTTACGTTCCTCATGAGGGGCAGTATCTACTGCAAAAGCAGGCTGCGTGTCGTGAGGTGTGAGCATCAAAGGGCGGGTACCTAGGTGCTAGCGTGAGACCAGACCAACCCAGTTGGATTGTTGTACCGGAGGATTGAGAGCTTGATAGATCTCTTCTTGAGCTTGTTGGTCCAATACAGCAGGTGGAGGAGTTTGTCGGGCCCTCTGCTGTTGAGGCGCTCGAGGTGGTTTTTTCAACGTGGAGGCGGGGCCTTGTTTCCCATTGGCTACCCAGAGTTGATAAGCTGTGAGGCGGACCGAGGTAGTTTGGTTAGTGTCTGGAAGTTGTACTTGAACTTGAGGGAGTTGTGGGCACCTCGTGGTGGTGTGGCCCCACTCCTGACAGTGATAACATTGAGCTTTTGCATGATGAAAAGGAGTACCGACTTTTATTGGCCATAAGCCATTGATGAGGAACTCCGCAAAATGCTCCATGAGGTGGACACGTCAGCAATGAGCGCCTTCTTTCTTGATTTTTTGGTCTTTTCGATTCAAACCCAATTCTTAATTTCCTCTGCTAATCTTGAAAGGTTTGGAGTCAAATTGGTGGATTAATCCCGCTAGCCTTGTAGGGGTTTGCATCCCACATGATTCCTGTCACCAAGAGCTGCAGATGGATACCAGAATCTTCATAATTATCAAGCATAATTCAAGATTAACTTGTGGTTTTTTGAAAGGATCACCTTTAGAATTGTGGAATTCTTTAATTTCCAAACAATATTTTCCTGAAGAGTTATTCTCTCCATAATACTTCTTTATGCCGAGTTCAGTGAAATTTGAAACTGAAATTGTTGATTCTTGGCTCCTGGAATTTGTTGGAATCAAAGATATTGCAGCATCTGGCATATTCTGTGTGCATTATGACTGGACTGACATGAAGATTTTGGTCAAGGTGTATTCTAAGCAATGATTCTTGCAAATGAAGTCTCCAATTCCCGGTTTTGCCTTTGTCTTTTGATTTTCTCTCCTGCACCACACCCATTTTCCTCGTACTTTTGTAGTTTTCCCCTAGTTCTTTGTAATGGACTTTAAAAAAGAGGATTACTCTAAATTTCTAGATTTTGCGCCCTCTGATCATCCCAAACTTCTCCAACAGTTAAGATCCTATCATGAAAATCCTAAAAATTTCATTTTCTTTGGTAATTTTGCTAACTCATTGGGTGGGCAGTCTTCGATGGATCCCCTCTCTTTCAATGTTTCATGCTGGGACAATCTTTCAAAAGATCTGGATTACAAAGATCAATTACCAGCCTTGGATCCTGTCATCAACGTCCCGTTGCCTTATGGGGATTTGTATACGGTGCGGGCACCGTATATGAGTAGGGGACGTCACAGTGGTATCAGAGCAATGTTCTTGGAGACCAAGAGCAAAGCACTGACCATGCTCCCAGTAGTACTAACTTGATAGGATCCTCAAACCTAAGAAAATGGGAAATTTTTTTCTCATTTTTGTAGTATATGCTAAGCTAGTAACAGTTAAAGTGAATGAGAACATAAAAAGACTAAAATTACTGAGCCAAAACCTTCAAAGGAAGGATGGTCTCACACGTCGCGCGAGGACAGATAATGAAGATCTCATTTTCGGGCTGGGCGCAACGTGTGCCAGGACGTCAAGGTAGTCATCAAGGAACGGCCAGCCGACCAGCCAACCCAGGAGTAGAGATCACAGGGATCAACGAAAGCACTAGAGGAAGAGGACATTGGATCTCCGGATTCAATGGATGAAGAGAGCCAAGAAGCGTACGAGCAGATAGAGCGGGAGATACAAGAAGAGGAGAGGGTAGAACGAGAGCAGGAGACCAAGGTTCAAGAAGCAGCAGAGCAGAAGCTGGTCCAACATTTTGAAGACTCAACAACCTGCACAGTACACGCCAAGGGAGTAACTCTAATGAAGAAAGATATGCACTTAGCCAGTCATATCAAAGAAGAGCCTTATTAATTTCGTAAATGATAAAATTTTGTTTAATACAAAGTGTTTTAGAGTAAATTATAAGTGTATGAAGTTACTTAATTAAGTCGAGTTAGTAAGTTTTAGCTTTTGTTTTAGTCAAAACAGACATCCTAGGCCAATTCGAGAGGATGTCTCACACGTCGCGCCAGGACAGAAAATGAAAAGTTCATTATTGGTCTGGGCGCAACGTGTGAGACCATGCCCCAAAAGTGCCCAAAACAGCTCCAAATCGCCTGAAATTTGTTGCAATAGGACCGTTAGATAGCCTAGAATCTATTTATGACCTCAAATTAGGCTAGAAATGTCAAACCCCAGCTCAAAATGACCAAAATTGCTCAAACCCTTGAATTGTTTTTCCAAACTGTGGTTTGTTATAAATAGAAGCATACCCCATTAGTAGCTCGCAAGTATTGATCTCGGCTCGAAGCTGATGCTTTACTCCTAGATAGAAGTTCTCAAGAACACCCCTTTGTTATAGTCATCTAGACCTCAGCATAGCAACCCAAGTCCAACTGATGGTACACCACCTCTGCTCATGCCCAAGGCATAAACCTTGACCTAATTCTGTGTCCTTCTAATGGAGTTTGACTTATATAGCCGCCACATTGACACCCAACCCTATTGCCAGGATACCTAGAAAGGACCCAGAGTCTAGAGCTGCCCAAGCCACTCCATGTGTAGAGATTGGACCCCCCAAACCAACTTTGCTAGGACCTTAGAGTATGTCTCAAACATCATGGAGGTTTTGCAAAACAAACCTCGTTTCATGCCAGACCACATGTCCTAATGTCCATAGACTTGTAGATTATAGATATGTCTTCAGTAATCCTGCTCGAGCCATCTTGCTTGCTTATAGAGCCCAGAATGTTGTAGGAGAGCCCTTCAAGTAGATCCTTAGACTCTAGGATATACGAGCGTTGCTTTCAATGTACAGGGCCAGAGCCACAGAAGAGCTAGAGGCGCAACTTCTTGAAGACATCGAGGTCCCAGCCGATGCACAGACAGATAAGGAGAGGAGACCCAAAAGGCAGACCCAAGAGAAGGAAGCACAACGACAAACACCTCAACCGACAAACGAGTAGAACAGGAGACCACCGGCCTATCACAATCTTCATCAAATGGGAAGAATATTTGGTAACCAACGGCATCAAGAATTTTCTGGATATCAACCTCCCGGCTACCACGACGAGGTCACATCAGAAAGAGGATCTCGACGCCTTCACCGACTCGACGCACATGAGTTTCAAATGGAAGAACACAAGGCAGCAAAATACAGGTGCAGGAAGACGTTAGACATCGATGCCGCGTTAGCATCACGAGCTAGAGCCAGAGGGCATAATTTTCTGTCGAGGAGAGAAGTCATGGCGACACAGGAGCGTATAGAAACCGGAGGGAAGACAACCACGACCTTGCAACCCAGCAGCTCAATGCAACGTCAACAAAAGGAGCAACCAAGATAGGCAACCACAAAGCACCTAAGGCTGACCAGGACGAGCTTCCAGCTCCATTGCACCAGCAGGAGAACTTTCATCGGTTCCAAAAAGTAGGAGACCATGAGGGGGAGGAGACGCATATCAGGGAAGGAACATCTCCGACTCGAAGGCCTATATCAGCATTAGGGGCAAGATCAAGGAGGAGAATATTCCGCTCGAACAAGAATTCCAGACCCAGAGACACCTAGAAACCAAAGGAAGGACGACTTTACTACGTCAGCCAAGGAGTACGAGACTCGAATGGATAGGACCCAAAGGACGGAGGAGACGACCTAGCCAGCAGGTACAAATCACGCAAAGGCGACCAGAAGGAGCTATGGTAGGTGCAATGGAGATGACCACACTTCCAGGCACAGGAGAGGCACCTCGGAATGAAGCAAAGCCCAAGCAACAGCAGTCCCACTTAGAAATTCAACCTGCGGAGGAATGACAATGCCTGCCTACCGACCACGATCTCAGAGCTCTGAAGACATTCAAGAATGCCCGACTTTAACAGCCAGGTGACCCCATTCAAGCGATCAATGGCACCGCACAGCGGCAACCTTACAACGACAAGTCGCATGTAGGGGGCGGTCACCGCATCCCTTACGACGGACATACACATTAAGGAGGAGCATCTTTTTCAAGGGATCACATCGACGAACACTCTTCACAACTTGGGGTGACGAGCTCGGATCAGACATGAAGCCCAACAATAGTAGCAGCACCTCAAAGAATCCCGGAGTCAACCAGAACGAAGAAGATGCAGCAAAACCGAAGAATCAAACGCGATAGGAGGAGGGGAAACCCTAAAGGAGTATAAACATTTAGGTAGATCTTCGTAGTTGTTTTGGAAAAGTGGATGAATTGAAATCCCAATGTAAATGCGTATATGTCTATTGTATATCTCGGGCGTTCACAGATATAGTGGAGAAACATGAGTTTAGGGTCATGTTTTACGGATTTAGCGCTTAGATCAGGAAGCTCCTTCACTTCGACTACCAAAGGAGGAAGCAAGGAGGCACAACTATAGCCCAAGATCAAAATGGAAGAGCAAGTACGAGGGAGAACGACCAGAGGCCAAGCAAACCTTCGACTTCAAACACTTCGGGAAGTGCCCTCAAGTAGAAGACCGCTCGTCCAGCACAATGTCAGGATAAGAGACAACACCGGTCATGTCAAGATCATCAGCGCTACACCAGGACATCGTCAGGACGCAACACTACCTCTTGTGGCAGCGACAACACTTGACGACATTATGACACGAGTGGCCTCAACAATAGAAGGAGGAACGACCCGCCATCAACGAGCCAACTAAGAAGGCAACATCTCGACGACTATAATTCCACCTTGTGGTAATATAGGGTGATGCGCTATGACACGTGTATTAGATGGAGATGCACTTACGAAAGGCACTGCGACGAGGAGATATGCCTTCAACAACTAGGTGATGGCTTTGTCAGGTACTCCTACCAGTAATTAGAAGAGAAGAAGCCGATCATATCTCCGACATGGGCACATCAAATGCCCAAGGTAGAAGCATTCGACACCTTAACGACAAGGATAGCCACTGAAGCACCTTCGGCAAAAAGAGAGTTCAAGATAATAGCCAGGCTATTCAACGACAAGAGTATATCTAAGGCAGGTACTTCTTCAACTCAAGGATCAAGCTGCGTAGATACAAGGATCCATCATCCCGACAATATAGCCAGCAGGGAGGAGAGCCATGATGCTTTACTTGACAGAGAGACCGACATGCATAGAGGGACAAAGGTCATGAACTGAAAGCTGGAGAAGTGCTAGCAACCGACTTCTTCCACGAGCTCCCTAGAGGCAACAGGAGGATCAAAACTGACGAGCACAATCAAAGCCACCGGAAGGTACCTCAAGACAAGAAGACGGCATAGCACTGTGGAACGTGACAACGTCCAAGCCATGTGATCGAGGGGATCAAACAAGTAAGATTGGAAGCTCGATGGAGAAGCAACTAGGCGAGCCGAGCCGATGACTTGCATGCGGACTTGCATACAACTTGGTGAACCCAAGGATGGACGATTCAAAGAACAACTGCAGAAGAGAACAACTCCAGAGGAGTATAGCCAAAGCAATCGCGCACAGCCTCAAGAGACGCCTCCAAATAGCTTCAAGTGCCATGAAGGGTGAAACAATTACCGACCAAGAACAGGATCAGGAAGAAGACCGAAATGTCGAAGCATCAACGACCAGCACACCTTTAGTTAGAATGTGATGCAAAGCGTGTTGTGCCATAGCCGACAAACATTGGAGGGCCCAAGTATATCAACAAGTTACCCCAGAGTACGAGCTGACGTACAAATAGGAGGATATAGATCATCAACACCATTGCAACGGGAGGAACACCGATGACACTGCCAAGGAGTAGGCGTGCAACTCGAAGGGAGGCACAAGGCGGACCTAATAGCTCTAGTAGTAATTGTAATTATGTAAGCTATATGTTTTGCATGTATAGTTCCCCTGTTATTCCTTCCCTCCCATAGCATAATAGATCAAAGGAAGAGATGTCAGGCAATTTGCAGGGGTGAAGCAATCAACATCCTCAACACTCTTCGGGCAACATGATAACGACAAGAGGACTTGATGTATGAGACGTCGATGGAGTCGAAGAAACAATATCGAATACAGAGTCGTCCTTTAGCTGGCAAAACAAAGAGTTCAAGATGAAAGATCTTCTTCAACGGCGCCACCTTCAGGCTTTTGAAAAGCGGCATGGAAGATTTCAAGTGATCAACAACAAAGCCTCCAGCCTCTACATCAAAGAGGATCCACCGTCAAAGAGACTGAAGTATCGAGCGACTCGGAAGAACGTTACCTTGCTACTTCAAGCAGGCAACGAGTGAATGAGCTTCTAGCAAGCTCAAGCATCTAAGGCTATGGGGCCTAGTAGGTTAAATGTATGGACGGTAACATCCATATTGGGATTAGAAGGCATTTCCAGATATTCGCGTTGAAAGGATTGCCCCAAGATTGGGCTAAGCGTCAAGGAGTGGGAAGGAAATGCATAGGAGTGACTAAAATTATACACGATTGTTAACAAACATCCAACATATTGAAACCACTTGGTGAGATTGATCACCTCGCTAAGAAGGAATCATTACTAGGATAATTGTTGACCATGTATAAATCTAGTACCTCCAAAAGAATAATCAAACCGAAAGAAAAGAAGTAATCTAACAAGTCCGGCCAACTTGTTACGATGGCATCAATTCGATTGGTAGGAATATTCCAAGAGTTTAAATAGCTAAGAAAGGGGGAATCTCTAGAATATAAAAGAATAATACATGTAAGGCATCTAAAATAAGAATTATAGTAATCAAATAGTCTTTTGAGACAAAAGGAATTGTCATGATGATAAAGCCTTGTGGTTTAGAATCGTTCTAACTAAGTAGGTAACCCGTAACTATATTGAAATAAATGATAACATAATATGTGAATCCATCTTAGATGGTTATATATGTTAGCTAAGACTAGTAAATTAATGTGCTAAGTAAGAAGCGTATAACCTCTTAAGGGGAGAGAATAGATATGACGTTGTGTACAACGTCATTGAAGGGGTGCAGGACCATTTTCTTTTCGAAGAAAGTGGGAGGGCTCAATCTTATGATTGAACGTACTTGCATCGAATTGACCAACCCGTAGAATAGAGTTCACTCCGGCAATGGCCGAAGCGAATAGAGCATAAGATAGATAGATACCTCAGTGCTCAGGAGGCCTTCAACGTGCGAGACTGACGTGATAGCTAACTACACCAATGAAGTGGAGCAAAAGTATGGGAGCAATGCAACGACCAAGTTATCTCCAAAATTACTCGACGCCGGCTCAATAGGTGGATGCATTCTAGCCTTAGGTAAGGCGTGCGCATGTATTATAAGCTTTAATGTGTCTTATTGATAAGTTAAATATAGATCCTAATAACTGCATAGAAATTGTTGTACGTATATGTATCATAGGGAAATAAGTTAAATAACAACGATAATGTGAGGTAGCATGTTAATTAATCCTTCGCAAGGATGCAATTCCTTCCAAGGATAGCTATATGACCTCGGGGTCCTTATAAATATAAATAGAAAATAGAATTCGGATATACTTAAGTGCATCTTAGGGATATACTTTCAAGGGTAATGCAGGACCCAAGGAAGAGAATAAGAAGCACATCTAATTCTTGTGTATGATAATTAAAACCTTGTTTATGATACAGTAGGTCTAAATCAGGGTTATTGTTTAAATAATCGCGATCTAAAAGTCGTTAAATATTGCAAAGCTTGGAGTAAATATAATTGTACTATCGGAAGTAATGTATCCGATACTATGATAATGTTAATTCATAAATATTACCTTAGGGTAATTATGTTAATCACATGCATTAAAGGAGCCAGCAAAAATTGGCTCAGGCATGTCGATTTGTGTTTAGATTAATTTCATGTGTAGTTAAGATTAATCTACGCATGCAACCTATGCCAGGTATGGGTTGCATGCGTATTTACCGATGATGGGACCACTACGGTGATCTCTAGGACGTGGTGTAATGTCAATGTAGGCATGACCGCGGTTCCGCTTGGATGAGTGGAAGGTAGATTAAAAAGTCTACTTCCATTCCACGGAAGTAGACGACCTCGAGAGATAAGAGGTCATTCAGGAATGCATTGATAGGAAAAGCACCTCTAGCCCCATATATGCATTGATAGGAGGAATCTGTCCTTCACGCCCCATATACGGGAAGGACCTATCCTCCACGTTGGGCAACTAAAGGTGTAGGCATGAGCGGCATATAGGCATTATAGGGCGTTGTCTCCACGGCCACGATGGAAGAAGCATCCTCTTCCTACGCCGGGAGATTAGCCATGCATTCATGTAGATAGGTGGGGTGGTCATCATATAACCAAAATTTTATTAATAATTAAAATGGTAATAACATAGTGTCGACCTGCAGGCCAATAGAGCGCTCCGGAGGGCAAGGAGGTCGAGCTACGAAGACCTGCAACACAAATTTTGTTATAATGTGTTGCAAGGGATGAAGAGTACCTTAGAAGTGTAAATTTTGTATGAAATTGATAAACTTAAATGTTGTATTAAGTAAGGTTAATAATTACCTTGCGTGGATTAAGTTATGAAGTGATAAGTTAATTGGATAATGAAATAGTACAGTAATGTCTTAAACATTACCTTAGAGTAATTCTAATAATTAAGATAGTAAGTATGTAATTATAGATATTGTAAAATTAATGCAGGATTTTAAGGTGCGAAGACTTGCAACACAAATTTTTGTTGGAATGTGTTGCAAGGAATGAAGAGTACCTTAAATAATAATTGTATATGAAAGTGTTAAATTGTGATAAACTAAATGTTGTGATAACGGAGATTAATAAGTACCTTGTTTTAATAGAAGTTACGAATTGACAAGTTATTTGATAATGTAATGGCGTAATAATGATTTAAAAATATTACCTTAAGGTAATCTTAATAAATGTGTAAGTATTATAGTAGTATATCGTATGCATCAGGTTGATTGCAGGTTAGGAAGATTCCAAGGTGGGAGATCCACGATCTTTGCCGGACGACATCATTTCAAGGTGGGGAGAATGTGGCGTTTCAAAGGCAAAGATATACGGTCCCGGGACGATATCCGCATCTTTGCCTAAACGCAGCGTATTACCGCCTCCCCGGGACGCGGTACGCCAACGTGTAGCCAGGTGAGTAGCCCCTAGGGGGGCAACTTGCAAGGTATGTGCAATTGTAATTAATGTGCACATTTACCAATGTGCACATTTATTAAGGTGCACACCTTTCCATGTGGGCACATTTTGCCACCTAGCCATTAAAGGCAAGTGGGCCCATTCCCAATTATCCCACATGCCTAAAGGGATAATTGGAAACCCTAGCCCTAACCCTTGTCTATTTAGGAGGAGAAACCCTAACTTGCCCATTTTTTCGTTCCTAGGGTCTTAGAGCTCTGTTTTGGCTGCTCCAAGAGCCAAAACCGCCCCGGACCACGGGCCCGGTTTAATTGCACCATTAGTTTCCCTTGATTCGAAAGCAAATTCCAAGAGGATGGTCGAACTCGGTCGAGGAGCAACTCAAGGATCGGGGTATTTAGGCAATTTAATAGCTTAAACCATCTTTGGGTCCATAGAATCGTAGGTTTAGCCTATTAAATTGCCCATAGCAGCCCTCTAGATCTCTAGATACCAGAATCTAACTAAAGAACCTAACTCTATGATATAGATTAGATCTAGTTCTTTAGTTCTTCTGTGATGTATATGGATGATGTATCTCTATGAACTCCTTGTATTGGGAAGGGGGGTAGAGACCTCAAGCCTAGTAGTTGATGCTCCTAGCTAGCCTCTCTAGCACACTGTAGATTCGGCCTGTGCACAAGAGCCACACTTGGTTGTGGGTGAAGGGGCCAGACTGGCTTATAAGGAGATTCGTGTTCTGACTCTTGAACGATTCCTCTGGTGTGTAAGGCCTACCGGGGATCATTGTGGACTAGGTCTAATGGCTTGCCACTGCGGGTGGGTAAGGCATGGGCTTGACACCCGTGGAGTGATGCGTCACTCTCCATTGGGTTCAAGTCGAATAAGGGCAGTGGCCCTCTAGTCACCTTGAGTCAGCATGTAGATCTCTGGAGGGAGTGATCCCTACCTGCCCCATCGGAACTGGGGAGACGCAACCCAAGAATAGCCCCCCTTGGCTATGCATCCGGCGGGCTACCGTCGGGTCCCAACACTTTTCAACCTACTTTGCAAAGTGTGCACAGGAGGGGTGGATGGAGTGGACAACCCTAAGCCATGTTCTTATGCAAGCCAAATCCATTGCCATGAATTCTGCCTGCAATGAACTCTGGAGACCCAAGCCGTCAGTCACCCCCTCGAGTCTGAGCCTTGGGTAGGATTTCCACATGTATTGTGTTGATCCTTGTCTATGCAGATGTTGATGTACCACCCTTCGAGGTGGATATGTGATGCTATTGTATACTGACATGTATGTTTACGCTTCCGCAGCTAGGTAGGCCCTGAGGGAGACGGGGTAAAATGACCCCTTCACTCTTCCCACTGGGGACCCAGTACGGTCACAGTGATATGTGGAGGGCCCTGTATCAGTATGGAGCTGGTATGGGGGATGAACTCCTGTTTGTATACGGTGCGGGCACCATGTATGAGTAGGGGACGTCACACTTGTTATGGCCTCTGTAAGGAATCCAAAAAGTAAAAACATTGATAAGCAGCATATAAATGAGAAAGCCTGACAATGTTGCAGAGTTCTAAATTATGGGTTATGCTCCTAAGAAGGTTCTAGAGGATTCTACAAAGAAAACATACCCTTACTTGCATCCATACTACCAAGAATTGGATCTAGGCAACTTGAAGCAGACTGCGGTTGATGTCGATCACACGATCACGCGGGATCCACCAATAGATCTCCAAAATGTTCCTGTTGTGATCCTCCAGAAGACAAATTGCAGGTATTGAAGATGTTGCAGCTGTTTGTCTTGGATGTTGTGGAGGACAGATTTCTTTCCCATAACTACACATTTATGCGACAACTGGGCCATTTCTGATTTTGATGTTTCTGGCATTTCGATCTAGCTGCAATTGCCATCGTCAGAAAGCATAGGGTCATAGGGTCCCCGTTACACAAAAGTGTATTTTCAAAATATATATTTGCGAAATCATACCTACGCCAAAGCCAAGGATTAGAGCCGTCGGATAAAATCGTTCGAAGCTCGGCTATGGCTCCCATAGACTGTTGGTTTCCCGCGCTGCTCATCTGAGCGTCGAGAGTGCATGAAGAAAAAAAAAAGCAAAGCTTAGAAGGAAGAATGCTCATGGCACGGGACGCCTTTTAGTATCCCCATGTCTAAATTTCGGGGCTTATCTAATTTTCATGACTGTAGATTCATAAAATTATAGATCGGACGGTTTTAAGTATGGCACATCATATTTTGTTGATGTGGAAGAGACACGTTGATAGGCTAGAATTGCAAGATAGGTCGTAGGCCAGGTAGGGCTGGTGTGCTAAAAATACATATAATCTTATCATAGTATCCTTGAAGGATATTAATTAGATTTGAATGTATTCAAGTTTTCATTATCTAAGTAATTATTAGTCGGAGAATGACCAAGATATATGGAGCATTTATTGAATTCATTTTTAAGGGAAGCAGATTTTTGTATTCCAAGGTTATTTCATGGGCATTTTGAGGTTAATATATGGGCAAATGCAAATCAGAATCATTACATTTTGGAGGGATCGCTTTCGATGTTACTTCATGGGCAAACGCAGGTCTGGGTCTTGCAGACCTGCGATCCATCTTCTAGCTCAGGCATGCCAAGGTGGTTCAAACATGCCACCTAGGCTCCAACATGACAAGGTGGCTCAAACATGCCAAGGTGGCTCCAACATGCCACGTGGGCTCTAACATGCCACCTAGGCTCCAACATGCCAAGGTGGCTCAAACATGCCACCTAGGCTCTAACATGCCACCTAGGCTCAAATATGCCAAGGTGGCTCCAACATGCCACGCGAGCTCCAATATGCCATCTAGGCACTCCAAGTGGTGACATGGCATGCCAAGTAAGCAAGGCCAAGTTTTGACTAGGACAAAAATGAAAAGATGTCCATCTTGGGTCTTTTCATTGGGTGATGTTGGCAAATTTTGAGTGACATGGCTAGATGGTGGTGACGTGGACAGGATGACTAGGACTTTATGCAAGAAATATGATAACCTTTGGAATGTTTGGTAGAGGAGTTTGGCAAGGGATAGAATAGAGGGATCTTGAAGAACTTAAAACGCTGCCCTTCCCCAAATCGAACCAGGCCAGGACTTTGCGCGGCTTCCTCACCAGAGGGAAGAGGCCAGACCCCAGGAGACGGACCTCAGAAAGGTTGTCGAGGCAGACTTTCCTGCCATCGCTTCCCTCCCTCTCCCCTCCCGGAGCTCGGTTTCCCTATCTGACCATTGAATCCTCCTTTCAAGGATCAAGCTTCGAGGAGGTTCAAAAAAATCCAAGATCGGTCTGGGAGAACTTATCGAACCGCGAAGCGTCCTACGTGCGACCGTGTAGAAACCCGTGTTTTGTCATTTGGGCAGTAGAAAGGCTTCGAAATGAAGATTGGACTCGCCATGTCATCCAAAATGTCAAAATTACCATAGGAACTAAGTTACATGGTCATTTTTTGGAAATAAAAGAAACACGAACGCGCTACATGGCATTATTTCACAACCACCTCCTAGGTCAATTGACTACGAACGTGTTAGACATGAGCTATTTTGCCTCTTCTTGAAAAAGGAGTGGGCTTCTGCCCATGAAACTTGGTCTCCAGGGTAATGTGGACTTTCTGAGTCCATTGTCAGAGCCAGTTCACAGTCCCAGAATGGGTGTATTGCCCGTCCATCGCTAGGGGGCTTTGGGAGAGGACTTTTGGGGCGAGCTGCTTTCAGAAGGTTTTAAGGGCCTGTCTTCTGGCGTCAACATCCTCCCTCTACGTGATGACATTGTGCAAGATCCTGGTTGAATCTGACTAGGATATGGCTGAAGAAACGTAAACCCTGTTTGTTGCTAGGTTATTGAAAGATTTATGTTATGGAGGTCGAGTTTTGGTCGGTTGCACTTGGGACATGGTCGAGACGCTACAGTTGAAAGCGCGAAGCAATAGGAACTGACGAAATGGGTTTGGATTTATCCTCACCTAGTGAGGCAATTAGAAGTCAAGAGTGTCGTTTGCAGTAGCAAGATTATTTGGGATCATTCGGGATGGCCGATAGATTCAAACTCTGTTATTTCAGTTGCCATGGCTCTGTATGCATGTTCAGAAATGGTGCACCAAGTTATCTACACAAACAACTACGAGATGGCCTCCAAAATATAAATCCTGTGTGTTGCTAGGTTATTGTAGGATTTACGTTATGGAGGTCAAGTTTTGGTCGTTTGCACTTAGGACATAGTCGAGAAGTTGCAGTTAAGACCCAAAGCAATGGGAACTAACAGATATGGGTTTGGATCTATTTTTCTCCCACTGTGACAATTAGAAGTCAAGAGCTAATTGTATATAGATTATCTTGAATAGAAGCGCTCAAAAGAGTTGGAATTATTGATCTTGTCATAAATTCTAATGCATCCTGCAAAATCTGATCATATGGCTTGGCTTTCTCTCTCATGCCCACTGAATCATTTTGGGATACGTGTATACAAGATGACACTTCTCAGGTGTGTTAGGTTATACGCATGCTTTGATATGGATATGATGTGCTAGATCCTCCAGGTTGCTTAAGGCAATGAATCTTTGTGCAAAATTATGCAAAAAGGCATTAATTATATTAGGATATCTAAAGCAAAATAAGGTAGTTGCACTCAGATCTGAATATCTCGAGCTATCTTGACCTTTTTCAAATGATTTTTGGCAGAAAAACCAAAGAAACGTTGTGATGAGATGTAGGAAAATGCTTGGCTCAATTTGGATCTGGGATGTCTGAGAAAATTGGGTTCAAATTTGGAAGAAAATTTGGCCAGTGCACTTCCCTGAGACAAAACAATATCTGCACACTAAAATAATCATATCTCGAGTTTTATTGAACCTTTTTGCATGATATTTTTGAGATGACTATCAGAAAAAAATTGTAGGAACATGTGGGAAAAAAACCAGCTGAATATAAGGGTTCTGCCAACCAGCCGATATAAGAGTTCTGCCAACCAGCCAAACACTATGATATGTCCAAATAGTTTTGCTCCGCATGCATTGATTCAATTTCCTTTTGGAGCAACTCAAACCATGGCTGGAAGGACTTCTAGCTGCCCAGAAAAATGTGCCCGCTTATGTGAAGGAAAATCAAATGTGGAACATGTGGAATTTCGAAGAGTGGCAAGAACCGCATGAAAATACTCGACAAGTATTTTCATAAACGAAACCCTTTGAAAATCAATATAAGTAAATTTTTTTCTATGATATGTGTTAAAATATTTGAATGGATTGTGAGCAAATGTTCTCGTGTGTGTTTAGAACTAGAGATGATAGAGCTTCGGCAGTCCCTGTCTATCTAAAGCCACATACACATTTGGAAGTGGTGTTGAATGGAACTACAACTGTCGTGATTAGCTCCACCGACATCAAAATTTTGGAAGTTGATACTCAGTGGTTCAATGATCAATTGATCCTCCTCTTCTCAAGGTGATACTTTCATTTGATTTGTGATCATCCGGATTGTGCCATCATATGCATATGTTTGCAGATGCATGGAATACTACTTGATGCTCCAAGGAATGAGACATCCCTTTCATTTCTTTGACCCTCTTTTTCACTCGACATTGTCCAAGAACACAAATAGTTACAAAACAATAAGGAAACGTGTGAATCTGGATAAGTGCTAGTACATGTTTGTGCCTGCTTGTGATGGACATCATTGGACCTGTTTTCTGATCGTAAGCCGCGCGTGTCTCGCACAGAGATATAAACCAGGAATATATCACTTTGATAGCATGGGCTTGCATGGCAGAAGCAGACATATTGAGAGGTTAGTGCTTGCTCATTGCATTTTGTTGTTGTCACACAATGACAACAAACTTTGAATGTAGGTTCCTGGAATTGCTTGGACACAATAATTTCAGCTTTACAACCTCAGATGTTATGAAAATTTCCAGAATGCCTCTTCAAATCGATGTCATTCATGTGGCCCTGCCGTATGTTCGTTTACGCACAAATTTGTGAGGGGGTACTTGAAAGGAGTGAATATATTGTTGCCTAATCTAGTAAGTTAACTCAAATGTAGCAGACAAACCAAATACTGTTATTGACAAAGTGTGGTTAACTACAAGTTGTGGACATTACATACCAGGATCTAGTTGATGTTAGAGTGTTCATGCTTGAAATTTTAAGATTAGAAGCAACAAAAGCTGGAATTGGGACGAACATATGTATTGGGAAGTATATAGGTGCATGAGTCACTTCGTACTTTCAAATAACTGTATATCTTTCGAGTAAGAGCATGCTACCTTACAACATGTATGTACTACTACTCTTGAGCGTAGCATAATTTCTTTTAGCCAAGATTGAAATGTAGATACCTTAAAATACTATTGTGTACTTGCACAGAAGTATACAAAAAGGTACCTTTTTGGTAAATTTTTATGTAGACCCTAACATACTTTCACCCTTTCTTATGTACATAATTGTCACTGTAACCTTGATTCATTTGAATGAAAATTCATATTCAATTATATGTTCTTTGTTACAAAATAAGCCATCAAGTGTTCAAAAGAATTCAAAACTTCAAAAAAAAATCAAGACAAACTCATTTTCACAGTTGAAGCACAAAACTTCAGATGAGTTCTGAAAATTACAGAATGGTTTTATATTTCATCCTCATCTGTAAAATTTTCTCCTCATCTAAAGGATCCAGCCTATATACATTCATATTTTGACGTTTAGTTGGTGGATAGTCTGCAAGACTAGCCCTCTATGAGGACCCTGGATCAAGCAGACAAATCCTAGTATAGTATGTCACGCGGGATTGCAAAGAAATCAAAACAAAAAGAAGGAAATAGAAAAGCAAAGAGACTATATGCCAAGATAAGAATTCTTGAATATCAAAAGGAGTACATGAGATCTCGTTAAGACGAGAAAATGGAAACAAAACGATACTAAGTCTCAAACTTGAGATCTAACTCTATTGATATATATCGTACAATGGTCTTGGGCCCAGAATCGACATATGGCAGAGCCTTTGTGATATCGATCACCAACTCTTGGATCATATGCTTGATTTGAGGGAATCTTTACAGTGCCATCACTAGTGCCCGGAATCCCGCTAATTTAAGGCCGAACTCCCCGAAAGCAGTCATCTGTCTTGCCTGGTCCTCTTCTTTGACGGGGGTCGTGGGTTTCTGCGTGGTTTTTGGCAGGGGCGTGGGTTTACCACCTGACGCCTGACCTAGCCCCTTGCCTTTGACCTGTGTTGTGTTCAGGAATAGTCCAATGCCTGGCTGCACAAGACTAACACTCCCCCCCACCAGAGAACACTCAGAGGAGAGAAAAACAGGCACAGTTTCTGAAGGTGGAAAGCCAGGAACCTTCTCAAAATCATCCTGTCGACTATGAGGACGAGCCTCAGAGTGATACTTCTGGATGGGATCTTGTCGATCCTTTAGAGCGTCCGAGGTGTTTACCCCAATGGAGGGTGACGCGTCTAGCAAAAAACCAGACTGCGCCACTGACATTCAATGAGGCGACAAGTTTGGAGACCAAAAGCACCAGCACTGGCATTGGGGTTGCAATAGTAAACTGGACGTCGACGGGCAATTGAACATACGAGAAGACACTTCAAAGTAGCACAAAAACCGGCGTGGTGGTGCATTGATGGATCTGGGGACGTGGCAGCTCGGTCCAAGAATTGAGTAAGTCCCAGACGGCATGAGCAGTGTTTTGCCAACCTCGTTCATTAGAAATGTATATTCAGTTGCATTTATGATCCAGGATTTCTCCTTCCTACCAGACATTACGGCGCACGAAGCGTGGATCCCACCTAAGGTCTATAGAGATGTGTGTCTGGGTCCAATCAACGCGACCAGCCAGAGCCTTGGTCCAAAAGGAGGAGCGCCAATCAGAAGTAAGAAACTGACAGCGTGGAGAGCTCCCAATGACACATAAGGGGTATCATGTTGAGGAGGAGGTTGCATCATAGGCTACTGATGGTCTCGGAATTCATGAAGCAGATCAGCATCCAAGGTTTGACACCATCGTTCTCATTCTGAACAGGAAAGAAGTGTATTGATAGGAGGAGGAACCCAGTCCACAGGAATGATCTCGCCATCAAGATAGGCACGGAGACTGTTGGCTAGATTCTCTTCATTGGGAGGAATAACTATAGAGTCATTCATACAATCAATAGAAGATGGAATTATGTTGTCCATAAAAGCTAAGAAATCCTTCTCTCTGGTAGCATCAATTTGATCAGGAGGGACCTTTGAAAAGAAAAAGGCATAGTTATCTTGAAAGAAGGATTTGATAAGTTTAGGATCATCCAAAATAGTACTTGCATCAGTTCTAACTTGTGTGATGGAATTTCTAAGCAGCCTATTTTTAGCCATTTTGAAAAAGAACTTAGAGCCACCATAATCCATCTCCTTATTAAACTTGACTTTGCATTTAAATGCAGAACTTTTGGCCTCACATTCCTCAATATTCTTCAGATAATTCTCTATCGTTTCCTCATCAATCTGGAGATTAGTATTATAAGGATCCTCTTGAAGAAGAGACTTTATTTCCCTCATTTGAGAAAGAAAACTTTCCTTCTCCTTTAGTCTCAAGGGATATCTACTCTTATACCACTCTTTGATCCAATTCTTGACCATCTTAATTTTGTAGTAGAATGTCTTCGTAGAATGACCATTGCTATCAATGTGAATATTCTGGTAAAATTCTCTAAAGTCCTTAACAAAAGAGTCATTGTTAAGCAATGCACAATTGAATTTATAAGAGACACTACCATCTCTTGGAATCTGAATTATGTGACGAGTACTCAGAAATTGGGGTTGATGATTAGAAATAACAATACCTTCATCACTGATAATAAAGCAGTTATCCCAAAAGGAAGAATCTCGACTACAGACATAAAATCTGTCCAAGGTACAGTAAACACTTTTATCTCCCTTTTGCGTATTAGACCAAGTAAAAGTAGCAGTGGAAGAGGGCACATAAACCAAAGAGGAATCAGATATAAAAGCATCCCAGTTTTCCTTTTCTAAGCTGGACATATTAATTTTGTTGCCAAGGTTTATATTCCAGGAAGGAGTGTTGTTAAAATCACCAGCAACAATCCAATCAGTAGTAGGATTGCTAGAGACCCAAGAATTGATCTCAGACCACAGGGATTCCCTTTCTTTAGGATTGGTGGAAGCATAGATATTAACAACCCCAAAAGTAGACTCCTGAATTGTATAGATAACAGCGTGCCACATCTTGGAGGGGGAATTGAAGAAGGAAACATGTTTTATATTTCTCCAGATCATAGCAAGACCACCACTTCTACCACTAGCTTCAATCTAAGTAGAAGAAGCACCAGGGTAAATCCAATCACCAAAATTGGAAACTTCAAATTTCGGAAGCTTGACTTCCTGAAGGAGGATAATGTCAGCATTGTAGTTTCTAACTTGGGAGATAACTCTCCTTTTAATAGGGCCTTTGATACCCCTAATATTCCAAGAAAGGACCTTCATTGAAGGGTCAACACCTAATTCAAAAAGAAAAAAGATGGAGGGAGAGTTAAACTCTGGCAGATCTTCGTTTTCCCTTTCCCTTTTTATTTTTACTTCTAGTATTAGCAGCAGGAGTATTTTTCAAATTTGTAAGACTGTTATGGAGAAATCAACTCTTTTAGTTTTGACCTTGACCTTTGCACTAGAAGGCAAGGATTTCTTGCTTGAAGCAAGAGAAGGATTATCAGATAAGAAATCATCCCTTTCCCAATTTTCCTTGTCCACATCACAATCACTATCATCTGAGATCCCACCAGGAACAAACTCAAACATTTTATTTTTAACAGAGGATAGCATAAGTTTTTATCCATCTTACAATTAGAACAAAATTGAATTTGCTTAGAGAGGGATGAGTCATGACCTGTGAGGTTTGTATCAACATCAGTGTTATCTTTGATTACATTTTCCCATTCAGGAGCCACTATTTGATCCTTATTAATCACCATATCCATTTCTCTTTTAGGAATATCTTTGACTATGTCATCATCCATCAAACTTCATGAATATTGAACAATTTGCTGCGAATCCAACTTGAACCCCTCTTACAATGAAGCTAATTGCTCTGCAATTTCAGAGGAAATAGTTCAGGGAGAAGGATTGTTTATAACATCGGTTGGAGAAAGATCAATAAGAGAAGGGAGAATATTGGCAGATTTGGCAAAAGAGACAAGCTTGCTAAAGTTCCTTGGTTGGATGTGGGAGAGTGCTTGCTCAACATTAAGTCAACATCAAGGCCAGAGTTAAGGTCAACTAATACCTAGAAATGGTTAGAATTATCAATTATTTGGCCCTCCTCCATTTGATCATCATGTTGCACTAGAACTGAGTCAGGAACTTCCTTTGTTGAATACTCAGAATTGACCTTGCCAATTTCAATATCTTTATTCCAGATATTAACATTTGGAGGCGGAGCAGGTACAACTTCCACAATGGTATCCAATGGATTTATCTCATCTTCAATGGCATTGTCTTTTTTATTATAATAATCAGCCTGCTTCATTACTTTCTTTGCATTATGTTTGCTTTTCTTGCCTAATGAGTCATTCTTAATCAAATATTGACTCTTTTCTTTTGGATAAGCCTTTATCATCCAAAATGATTTTATTCA
Source organism: Isoetes taiwanensis (assembly GCA_021234155.1). Classification (NCBI taxonomy): domain Eukaryota; kingdom Viridiplantae; phylum Streptophyta; class Lycopodiopsida; order Isoetales; family Isoetaceae; genus Isoetes; species Isoetes taiwanensis. Next base: position 1,370,026 of record JAJEKV010000110.1, on the reverse strand, counting down.
GGGTGACATGCAGATCCTTGACCTTATCTTTATCCACATTTTTCTTGTTTGCATTACCTTCATGGTTCTGTAATACTTTAACCACTTGAGAGATATTTCTGTCTCTGCTATCTATCTGCTTGTTTTGATCACTTTCCTTACTTTGAAAAGCCCCATCTTTTTGAGCCTGTGCTTCTCTTAGCATTTTCTTCTTCTAAATTCTCTTGTAACTGCCATTGACCTTGGTCCAAACAAATTTGTTATCTCTAGAAATGATACTTAAATAAGAAGATCCAGCAATGTCCTTATTAACCCCTCAGAAGAGACCTGGTCAATGACTGTACCATTTGAATTATGATTCAAATATTGACTGTTGACTTCATGACCAGCTTTGTTAACAGGTTGGTTGACCTGCTGATTGACTTGGCAATTATCATTTTGACTATCATGTTGACTCTCCACCTGTACAGTATTGACCAGTTTTTCTTTGCAATTTTCATACCAGAGGTGTCTAACTGTACAAGTTTGGCAGTGAGGTGGCAATTCAGACCATCTTAATGATAGATGAGCTCTCTATCCAAAGACATCCTGAAAAGGGATTTGCAAGGAGATTTCCTTTGAGAGATTAAGCTGAATGAAAGAGCATGGAGGTCTGTAGGGAGGATATTCCGTACAAATATAAGATCCAATTGAGTTAAAAAGAAGTTTAAGGCAATCCTCATTCCAGTAGATGGGATTTAGGCCATGGAGAATTGTGGAAGCAACACAGAGCTTGTCCCGGATAGCAATTTCAAATTTAGGGTCCCATTTAAGAAAGGAGAGCTGGAAAGTCTCGAATGTTAAGGGACCATGATTGAAGAATAAATTGGCAGTTCTTTTGCTTCCACATTCAATCATAATATAAGGGAATTGAAGCCAATAAACAGCATTAATCAAGATACCTTTGTGAAGATTCAGGCAGAAGGACCAGAGTTTATCCAATTTGATCCCATGTTTATTTACCCTCACAATTACAATAGAGTGTTGAAAAGAAATTAATTTAGCATGCACTGAGGGGAGATCCAAGGAAATACCGTTGAAAAGTTCGCGCTTTTTTGCTCCAAAAGGGGGTTTGAAAGGTCAAAGATTTCCAAGAACCTTGTTCAAGGAGTCATCAGAATGATTTTCCTGGGTCGATTTCACAGGAGTTCATCCCCCATACCAGCTCCATACTGATACAGGGCCCTCCACATATCACTGTGACCGTACTGGGTCCCCAGTGGGAAGAGTGAAGGGGTCATTTTACCCCGTCTCCCTCAGGGCCTACCTAGCTGCGGAAGCGTAAACATACATGTCAGTATACAATAGCATCACATATCCACCTCGAAGGGTGGTATATCAACATCTGCATAGACAAGGATCAGCACAATACATGTGGAAATCCTACCCAAGGCTCAGACTCGAGGGGGTGACTGACGGCTTGGGTCTCCAGAGTTCATTGCAGACAGAATTCATGGCAATGGATTTGGCTGGCATAAGAACATGGCTTAGGGTTGTCCACTCCATCCGCCCCTCCTGTGCACACTTTGCAAAGTAGGTTGAAAAGTGTTGGGACCCGACGGTAGCCCGCCGGATGCATAGCCAAGGGGGGCTATTCCTGGGTTGCATCTCCCCAGTTCCGATGGGGCAGGTAGGGATCACTCCCTCCAGAGATCTACATGCTGACTCAAGGTGACTAGAGGGCCACTGCCCTTATTCGACTTGAACCCAATGGAGAGTGACGCATCACTCCACGGGTGTCGAGCCCATGCCTTACCCACCCGCAGTGGCAAGCCATTAGACCTAGTCCACAATGATCCCCGGTAGGCCTTACACACCAGAGGAATCGTTCAAGAGTCAGAACACGAATCTCCTTATAAGCCAGTCTGGCCCCTTCACCCACAACCAGGTGTGGCTCTTGTGCACAGGCCGAATCTACAGTGTGCTAGAGAGGCTAGCTAGGAGCATCAACTACTAGGCTTGAGGTCTCTACCCCCCTTCCCAATACAAGGAGTTCATAGAGATACATCATCCATATACATCACAGAAGAACTAAAGAACTAGATCTAATCTATATCATAGAGTTAGGTTCTTTAGTTAGAGTCTGGTATCTAGAGATCTAGAGGGCTGCTATGGGCAATTTAATAGGCTAAACCTACTGATTCTATGACTGAAAGATGGTTTAAGCTATTAAATTGCCTAAATACCTGATCCTTGAGTTGCTCCTCCTGACCTGAGTTCGACCATCCTGCTGAACTGCTCGAATCAAGGGAAATTAATGGTGCAATTCGCTCAGACAGGGTCTGGAAGGCGGTTTTGGCTCTTGGAGCAGCCAAAACAGAGCTCTAAAACCCTAGGAACGAAAAAATGGGCAAGTTAGGGTTTCTCCTCCTAAATAGACAAGGGGTTAGGGCTAGGGTTTCCAATTATCCCTTTAGGCATGTGGGATAATTGGGAATGGGCCCACTTGCCTTTAATGGCTAGGTGGCAAAATGTGCCCACATGGAAAGGTGTGCACCTTAATAAATGTGCACATTGGTAAATGTGCACATTAATTACAATTGCACATACCTTGCAAGTTGCCCCCTAGGGGCTACTCACCTGGCTACACGTCGGCGTACACGTCAGTCGGGGTTGCGTGTACGCGTGACGAGGCAGTACAGTATATGTCCTGGGACCGTATACTGTGCTGGAACGTCACAACAAGCATGATAAAGATGTTAACTGAATGGCTGTTCTAACTGTAGCAGTTGTGAATTTCATCCAATTTTGCATCTAACGAGAAAATGCATTTGCTATTTCTTCATTATTACATTTTTTTCATCGCCATCGTATACCCAGGAGCAGATCAATTCATTATGCTGCTTTTCTTTTTTATGATCTCATATATATCTAATATACATGGACTTTCTTATAGAATGGTGCATGTTTTAAATTCTTGTAAAATGATGCTTATGTATTTGACAGAGATGGAGAAGACTAGCCAAGCTTTGCTCCCTTGTGCCTTCTAGATTCTCATCCTGCAAAGGAATGCTCCGTGCTGGCAATGAAGCTGGCTATGAAGGCTTGCAATTTTCTTTTGTACGGGTCAGCAAGATTGATTTTGGGCTATAGATTGAGGTTTTATTTAGGATTAACATGGATCTTAAGCTTTGCGGTCTTCACAAAAAATACTTCCGGTCCTCCTTGTAGGTATCTGATCTAATGGGTACACCAAGACAATTCTCGTTTTCTAACAAGGCGATTTTCTCTGTACGTGGATCAATTTTCCTTTGGGCTAGGCTGTTTTAATTTTTTTCTCCAAGCTGAATCGTCCTATTCTTTAGCGTTGCATCAATCTTGCATTGCCGTTATCATTCAATCCATGGTTTTCCGCCACTTCCAGAGTCCATGAGCTGGATGTTTGTGGATCTTCTCTTCTTGAGATAGTTTCTGGCTCTCTAGGATCTCTTCGTGTTTTTATGCATCCAGGATCTCCTCGATTCCATACTAAGCTTCAATTCTCTTTCTTTTTTTTTTCTTTTTTTATCATTCAATCCATGTAACTTACATTGTTTTCGAGTTATTGTAGTTTTTTAAACTTGGTTAAGAGTTGTTAAAACAATTAAGCTATCTAACAGATTTAGGAACTGAAACTTCAAGTATATTATTTGGCGGTACATTTATTTGAAGGTCTCTTAGTGCAGATAAAGTAGACAGTGCAGAACTAGTGCAGAACTAGTGCAGAATTGGAGTTGACGTCCAGGTCCGTTAGTAACATTCTTTGTTCTATTTCTATCCTGCATGGAATGAGATCTTGAGGTACAGGCTAACCTTTCTTTTATTAAAGAAAGCCACATCTGGGCATCTCCACTAAACACAAAACCACAATACAATGCTAAAGCCACATCTGGGCATCTCCACTAAGCACAAAACCACAATACAATGCAAAGCCACATCTGGGCATCTCCACTAAGCACAAAACCATAATACAATGCTGATAATGTTGTAGATCAGTGAAACCATTATAGCCGGGATTAAAAAACCTCGCCCTTTCTGGTTTTCGAGGAAAAACCCTGGCCATAATAGCAACACTAATCAGAAAAGGAACTAAAAATAGTACAAGCACAGTAACAGCTGGACAAATCTGATCAAAGTGCAACCAACAAAGTACATGATCCTCCGAAAAAGCCAGGTTGCAAATTTCCAGTCAAACTCCAAGACATCATAATACTGCAACTCTGCATAAATTGAATAGTCCCAAACAAACTCCAAGTCAAGTAAGGAGTGCCGAAGAAACTCTGCATATAGATCAACTCCAAGCAAACACAAGGAACAAGAGAGTCTCAGCATACTAATGCAGCACATACCCAAGACACTAGGGTCTTCCAAATGGCACGAGGGCCAAAACATCACAACATGCACACTGGCACGAGGGCCATAAGTCACACCAACTCCCCTGGCACGAGGGCCCTCCCATGGAACTTAAGACTACCAGGAACTAGAAAAAGCTAGACCACAGGTTATGGGTGGGTTGGGAGGGTGGGTGGTTGGTCAGTTAGGTGAAGAGCGGAAGGGCAAACTAGAAACCGTGGAGACACAGATGCGCTGATGAGAAATGGAAAGGCCCGGAAGGGTATAAAAGGGGATGAGAACCTAACTGCCAAGGGGCACCTAACTAACTGGCTTCGACAATTACATTTATCTTCTTATCGTCATACGAAGATAAATTCAATTGTCAAAGCCAGAAAAGGAGGTGAGGGAGAAGAAGAGACAAACTAAAAGAAAGCCACATCTGGGCATCTCCACTAAGCACAAAACCACAATACAATGCTGAAGAACAGAGGCAGAAAAAGACTAAGGTTTAGAGGAATAGGATGAGGAAGCCACCAGGAGTTCCACGGAGCTAGACATAGAAGGACCCAAACCTAAGGAACGAGAAACCAACAATTGTTGCTGAAGAGACGGGCAAACATAGCCATCTTTGGCTAAATCGGAGCGCCAATGTCCATGAGCTTTAAAGATTCTGTCTGGAATGTTGAAAGCAGCTGCTGAGGTTGCACCCCCCCTTCTAGCTGAGTGGGTGCCAAAGGCCTTTGCATCCTCTCCAATGGCAGAAAGGCATTGCTTAAACCAAGAGCTCAAGGTGGTGTATGACACAGGCTTTCTCCTCAAGAAACACCCTCGATGTGTAGTGCGAATGCCTCTAATCAAGTAGCCACCTGCAGGGCCATCCACATGAACAAAATCACCCATTTGTAACAATCTCTCCAACAGAGCCACAGGGCAATAAGGGCCAGAAAGGCGGGCAATGGTGACTCAAGCTCCCACACCCGTTTGGTCAGTCTGAGAGGAACGGATAAAGAGGCTCGCATGGGTATCCAAGATCAAAATTTCATTCCAAAACAAGGCTAGAAGTTCTTTGCTGCGCAGGAAAGCCACAGACAAGAACAATAGATGTGCATTTCATAACGTCCAAAAGAGAAGCTGAGGGGTATGCAAATTTGTCAAAGAGTTTGCGAACCATGTGTCGAAGGATAGGTTGTTTCTTATGAATTAAACGGGTGGACAATCTTCTCGCGACATCCCGGGCAAGTCCAACTAGAGGGTGGTCAGTAGGTTTTGAATATCGATTTCTGCAGAGTTGTAATGGTTTCCAATTTTTCTATGACAAATAACTTAGATTTGTTGGGTTTATTGCTAGAGTATTTCTTTCTGTTGGGTTTATTGCTCCCAATCATCACTTCAGATCTTCCAATTTTTGTTTTTGTCCAAGATAGCAGAGGCAATGGCATCTAAGCTACAAGTTTACAGGTCAGTTCGTCCGACATTCTTGTAGTTTGATTGTGTCAGGCAGTGCCATCTAAAATACTCAACATATGGTAGCAACATGCACCAAACACCATGTGGAACAATTCTTCTATTACCTATGCTTGCAAAGTCTTGTGAATATGTGAGTTTCAACCTTAACAGTATCTGCTATAGATAGAACTAACAGAAGGATTATATCTAACTTGTAGGAAAACAAGGTTGCATATGAAACGGGAGCAAATCATTGAAACGAGAGCAAAAGGAATATTCCTCAAAGATTCCTTTTTTCCCCCCAAAAAGGGGGCTAAAATGAGGTTTAAAAAACAAAAAAGGCATAAAATTGTATTTTGATCCCCCAAAATAGCCATTTTTTTTGTGCGAAGAGAGAATTGACTGTGTCAAAGTGACACTTTTCAACCAACTAGAATTTTTTCCAAGTATGCTTTTTGAGAGAACTCCTGTTTTAAGAGAACACAACTTTTCGCCGAAAATAAAAGTGAAGCAGTAACTAGCATTGTAGTATATTAAAAGAACTGAAGATAAAATCTTGATATTAACATGCAAAATTTAGAGTATTTTTAAAATAATCAGTTTTGTGCAAAAGCATGAGGAGTGATGAGAGAAGGATCGAGCACAAAAAACAATGATCAGAACTCATTGATTCAAAAGGGCTAACAAATATTCGGTTTTTCATGTGTCTTAGATTAACAAATTTCTCTTGTTTAAAGAGCGGAGATAGCAACGGGCAAGGGATACTGTGTTCGAAAACGAGAAACCCTTTTTGTATTCCGGAATACACTTGCTATTCCAGAATAACAAACGGAAAAAAAAAATATCAAACCTTTTTTGTATTCATCCTGTTCAGGAAGAGCCAGAGGAAAAACAAAGCAGCAACTAGGCCAATTTCAATTTATTTCAATCACCTTCTTGGAATTTTTTTTATTTGTTTTGTGGGGATACAGGAATAAGGTTATAATTAATAAAAGGAGTTTTTTGTTTTGTTTTGGGGAGACCAGGGATACAGGATTTGGGTTACAAATGATAGAGGGAATCTTATTCTGGAATACACTTTGTATTCCAGAATACGTTTTGGTTTTCAGAGAGACCTGGCATTTTTGTTTTTTCAGGCGATCTTTCTCTAGAGACTTAGCGCCTACGATTTTAGTGTGGCGCTGGCTTTTACATAAGTTTCTGCTACAGGATAACCCATCGCTGGCTGCATCGTCTTGGGTTTATCGAAGCTGGTCTGGCACAGGCATGCTCTGATATGTTGAAGGCATCCTAACCTTCAAGGCATGCTCTGAAGATATGCCAAGAGCCAGATTTGTGCCTTGCGGAGCTGTGCCTGCTAAGATACATTGAAGGTGAGGCCACAAGAAGGTGAGGTATTTTCTGTAATTCAGGCTCTGTGATACGTTGAAAGTGAGGATGCAGGTGAGATCCCCTCTTGATATCGCCTCAGAGCTGTGCCAGTAGAAGCTATTGCTTGGATTTACGCATTTTCCATTCCTAAATCGACTGCAGTTGCCCATGTGAAGCCCATCTGCTTCCTGCTGCGTAAATATCCGTGCAGAGCTTTTCTTTTGCATCTGCCCATATGGAGAACATTGCCGCCCCTGTTCTTTTCTTTTGCCCTTGCCGCCCCTGTTCTCTGAGAACCCACATCCCAATTTTGTGCTTATATTGGACATGCATGAGCCCAGAGTTTTTACCATTATTATATCCCTCGTTTATTTTGAAGCTTTCTTACAAGCTTAGCAAATGTTGTGAGAAAGAAATAGAAAAAATAGCTACTTAAAGATGGAAGGATCTCTGGACCAGAAGCATAAGTAATGGTCTACAGAAGGACGCAGATATTGAAACAGAACAGAGAATTCACAAGCTGCAACTTTAGTGGACTTAATGACCATCAGAGCTTTTCATAGCAAAGTTCTTCGGAGATATAGCCTTGGAACTGCCCTTGGTTTTCGTATAAGACACGGTGTTCTTACAAATATACCTGCGATCATTGTCTTTGTTGCTAAAAAGGTTCATAAGCAATGGCTTCTTGATGCTTAGAAGCTTCCAGTTGCAACACAGGTGTGTTTTTCTCTTCAGAGAGTAAGGCATGCATCCAGGTTGTTTCTTTGTAAAAAAGTCTTTGCTAAAACCAACATTATGGGAATGATGTTTTCATTAAAAAATTATGTTGTACTGTAAGTGTGCCAGTATTATCTGTTGTGCTATCCAATATTCTAGGTCCATGAGTATCCTGTACTTTTACTTCTCAATTAACTACATCTTGATTGTACAGGGTCCTGGAGGAGTCTGATATGATGTAGATGTTGTGCAATTTTATTATTTTGGTGCGTCTTCAGTCACACCTAAGGAGCAGATCTACATAGAAACGAACTGCACATCTGGGCAAATGAATCAATATGCACATCTGTCTAGCTAGAAAAAACGTGGATATATTGAAGAGTTTGTTGTCTTATAGCTCTCAAATGCATTGGAGAATCTGGACCAGTACATGCCAGCCCTGTTTTATTACATGCCAGTCCCGTTTTAGGACTCTAGATCTATTACTTAGACAGTCTGATTGAATGGCTGCCTACCACATCATCTTAAATGGCCTAAATTCGTATTTTGACACTCTCCATCACAAGTTACATTCTTTCTCCAGTGTTGCCAAGGTAGCGCCTTACAGAAACTACTAGAGCTTACAAGGTAGAACCCAAGTTGTAGAGGATTTAGATATACATGCTCAGTTTTACAGAAACTAAAGGGAGGAATTGGCTGAAATCATTTATATGTTGGAGAAACTATTATCAATGAGCAGGACCATTCCATACTATTAAAGTAAAAAATTTGCAGTCATTTCATTGGGTTGTTTGGCATTAAGTATTATTATATGAGATACAACATGATATTTACATGAGATTTAAGTTGGGCCTGGTGTCTACCTTTTCATTTGGTTCTGTTTGGCATTTAAGCATTCAATGTTATTTGAGATACAGCCAAATTAGGAGTTCTCTCCTCTCTTTATCCATTGATTTGCTTCTTGGCCATCTTTATTGTTAAGCATGGATTCAATCTGCACATTTGTCTAGCTAGAAAAACGAACTGCACATTTGGGCAAATGAATCAATCTGCACATCTGTCTAGCTAGAAAAAACGTGGATTGCCTTAAAGCTCTCAAGTGCATTAGAGAAAATAAGAAGAGTGTCAGTAGGCATTGTATTCCTCCAAAAAATTGTTCTACTGCATCACTATGAATTTCACTTATCCAAGCTTACCCTTCCTATGAAAGCTTTTACAAAGTTTTATTTTCATTCAAGCCGTCTTAGGATTTGAATTTCGCAAAACATTATAATACATTTTGAGTTTCCATTAGAAGCTCATCAGATTAGCACTGGTAATAAACTTGCACTGTTAGTTATTCATCTGCACATCCTTTTCTCACTGCTAATCAACAGGAGGAACCATATCTACCCCAGATCATAAACTGCATAAAAAACACGTATTTTGGATGGCATCTCTGTGGGTAACTCCAAGTTTGCAATGCTTAGAACATGATTTGGAAGTTCTAGATCAAATATCACCAGCTCAAGTGTAATCTGATTCGTGCTAAGCATGCTCAGCTTAAATTATTTTCATATTGGTTCTTCATTTTTAATTGAGCGTATCTAAAGGTAATAACATGATAAATGTTTGATTCCGGAATACGTGCTTGATTTCTTAGAAAGCAAAGGTGTATTCGAGAATACACATTTGCTTTCTCAGGAAATCAAAAGTGTATTCCGGAATACATTTTGCCTTCTCTGAAAATCCAAAGTGTATTCTGGAATACACGTTTGTCTTTAAGAAAAGCAAAGTGTATTCCAGAATACACTTTTGTTGTTATATTTTTTGTTTTATGTGTCCTACTGTTCATTTAGTTACTTGATTATCTTCTTGTTTTTTTTCAGCCACTAGAACGTCAAACATGTTTGATGGAATAACTAAACGTGGATACTTGGGATAGATACCCAGTTGTAGTGGTTGACGAGTGTATTGTTCGATGCGCAACAAATTTTGAGGGTGCCAAATTGATGTACTTAAAAAATTTAAAGAAATAATTATTATTTTTCTTCTCCATTTTGATGTTTTTGATATTTCGCTTTGAAAAATTTTGTATCCATGTCTAGATTTTGCCATTTTCAAGGGTGTTTCTTTGCAAAAATAAACTTGTCACTTAATAAGGAGCCAAAATGAGGGGGGAAAAAAAACTGAACCTTTTAAAATTCTCAAGTTTATCTAAAAAATGCCAATTTTAAGAGCATGGTGTTTTCTGAAAGGGAATCTTTGAAACGGGAGTTATGCAACACTCCCGTTTAATTTGTAATCTTGTTGGAAATGCACTCGCAAATATGTATGGCAACTACTCAGATTTGAAAAAAGTAGAAGTATCTGAGAAATAGATGTGAAATCATGGAATATCTTTCTACCTAGTTCATGCTCAGCCAGTGGCAAGTTATAGACATATCTGCTCAAGGTTCAGCTTCACCTCAACCAGATGAGGCCCTGCACCTCAACCAGTTTCGGAAGCCATAAAGTAATTTTGATGGAAGGGAGGCAGTGCAGACAGATACATTAAGTTTCAACCTTCATATAGGTGCCATGCATTTGGAGTATTGGCACCACTCATAGACTCTGAAATACACATAATCTATTGAGATAACCATGTGAGACCAGGATCTTATAAATCTAGCTAGTCTTCTAACCCCATGTATTGTTCTGTAGATTTTCAATTCGCAGGCTTCTATCAACATTGATGGCAGAACATGAAATTTGTGAGATCCCGGTCTTTTAAAACTGTTTTTTCACTGTCGTCAAAGGATGTATAATTAGATCAGACATGATTTAGCAAAGATGTATAGATGTTATGACTATACCATGACTAGAATAGTTTTTGAAGACTGCTTCGGGCTTTGGTCTGAACCAAAACCCTGCCTACCATTTATTCTCCATTTTGGCTGTCTACAGCCCAAGCTCTTCTTCCGTTCAAAACTGCCGTCGTTGGACCTCCAAGCCTGGGAGATCCATACATCACCTCAGATAAAATCTTCCTCTATGCAGAATGACAGCATAGAACATGCGATCAAAAGTAGTTCCTCAGATGAAGAAAATCCGGAATCAAACGATGATTTGGTCACATCAGCTGGAAAAGCATTTTGCATGAATAGACCCTACAACAAGCAATTATGGTAAGCTCATTACCATAATCTCATTTTTGCTTCACATGCTACTGTTGCCTCAATTTCTGGCTCTATTGAGGCAACTATTCTTCCTTGGTACAGAACCTCCAGAACTAGTCTTAAGGGCCTAGTTCCACCCTTCAGAACAAAGATTTGGGACAAAGGCAAGCTTCCTTCTCTCTATTTCAAGAGAAAGAACTGCAAAACGTGATGTATTGTCCCAAGCTTAATCCTTTTGTTGATGGCAAAAAATGATCTAGGGAAAGATTGTTTTTTGCATTCAGATATGAGAAGCTTTTGTTTTTCTTGTAGGATACACAAAAGATCCAAGTTCTCCACCTCTTTTTCAAAGAAGAGAAATGGATCTGGAAGGACAATGTATTCCACCCTATATTTACTGGCGAAAAGGAGAATGATCTAGCATATGAATCTTTCTGTTCAAATATAGAAGATATTGTAGCAGAGTGTACACAGACCAAAGATCCAAGTTCTCTCCTTCTTTTTCAAAGGAGAGAAATGGGTCATGGAAGAACAATGTTTCGATGATAGGAAGAATCCCTTGCAATGGTATAAAGGAAAAAAAAAATGCAATGGTGTATGGAAACAACGAAAAACAATCGGACGAAATTTTGATTTTTGCAATTCTTGAAAAGGGACAAAAGAAATCGAAATGGCCTCCCTGAATGAATTCGAAGGAGACTCTAGACCAGCAAGAACATATCGATTTACATATGAATCTATACTGCTTGAATTGAACAAAATAGAAAAAGTAACAGGTCAATAATCCGGATTTTGAAGAATACTTTGATGGAAACGAAGCCTTTCTCAATTCCGTTCCCCTGACAGCTGAGTGCCCCTACGTTCTTATGCTTCTTGAAAAACACTTGCAAACAAAACCATACCTGGCAACTCATAATTACAGGTGCCGATTCCCTCCACAAATTTGGCAACAAATCAATTTGGAGCTCCAACCAACCACCCTGATTAACCTAACTGTTTTTTTTTTGGCATTTTCGTCCATTTTTCCCTTTTTTTTTCCTCAATAGTCTATAGCATTTTAACAACTTGAATTACAGAATAAAAATGGCTAGGAACTAAGAGCCCAAGTTAATATATAAGTTTTCCTTTTCCTTCTGATATCATGCATTTATACTGCGTTGTAGTAGCTCCCCCACAGCCATGAAGATGCCCTGGACAACTCATGAGGTGATCCAACTCGCCGGGCCTTCAAATATCCGAAAAGAATACTCCAAACATCACCAACATCTTTAGCTCCAAATAACCTGGAAAAACCTACATGCCCAAAAAATGTGAGTACGGTGGACTTTGTTGCCTGAATCCAGGCAACAGCTACAAATCATGATGACTTATATTACATGGAGATGTAAAGATGCCATCATGCCTCATGCTTCATGGTATCGTATATACTTACAAGAATCTAGTATTTAGACTCGACTGCAAGCGACCACATGACCAGCCAAAGGGATTTGCTTGTCATTTATAGAGAGAAAAGTAAGAATAGGTAAGAGAGAACTTAACAGTGCAGGAGTTGGTGATATTAGCCTGAAGTTGCCACAAAGCATGCTTAATATGAAAAATATCATGTCCCAGACCTTGAAATCTGCTTTCAATTTCAAAGACGCATGAAGCATGTTTTCTCATAAACTTTGGAAATGGCAAGTGCATAGCGAAAAATAAAAAGGAGGAGATAATTGCCAAAAGGGGTCGAGTTGGAAATATCTATCAGCTCAACTGGTCTTCTACTTCAAGTACAACCCTCATAACGAAGTGGAAAAGGCAAAGGCATGGCATGAAGATTAGACCACGTCAAATTTTCTTTGCTCAAACAGAAGCACTCTCATGATTTGGTTATAGGTCTACCAAAGATTTCTAAACCTCATGTTATTACGAAGGCAGTCTACTAGGTAAGCTTAAGAGAAAACCATACAAAATGGAGAAAACAAAAAGGGCATCAAAACAGCTAGAATGTCTGCACCTTGATCTCTGGGGACACACCTTAGTATTAGATTGTGTGGAGGTTCTAAATATGTGCCTGCCATATTATGAAATGGCTTGATATAAAAAAAGGTCATGTTGATACGATTGTTGAAATTTAGACACTTGAACAAATAAAATCAGTTCATAAACTAGAATTGACAGTCTGGATCATTAATTCTTAACCGCCCAACCGAATCCACCTCCAAAAGGCTATATTGACAAAGCTATAAACTCTGGCTTAAGTGGATATTGGCAATTGATCATCACAAGTGAAAGAAGTTGATCAAACTTCAAGAAGCTTCATAAATTGCTTCTTTGGGAGTGATACCCATTGGTCTATATCTCGAGCAAAAGCATCTCTTTCATTATTCTTTTGTCGTGGCTTTTAAAATAATGAATACTATAATTCATATTTTGAATAGGCATAAATACAACATTCAGAGGAAAACATTTATCTTGAGATTTCACTATATTTTCTCTACGATATCCCTGATCTGCTTTTCCACAATGACTCTTATCAAGGGATTTCACATTGTCTTTGGAATGGGAATACAAAGTGACTTAAGGATACACTGATTTAGGAATATATAAGATCAAAGAGAATCTAGTTAAACTGGCAATCCTTAGGAGCTCTTTTTCATATATCTAGATATTCTGGACTGCCAGATATCCACATAAGCTCTTCTTCTTAGTGTTAGTCATGAAGACGGTTTACATATTTCTGGCTAGAACAACTATTCCGCTTTGCATCTTGGGCTGCCACATCAGATTTCTATCCTCCAAGATAAATTGGTTATCGACCACTTTGTCACCAGTGCTAATCCGATGTTTAACAAGGCTGCCAGTTGATGATCCCAACAAATAGTCCCTCTCTAATATGCAGTCATTGTTCCCCTTTTTGATAGTCAAGACCTTAGCATTAGCATTAGCATTAGCATTATCTTCTTCTTAGTAGTCTTTCAATATTTGGTTATTGTGTTTGGTGATGGGGCCTAGTCCCCAGGTTTTAGATGGGTTGTTGCCCTTGCATCTGTCGTCCCATAACCCGTTGGGTTCCCATGGACGTAAAAATTCATCTTGTCTTATCTTATCTTTAAAATTAGATGTAGACCCTTTTCTTAGATTCAATGTCCACCTTCAATAAAAAAAACTAATGCCCCTTATTAATGTCTAATATTGATGTTGCCTTAAATCTAGACCCCATTCTTTGCTTCGATGGTTCCTCTTTAATATTTTTTCCCTTCCTTGCACAATGGTCACAACCCCCTTCAAATAAAACTAACTTCTTGCATGGATAATAGTATTGTTAAAGGCTCGATATTATTCTTTGGCTCCTTCATATCCTACAGAACTTTGGGAACAATATTGACATAGCTTTGCCTTAGCCATAGCACTTTCACCATGGATCACTTCCCCATGCTTGTCCATAATAATCCTTCCCTTCTCACAATCGATCGTCCTCAATTGTCATAAAATCTGGAAGCAAACCATCAATCTTCCTTTTCAAAGTTAATAACTTCGAAAAAGTGTTAGTCCTTCTTCTTGGGATTGATCTTATGCCTCTGAGAATGTTCATTTTGCTGGTCCTTCAAGGCAACACCCGCACTTGGACAAGAAGATTTTCATTCTGAACCTTCGAGTAGGTGTCCCTCACATGCACAAGAATGGCATTCTCCAAATAGGTTTCCCCACTTGAACAAGAAAGTAAATCCTTTTTTATGCTCCAAGTAGATTTCCCTACTTGAACAAGAAAGTAAACCCTTTATGATCCTCCAGGTGAATGTCACCATTCAACTTGAACAAGAAAGATATTTTCCCTTTCATTAGGAAGTACTTAATTATTTGAACATAAAGATTTTTTAAAAGAATAAACTTTATCCTATTCAAATATTTAATTTTTCAAGCTCAAGCAATATCAGGCATAAAAAAACTTAAAATAATTTCGCAATAATGCGTATCACATACTTACAGATCCATATAGCAGCTGGTGGCTTGTGGTTGTCGAAAGGAGTAAGCCGAACGGAGAAATCAAATTAAAGATGTGATAAGTAGCAGCAACAGCTTCTTTTTAGGTAGTATGTGGAAGCTAAGGCTTTGGCCTTGGGTTTGGCTCCAGTCAACACTAGCTTTCATAAGCTCATGCTCCTACTATCTCACTGTAAGTATTCTCCATGCTTAAAATTACTACATCATCTATTACTGGTTGTCTTCGATTGTAAGCAAGTCTCAATTGGGTAAAGGAGCCAGTTCTAGGAGTTGGTGTCTTCTATATTTTGCGATCGCTTCATTAGCAAAGGGGAATAAATAATGGATTAGTCTCATAATAAAAAAACTGGTTAATGTTGACTGGATCTAGAACCCAAAGCCAAAGCCTTATCCTCTATATCGACTACCAAAGAAGAAGTTATTTCTGCTACTTATCATATCTTTAATTTAATTTCTCTTTACAGCTTCATCATTTCAACAAGCCACGAGTTGTTACACGTGTCTGTACATATGTGATACACATTATTACGGAATTACTTTAAGTTTTTGAATGCCTGAGATTGCCTAAGTCTATGTGCTTAATTATTTGAATAAGATAAAGTTTATTCTTTTTAAAGACCTATATGTTCAAATAATTAAGTAACTTCCTAATGGAAGGGAATAGAATAGAATAGAATAGTTTTTTTAACGTCCACGAAGACCAATAGGTCATGGGACCCATACAATGGGCTAGTACAATCATTACTACTAGGATTAAAAAACCCCTGCCTCGAAAGGTTTTCAAGGGAAGAATGGTGACATTCACTGGGAGGATCAGAAAGAATTTATTCTCTTGTTCAAGTAAAGACTTTTACTTGGAGGATGAGAAGGTCATTCTTGTTCAAGTGAGGGACACCTACTTGGACTAGAATGGGAATTTTTCTTATCCAAGCGTGGGAATTGCCTTCAAGGATCAGAAAAAAATATTCTCAGTAGTATAAGGTTAATCCTGAGAAGGGAAGAATAGAATAGAATAGAATAGAATAGAATAGAAGCTGATCAATGATCAACTTTGAAATGGAAAGTGTAATGATTTTCTTCCAGATTCAATGGCGATCGAGGACGATCGATCGTGAAAAGGGAAGCATTGCTATGATACAAGCACGGAGGACTGGTACATGGCAAAAAACTATACGGTTGAGGCAAAGCTATGCGACTATTATTGTTAAATATACAGACGATGTTCATCATATTTTTTCTACAGTTACACACTATATCAGATCTCAAACATTGAAGTTGAGGTATGTTTATTATCTCCATCATCATACATATAGTGTACATGTATATATGCCTAAAGGGACCATTGCTCGTAGTCAATATCCCATAAGAGGAATAATTGACATTGAAATATTAAGGTCAATGGTTCCAGGGATTTAGGCTACCGAAATGGAGCCATTTTCTATTTGAATCCTTATAGCCCAAGGTCGGCCGATTTGCTTGGCTAGACCGACGAATCAATCCTGTATATAATTGTACAGTGATCGAAAATAAATTAACGAGCATGTTTATGCAAATTAGAGTGCATAAGGACTAATCTGATACATTTTTTTGCAGAATGAATATTGGTTAGACTTGCTACAGTGTTGCGGTCAATAACCATTGCTACAGTGTTATTTATTATAATTTCAATGGTTGGTTGAGAAAATCCTATAGAAATTATCTAAGGATTATCTATGGCTTTGATTGAACAATTTTTTTTTTTTTTTTTTTTTTTTTTTTTTTTTTTTTGAGAGTAAGAGTTGATTTTTCCATTAATCAAGAAAAACAGTACATGATTCTGCTTATAGCCGCAGAATACATTTTAGCAAGGTCTATCACCAAAATAATGTAGCAGAAATACGATAAGTGTTGCTCAACATATGTGATGCCAGTCAAGTTTCAAAATTTTGTGATCTTTAAAAAATAACTTATAAGTTAAAGATGACTTCAATAGAGAGGGAGGAGTCTCGACCCCATCCAACACAGGACCTGAAACAAGCAACCAAAAACTCCAGCCAGATTAAGAAATAAGATTGAGCAATTGATGACAGAGTAGGGCTTTGATTGAACAATTGATATTAAGTTGCATTGTTTGAGTAGGCAAACAATTGAATCTAGTGTGCTTTGTTTTAAATCCATCATTTGGTATCAGAGCTTGTGGTTGTGCTTGATAATTCTTCTATCAAGATGTCAAGCAGGTTTGGAGCAACTTTGCTAAGCAGTGTGGAGGTATTCAAGGGTGGAGCTGGCTTCCAAGTCTGGAAAGACTCCATTAAACATATTCTTGAAGTTGAAGATTTGTGGGATTTTGTAGATCCAGAAGGTGTTGAAGTTATTATGGAAAACAACACAACAGTAAGGTCTGTATCAGAAAGTTCAGTTAATGCTAACACTGGGAATGCAAGTACATGAGAAGGAACCACCATTATTCAGAGTGCTGCTACTGGAAGAACTGGATATGCAAAGATCAAAGAGGCACAAGGGATTATCTCATGCAAGGTAAGTCCCACTATCAGATTAAAATTAAGAGATAAAACACCTAGGCAGATGTGGCTGTTTTTGCTAAAGCAATATGAACAAAAGAGTTCATCTCAGATAGACTTTCTAGAGAATGAATTAAGAGGGCTAAAGCTACACATAGATGGAGATGTATCTGAATTCTTCAATAATTTTGACAATATCATTGCTGATTTGTCTGGAGCTGGAGTACATGTATCAGATACAAGCCAAGTTCTTCAAATTTCTAGGGCAATCAAGGATAATGATCAATTGGCCCTATTTATTAGAAATATGACTAATTCTCAAAACTGAATATGAGCAAAGGAAAATGACTAGGGAAGGAGAAGAATCTTCTGAAATCCTATTTGCAGGAAAAAAGAACAAAGGAACATGCTATTACTGTCATGAGACATGTTACTATAAAGCTTGTGAAAAATGAAGTTAACTGCTTTAACTGTGGAGGAAAGGGGCATATAGCTTCAAAATGTCCATCTCCTAAAGACAGAGGCAAAACAAAAGAAACCAGAGGTGGGAGACCTTTTGCAACCAGAGGACGAGGCGGAAGAAGACCTACTGGTGTACACATTGCAAAGGAAACTGAGGGAGACTCTAAGCTTGAAACAGATGATGAAAATGAGGTAAGTAAAATGCTGATCAACTCAAATGAAAATGCTGGAGCTAACAAAGTTTCAAAAATTGTTGTAGTTGATAGTGGAGCTGAAAGATCAGTAGTTCAATCTACTGATCTACTCAAGGATGTCAGCATAGCCAGGATGAACAAAATTCAAGTAGGAAATGGGGAAGTGCAACATGCTAAAGGAACTGGTCTACTGCAATTATTAGATTTAGATGGAAATATTATGGACATAGAAAATGTTCTATGTGTTCCAACACTCATTAAAAACTTGATCTCAGTTAGCCAGCTTGTCGATTTGGGATATAAAATACACTTTGATTCAGAAGGGTGTAATATTTATCTTGACAATAAATTGAAGTTCTATGCAAAAAGAGTTGGGAATTTATTTCAAATGGGAAATGCTGTTTCAAATAGCATAAATTTCATTAAAATGTCAGAAGCAGAATTATGGCACAATAGGTTGGCTCATACTCACTGCAACAATCTGAAATTCCTGGCAAAGAAAGGGTGGATAATATGCAAGGAGATAAAATCAGGAGGATTTAACTGTGAAGGATGTAGGCTGGGAAAAACAAATAGGTTGGCTTATACTCACTGCAACAATCTGAAATTCCTGGCAACGAAAGGTTGGATAATATGCAAGGAGATAAAATCAGAAGGATTTATCTGTGAAGGATGTAGGCTTGGAAAGAAAATCACAAGCCCTGCAAGCCTTCAAGCAGTATGTAACAAAAATGGAAAGGGAGACAGGTCAAAAACTCAAGTGCATCAGATCAGACAGAGGAGGAGAATATTTGTCATCAAAATTCAAATTATTCTGCATTGCCAATGGCATTAAAAGACAACTGACTAGTAGGTATAGGCCCCAACAAAATGGAGTGGCAGAAAGAAAAAATAGAACTCTTCTTGATGCAGTTAGGTCCATGATCAAACATAGTGGGTTACCAAATTACCTATGGGAAGAAACTTTGAGAACTGCAGTACTCATTCAGAATAAACTCCCAAGTGCAGCAATATCTAGCATTATAACAGGGGTTTTTTTTTTGTGATTTTATACGCTTTTTGGCATGGTTTTCATATGATTTCATGGGCGTATTGTGCGAGGTATACTAATTAGTATATCTATAGTGCACTCCCCATTTTTATTGTCTAAATTTCATATCCCCAATGATTTACCCCCTTTTATTTTTATTTTTATTTTTATCGAGATATTTTACTTTAGGGCTATTTTAGGGTTATTTTAGGGTTCGAGGGCCCAGAGATAGAAGCGGTATTTCCTCCGTTTTTAGCACCTCCATAGGGGAGGGTGGCCATGTACGGCGCCGGTCCCATTGTCGGACGTGGAAAATCACTTTAGGGCTGCTTAGGGCTCCGATTAGACTGCGCAGAGGAAGGCATGGTTTTAGGCTGGGTGATCCGGTGGAGCTGGTTCCGGTAGCATGGTTTTAGGCTGGGTGATCCCGTGGAGATGGTTCCGACAGCAAAATCTGGTGGAGATGGTTCCTGCAGCAAAAAACCATAAGATAACATTTTTCCTGGCCCTTTGTGCTTCCTTCTGTATTCCGTCCATATGCTTGCAGCAGAAAACGAATGGATCATGGGGAACTAAGCATTCTGGTGGAACTGTGGAAAATCATTTCCTTTCCTTGCAGTAGAAATAAGCTTCGATTTTCTTCTTGATGGAAAAAGCAGCTTCTTGCTTCTTACATGTTCAATACCATCTGTTGGCCCGCTGGCCAACCCTTGATAATTCCTAAATTAGGCACACCTTTTGGGTTTCCCATAAGCTTTGATTTTTCCCTATGTTTTATTTTATGCCCACCCCAAGAAGCCAAATGTTCCCTCCCAAATACCATTCTTTCCAATAAGCGGTGCCAAGTCATGGAAGCCATGTGATATTTTGGGTATGATCAATACGAAAATTTCGGAGTCGGTTTTCGGTGCAGAAGCTTTTATAAGGGTAGCACTTGCAAGACTGAAGAACACAGGCCGATTGCAAGGGATTCGCTTGCACAGCTTTGTCTTGATAATTCTATTTGTACTCTTTTTATAAATTTTGAATTTGAGTTGAGAGATATTGTTTGCTCTTGCTATATTCCCGTTGAAGTTGTCCCAGAACTGTTATTGTGTCCATTGATTGTTTATTTGGTGCTTTATAGACATCAAATACGTTATTATTTACTGCCAAAACGCAAATCGTGAGCTTCTTTGCCAAAAAAAAAAAAAGCCTTGAAACAAGCAGGCTTGTGGTTCAGAGACGCTTAGCCAGAAAAATAATTCTTGATTTGGTTGTGCTAGTTTCAGCAGAACCAATTTCTGCCGTATATATCATTACGTTTGCGGTTTTTCATTGTTTTGCACAAGGGCTTGAATTGTGCCCTTAAACAATTCTGGAGGTCCTGACCATTGTTTAGGATTCCAAATCGTGTGTTGGCCCAGAACCAGGCTGAGGCCAAACACCATCTTACCATCTTTTATGAGTAAGAGATGGAGGCATAATTGCGCAGTAAACATGCGCTATAGTCTGAGTTCCACAGATTGCAAAGCGGTGAATTTGGATTCTCAAATGGACAAATTGACAAATCTGGTGGGAATATCAATCACGCCTTGAAATAAGGTATTTTAAATCAGATCCATTTTTTCAATCTAAGTTACATATCACATTATTAAATGGTTGCTATGTTCTCAGATACGACTTATGTTGTGTTTCTGGATGCTCTGCAGCCAAATCCTTTTTATTTTCTGAATTTCAGAAGCCGCATTTGCTCCTGGGTGCCTCTGCTCCTGCCTCTTTTCGTACCCAGTTCATCTTCTCAGCTTTGATCAGAAGTTTCAAAACTCAAAACAGGCAAGCAATCTATCTTCGTGTCCTTCTGATTAATTTTGTACAGCTCGAAGAAAATATTTCTGATTCAAAACAGTCCTCATTGGATCATCGAAAGCATTCAGTTTTTTCTTCAGCGTTTGAGATTAAACAATCTGGTCTAACCGAGAGTCTGGGACAAATATCTCGCGATTAAATATTACTTTATTTAAGGTCCATACTAGACTAATCTTGTACAGACTAGCTAGTTTATCCCACTACCTTGCGGCAGCCAAAGTGGAGGACACGTATAGGCTTTTAAGTTCTACCACGTCGGGGATCATCATCGTATACCCCCAATAACCAACTCCCAAAGATAAACATACATTGGCAAGGTTTGAACCCATGACCAAATGCACATTTATTTTGGCATTATTAGGCATATACCAACTCACCACACATCCGTTGGGCAAAACTTTTGCCTTACATGCACACTTTGTAGGCAGGATTTAATCCCGCCTTAGGAAGTCTAGGTCGGCAACTCTAGGGGCATGGCTTTCTAGCCTCACCATCCTAGTGCCACCTACCATAGTCCCATTGTTTTTTTATTACTTTATTTAAGGTCCATGCTAGACTAATCTTGTACAGACTAGTTTATCCCACTACCTTGCGGCAGCCAAAGTGGAGGACACGTATAGGCTTTTAAGTTCTACCACGTCGGGGATCATCATCGTATACCCCCAATAACCAACTCCCAAAAATAAACATACATTGGCAAGGTTTGAACCCATGACCAAATGCACATTTATTTTGGCATTATTAGGCATATACCAACTCACCACACATCCGTTGGGCAAAACTTTTGCCTTACATGCACACTTTGTAGGCAGGATTTAATCCCGCCTTAGGAAGTCTAGGTCCTAGGGGCAACTCTAGGGGCATGGCTTTCTAGCCTCACCATCCTAGTGCCACCTACCGGGCTCTGAAGTTTAAGCTGGAAAAAGGCTTACATTGGTTGCATGCTTTGTAGAAGTAAATCTGCTTTATTCTGGCAGTAAATGAAAGAAGCTCAGTGTAAATGACTTTTGAAGCATGGGAACGAAATTTGAAGCATGTATTCTTTGCAGTATCAGACAATATTTGAAGTACATGTCCATCGTTGGGAGGAAAGAAGACGTGTAAGTGCTTCTTTAACAAGCTATATTGTTGGGCTCTAATTATTGTACTCATGACTCAGATAAAGGCCATATGACCTAGTGAGATGCAGTTGTTTAGCTTGAAACGAAAAGAATTTGATACTTCATGATGCCTTTACAGGAACCACTATAGTGGGGATTTATAAAATGCTGTAATGATTATTTTGTGCCTCTTCACTGGAGCTAATCTGGATCACCATTCTTTGGCTGTTTTTGTTGAACGTGATCATTGAAAGTCAGTTTGTGACAAGAGTTGTATTCTTCTTATTCTGACATTGTGCATATCCTGAAATTCCTCTATGTGGATTTTTGTTGGGTAGCCTTTTTTATTAACTTGTAAGGTAGTCCTGCATATTGGCAAGCTCTCGATGGAATTGGTCTTGTTAAGTCATTAGATGAGCAGGTTAAACGTAAATTTCTATTGTGTTGTGCACAAGATTCGGCCCAATTTTATTATCTATCTTTTGTTTCTTTGTTTTGTATCTTTCTTTTGTTGCTCATTCAGAATGCATGGCAAACAGAGTTCGTCCTCAGAAATTCATTTTAGTTTAGAGAAATTTTACTTTGAGTATTTGCAAATCTTTTTCCTACTACCTCCATATGGTTCTAGCTTTGCATATCCTGCCCAACCTAAATTTGGACAATGAGACTAGTGATGGTAGAAACATACTAGAGTAAGGTCATTGCAATTACTTAAATTGTCTATATCTACACCCCTACACCATCCTTAAGGCCCCGAAGGGGCCAAAAAAATTTTTAGTTAACACAAACCATTAACACACAACTAACATTATTAATATAAACCATTGCATTTGACACATTTAAATTAAAATCCCCCTTAAACCCCCTTTTGTTTGGGTGCATATTCACATGGGGGGTTACGTCGGGCAGCGAGATCCTATACATGTATAGAATTAACACCATTAAGTACATTGTCTCAAACCTTATAGTATTTTGCAAACCTTAATATACAGTATACAAAAACTTGTACATGCATACCCCACAAACGAGGATCGCTATGTACGGTGCACATCTTGGAATAAAGGGCAAATATGCCCATCCGAAGGCTCTCGTTGCCCGAAGTAACCCCCCGTGTGAATATGCACCCAAACCAAAGGGGGTTTAAGGGGGATTTTAATTTAAACGTGTCAAATGCAATGGTTTATATTAATAATGTCAGTTATGTGTTAATGGTTTGTGTATAAAAGGCAACATACCAGAACAATTGTAGCTAAACTCTAGCAAAGAAATAAATTATGAAATGTTCAAAACATGTGGATGCTTGGCTTATGTACATGTTCCATCAGAAATCAGAAAAAAGTTAGATGATAAGGCAGAGATAGGATATTTGGTGGGATATGATGGAGAAGCAAAGGGATACATGTTATACAACCTAACTTCAAAGCAAGTTGTAATCAACAGAGATGTATATTTTGATGAAAGCATTCTATACAAAGACAGAGCAAAAGGAGAAAACAACAGCAGAAACAATGAGAATCCAAGCAAAAATAGTGAAATGCAAAGTGAACACAAGAACCCTGAATTAGACATAGACTCAGATGATGACAGGTCAGATAACAATGAGTCAGACAAATCCATGCTTGAAAACAGTGCAGAAACTTTCAACAATTATGATGAAGAGACTCAGATTGAAGCTGATATTGGCAGAAAAAGAAAGACTCAAGTTGAAAAGTTACTGGAAGATACAAAGATAAACATAAATGAATATGGAAGAACAGACACAGGGAGGAGCAAAAGAATACAGGACACAAACCTTGATTATGATCAAGTGCTCAACATTATTAAAGATATCTCCATACTGATACAATTCATGTATATTTGGGAAGTTGTGACAACACAGAATCATAGAACCATAATGAAATAATAGAACACTGGACTAAAGAAACTTTATTAATGCATAATTAATATGGCAGCACCATTAACCACCCAACCGGATCCACTGGGTTATGGCAAAACACAAGTGCTCTATGGCAAATACAAAGCTCTGGTATCTGGCTTATTGGCCCTCCAGACTAATCTAGCTACTCCAAGTAGCCATACATCATAAAAACAATTTCAGATCTGTGAAGTCGCTATGGCAGTGATCTGTGACCCCTTGTCACGTTTTCGGCAATCACAGATTCTGCAGGTACCAAAACATTCTTTTTTTTTTTGAAGAACTGTGTCAGCAATATATTAAAAGAATGGTAATGTTACAAAGCAAGTGAGGAGGAAGGAGAACTGCCCCAAAGAGACAGTGATACCTCGACACTCCACAACAACTGCAACTCTACTGCTGTACAAACTGACCATCACCATCTACCACACCCAAGAAGTCCCGCCAAATGGAAAACTTCCGCTCTACTAATCCCGTGAACACCAAAAAGCTTTGAAATAGCTTGTACCGAAGTCGAGGAATCGAGAGGCCGCAGTCAGTCAATCCCCCGAAGATCCACAACCGCCGCCGCCAAATCAACCACACCAACCAAGCCACGACGGATGCAAGGCTTGCTTTGCCGCACGAGCCGCCAAGCACCGTGATACACATGAAGAAAAGCAATTGTTGGCTATTCAATCTCACCAAACAGAGCCCCGACCCAATCCCGTGCAACCCGCAAATGAGGGCATAAAACCGCACAATGCTCCACAGCCTCAACGATGAAGGCCACAACAAGGGCAAAGAGGGCTCACACCCGCCTAAACCGACTCACAAGGACATTCACCCTCGATACAGCGGTGCACCACCGCCACATAAGCACCCGAACCTTCGGGGAAGTGAGCTCCATGTCCACGCCCAAACCGGCGCCATCGAGAACCCGAAGCCGCAGAGACCACTTGCCCAAGGGGGAGAGTGTCATGAATAGCCAACACCCGGTAACAAGACCGCACAAAACAAGAAGATACAACATCCGGATGAACCTTCCAAACCCGCACCACCACATCACCCCGAGGGACTATAGGTATGTGTAAAGCGAATACTCCCCGCCACTTGTTCCCGTGATAGCCCTGGCCACCGCCCATCGCAAAAAGCGAAGCTCGAAGAACTCCCAACGGCTAGCCGACCATCCCAATACCAATCCTCCAAGGTGTGAGCACAAAGAGCTGATTTCTCTTCGCCTCCTCAAGGCCGAAAGCATGCAGGGTGGCGCCTAAGGGCAAGTAATGCAGGAGGTAGAGGAACCCACAAGAAAGGAGAAGAGTGGTGATAAACCGAGGCATAATCTAGCCGGAAGAGCACACGACGCGTGATCCCAAGCCCGCAACACCCCGGAGAAAAGGGGATGCATGTGGGAAAGGCCGAGACCATACAACAAATTGCCTGTGGCAACTCTACATGCATGCACGACTTTCCAAATGCCACACAATGGCTAAGAGATTGCCACAATAGTGCCGCACTGTGAGAAGATGCTCCATCCTGCGAATGCTCCAAATAAACTTAGAGACCAACACCTTACTATGCAGTGCCAAATCCAGAATGGCCAAGCCCCCATCCTCCCGGGGGCGGAGACACTTCCACCAAGCCACTTTAACAACCGCCCCTTCATCATCCCCGCCCCACACAAAATTTCGAACAATCTTATCCAAAGCCTGTATCTTACCCTCAGGAGCTAACATCGCAGATCTTTGTCAGATACACATGAGTGCTACAAAAAATCGACTTGGCAATAGTGATCCTACCGCCATGGACAACTTGCTACCCTTCCACCAATTGAGGTGTTTCTGCAACCCCTGCAAAATCTCATCCCACACCCTCCCCATGGAAACATCCCCTCCAAAGGGAATACCCAACAGCTTAATACACACATTACCTGGAAGCACCTTCCAAGGGAATAGAGCCAAACAAGGGGGAGGCGGAGTCAACTGGGCCCATAATGCGGAGCATTTACCCCAATTCAGAAGAATGCCTGAAGCCAAGGAGAAAGTATCCAGTAGTAGGAAGCAGTTTATACTTATTGTGGCAGCCTGGGATTAGTTCATAATATTGTCCTTCAATGACTAGTGCCAGCAGAGTATTCATTTCCATAGTCATCAATTGAATCTTCTTCTAATGCATGCTTTTCCCTGGTGCACATGAGAACATAGTATGAAACACCTTCCACATTGTCTAGTGCTGCAAAAGACACAAATACATCTGAAACTCCTACAGTGTCATCTAAACCAGCCTCGTCTTCTGCATACAAAACATCCACATCATTTTCAGCTTCACCACGAGAGGCAATATGATCTGTGGGCTCCAAACTTTTTAGAGACCATTCTCCACAATGTTTAATGTTCTCACAATTCAACCAATTGAAGTTCATGCAAGCATCACAAAAGCACGAGAGTGGTCTGCATAGTAACTTTGTTGGATCTGCTGGGTTTATAGTTGAACAGAATGTATCTGCTGAGTACCAGGTAAAGTCTTGCAATTGAATGCTTGCTGCCTGTTCACATCTGCTTTTCCAACCTCCCAAAACACCCTTTCACAATCCGATTCCTTGGTCCTTAAAACTGCACAAGCTGTTGCTGCACCTGTCACTTGCATGCCATTTTGTTTTCTCTGCTCGCTCTCAAGCCACAACTTTGCTATACCAGCCTCGCCATCATGTGTGCCTTTCCCATGGCCAGATCCAAAGAAATTCCATATCACTCGAATTTTGTTTTCAACATGGTATCTGCAGATTCCATACCATGCCCGTGCAGATTTGAATTGAGATGCACAACCATCCGACCACACATAATGAAGGTTTATGTGTCCACCTGCATTATTCTTAAGCCACCCCAAATGTAATTTAAAACCATGTTGCACAAAATGAGTGTCATGCTTCCTGTCATCTGAAACATAGACATGCACTATTTTTTTAAGCTTACCTTCTATTTTCATCATTGAAACTAGAAACGTGTGCCCGGCGATGCCGGGCATTACCTGGACATGTAGAATAGTAGCATTATGGAGTTTATAGGTGGAAGAAAAAGTTTTAGATGCAATCCTGCCCATATATTGTAATGACTTAGGGTTTAGGGTTCAGGTGTGTCAAACATTAGCCATAGACGTGTCAAATGGGTAGGAATAATGAAAGCATAGAGTGGAACAGAATGAGTAGATGCATAGTCAAGTGATTGCAATCAGAGTGGATCTTGCTATCAGATATTGCAAAATAAGATTGTTGCCATTCTACTCGCATTATTGTCTGCCTTAGTAGAATGATGCATCAGTCTGTTTGATTTTATACAATCCATGCTTATAAATATATGTTTCTCTAAAACAAAATAGAACTTGGCAAATCAACCTTTTGATATTGTCTCCTTTAAGAGCTGTAAATATACTTGATATATAGTAACAATATTCTACCTAAACACAAATCTTAAACCCCAAAGCCTAAACTCTAAATCTATGTGTGTGATTGTATGGTTGATGTCATTGCATGCCCCATCTATGAGCAGGGCTTACTATCCTTCAAGTTTTTCAAATTCATGAGCCCTTCAAGTTTTTCAAATTCATGAATCATAATATGATAAATCTTCAAACCCTAAACCTGTAGACTTAATCCGTAAGCTCTAAATTCTAAATGTTCAATAAATGGAAACTTGCCTTTGCAGTCGAGATAGGAGTGCAAAACAGTTGCATAATGGTAACTGAAGAGGATAGGAAATGGATATCCTCATGGAAAATAAAAGAAAATAGATGTTGTATTATTTTACAAACCCTCCTAAAATGCAATTTGTAGAAATTGTTATATTTCTATAATCAATTTCAAGCACTCAATATTGTGCTACTATGCATTTCTACTTATCCAAATTCGGCCCATGCACATGTGCAATAAAACATGTGCTACACAACATGTACAATACATCATAGCTTCACAACAATGTCAAAGGATATGCATTTGGATTTGAGATATGCATCCGTTGCCACCAAGATTAACATGTCAACCTTCATGAATACCAAGCATGTCAACCTTCATGACGTGTTTGCTACGTATGAATAGTTATTTGGTGGTTCATTCATATTTGGTGGTTGTTGGATTTTGGAGAAGCCTCAATACTCGTGGATGGATGTCAAGTTGTTCTTATACATGGATGGATGTCAAGTTGTTCTTATACAATGTTGGGTTGTTGAGAGAATGTACATGGATGTTTGAGGTGATCTCCCCCATTTAGAGGATTATTATATTGGATGCATAATGAAACTCTTTCGTGTTTCAAGAAAGGTAGATATTCTACAAAGGTTTGTGCACCATGAAATAGATCCAATATCCCCACACAACTTTTACACCAAGACTTTAATGGGAAATTAAGTCAACATTATCTAACGGTTCTAAAGAGAATGAGAATGATTTTTTATCGTCCACTGAGGCCAATCGGCCTATGGGACCCATAAGGAGCGCAACAAACTTATTACTGTCCGGGTTAAAAAACCCCCGCCCCGAAGGGTTTTCGAGGGAAAAACCGTGGCAGTAATAAGAATGCTGTCAAACTGTACAAGTATACATCAATGTTTATATACATGTCAAGTGTGTGCCCGAGGACATAGCTGATCTCGCATGTCCATAACCTCCTGAAGATATGATCCCAGCATCCGTACGGATGCTGTGCTCAATGTCACATGTAACGGCTGGCCAGGCCTGACCAACTCAGCATATTGTGTCCGAATTTGATCATATGTTGGGTAACTTTGAAGGGTATGAGATTCATCCTCAATGACTCCCATTTGGCAGCATTGACAGAGCCTGTCCTGGCGTAGCTCACCAATCCATCTGCCTGTCTCAATTCGAAGATGATGCGCCCCTGTGCGAATGGAGGCAATGAGTCTGCGCCTTTTCATGGGCAAGTGGGTACGCAGGTAGCATTGCGGGCCTCGTTCCAATGTGGGATTTATGTGGCGCTGATAGTGTGCTGTCTTGACCTGTTCAAGGGCATTGGCATCCCAAAGCTTGCTGAGGAAGCAATCGTCAAGATATTGCCTCAAACTATGGCGATCTGCCTCTGTTTGCACATGTATGCACCTGTGCTCTTGCACATTCCATCTAGCCAACCATTGAGCTCTCTTTTCCTCCAAAGAGGCCTTGAGGGCCCGCGGCTCCATTGCCATGATATAAGCTAGTTTAGGGAGACGAGCATCGCCCATATTGACCACCTTTCGAAAATAGACAATGTGGCGATCAAGGGCCGCCCTCAAGAGGCAAGAATCCCGCCTCCCGCAGTAGAATTTGATATGGGACTGTGGACTTCACCCCTAGTGCTCGTACTAAGAAGGCTTTCTGGACCTGCTCCAAGTCATTCCAAGTAGCAAGTGATACTACTGGGCCCCATACTTCCACCCCGTATAAAAGGACAGGCTCCACTAAGACCTTGAACAGGCGTGACTGATGGGCCCAATCATACAACTCCGCTCTATGACTATTGTTTTGCATTGCATATAGTGCCTTCCAGCCTGCCGTCACTCGTAGCCGTATGGATGTGTCCCAGTGCATAGTAGAAGGAAACTCCAAGCGTGGAGTAGTCTACTTGCCAAATAAACAATCAGCCAACAAAATTTAAATATCATTATCAAATAGAAAGCTTATGCCATACACTACTTCCTTTGCAATTAAAAAGGCTTTGCACAAGTTCCCTCTCAAGCAGACAAAATATGGATTCGGATAAAAAGCAATTTCCATGAATTCTATTGCAAACTCTAATGAGAAAATAGCATCCAATATGATACAATGCATGGCTAAGCAAACTTATAAGAATTGGCAGATAATGATACCAAGATATTAAAGCAAAGTGACCAAATATTTCAAAGGCCCAAATGTGAATCAAAAAGCACCTTTCTGATCATTTTTTACGCACGTCAGAGGACATGATAGAGCTGCAAATAGTAGAAAAAACGTCTTGCACTTGTTTAGGAATGAATTTACTCACTACACAATGATTGATTCAATTCCAAAAAGGTTAAGCCTGCATCATATAGTAGATAAACAGAAATATCTTAAGATGTTCGAATTCAAGACTGCCTCTACCTACAGAAAAAAATTCAAAACAAATTACACAATCAGCCACAAAATTATGCTCTCCTATATAGCTTATTATCAGTTATAAAAAGATAATAAAGAGGAAAATTATTTAATACCTGTACTCCAGAATTTGACGTCTTGGAGGATCATGCCATTTGCAGATTTGTGCTGCTTCACCAATCAATACATTACTTTCCTTTTTCCATTTTCATTTACTCCATCTGCATATGTAAAGCCATATACGGAACTTTTATTATTGTTATTGGCAATGAACATGTCAATCCAACGTCAGGCATATAAGGTCCTCAATGCCAACTTGCGGAAACTTCAGTGATGTACATACAATGCATTTGGAGCCAGTTTAACCAAGAAGTGAAAACATCAACATGAGAGAGCTAAAGGTCCTGCAATACTTACACAATCAAGGAGCAAATCCAAGCTGCGCATATGTATCAAGGCATCCACGCCTCCATAAAACACCTCCATAAAATATATATCTCATAAATGGACTTCTCATCCTTAAACTGTTAAAGAAGCAATGACATTCATAAGCATTTTTCACATCGGTGAGGAAGCGGGAAATGAAAAAAATATAAAAATAACGGCTCATGTCAATGGAAATACCTATAGCTGAGTCTACAACTGAAATCAAAGGCACAAATATGCAGATATGGAAGAAATCCAGCCAGTTGGCAAGCTATAAAAACAAAAAGTTATTGAGGGTTGAGCTAATCAGGTATGCAGTGACGGAGAAATAAAGCAATTTTTAAGAGATTGCATACACAATATGGAAAAAGAACAGCAGCATGGGTGTTTACAATAACGATTTGCCAAACGCATTAACCGGCTTTTGCCATTTTTTGAGCGGTGGAGAAAATGGTAGCAATGAGAAGAAATCAGGATGCCCATTTTAATTTGCATGATTGCTCCCATAGCTAAAACATCCATGTGAGAGGTGAGCAACATGGATACAGTAAATAAAGTATAGAGATTGCAATCATGGTCTACAAGTGCAGAAATAAGTCTCAAACATCAATGCTATTGATCTGTGGCAAAAGGACGCATCTAGCTTCATTTTGCCAATGCAATAGACACCAAGTTTATAGGGTGATCGCCATAATAGCCAAAATAATATTAGTCAATACTGATAAATCATTCAATTCTCCTTTCTTCAAACTCTAATCAATTGTAGCTGTTGGATTTAAGGAAGCCCTAACCTATAGTCCACCATTACCAGCCACATGATCCAGACCTGTAATCGTCTGCTTAGGATTCTGACATAATTTCAGACAAAATACATCAATGCAAAACATCCTCTTTTTTTATATGGTAAGCATCTATCAATATAGTGCCATTCAAAAGCAAGAAGCGGGAGAGGTGAGATATCTAGCTCTAGCTACGGTTTGTCTGAATTCACATCTTTGAACTAAAAGAACTAACCTTTATATCAATTTTGCAGCAGTAAACTCATGAATGGCCCAATCTAATCTACCTTCCAGAGATCTTTCAACGACAAATGCATAAATGTAGAGATATACCTCTATCATTGAACTCATGTGGCAGGGCACTTCTGGTGCATAAAGGTCAAATATGACATTTATCCTTCAACTTTGCAGGCACGTCTAACAGAAAATCAAAGAAGCTGCAAAAACGAATCACAAACTTGGGAGGCTTAGTATCATCTTGCAGATGCATAATGGCAGAAAGCTTAAACTGACCTAATTCTTTGTCATCATTATGAAGGTGCATTTTAAATTGGCTTGGTTTTACTGTGTCACGTCTTGGATGCGGAAATGCCTTAATGGCACATTATGCAGAATTAAGACAGATACGTGGTGTTGTGTTCTTGGTTTAGTCATTTTGTTTCTAGTTTATGGCAAATGATGCAAGCCTCATAAAGATTAAACTGACCACTATTCTTGAGCAACTCATATTCGTTGACATTGAATTACTGTTTTGCAAACAGATTTTTAAAATTTCCAATCTACAACTGTACACACTTTGTGAAAAAAGTTCTCTATTTCGTTTTCTATCAAATATCATGTCTTTTAAGGAAAGGAAGGTATCCTGACTTGGCCTAAAGCTTGATATTCCAGGGCCCGGAGTACAAACCAGCAGAGAATATAGTCCACGAATACCAGGTAACTGAACAGGATGATAATGCTATTAATATTTATATCAAATCCTATGGAATTAATACATGGGCACACAAATTGCGATATTACAGAATATAGAAGAGAAAACAAAAAATCGACCTGTACAGAATATAGGAGAGAAGATAGAAAACCGACCTATCTTGAACAATGCAGATAAGCCCCCTGTATGTCGCCTTGATAGTGCCCTGCATGTCAAACTCTGATTTGCTTAAACAAACTGAAAATTTAAATAGAACTCAAAATTTAAAGGCAACATAATGAAGAATCGTGCCTTCCAGAAGCGAAAGAGGAACTCCAATCCGAACTCAGGGTCTTCTGTATCTGTTCGGTTTCAAAGCTGCAAAGAGTTAAAACTCATGACAAAATAAAACACTCCCTGGAAGATCCGCTCCAGAAGCAACTCCAAAGAATCGTACCTTCCAGTATCAGAAGCGAAAAAGGAACTCCAATTCGAACTCAGGGTTTCTGTATCTGTTCGATTGGAAAGGTGCAAACAGTTAAAACTCAATACAAAAACCCTGCGACGAATCTTACTCTGGAAGATCGACTCCAGGAGCAACTCTAAACGATCCTGAAATAAACATTGCTTCATCAATTTTGAGAAGATCCGGCCAAGCTGAGCCTACCAATGATATGTTATGCTCTACTCACGTTTCCAAGATGTAACCCAGCCGAGGCGCCAAAATCAGAACCAGTTGAAGCGCCAAAATGAGACTGAGTAGAATCCAAAATGGGTCTGGGAAATTTCGTAGAGCAGCAACCCATACAAATTTTTTTCTTCAGTCCAAGATTTTTCATTGAATGCTGGCGCCTGGATTCGAATTCTGGGCATTCAATTTGTCCAACTACAGTCCCGCAAGGGGAACGCAAGCGGGAAGGGAACGCCGCATGCGGCGTAAGATGCGGCGTTCCCTTGGCACGGAACCCAAAGCGCTCCAAAAATAAAAAAGAAGATATGGACCAAAATACTAATTTGATCAGGATTCCAATGCTCGGATTGCACTTCTGTCCCTGGTTTCAATGTGTAGTTCTCTGCAAAGTCAACAACAGACAACACACTATTATCCGGGAGTTTCTCAACATATCTTTTAAACTGTTTGCTCTGCCAGTGTGCTGTAAAGTTATGATCTGTAAACTTAGCAAGCTGATTTTTCATGTTCTTTAACAAAACAGATGCTTTGTCATTCTGATCAACTAATCTAAGCCTTCTGGATGTACCTTTTTTGGATGGCTCATTGACATATGCATATACTTGCCAGTCGACATTCTGAATTCCATCTTCCTCTTTTGGACAAATGTCTAATTTCTTCACTCCACATTCATCACATTCACCTTTGATGCATTTTAGTTTATGCCATTCATCCGTCACATATTTCTCGCAAACTGTTGACCTCCACAAGATACTAACATTATCAAAAGTCTTCTTGTTTGCTTGACATACTCCATTGTTTTGCTGGGATGCACAGACACTGCAGCAGCAAGTGCAATTAACATGTAGGGATCTCCTCATATCATTGAAGGCCTTTTCATCGGATGACCGCTTGCTCATGTTTGACACAACAACATGTGTTTCTCTCCTTCAATTTCCTTATGCAATCAGGTTTCAGATACTCGAATTGTCGAAGGCGAATTTTGGTATCAGGATTCTGATATACAAACTGTTGATAAAGCTCAGACTGCAATAACAAAAGCATTAAAGACCATGTTAGCAAAATGATGTCGGCAACCAGATGCATCCAGAGTATTGAACTATACAATTGTACATTTAATGTATGTTCTATGTACATAAAATGTCCATCCAACAGTTCATCGACCATTATCGTACATCTAATGTACATCAGTACATCTAATGTACATCCAACAGTTCACTGATCTGTTACTGTACATTTAATGTACATCCAATGTACATCTAATGTACATCTAATGTACATCTAATTAATGTTACAATATGAGTACATCACATTAATGTTACAATATCAGTACATCTAATGTACATATGTAATATAAATTGTTTGGCTTCATTACCTGAAAGTACACTTAAATGTAAACGGATGTAATTTTGATATTCAAGTACATGTAAATGCAGCTGCATGGACATGTAAGTGTTAATGGATGTACATCTAAAAAGTACCTAATAGCACATCACTGCAAGATTTCTGCTACTATGTAAACAATGTAAAAATGTAAACAATGTAAAATGCAATACATTTCATGAAAACCATGTGTATTCATTAACAGGTCACTCAGAACAGAACTAGAATGTACAGAAGAAAGTCATGAAAGAATTTTGGAAGAAAACATAATCTCCAAAACTGAATTGATTCAATTACAAGAGCAAACCTGTGAAATATCAAGGTATTGTATTGCTTGTGTTCTCCTCTTCATGACATCTCTAACCTTTGATGAAACTTTGGTATTATCAAGCCAAAATTCACGAACCTGACATTTGATTGAATCATCAATTCTATTTGATCTTGGCATCCTTCCTGCCAAAGCCCATACATTTGCTCCACTTAATGACATTATCTTCCTTCTTGCTGCAGCTTTGGATAAATTTCTTGGATGTATCTTTAGCAATTTTGAAGAAACATTCTTGTTTATATCTCCTTTTTTTCCAACAATCATTGATAACAGTGAATGTTTTGCAGCCAATTTATCTTTGTTATTAGCAGACTTTACTTCTTGAAGCCCATCTTTCAAGTTTCTAATCATTGATTTCATAACAATAACTTCGGAAGGATTTCCAATTACAGGTTCGAAAAAAGAAAAAAGCCTGTCATCTTGCAACAAACGAGCACAAAAAACTAATCTTTGATCTGGACGAAGCGTTTGCAAGCAACTGAGGATGCAATCCACCGATCTGTCAACACGGTGCTTTATTTGTTTTGTGGCATAATACTGTCCAATGTCGGCATACTTGCACTTAGAACCACCACTTCCATTGGAATTCTCACCCTCCATGAACAGATTGAAATTGACTTGTATTTCTTGTAGATTCAATTGGTATGTGTCGCTTCTGGAATTCGTTCGGTGTTCGTCCTGTGAAAGGGGGGGTTTCGGAAAGGGAGGGACGGATCCATTCGAATTGGTTCGGTGGTTCACCAAGAATTTCGGGGGCGCTGTCAGGGATGATCTTGCAATCATTGCAAACCTGACACAAAACGACAAACCAGAGTATCTTGATGTACATCTAAAATGTACCCCAAAAAAGCACAAATTCGTCCTTCGATTCAGTACGATGTACGTACATCCTTTCATGCTTTTACCCTAGGTCATTTTTTTACCGTTTCAATAAGGGACATTGGTTATATATATTTAAGAATCTGCCGTTGAATCTAAGAAAAGTGTCTACATCTAATGCTAAAGGAAAAGTTCATGACTAGAAAAAAGAAGAACCGGCTATAATATTAGAGAGGCACTATTTGTTGAGATCATCAATGACAGGCCTGCTAGCGAGCAACATTGGATTAGCACCCGCTATAAAGTGGTCAACATCTAATTTATTTTGGAGGACAGAAATATGATGTGGCGACCCAAGATGCAAAGTGAAACATTTGTTTTAGCCAAAAATATGTAAACCAGCTTCCTGCAACACCATTGTCCAAGAAGAAGAGCTTCTGTGGATGTCTAGGAGCTGTCCAGATTATTCAGATGTATGATAAGTTCCTGAGAATTGCCAATTTAACTAAATTCCCTTTGATCTTATCCTTAAACCAGTGTATCATTAAGCCATGATATTCCTATTCCAAAGCCAATGTAAAATCTCTTTATCAGAGTCACTACGGTAGAACATTGAAGATTACTTGCCAATATCCAGTTAAGCCAGAGTTTATACCTTGGCCAGTATAGCCTTTCAGAAGTGAATCCAGTTGGGCAGTTAAGTGGTGCGCAAATTTCATCAATTGTATAAATTAATAACATAGCACGGTTCATATGTTTTATGGTACTATCAGTATGTATGGGAGTTGTGGATGCCTAAACCAAGCCCAAATTGTGTTCAATGAAATGCATCAACGTGATCTGGTTTCTTGGAATGCCATTATTACAGCATATGCTCAAAATGGGGATGGAAAGAAGGCCCTTCAGCTCTTTCAAGACATGCAACTACTGGGCATGTTGCCAAATAAAGTGACTCTTGTGAGTGTTGTGTATGCGTGTAGTCATGTTGGCCAGACTGATAAGGGCTGTCATTTCTTCCTTTCCACAAGCATGCATTGCAAAATCCAGATAGGAACAGATCATTATAATTGTATGGCAGACCTCCTTGGTCGATCTGGATGGATTGAAGAAGCTGAGGATCTGATAGAAAATATGCTCTCTGAGGCAGTCTCTATATCTTGGATGACCTTGTCTGGTGCTTGCTGGAAACATTGATTGTTATAACAATTTGGAATTAACAATGCAAACTGATGGCGGAACAATCTTGGACAGGATCAATCTAGCATTCTACTAAGCTAATATGCATTTGATAAAAATCCCAATGATATTCTATATTAGCAATCTGGCATCCTCAATTTGCTCACTAGGAGCACTCTCTTCATGCTCATGTGACTTGGTTCAAATAAAATAAACGGCAGAAGTATACTAGCAAATCAAGAACAAAGACCAAAAAAACATTCAATCCTAAAGAGCAACTTAGAAGATATGAACTTATGACTACCATGGAATAATTTAAGGGCTAAACTTAGCTATTTGGCGATTTTTTAGCACATTTTCAAAAAAAAATGGCTAAAGTAAATAGAAAAAATTGGGAAAAAAATAATAATTTTAGCTTAACTTTTTTTGGGACTGCACCAACCCTAGAGCTCTTTAGCCAAACGCTAGAAAGTAAGAGCGTGAAATTTTGTAGTGTTTAGCTAAACCATAGAAACTTTTAGGATGAATTTCGGGCTAGTTTAGCTAATATCATTCTAGTTTATATGAAATATATGACTAGTAGTTTAGTTTCTAGCATTATAAATTAATTTGAGTCCTAGACTTTACTAATTAGCATTATTTTAGAATGTTTTCACAAAGAAAATGACTAAAATAAGTGGAATATATTGAAAAAAAGTATTAATATTTTCTGTTGGCCACACCATAGAAATTTTTGGGATGATGTTTGGGTTAGTTTAGCTAAACGCTAGAAAGTATGAGAGGAAAAATGTATAGAGTTTAGCTAAACCACAGAAAGTTTTGGAATTAATATCGAGCAAGTTTAGCTAAAGTCATTATGGCTAATAAGAAATATGCAATTAGTAATTTATTCCCTGATGACTACGTGAGCCTGGTTCTGGGAATGATTAACTCATAGCTGCAATGCTGATAATACTCGAGCCCTTTTGTGTTTTTTAAGTACCATTTTCTTGTTTCGTGGATGAGTGCGCTTATTGTAGACCTCCGTGTATTAGGTATTTACCTTTCTGACATTACTTGTAAATTTGATTTTGGTTGTCTTATACCCTCCCTTTCCGATTCGTGCTCAATTATTTATTTCGACGGCACAATTTAAAATTGACGTGGACACAACATCAAAATGTCATAAACCTGCAATATTTTCATTTGATATTTGTAGAAGGCTTTTTTGGCATGGTTGGACCAAGATTTTGGTGGTGTATTGTATAAGAAATCGTATGTAAACCATATATTTTGACTGATTTGAGCAGCTTGTTGGCTGTTAAAGGTAATATTCCAAATTTTGCTCTGGGTGTGTTTTTTTTTGTCGTTCCTGCATGATATGAGGATAGAAGGAATTGGATGCATAAATGGGCGCCTCTGCTGGGCAGAAAACTCTAGATGGCATGCCGTTCTTGTCGGTT
Organism: Isoetes taiwanensis; assembly: GCA_021234155.1. NCBI lineage: Eukaryota > Viridiplantae > Streptophyta > Lycopodiopsida > Isoetales > Isoetaceae > Isoetes > Isoetes taiwanensis. Next base: position 1,331,953 of record JAJEKV010000110.1, on the reverse strand, counting down.
CCAGAAACATCTACAAGCTTTCAGCGGCTGGGAGGATGGAATGAGATGGTAAGTGCCTTTCTTTCATCCAATTTTGTTGTTCTTCTGTGTATAGTCTTTGGGTCTATCAGCCAATGACAACTTTATTGACTATTGCATTTATCTCTATGCCGTTGCTATGACATGTCTCAGTTCTAGTCATTGTTGGGCAAATTCCAGGTTAGAGAAGGTTTGATCCAGTTGAAACTAGCAATTTTTGGTTGAGCTAGCGCATCGCAGGAAAAAATTCAATATATTTTTAAGCATATTTGTATACGAGTAATACAAAGTTCTATATAGGAACTGAAAATATCAGGCTTTTTGAGGAAGCATTAGGAAATTTTTCAATAGAGTTTAAAAAATTTGCCCAACACTAGTTCTAGTTGTATACATCATAGGTCTAGTATTATACTACTGTATGTATTATGATTTTAAATGCAACATGCTATTTATTAGAACCTTTGTTTACCACTATGAACTAAAACATTTGCAATTTTACCATTGAAAAAAATAATGTGGACACTATCTAATGCATATGCATGCAAATTTCTGTTTTGAAGTCATTGCAAAACGTCCTTTTTAAAGTCTTTTTTAACTCATTATTGTGGAAAATTGGAAGTGCTGTTAAACCAGTTTTTTTACTAAACCACAAGTATTGCTTGTATTTAAGAAAACATGTCAATTCCTAGAAGATGTGCATGATGTACTCCTCCTTTTGAGTGAAGGGCCTGAAGTGCTATAAAAATGGTTCGTCTTGTACATGTTTGCACTCGTGGCAACTAGCTCTTATTTTACAATAAGCTCAGATAGAGTTTAAGACAACAAAAAAGTACCTTTTCTTGCACATACTACTAAAAATAACAATTCAACATGTATCAATGTTTTTATATTGCACAAAGGTCCAAGCAAGGTGCAAGTGTTTATGTCAAATGCCCTCAAATTCCTAATTTTTGGCCTCAGGAGATATTCTAATTCCATTCCATGTTTCAAAAAATATTGACAGTAGCACTTTCTCATTATATTGAAGCGAGCTTCGCACTTAGTTTACTTCAATTCAATTCAATTCATTCGTCAAAATCAAACAATGGAATAATCTTTTGGTGTTTAGATACTTGAACATAAGACCTCATCTAGGCTCTACCATTGCCTAAGTAATAAAAAGTATCCCCTGGTTGTACCTCCCTGCTAATTATATTCTATTGCCTGTTTTATATGCTTAAAATTCAATTGTTCTATTTTTATAGTGCTTGTTCTAAATCCAACTTCATAGCATATATACCCCTTTCCCCTCTCTCCAACCACCTAACCCTTTGCCCCCAAGCCTGCCTTGCAACCCTCTTTTTTTTGGGTTGCCCATAAGGGGGCAAACTCTCATTCATGTGGGTTTGTGGCATATTCCAGGTATATGCTGATATGTACTTGGAATATGCCACAAACTGCTCCAAACCTATTATCGATGTAAACTATCGGTGGCAGCTATTGCTGGGCAACCACTCTGGAAATCAGCTAACTGGTGATCCTTGCTCGACCGAACCTTTTGGCCTTGCGCATATCTTCATTTGCGGTTTCTTTTTAATCCTGAAGTGTTTGGAAGCATTGTGGAAGACCTTGAAGTGCATGGTGGCAAGTTCAGTCGCGGAGGTAAGACAACAAGTTCTGAAGTCTTTGCAAGCATTGTGGAAGACCTTGAAGTGCGTGGATTGGGGATCAAAATGGCAGGTTCAGGTGCCAGAGGTAAAAGCAATAAGTCCTTCTTGCATGCCTGCTCTGCGAGATTTTTTTTTCTTATATTTTATGAAAGTTATTTAATACTAGAAACGTGTGCCCGGCGATGCCGGGCATTAGTCGTGGACGTGTATGATGTGTTTAGAGTAATAGATTCTTAGCTTGTGCAAGAGAATGTTATCAATTGAATTATTTATGTGATTGGTATCATGCGTAGAATGGAGGTGCTAATTTGGAGCATATGGATGTTCATGTTCAAATGGGTATAGTTGTTGATGATGTTGCCTGTAAGACCGACTTTGGAGTTGTTTAGGCATGTCTAATGTGTTGGTGGTCATGCATGAGATAAAAGCATTGTATAAATAACGTTTTTAGTACTTGTGGATTATATTGAAACACAATGTGCGACATTTTTGGTTGGTAGTAAATATGTTATATTCGTAGGAAGTCAAAGGAATATGTAACAAAATAGAATGCCTACTTGGGTATAGCTTGTAAATAAACAAATAAAGTAAAATTCATCTCATATTTACGTCAAATAGTGTCAATGTGAAATGGGTAGATGTTTTCAGGTGGAAAAAAATGTTGTAAATGTATCCGTCGGTGTAACAATGGGCCAAGTGTGAAGGGTTTAGGTCTTAGGGATGTCTGGCATTAGTTATAACACGTGGAATAGGTAGGAATGATGGAATGCATAGTGTGGAATATATATATTTCATAGTTTAGGATTGTGTGGAAGTTCATGGATCCAATGCATAGTCAACACAATTGTAATTAAAGTGTAGTAGAAGTTTTGGATACTTCATATGTTTGGAAAGATGGAAGACATATGTGGCTACGTTCTTGTGTGTGAATTTATAACAATATAGTCTAATGAATCTAAGAGGATAGTAACGTATCATAGTTTATGTAATTGGTCAGTGTTTCTTTTTTATTAGTCAAATGTGTTCTACAAAGTTATGGAACATAAGAAGGAAAAATCATTGTAAATGGTTCATAATCTTAGGGTTTATGATTAGGCATTTGTGGTAAGTGCGTTCTATAAAGTTATGGAACATATGAAGGAAAAATCATTGTAATACAACCTTAGGGTTTATGATTAGGCATTTGTGGTGAGTGTATAGGATGCGAGTTTGATCTAAGTCAACGCTTAATGCATGACTTACTACTCTACATGATACTTTTATAGGTTTAGTTAGTTCAAAGACAATCTACAGATTTAAATTACTAATAAATCCGGAAGAGAAATGTTTGGGTGCGGCAATGCCAGGCATTAGTCATGAACGTGTGGGAGTGAGGGATTCTCTGTCTTTGAGCATATAAAATGGGTAGATTTGATGGAGTATGTAGATGGAATGGAGTGAGTAAATATAATGGATATTTAGTGCAATAGTAATCAAAGAATATTAGAAATATATCCCTCTTGTTTCCCTTGCAAGAATATTTTCTTAACTCCTTAATTAATTGCTCACTTTCTTAACTCCTTAATTAATTGCTCACACATGGGACCTATTGTACGACTCCTCACGTAGATTTTAACCATGTGAGAGGCTTTGCTATTCCTGATAAACAATGTCTTAGCCGCCACCACACAATCATCCTTTGTCTTGCAATAACAACTTTATGTCACGTATGTGTAGTCTAAGTGATGTACATCATTTAAAGGTTGTTCAAAAATACGGATGTCTTAGACTTAAGCGTGTGGAATATGGGATGTTTGAGTCTTCAATCACTCCTGTTTATTCTTATTGCTACCTTCAATGGTTCGTAAGATATAATGTGTTACGTTGATGGATCTTCATGTGCATTGATGAGGTTTACAACTGTACAGTTGTCTTTGAATGTTTTTTGCCAATTACTGTATGAGATGTGTGAGATCTAACATCTTTGAATGTTTTTTGCCAATTATTGTATGAGATGTGTGAGATCTAACAGCCAAATTTGGAAGTCTCTACAATAATTAATATGGGGGTTCTTATTAGGTCTCAAGCAGCATCATTAGAGTTAAAATACTAACATAAAGATAATACGCATATTTAATTTTGTAGAATCTCAAATAAGGAGCTTGTGGGTAGCTAGATCACATTGTTGTGAATAGTCTCACATGCTTCGAGCACCAACATGAGTACTTCAAGCTTCGGGAAGACCCCAATGAGTTCATAAAGTTCTAGCACAGAATCCGTGTAACTACATTAGAACCTATCCTTGACAATGATATTCTATTGTGCCAAAACGATTCAAGCAATTCCTTGATATGCCTTCTCCACGCAAGGTTATGAAGAAAACCAGTGATCTCAAATCATCTTCCAGACTTTTGATAATCTACAACAGGTCATATCTACTAAAACACTGAAACATACTCGAAATCATCTGGTTTCTTTATCAAATATTACAACATTATAACTTAGGAGCTTCTACAGTTAAAAATTAACGTCTAGATGCTAGCATGCAAAGGTTAATGAGTATCAGAATTGGCATTTCCAATAGCACAAATCTAGGAACAATGTTGCCAGGATGTGGAGGCCCAACACAACAACATCCATAGCTGGCAGATGCGACTTGCCCATGCTGGCGCCTGTGTAATCAAGGAAAAGGTTTTTGAATTTACATGGCAGAGCAGGGCCATTACTTACCTATGTAAAGGCATTCAGCAAAAAACATATAGCCACTCTTGTGCTTGTAGACATACGTCTCTGTAATGAATCAAAACAGGGAAGATGCCCCTAGTGGTTTAAAGTTATCGACAATTATAGAGGTAGAAAAGTGCATGCCTGCATCAATTACCTGACATGGACTTGAGTGCAAAGAAAGTAAAAACAGAGTCTACCAAAGAATTAAAACCAAAGACATGCAAAGTAACAGTGATGTGCATATTTCCATACGGTTGAATGCAAGAATATTCACCTAAACAATAAAGATTAGATAGCAAAAGTACTCGAGAAAACAAAAAATTTGGAACTAATGGTTTCGGTTCATGGTGTGATCTATAAGTTAAAATGATGAAGAAAAGAACAAACCTCTGTTTTTTCGAAAAGGGAGAATAGAAATACCGTATGAGCATCCTCTATGCTTCCGCATTTTGCATACATGTTAATAAGAGTGTTCCAAATGACTATTTTTGGGCCCGATAGAAACTTAAGAATATAGACATGGATTATTCCTCAGATTAGCATTTGGGCTTCTGGATATAGTTATTTCTCCATCTTAGCTTTCCTTTAGCTAGAACTCTCACATTATTAAAACTCTCCATCATGAATTTTTTATAAGACTTAGTCCCATTGCCCTCCTAGGCATGTTAGAAGAAACGTCATTGCATCGCAGGCGTTTCTGCAAAATGTATAATTTATTACATGTTACAGATGCGAGCTTGAAATAAGTCAACGTAGCAACACTCATAGAAGATTTGACAGATTAAATAGAAAGAACGATTTATTTCAAACCTACTTTAACTATAGGAGCAGCAGTGGCCAAATAATCCCACCATTTTCCAGAGAAAGGCCAATGGCTATGTCTAATCCTGTCCAACTCAAAATCTGAAAAAAAAAAAAAATGCCACTTTACTCAGTTTAAATTCACCAAAAAAAAGATACCGTAAAAAATGGAAGAAACAAATCGACAAAAGGAAAATTATGGTCCAACCTAATAATGAAAACTGCTTTTTGTGACTTAGATTTAGAAGCCCGTTCTTAAAACCCCGATCTTGAAACATTTCCGCTCCAAAGGTCGTTGGAAATAGAAACATTTTGCTGCAAACAATGTCGGATTGCATCTTAGAAACATAATGCTGAATGATCTAAGAAAGTGATACACAAACCTAAAGGAAAATGGTCTTTTCTCATATGAACTCCTAAATTTAATGGCCCATTGAAACGTATGCGCCATGTTTTTGTTCTCGGCCTGAGTTCTGTAAGGAAGTTTTCTAGATACTCTGCTATTGCAGAACTCCTGTATGAGGAGACGAAAGCATTTTAAAATTTTACTTCTGCATGCGGCGTTCCTGGCAGGGCAACCAAAGCTATGCTAAAATAAAAAAGACGTGTGCTCCTTTTCAGTGCATAAATTGGTAAGTCACAAATTGGTAACCTGCTGCATCTTCAATGACATCATGAACTTACTCATTTATACTCGATTTATTGACATATCGGCCAAGAAGGAATAAAAAGATATGGATGAATCCATTCATAAGATGCATAGTAGCAAAAACTATGGATAGTTCTACTGCAGTTGTAGGGACTGAAAACAAAGGTGTAATAGAACTATCGTAGAGAAAATATTGTTTGGCGTACAAATTTTATTACATGGATATAATGGTATCATTTATGTTAATTGAAAAGGTAGGAAATAGAAACAAAGACTGCATCTTACCGTTATAGACAAATCTTTGAAGCTCATAATCTTTGCATACAATGAGCTTACGATGTAAACCATGTGAACTAAAGAGCTACTTTAACTACCTGGGATGAGGAGATCCTTTAATGGGCTTCTAGCCATACTTTCTCCAAGAATACTCATCTGATGGTATTTCTGCTCCATTGGAGGAACTTATGGTTCTCTTCAGCCTCAACTTTCTGCACATATACCAAATCTGAATCATCACTTTTGAAGCCAAAACATAAGGACCATACAAATTAGCCTAAAACTCAAAGGAACCTTAATAGAAATATTAATTCTTACCTTCTTTTCCAAACCTCGCACATTTACCACTTCGGATCTTCAGGCTTAAATGGGTGAGGCCATACACGGAGAATGTTCTGCTCCTGAGAGATGTACATTTGTGCAAACAAATCTAGTTCAACAATCTGGATGAGATTGCATGATGGCGATGAGGCAGAGATGGTGCATAATGAAATTCAAATAATTACCACTTGATCAGAAAAACCCATGCCCAAGAAGCTCCAGAAAAGCATTTTATAAAATAGAACATATACCTTTGCTACTACTGCCTTTGCTTCCTAACAAATCCAATGTATTATTTGCAGATGCTCCAATCCTTGTACCTAATCCGGCAAGGACAAATTGCTTGCTTGCTAACTGTGAGCTCCACCATTGTATGTTAGCCTTGAACTTTGATGCCACAGTGCTGATTAGCATCATCAAAAAGCCTTCCCACATCGTCAGACCTGATCCCACAGAATAGCAGAAATGGATTCAAGCTCAAATCTGAAATTGAATGCAAGTCTTACTCCCAGAAGTTGGAAATGCCAGTTATGAAGCTGGAATAGTGTGGGCAATATAGAAAACATATACTACAAACTTCATGATCACACTGTAGAGCATATACTGTTTGGGCAATATAGAAAAAATACACTATGATGACATTGGCACTCCAAAAATATTGTACTTACAGAGTTGTGGATGCAGATATTGCAGCCATGTACAACAGCCTTGCACAGAAGGACATTGATCAAGCTCTTGAATGGGCACGAATATGGGCTTCAGCCTTCTCACAATAAATGGTGATGTCAAATGGACATGGAGCCCTCCAAAATGGATGTAGTAATGGGCTGCCTCTAAGAACCGAGGCCCAATCTCATACCTTATAATCGGCTCAAATGCTCAAAATGGCAATGAGGATGAGGAGGGCTTATACAGTTTCTATTTGAAGATTATGCACAACAAATACGCATCTTCTGGATCAAATAGGCTTCGAAAATATCTGCCCCGGTTAAAACTCAAAGCAGGCGCAAACTGGCTTAAAATACTCCAGCCAGCTAGTCGGACATATATTAGAACAAATCCCATTCAAGATGTAGAGGAAATGACTATTGAAGCTCTTTTGATAGAAAGAAAAAAAGCCCAAACAGAGCTAAAACGAAAATGGCATACCCTAATCGAGCCATATACTGTACATCTGGAGGAGGCTTCTTCAGCATTGGCTTCGGTTTCCTTTTTATCTAAACTGGCTCCTGCAGGTCTAGAAAAATTTTGTCTTTCTTGCAAGACCATACTAATGTGAAAAGGTTCTGCCCAAACCTTGGAGCAAGACCTACAATGTCGCCATTGGAGAGCATTGGAGCGTGAAGCGACGACGGAATGCGATAACCAAGCCGAAGAATGGCTCCGATTTCAAATTTGAACGCATAATTGAATGCAAACGGCCAAAATAGTCCCGCAAGGGGAAGAGGGAACGCCGCATGCGGCGTAAGATGCGGCGTTCCCTCTAGCACGGAACCCAATGCAATCCCAAAATAAAAAAGAAGATGAATGCTTGACAAATGGGACCGCCGTATTTAGAGTCCGGGATGTGGTATTTCCGAACTTTTTTTGTGGTGTTTCCGGCCACCCGTTATCAGCCACTGTGCACTTCACAGTTTTAAGCCCAGAATCAACTGTTTTAGGTCATTTTTTGCTTGATCCGGCTCTATCTGAGCTCAAATCACTTCCTCTCTTCATCACTAGTGTTAAAGAGGAAGACAAAGCGATTGGAAGGGCTTTTGAAGCATTTCAAGCCGTCCAGGGAGCAGCAAGAGGGATCCGACCAAAGATTTTGACTCCGCCGCGCAGTTTCGCACTTGGTTTTTGGCCAGAAATACCACTTTTTGGCCAGAAATACCATATTTTTGGCCAGAAACACCACTTTTTTTGGCCAGAAACACCACTTTTTTGGCCGGAAATATCACTTGGCTGATATCGGATGGCCGGAAACACCACAAAAAAAGTCCGGAAATACCACATCCCGGACTCTATATACGGGCGTCCTGACAAATGGCTCAAAAGGGTCAAGCCTGACTATGATGATTGTGGTCTTTGTGCAATGTGGGCAATTGGAAGATGCCCAGAAATCTTTTGAAGGAATGCCAGAGAGGAATGTATTCTCATAGACTGCCATGATCACAACATATGGTGAAATTGATCAGGGTAAAAAGTCCTTTCAACTCTTCCAACAAAAGAAAATAGAGGGTGTGGTGCCTGAGATTTCATTGCTATTCTTGAGCATATATTCACCATGGACATGTAAGAAGTATTACCCCAGATAAAATAACATATGTAATTATCCTTAAAGCTTGTGATACTAGGAAATCTTTAGTTAAAGGCAAGGACATACACCATCAGATTATCTGCAGTGGATTTGAAGCAAATGCTGATGTATCGACAGCCCTTATCAACATGTATTTGAGATTAGTAGTATTGATGATGCTCAAGAGACTTTTGACAAAATATCACAACAAAGGATAGTTTTGTGGTCTGTAATGGTTTCAGCACATATAAAATATGGAAATTTAGAAAATGCATAGAAAATATATGCTAGGATGCCACATCGAGATGTAGTATCATGGAATGAATTTTTGCATGCACTAAATATGGATAGAAGAAGCAGGCCCAATCAGCTCTTTCATCAAATGCAATTGGAAGGTGTTGTGCCAAATAAAGTAATCTTTATTACTATTCTTGATGCATGTTCCAATTTGGGAGAGGTTATGGAGATGCATGAGCTTATTGTCGAGAATGGGTATGTGTTAGATGTTGTTATGGGTACTGCACTTGTCAATATGTATGGTAAGTGCAAAAGTCTACATGATGCTAGTGCAATCTTTGATAAAATGACAAAGTGCTACATGATATGATTGTGCACGTGGCTACATGATATGATTGTGCATAGTAGACTTGAATAAGATGTTATGGTGAGTACCGCCCTTATCAGCATGTATGGCAAATGCAAAAGATGCATTTGATAGAATGCCTAAAAGGAACATCATCTCATGGAATATCTTGGTTTCTGCATATATTCAGCACGGACATGTGAAAATGGCCATGCAATTGCCGCAACAAATGAATGTGGAGGAAGTGATGGCGAATCCTATAGCAATTGTAAGCATTCTTTCTTCATGTAGCCATGCTGGATTAGTGGATGATGACTTCCATTGTTTTCGTATGAGCAGGATCATGCAGTAACCCCGACATGATTGCATAATAGATCTTCTTGGGCGTATGGGTTGGCTTGATGATGCAGAGGACTTTATCAACAATATGCCATTAAAGCAATCTGGACCATGGCTCACTTTGCATGGGGCTTGCAAAAGGTTTCTTGATGAGGAAATCGGGCTGCCAAAAATGTCTCTATGGTGGACTGCGCTGCCAAAAATGTCTCTATGGTGGACTCCGAGAATGTATCGGTATATGTGTTGTTATCACACACGTATGCCTCTTTTCATGATGATGTAGTAGCTCGATGTGCTTGTTTTGGCATAACTCAGATGCCTATTGGAACACTTAGATTATGGTTCTAAATGAGATACATTTAGAACCGAAAAGATGTTTCTAAAGCTAAATGCTTAGCGTGTGTTAATGCAGACTGAACCAACATGCTAACACGCTCATCTTTGGTGCAATGGTTTGTGTAATAGCACAATAGATGTGTATGGCCCTCCGTGGACGTTAAAAGTCTCTTCCTTCCTTCCTTCCTAATGTATGGATGGGGCAAGAAAGGAAGCCTAGGGATTTGAACCCCGCCAACCTGGATCTGCACCATAATTCTTCAATCCATGCAGGTGCAGAAAAAAAAAGGAAGAAAACAATCTATTACAGTATTCATATGGTGGAGTTGAGCCTAACTAAACTGCTTCTTCAAGGCAAATGCATAAATTTAGAAGCACCACTTTGGTGACACAGCCTATGATCTGCAAATTGTTTCAGACATATTCTAAGACCAAACTTGCTTAAACCTGAAACATGCATGTGTAGAAAAAAAAGGAAGAAAACAATCTATTACAGTATTCATACGGTGTTGAGCCTAACTAAACTGCTTCTTCAAGGCAAATGCATAAATTTGAAAGCACCACACCTTGATGACACAGCCTGTGATCTGCAAATTGTTTCAGACATATTCTTAAGACCAAACTTGCTTAAATCGGAAACACCTGCTTAACCATCTGCAAAACCAAACCAGTCATCTGCAAAACTGGTTAAACTCAAAGAAAACCAAAGCTCGTCCATTCTAGCACACGATCTACAGCATCAGAAGTGCAACAAGGCCTGCCAGACAACTCCGACATCTTCTGCATCAGCCCTGTCCAAAAGACCTCAGGAACCCGCCTGCAACGACGCTGCTTGCCATGTGCTTGATCTTGGCATCTCCGAAATTCCATTGCCATGCCTGCCTTGTGCCCTAAATCGGGGAAGCCGCCATGGGCAGGCGGACCTGCCTCCTACGAAACTAGAAACCCTAGGCCATAAAAAGAGACTATAAAAAATAGGAAGGAAGGAAGGAAGAAATTTTTAACGTCCGCGGAACCCAATCGGGTTATGGTTAAAATACCCCAATATTTTAGGGTATTTATCGTATTGCCCCTAATTCTTGAAAATTCATCAAAATGCCCTTCTTCTTCTTCGATGCTCCAACTCTGCCATAGTGTCCTCCAACTTCCGATCCATTGGGGCTCTTCATCGAGCTAGCAATCTATCAGATTTACACCCAGGCTGCAGGAACATTATGCCATGAGCACAAACACTGTGCAATTTGCTGTATTTCTTGCCATGCATTTGCATGGTTGATCACATACGAACTGTTTCATCCGACCCATTTCTCCAACTCATCGCTAGAAATTTACTTTGAGAACCTCCAACCCAGAATAGGTCCCTGCCAGTGGCTTTTTGCAGCAGAAATTGTTCGAGCAGAATGCTTGGACTAAGAGAAAAAAATTCAAAATTTGTGGATTGGAGCCGTGGTTTTGAAAGTTTCTCAATCCAGTATGAGGACTTGAAGATAAATCGACAATTATGAACACATCCGATGAAGAGGAAGATACATAGCTGTCCAAAATCTCAAAGTAGACGGAAACCATAGCAATTCATGATAGAAAATGAAGCATGGAAACATGAGTTTAGAAAGGTGAGGACAATAGAAAAACTTGAAAGACTTGCTCGATAAAAAACAGACGAAACAAGCATGCAAAAATTTTGATTACAGTGATGTTTGATTGCTGTTAACTGAGAAGGGGCATTTCGACAATTTTTCAAGAATTAAGGGCATTTTGATAAATACCCCAAAATATTGGGGTATTTTAACAATTTTCCCTAAAAAATAACTAACCACATGACCATTCAAAAACCCAAACCCATGTTTCTAACGTGATCATGATACGGTTTTGGCATACTTATACTTGCCAAAACCATGCAAAATTATATGTAATACCTGCCCCTTTCTTCAATTGCATAAGATAATAGCCATTATCTTTTAATTTATTTTTTCTCCCCTCTCATATCATACCATTATTACCTTGCCACGTTCCCTCTTTTCACAACTTTTTGCCACATTTGTTTTTTCTTATCTTGGCCTATATGTTGTTTGGTCTCTTGCCCGATTGGGCTCCGTGGACGTTAAAAGTCTCTTCCTTCCTTCCTTCCTTTAATGGCCATTGCTGTTCATATCTTCATTATTGCCTCGAGCCACACATTGCTTGGATACGTTTTTGCCTCCATTCCCTAGCCCTTAACGTCCTTGGCCTCTGCATTTAGCCGTAGGATTAAATCCCAGCCGTCTATTCTAAGAGGTTATATCCAGTAACAATTTGGGCCAAAACTGTTATGACCATAACAAGAATGTTATGACCATAACATCCTCTGCTGCACTGTTTTTTTTGCACTCTACCGTGCTCGATCCATGCATGCGAAATGAATCGTTCAAAACGTAGTACCCCTGGTAGCCGAATCCAGATAGCAATGCCCCATTCTTGATGAGATGCTGCTGGAGATTAAACAGAAAGATCCCGGGCCAGAGCGCCGTTCCATTCGCAAAATCGCCGGAAGGGGAAAAACCTGTAAAAAATAGAGCTTTGATGGAGATATGAACAGGGAAGTACCGGAGTATTGCTGCATCTCAACAATACCTCAAAGCCAGCCGAATCCAAGTAGTAAAGCCCCATCCTTGGCGATAAGCTGCCGGAGAAAAAAATAGAAAGATCAGTGACGGAAAATGGAAAAATGCCAATCGATTGCAAGCCTGATTGCTTGATTGCTTCATCTGGACCTTGGACCACTGGCATATCAAAGAAATGTGTTAAAATTTAAGTTTTTTTTTCCCCTAAATCTGTATCGGAAGTTAAACAGTCGAATCTCCGCCATAACCGTGGTCGAATCTTCCGCCATGGCCTCTGCCATAGCCAAGCCCGGGCCTGTGAAGAATCTTATCAAGAATCCAGAACATTTGGAGCTTCAAACCCATTCCTATTTACTTTCTTTGCAAAGTCTATTTCTTCATCTTTGGGTGAGTTTTCTATCTTAAGAGAGCCAGAAATGGGTGTTGATCCTTCAAATCCTGTTGTTCTGTGAGTTTTTTGTTACGCATTAAAGCAGGGGCAGCTCGATCCGGAATACGATCTTGGCTCGATGCCGGGAATACGATTGCTAAGCTTGACTATTAATGCCTCGCCCAGGGCGTTAAGGCCGATGCGTCCTCCCTCGGCGTTATGGGCCAAGAAAATGGCCTCATGGGCCATGTGGTTGAGAAATCCCACCGCGATGCGCATGCGCCTCGAATTCTTGGCCACATGGTCACTCGGCCATTTTCCTGGCCCATAACTCCTCGGGAGAGGACGTTATCTAGCCCATGTTATATTATACATACATTTTTTTGGGTTGCCCCTAGGGGGGTAAATCCTAGTTTATGTGGTTTTAGAATCACAAGGCACCCAAAATTAAAACACTACATGGTTTTTTCTATGGTTGTGACTAGAAAACCATTCTACAAAACTAATGGGTGTTTGGGGGTTAATTTCATTAAAAACCATATGTGGCTAAACTAGTTGGTCTTCTTGTAAGGTTTGTTAAGGTGGTATTACATCATGATGATTGTAAATGGCTTATTTCTATTGTTTGTGAAAGTGGTATTATATGTTGGTACGTGGATGTGGTACATTATATCGTTTTTAGGGTACGGTTTGTCCATGTGGTATAACATGGTGGTTGTGGATGTGGTTTCAATGTAGTGCTCTATTCATGTGATTTCATAATGTGGTAGTTGTTGTGGTTTGTTATTGTGGAAAACTTTGAATTGTGTTAATAGCAATAAATCACTATTAGTTGATTAGTCAGAGTGTTTAGGGTTTTCTATTAAAGCACTATTGTGCTTATCAAAATTAGATATAATTGTTTTGCTCAAAATGTGTATGGTTTTGTAATGCATCAGGTTCATGGTTATCATTAATAAACTAGTAATGTTATGTAGTCTGAAGCATTTCAAGTTAATAGACTAAAACCATTAAGAACTATGGATGGTTTCTTACGTATTGTAGTACTTATTAAAGTTGGTAATCCACTAATGGCTTCTAGTCTAAAGCATTTCAATTAATGCATAAAAGGCAAGACGACCTTCCCACTCAAAGTGTACTTGTTAATAATGATAAACCACTAAACGATTTCTAGTGTTAAGCTTCTTAAGTTACTGCATTGAAAGAATGGCGATCTTTTCACTGAAGACCTAATAATTTCTTCAATCATACAAGCAATGGTGATGATGACAAATCACTACCTTTCTATGATCTGAAGCACTTTTGGTTAATGAATGAAAACAAGGGCAGTCTTATTGATTATATATGTATGCATTTGTGTTCTATGACCACATAGTTTCTTGACATTTATGCCTAGTGGTCAAGACTCTTAACCATAAATGTTTTCAATTCCATAGGCCTAGTGGTCAAGACTATTAACCACAAAGGTTTTTCACGTCCAAGCATTAAAATATAGTAGTCTACTACTGGTTAAGACTATTGACTATAAACATTTTTCACGTCCATATGCCTATTGGTTAAGATCATTAACCATAAATGTTATTCATATGTGGTTAAGACTATTTATCATAAATGTTTTTCATGTCCAAGCACTTAAGATTAGACTACAAAGAAGCAGTTAAAATGTAGTGGTCTCGTAGTGGTTGAGATTGTTTTTCGCGTCCATATGCCTAGTGGTTAGGACTATCAAGCATACATGTTTTTCACATCCAAGCATTTAATATTAGACTACAAGAAGCAATTAAAATGTAGTGATCTCCTAGTGGTTAAGATTATTAACCATGATTATTTTTCACGTCCAAGCAGTTAAGCTTCTCCTCGATGGTTTCATAGCATTTTGAAATAGTTCTTAAGCAGTACTACATTTCATTAAAAGCATTTGTGTTGTCTCATTATAAGAATTAGTGTCCTCTGATTATCTTTGTAGAGTAATAGTTGTCCTTCATATCAAATGCAAAAAGAGGAATTGTGTAGGCAGATGGTTCCAGAGGCCCATACCAGTTAAACCAGTAACCCAAAGTCCATGAATATATAGCCAGTTTTGCCTTAACCTCCCAGAGGCCAAGGCTTATCAGACCCATTATCAATCAATGGGGAGCCCCACGGAACCACGCCTACTTAGGATTCTAATATCAGAAATAAGCTGTATTCAATTATGCAGTATTCAAGAGCATATAGTTTTGCCATGTAATGTATAGAATAGACCATTTTTCAAGGCCGAAACCATTGCATCCTTGCTTTTCAATGCCAATGGTAGTGCAGATAACACAAAACATATGACAAATAGCTAACAGCTTTCCTTAATGATTATTCCTATGCTAGACCGAAGTAAATGAAGGTCAAGCAGATATACAACATGCATTTATGTTCATTTTGTCTAAGCACATCGAAACAACAATGTGCCAATCATGCCATGACTGCTTATGTGCTTCACATATTACGTAACATATTGAAAAATGCATAAGCAGTTTTAACACTAGACCTGTCCCTGGAACCATTCCTGATCTATGGACCAGAACTGGCCCACATGACCTCTGCCACTTAAACCCGTGTAACTCATAACAGAAATTTTGATTTTGAACTATACCGCCACCATTTGAGTCTTCACTTGTTTCTTAATGAGCTCTGAGAATTTCAAGACCAATGGGGTCACCTCTACCTTGTGGTGATTGCTCAAACATTAGAGAATTTGGCAGTTTCTGCACCAGTCCAGAACTGCCTTCTTCAATTTTTCTAGCATAAAGTGATCTAAACCTTGCTAAAGTTGGAGGTATTTGCCGGTTTATCATAGAACACATTGAGTTTTATGTTCCCATGTTTTCTTGCTATCATCTGACATTGGTGGAAGCCGCCAAACCCTATTTTGGTCAAAAAAGCTGCTTGAGGTTCGAGAATTATCTCTCTCTTATTATAACAAGTTTTAACTTAATTCTTGTGGCCATGAGTTGCTAACTATACGAGCTATAGTCTCATGATTTTTTGGAGTGTTCATAAGTCATGTTAACCTCACAATTTACTAAAAGAATCTACGATACAGAATTTAGGACACAAGTATATGTTAAAATGCTCAAACAACAACCATCCATAATACCATGAGGGTAATAAGTGATGCATTCTACTTATATCTACATAGAATATAACTCTTATCAACTTACATATAGGGTAACTAGAGTGTAACCATGCAATTTTTGGGATTAAAACATGATGTACACTGCAGGATTAACATATTAGAGTATAAAAGTTGAGTTAACTCCACAATTATAGCTCCAAAACTCCACAATGGTCATATTTAGTGATGTTTATTGATGAATTAAGTGAATGTTGTGAAGCTTAGCCATGACAATATGTAATTAGACCATATGACATTATATGTATGGTTCTTTAGTTCATGGAAGAGACACTACCTTTCCCCATATAAGCCTATAAAATAGTTGAAAATGTGAACATTGACTTATATGGAGATCTCTTATATAGGTTGTATGTCCTTATTGAAAAAAAATACAAAGAAATCTGTTTATTTCTTACTAGCATAAACTTTATATCTGTGTTGCTGCTATAAAGCATTGTCATCTAAGTAGAATAATGTTACATGTAGGTTATCTTTCATGTATATTATATTTTTCATGGATGCATACCTTTCTTGGCAATATAAATCTCTAGTTGCATGTTAAAGTAGCATGTTATTTCTATGGTTTTAAGTTATATAAGCATGCATCACCATTTATGGTCCATGAGACCAATTGTATAGAGCATATATCTCTCACTAGCCTTATCCATTTTGCCCCATAGAATGATACTATGGCTTTTTAGCTTCGATCACATGATTTTTGAAAGGTGTAAGTGGAGGTCCATGTAGGTTCAATTGGTCATAAGTACCTCATAAATTCTCAATTCTTTGTGCTTCAATCTTACCCTTAAATTACGCAAGCTCACATAGTCAACTAATTTTCTCCTACAGAGAATCATACAAGTAAACTATATGCGAAAGTTGAGATCAAAATTGATTAAAGTGATACCATTATTGATTTTTAAACTTTCAATCATTTGGACCAATGATGGTCTGCAACTGGACTGCAGATAGCAGTCTATCTTGATGTTTTAAGTTTTTCATATTTTTCCTTGGTTCTTTTTGCATTTGTTTCTTGATATGAGATACTTTGAGGATGTGATTTTGTAAAGTCACGCCTTTAAGGCACAAATCTAGAATAAACATGGAAGACATAATATAATTGATGCTATTTATTTTAATACAATCCTCAAGATAATGACCAACCGTGATATTTTTGTGAACAAAGTGGTTCAGGAGCTACTCATGTCCCAAAACTCAACGTGAGATGGACTAACATAAGTATATTATTGATTTTTAAATGGACTATGGACCAGTAATGGGCAGGTACAGAAATCGTTTTTGATTTTTATTTACCATGTCTTTTACTCTTTTCACGAGCTTGTTTTTGCATTGGTTTCATATTCTTATAAACTTTCATAATGTGATTTTTTGGAGGACAACCTAGAGTCATATGTATCAATGTTACCCATTTGTATAAATTCCCTAAAATTAAAATTAGAAGTAAAAGTCAAAACATCAAATTCAAACTCAACAAACATTTTTCTAGGATGGAGGACCTCGTGAACTACTTATATGCCAAATTTGAGCTCAAAATTTATCTCCTTCCAAAAGTTGTTGTTTTTATACCACAACTGCTTTCTGGGAACCAGTACTGGTTCTCAGAAAGCAGAAGACAGTTCTGACCCTGTCATGTTTGAATGGCTATATCTTCCTTCACAGACTTCGGATTGAGATGCAGTTTTTTGTGTCTTGCTCTATATCTCGTGTAGAAAAATCACATTATAGCCAAAAAAATCAAAAAAATCTTTTCGTTAAGACAGTTTTACTTTGTGTGAACATGAAGCTTTTGGTACTTGACCCCCTTGGGTTTGCTAGTGCATAACTCACAAGAACGGGAGCTGATATATTTTTGTGTATTTTTTATGTGAACCATAACTGCCATATATGAACTCCTAGAAAGGCTTTGGCCAGTTTTTGTGCCCTTGATTTTATATGATTTTTTTTGTAAACCTTCAAAATGCCCTTTAATGGTCCATCATGGGACAGGTCTAGTGTTAAACCTTTGCTACATGTAGGATTACAGCAGAACGACCTTTAAAAAGGGACAGACATGCAAATTTTTCTTACGAAAAACTAGTTTTTAAAGAAGGTAGACATTATTCCCGAGGGCTAGAATATAAATCATATATATAATGCATAGCTTGTAGACAGAGTATGTATCAGCAGCCTTTTTTCAAATAACTTGCATTCCAAAAACAAAAGTAGTGGAGTATACCGTTTATGCAGTACATTTAGACTAACATTTGTACAAACGTTTAAGTCTGGTCCTTGAATCAGCACGCTCCAAAGACATCAATAAACTGAAATAATGGAGTAAGGAAAATGGAAGTCCGGTTACCTGCACCCAACCATGTCAAAGTTAGCAAATTAATCAGTAACTAGACAAGGGGCATCAGGTAAGCTAGAGAATTCCATGGCTTATCGCCCTTTGCTACTTAAATCAGTTAGCAAAAGATAGATAAAATTGCATAAAGCATTACAGAATAAACAACCAAGCTTAATGTGTCTAGTTTTGAGGTCAACCAGAACCATAAGCTATGCTGGATAAAATTAAAAGACCTGATTCGAAGGAAGGACGACATCAACAGATTCGTATTCCACAGCTTCTCAATATGCATTGATGTATATCAGGGCAACTCCTTTAAGAATTTTGATCACTTCAGCATTAGTGGCTGTCATATTTGCAGACCCTTTGGTTCTCCACATTGTTTCAATCCTCCAAAGCACTTCAAGGAGCTCTCGCCATGGTAATATTCTGCTGCCCAAGAACGATCTTGGTAGATGGGCTTGCAAAAGATAGATCCAGCAGATAGATCAAGTATCAAATGGGGAATATCTAGAATTGCCAGAATATGCTTAGCATGCTCAGATCTTCTTGCAAATCAGCTATGGCAAAGCTATAGCATAGTAGCAGATAAGCTGGGCGCCGCATAAGCTGGGCGCCGCATTGTGAGCTGGGCCGACCCTAATTTCGGATTTAGGATTCGCAGATGGTTTTGGCCGCTTAGGGTTCCAAAAAGATGAACCAAATACTTAGGGCAAAGATGCCTCGTGTACATAAACATGTTGCACATAATGTGCTATTGCCAAATGCCCTTTAAAATCGCCATGTCCATTATTAAACATTTACAACTACAATTGCAAAACATACCTTCAAGGTGCCAAATCCGTCTAGCCAACCATAGGCACCCAAGAGCAATATATGGCGATGCCCATATATGGGCGTATGCATTTTTAGTAGATGCAACAAAAGTGTGAAAAACAACAAAAAGTAACAAATTCATGCAATCTCATTTAATTTAGTGCCAAGTGGCACTCATGCATTCAAGTTGCATGTATATATTTGTAAGGTTAAGATAGGATAAATAGAGAGACCACTTTGACCGAGATGCAAGTCCCAATAATCCTACCATATGTAAAGCAGTATCATATTTCTGTTCGCAGCAAATTTCTTTCTTCAAAATTAGGATAGCATGACACGTAGATTTCTGATAGCTTATGAGCATTTATGGGCATTTATGGGCATTTATGGGCATTTATGAGCATTTATGGCGAAGGAAGAAATGAACTCGAATTTTCGTGGCGAAGGAAGAAATGAACTCGAATTTTCGTGATGGGTTAGAGGGATTCAAGCCCAAATCCGAAGTGAATCGTAGTAATTGAGCCAAAATCTGGCATAAACAGGGGATAAGCGCTCAAATTCGGCTTGTGACAGAGCACAGGAGCCAAATGTAACAGAAATTGTGGAGTTTGGATTCAAATCCGGCATGGAAGCAGGATGAATCTACTTTATCTGCTATCGCCGCTTTGTCTATGCTGTGCTCAAGGGGTAACCTAGTTCCAGGGCGTCCTTGCTCAGAGTATGCATCTGGACATGCTTTCCGACATACTTTCTGCCTTGCAGAAGCCTTCCCCTTTGTTTTTTCTACCTTATTTGATGTGACGGTCTCCATCGCCCGCAGCTCGATTTCCATCGCCCGCAGCTTGAGCTCTCTCTCCTTTGGGAAACCAGGCCGTAATCAGACATGAAAATCTGTTGTTGCTCAGATCCAATTCAAACAAATTCGTCAGATTTCTCAGACTTGCAGGCAGCGGACTACCAACAAAATTACTATTGAGATGAATGAAGACCAAATCTGTCATGAGACCAATTTCTTCTGGAATTGTTCCGCTCAGATATGCATGATTAAGATCAATTCCGGTAACAATCCGATCACAAGGCAAAGAACTATTGTTCTTATAAGAGCAAAACACGCCATTATAGCTGCAAACATCATTTCCGATCCAATCTGAGGTAATATTAAACGGATCACGAGTAATGAGCGATTTCCAAGCTTGCAGAGCTTTGAATGCCCTTTCTTCGCTCGGGTTTGGAAACTGCGACATTTGCGAAATCACATCCATCTCCATAGCCAGAAATATGAAGCAGATCAAGCACGGCGGCCATGGGCGGAGCATTTTGAATGCTGCCGGAATGGGATGCTTTGTTAAATATAAAATTGCATGCTAGATACTAGATATAAGTGGATAGCTTATTGGTGAGGTAAATATAGGTAAAAATATCTCAATCGAAAGAAAAAAAACAAATATTTGGCATATATAAACTTGTGGGCTCCAAAATTGATATATCCCAATGGGGCATAAAGGTTAACCACGAATGCTAGATATATTGTATCTTCACAGGCCGTTATGCAGAGTAAGGGCATAGACAGAGAAGCCGCATTAGATTGGCAAAGGCCGTGTGACCATCTATGGATGGAAGGAAGTTCGCCTTCTGAAGATGCTGTGGCATTGGGTTGTGTTGTGTTGTTCTCCACTAGGCTATATAACCCTTTATTGAAAGACATTTAGCTTATCTGAATAGGAAAGCCAATTTTCACTTCTTTAACATAGTCGGGATCATAGGAGTGTCCCAGCACCGTGGCATGCAAAGGGCAGGAAAAGATGAAAGGCATGTTGCATGTAGGGGAATGGAGATCGGAAGTAGCGCCATAGCCGAAACCTCTGATCTGGATCACCGGAATGGGAGCGTTGCCATGGCCATGGAGCTTCAGGTAAGGGAAAAGGTAAGATCATGAGGCCCTGGGCTCAAAATTTGCCCAGACTATCGGAAAGAGACAGCTCTGTATGCATCATACCCGTACTGCCAACTAGTCCTCCAGCCATCATTATTTCGTATGATCTGTCAGAAGCCGGTGAAGACTGGTACACGTGCCACACATGTTTACCTACCTCCATAATTTTCCCGTTGGAGCCTTATCTGAATCTCCCCCGTTTATTGTCGTGCTAACTTTTTAAGATAAGGTTTCCTTTTTAAACGTGGTTAGGTTTCCACTTGATATTGGTTTTTTGACACTAGGGGGATATTATTGTGTATTTTTGGCCAAGGTGGAGGTATGAGTCCCCCTGGCCATCCCCCTAGCCGTGTATTCCCTTTTCATCCCCTGGTGTTTGGTGTTAAGATCCTCTTTGCCTAACTGGGTTGAGGGGTCTTGGCCCAAAGTCTTGGAACATCAAATTGTGGGTTCAATTCCGTTTGAGGTAATTGGTCCCCCCTTGTTGCTGGTGATATGCTCTATTGTATGTTTTCGATGCCCTTATATTCATGGTGGAGACTTTGGCTTCCTATATGTTGTTTACTTTACATTATCTTCCAATTCACAGATCATTTTTTTCTAGACAAAAGGTCGGGAAGTGACGATTCAAAACCTGTATGTTTTGAAATATGTAGATGAGACAAATGAAGAGAAATGTTCGCGGCGGCCTTGGCCGCCGCGATAAATTTCTTGTATTAAATAATAAGTTATCTATTGCAACCAATGAAAATGTGCACATATAGAGAACGGATTTTGTAAAATAACCAAGTACCTTGTTTAAGCGACTTCCTTAGAAAACTATGCCATGCTTAGTTGTCAATATTCCAATGTTGCTTGCAATAAAGCATGAACAACCATAGGGGCCATGTTTTGTAAAATGTTATCCGCAATGCAAATTTGAGCAATAAGGCAATATGTGCATTTCCTCCATATGGGTGCGTATCTGGTTGTACATTAGCACTCACAGACTGTCTTTTGATCAAACAGACAGTTAAACTTGGGTGTTTAGCAACTATATCGATCAAGTGTTGCATATTGGATACTGCAAGAACATATACATATTCCAAACATAATATTCCAAGTGATTGTATTTCTGTGCAAAATCCTTTCAAATACCATCTCGGCTTCCAATAAAGATCCACAATTGCCATACATCTGAGCAAGAACGTTTTCCAAAAATGTGGAATTATCATGTTCAGTTTGGACAAGAAATGCATGGACAAACTTCCCCTCAAACAGGGCTCTATGAATGCCACAACGGGACAGTAGTTGGGTGCACAATTTAAAGTCGACCCACTTCATTATTTAAATAAATCATTGGACCTTCTAACAAACCGATAGGGCCTCGATTATACAAATATAAGCAACTTAAGATTATCTTTTGGGACAAAGAATCTAACCTTGGCGAGTCCTTGGTGAGCTCTGAATGCTTGCCAGAACGTCTTGATCCTGCCATTTGTTTATGAGGAATGGGAAAGTAGGAGGATCTCTCCCTGGTCGAACTGAGTTATAATGCATTTTGAACGAGGATTTAGTTATTGAGTATATAGGATACTTTCCCGACACATTAATCTACCTTCTATTTCAGAGCCAAACATATTGGTACCATTATAAGAGTCCTGTGAGTTAGTCATAATAGATATCTTGTCAAACGAAATGCAACATGTAATCGGTGGGCCATAAGCTTACATATTAATCAAGGCTATAATGCTAACAACCATGGTGTTGCAAAATGAAAAGGTTGATAGGCACGAAACAACATTAAAATATTATTGTCAAGCCTCCTTAATTTTGTTAACAACGATGGCAAAGGCAATAGGCACATGGAACAACTTTAAAATGCTACTATCAAGTCTTCTTAATGCAAATTTTGGCAAAGATGAAAGCCTATGCACCAGAAGGGGGGAAGAATGTTTTTTCGGTTGCCTGATTTAGGTTACTCTTTTATTCACCTGTTTTCATATGCCACGGAATGTTTTTAAATTGCCTGGTTCAGGTCATTCGCCTATTTTCACATGCCATGACTGAGTTTTCTATTCGCCTATTTTCACATACCAGACCAATCAGACTATGTTTGTCTAGACTATTTCCAATCATGTTGTATGCCATCGAGATAACTGTGATTGTGCATAAACCACATGCTTTTAAGAATGAACTGCATCATTGAATTAAAATATTATTTAACCCCAAATTACTTTCATTTGTTTCTTTCTCAATATCACAAATGATCTAGAAGAAACAAACTTTAACATTTAAAATAATAATACCCAAAGATAATGAATGCAAATCCACAACTACAAAATTAGTTTGATGTCTTCACACTGATTATGTGGTTTTGAGACTTAATTTTTGCCCCTCAGCGTACATATGTTGCAGGGTAAAATAAATCAATCTAACACCACACTCAATGGGAAAATAGCTAAATGTTAAGGTAATCAGCACTCAATCCTCCACATCAGTTTCTTAAAAAAATTTATGGCCCAGATTGTGTGAGAGGGAATATGCTGTTTAATATGCCTAGACTCGAAGGCCATCAATGTGTTATGGCATAACTAAGTGGTTCACTCAGTGAAGTACAAGTATTTCATAACTACTTCAACATGATGGTCTTGTTGAAAAAGGCAAATTTGGTTTGAATTATTTTCACACATAGAAACTATTTATGGCTTCCTTCCCCTCCAGAGCAAAATGTATATCATTATCTCAAACCTTTTTAATGACAGACCGAACGTCAAACATTATCGAGCACCTATGTATTGTTATCGTTGAATCAATGGTTCATAGTTAGATACATCCAGACCTAAATGCATTTTTACTATTGAACCAGTGGTTGATACTCACACACACTGCTCATTTAGGTGATGATTATTAACAATGAATTCAACTACAACAAATGACAATGTGAACAACATGTTGATTCATAACTCTCTTCCCTCAACATCCTTGATATTAGTATGTAGGGAGAGAATGGTGTACTTAATACCTCCGAAATATGCTCATTAAGATTGGATAATACCACTATAAAATACCATAAAAAAAAACTCGACCATAGACCATGTTAGCTACTACATTACAAAGATCGACCAACAAAACCATGTAAAAAACCATTAAGAAGTTTAGAATCATATTACCCTAGGAAATTAGATGTAAAACCATGTACTAACCATGTCTTCCTTAACAAAAAACCACTAGCATTCTTTCTCAACAGGAAAGTGAAAAAGTCAACCACCAAACCATGTTAAAAGCCACTAACAATTTGGCAACTCATGTTAGCCTAAAAAATTACGATGAAAAACCTCAAACAAAAAGACATTGTTAAACTATGTCTAGAAACATTATAGTATTTCCAGTCAAAAACCACTAACATTTTGGCAAGCCGTGCTTGCTTAAAGAATCCAAATGAAAAATCACAAATAAAAGGACTTTGTTAAACCATATATATGAACATTGAAGTATTGCCAGTTAAAACCACTCCCAAAACCATCTACATGTATAAAAAAACTATTAAGCATTACTTTCTTACTCTCAATGTTGCAAATTGCATAATTAACCACTATGACATGCCAAACTCGTAGCAAAGACCTGGATAAAAACCTTCATCAGTCTCAATTAACCACATAAGAGTATAAACTAGCATGCAAAACCATAGTTCCATTCTAAAAACCACTATAATAGGTGGATTTTATTAAGGAAAATTATTTTTGCATGGAAAACCACTATCATAGTGGTTTTGTAGTGGTTATCTATGATAGTTAAATCTTTGGGTGCCTTGTGAATATTCTAGGGATATACTAGTATATGCCTAGAATATCCTAAAAACTGCTCCAAACCTGCTATTGTCCTTAAACTGCCGGTCACCACCATTGCTAATCGAGGTGGATCGTTGATGTTCGCACCGTGTAATCGGCCCCCAAGAATGGTCTGTGATAAATTTGTTGCTAGTGGCATGTGGCGCCGAGATATAGATCCGCCAAGGATCTGGATTCGATTACTAAGAAATAGAAATGGAAAACAGGTTTCAAATGGACGAGTTCTGCCTTCTCTCATGTTGTTCCGGCATGGACCTAGGCATCCTCCAAATTCAGAATGTTCTGCAAAGCACAGGAAGTCAATGCGCCTTTTTTTCGTAATTGCCAAAGAGGTAGCTTGTAACTAGATAATTGAGAGTTGGATTTGATATTACTCGGCTTGATAATACGTAAAAGCATGCTTTTTTTATAGGCACACATGGAGTACATGGAGTGTTAAGGAAAGAGCAGAAATGAAGATTGCACAAAAAAGAATGTCACAGAAGAGAAAATTCAGGAAGAGCGAAACATTCTTTTTTCTGCAAGAAACCCCTTCGTGGTTAGGATTATAATATTCAAAATCTGCAATAGCTGACATGTTACACTTAGGATGCTTGGTGATATTCAATCTTTGTGCTAAATATGGGCATTTTGACATTTTGCTGACACCTGTTTATAGTTGCATAGATGTTTGCCGAGGAATATACAGAATGTCATACTTGCAAAAGTATGTTCCAAATCAAGTGTTCAAAACTGCCAATTGTCAAGTTTTCGGATTTGTCCTAGAGATCTTGGTATAGATTGTTTACATCCTCTTATACGATAGCTTTAATAAGCTTTTTTTGCATTATGGCAGGTACGTTTCTTTTATTCCTTCACTTGCAAAAAGAATCTTTATCTTGTGATGGACTATTTAAATGAAGGAGACTTGTACTCGACGCTGAGGAATTTGGGTTGTTTGGAAGAGCGAATGACACGCGTTTACATTGCCGAACTTGTAATGTATTTTAATGCTTTTAGGTTCATAGGATATGAATATTACGCCAAATGTTTTGCAAATTAGTTTACCGAGTCTGTAATGTAGTCACTTGATTTTATCCGCATGAGTGATTTTTCTACTCAGCTTAAAAAAGCTGTGGTGTTTAGGCTATAAACATATAATGAACATTTGGTATGTTCACATGGTGTTTTACTTTAGTTTTATACAGAAAGACATAATCGCTCAGTGTTTTTGGCAACCATAGGAAGGAAGGAAGGAAGGAAGGAAGGTATTTTTATCGTCCACGGAGACCAATCGGTCTATGGGACCCAATACAAAAGCGCAGCAAACGGATTACTACCCGGATTAAAAAACCCCCGCCCCGAAGGGTTTTCGAGGGAAAAACCGTGGCAGCAATCAGCCTGCTGACAAACTGTTCCAATATACAGAATGCAAAAACACACAAATATATACACTCATGCACCGCACCCGTAGTGCCTGATCAGCGGGCAGCCAGGCGGGGGCAAAGGTGAGCTCGCAGATCCAGTACCTCCTGAATGTATGACCCTAGAGCACGTACTGGCGGTCTGTTCATCAGCAAATGTAGGGGCAAGTCCGGCCGTACTAAGGGAGCATATCTGGCCCGGATCTGACTGAATGCTGGGCAACTCTGGAAAGTGTGAGACTCATCCTCAATGGCACCCGTTTGACAAAGACCGGGACAGAGCTCATCCGGCGGGGCTCCCCAATCCACACCGCCCATCTCGATGCGAAGATGGTGGGCACTGTTGAATGGAGGCAATGAGTGCGCTTTTTGGGCGCACTGGGAACGCAGTAGAGCTGCGGCCCCGGGCTAATCGGGTTGATGTGCTCCTTGTAATGGGCCGCTTTGATCGCTCTAGAGCCGGGGTCCCGTAGAGCTTTGCCAAGGAAGCAAGCGTCCAGGTATCCCCGCAGCCGCCAATGACGGCCTCGCGGTCCACCGCACACACCTATGCTCCCGCAGACGTTCCATCCGGCGAATCATCGATCTCTCTTACCCCTCCAACGGGCCACGAGCGGCTAGGGCCCATTGCCCTGGCGTAAGCCCAGTGCGGGAGCCGAGCCTCACCCATATTAACCACTTTCTGAAAATAGACGATGTGTCTATCAAGGGCTGCCAGGCCGGCTTTGAAGAATCCAGTTTCGCAGCCAGAACCGATAGGGGATCTGAAGGTTTTCGCGGACGCGTTCAAAGACAAAGATACGGTCCCATGACGATATCTCGCATCGCCGCCACGCTGCATTACCGCCCGCCGACCGGCGTGTAATGCCGCCGGATAGCTGTAGGTAGCCCCTAGGGGCAACTTGCTAGGTAGGTGCCTTTATTATTAATGTGCACATTTACCAATGTGCACATTAATGTGGGCACACCTTTCCATGTGGGCACATTTTGGCCACCTAGCCATTAAAGGCAAGTGGGCCCATTTCCAATTATCCCACATGCCTAAAAGGATAATTGGAAACCCTAGCCCTAAACCCTTGTCTATTTAGGGTAGGAAAACCCTAACTTGCTATTTTCGTCCATAGGGTTTTAGAGCTCTGTTTTGGCTGCCCCAGGAGCCAAAACCGCCTCCCAGACTCTGTCTAAGCGAATTGCACCATTAGTTTCCCTTGATTCGAGCAGTTCAGCACGATGGTCGAACTAAGGTCAGGAGGAGCCACCCAAGGGTCAGGTATTTAGTCAATTTAATAGCTTAAACCGTCTTCCAGTCATAGACTCAGTAGGTTTAACCTATTAAATTGCCCATAGCAGCTACCTAGATCTCTAGATCCCAAACACTAACTAAAGAACCTAACTCTATGATATAGATTAGATCTAGTTCTTTAGTTCTTCTGTGATGTATATGGATGATGTATTTCTGTGAACTCCTCGTATTGGGAAGGGGGGTAGAGGCCCTAAAGCTTGGTAGTTGATGCTCCTAGAAGTAGCCTCTCTAGCACACTGTAGATTCGGCCTGTGTACAAGAACCACACCTGGTTGTGGGCGAAGGGGCCAGACTGGCTAAGAAGGAGGTTCATGTCCTGACTCTTGCACGATCCCTCTGGTGTGTAAAGCCTACCAGGGATTATTGTGACTAGGCCCAATAGCTTACCACTGAGTGTGGGTAAGGTATAGGCTCGACACCCGTGAAGTGGTGTTCACTTTCCAGTGGGTTCAGTCGAATACGGGCAGTGGCCCTCTAGTCACCTGGAGTCAGCATGTAGATCTCTGGAGGGAGCGATCCCTTCCTGCCCCATCAGAACTGGGAGGATGAGACCCAAGAATAGCCCCTTTGGCTATGCATCCGGCGGGCTACAGTCAGGTCCCAACGCTTTTCAGCCTACTCTACAAAGTGTGCACAGGAGGGGCGGATGGAGTGGACAACCCTATGCCATGTTCTTATGCTAGCCAAATCCATTGCCATGAATTCTGTCTGCAATGAACTCTGGAGACCCAAGCCGTCAGTCATCCCTTCGAGTTTGAGCCTTGGGTAGGACTCCCCATATGCATTGTGCTCATCTTGTTTATGCAGATGTGGTGGACCACCCTTCGAGGTTGATATGTGCTTATGTTATATACTGACGTGTATGTTTACGCTTCCGCAGCTAGGTAGACCCTGAGGGAGACGGGGTAAAATGACCCCTTCACTCTTCCCACTGGAACCCGTCACGGTTGCAGTGTCATGTGGAGGGCCCTGTATCGGCATGGAGCTGGTATGGGGGATGAACTCCTGTTTGTATACGGTGAGTGCACCGTATACGAGTAGGGGACGTCACAGTTTCACCCCAAGTGCCCGTGCCAAAAATGCCTTCTGCACCTGCTCCAAGTCATTCCAGGTCGCCAAAGAGACGACCGGGCCCCAAACCTCGACCCTCGCATGGATGGGCGGGCTCGACCGCCCGGGGAAATAGATGTGACTGATGGCCCCAATCATAGAGCTCTGCCTGGTGACCGTTGTTCTGCATGGCATAAAGCGCTTTCCAGCCTGCTGTCACCCGCAAGCGGATGGACGCCTCCCAACAGAGCGAGGAGGGGAACTCCACCCCTAGGTACTTGTAGGTGGGCGTGACCTCCACAGATTGTCCCCGATATGTGAGTGCAGGAGGCGTGGGGTGGCGTGGAGAGGATATGAAAACCACCCTGGTCTTGGCCAAATTCCACACACATGTAGCAGCGGCCGGAATGTGTCTAGGGCATCCGGATGAGACCGCATAGCCGGGATGTGGGCCGAAAGGTCAACGTCGTCCGCATAGATCTTGTTGGCGGGTGACCTGGTGCAAAAGGCGTATGCCATCCCCCATGCTCGAAGTCGGGGCTCTAACCGGATCAATGTAGAGGCCAAAAAGTGTTGGTGAGAGGGGGCAGCCTTGCCGGACCCCGATACTCATCGGGTGAATGTTTGGCCCGGCCGCTGCATCCCCGCCAAAACAACTCTCATACAGCCTGTATATGGCATTCGCACGCGGCAGTGGCAGTCCCATTGACGTAGTCTAGCCCATAGCGTTTCTCGGGGACCGTGATCAAAAGCCTTCAGCGAAGCCACAAAGCAAACAATACAAGTCCCGCCGATGGTTAAATTTTGTCTTCAATTAGTGCCCGCAGATTGTAAAGATGTGGTCAATCGTTGAGTGGCGGGTCTAAAGCCTGCTTGTGTGAGGGGGCTCTCACATCCGGCCGCCTCTGCCCCGGGTCAAGCTGCTGCTTTCGAGAATGCCGCCCAACAGGTTTGGCAAAATACCGAAGGCCGACCATGATCGTCCCGGTAATTGGCCGGACAAAGGTGGGTCGCCCGCCTTGTGAATGGGGACAACCCCGCTTGTGGTCCATTGTCGGGGAAACCTTCCCGCAATGCTCGTTGAAGCGGGGTAGTGAGGACCAGACCACCGGTATTTGCCACCGCCCATTTGAGTAACTCGGCACACGCATACCATCGAGGTCGGTTGCCTTCCTATTAGCCAGCCGTTGCAGGCCCTCCACAACATCCTCGTCCGCGAGAGCCAATGGGGGGCCATCCTGTGGGGGTATGGGTGTACGCGTCCCTGGTGGGTCATAGAGTTGCTGCAAGTACTGTTCCACTGCCCGGATGTGATGTCCCCCGTAGGCCGGACTGGCCCTGAAGCACTCAAGGCCAAAAGATTCGAGGATGAGTGTCCAGGCAGCCAACATCTCCCCGATGTTCGGCAAGGTACCGCGCCTTTGTCTCCTTCAGATGGGCGCGGTACTGTGTGGTGGCCTGCAAGCGGGCACCTGGATCCAGAATGTGACGGAGCTGGCGCTTGCATTCTTTACACTCCGCATCAAACCACCGGTTATGCGGAAATGTTGTTGTCCCTGAGCGGCGACGCAGGGGGGTCTGCCAAAGCACCTGTCCGCTGCATCCCGTAATAGCGAAGTCAACTGGTCTGTCTGCTGCTCTAGTGTGGGGGTCCGCAGAATTGCTGGCAGGGCGTCCATGAGCATCTCGGCGTAGTCCTCTGCCTGCTCATAATCTAGTCGCAACTGAGGATGGCGAGGGGCTGGCATAGTGGAGGTTCTGGCGGCTTGCCAAACCATGTCCAAATAAAGTGGGAGGTGATCTGAGTCGACCTCCTCATCCCGACTGTCGGTGCCCACCCGGAAACGACTGATGAGATGCATATCTTGCGCAACTACGAGCACATAGTCCACCACACTAGACCCTCCCCCCTGATTGTCACATGCGCGCAGGTGCACTTGCGGTGAAGTGGGCCCACCGTGATGAGCCATTGCAAATTATCAAGTCAAAAATACCGTATAGCAGGAGCAACTGTCTGCCAAAGCGAGTAACCTGGCTGTCATCCGATCCTCGTGGCCAGGTTGCCTCTGCGGGACGTAGCTGCAGGACATCGTCAGCGAGGGGGTCAAGTCTCATGGGCTGCTCTACTCCTGTTCGTGCATTGAAATCCCTAAGAAGGACGACCCTACCCAACTGCTTGTGCTGCTGTATGTCATCGTATAGATCGACATAAGGGTCCATCCTATCCGCATCGGAGTGGCTGCGATAGAAGGTGCTCTTTGGAGAGAGGGAAATAACAAAACGGAAAAAAAGAGGGTTGCCGCTGGCATTATGCACCACGAACCCACAAGTACCGGTTGTGTCTATCGTCTTCCGGAGGGTAACCTAATGTGCCAAGGTTGTCCCGGTAGTAGCAAGCAACCCCACCATGACCCCTCCGCCCCGGCATGTATTGAAGACCCAGAAATATTGGTAATGGTAAAAAGTTGAGGTAGCTCAGGTCCAAAGATGCTCCCATGTCTCCATGAGAAAGATGGGATCCATATCGGGCGCCCACGAGTTGAGACCTGCCCCTTCTCGCCAAGGGAAGCCTCGACAATTCCATGAGACCACCCGGAGGCACAATTCCTATTTGTCGCCAGCTGTGGTATGCGCAACTGTCCGGGGGGGAGGGGAAGCAGAGGTCGGGTGAGAAGTAGATGGAGCTGGAGGCAAAGATGTGGCTAAGAGGGCATGGGTCGTGGAGGGAGCAGGAGCGAGGAGCGGGAGAAGGGAGGCCTGCGGTAGGAGAAGCGGCGGGGGCCACGCTCACCGCGGTTGGGGCTGCGGGTGCATGAGAGAGTAGCAGTGGGCGGAAAATGTGCATCCCGCCCCAAACCAATCCTGTGGCACCCCCTTGGTGGCGGATGCCTCTGACCCTGACAAGCTCCTGTCTGCGTGCCTCCTGTTGTGCGGGTGTGAGGTCCCGGTCCACGATGGGGGCGCCCCTTCAAGCATCTTGCCCCGGGCGCAATATGGCATCACGCACTGGCGCATCCGCAAACCGCGAAATATGACAATGCGGTTACGATTCTGCGGGTGGCCGAGCCCCATGGCGGGCTGCTTTCGGGGAAATGTGAACTGCCCGAGGAATGTCATCGATCGAGAATGTATGTTAGGACTACAGATTGTGGCCTCTTCGTCTGCGCTCTTGGAGTTCTCGGCCTCCACGGGTCAAAAGGTGGGCGAGGGGCCGGGCCTTTGGCCGGGTGGTGGTGGTGGTGGCTGGGATGGCGGGGTGACTTGAGGCGGGGCAACAAAGGCGCCGGGTCCCGGCTGCCGCGCGTGTGCCGTGCATGCCGGGGCTGTGGTGGCTGTCCGGAGGGCCCCTCGCCCCTGGTGGAAGTCGGTGAGCACAGCTCTGGCAGGCCCTCGCTGCTTGGCCATCTCCCCGCCCCGCACTACCGCAGCCTGACTATGAACCCTAGGGAGACACCGCCCCCGCTCTATGGATGGCTGCCCGCAACCCCCGAGATCCGTGCGGAAGTAGCGAGGGGCGCTCGGCGCCCCGCACACTCCGGCAAGGCCCGTGAGCCGGGCTTGCTGTCTCGATCAGACTCAAGAGCCCCAAGCCGGTCCGGCCGGGTTCGCGAAGAGCTGCCCCGCACTCCCCGCGGCGCGGTGGTGGCTTCCTCAACCTCCGACCGGTTTAAACACCGCGGACCATCGCCTCGCATTGCCCGCTCCCTCTCCCTGTGTCATGGTGTCCAGTGGTGAACACCGAAGTCTAGGGCGGCCCGCATGTCATGTCCGAGCTCCTCGGCTTGGCTTTGTTGCCGTTCGAAGTGTGCCGGGCCAAGGCCATCTTCACGTCTTTGTGCGGTGCGGGTCTCCCGTGCCCGTGATGCGGTTCTTCGACCACCCCGGTTGCCTTCGAAAGCACATGGGCTAAGACTAAATCTCAAAATGTGTGCCCATTGTTGTGCTATTAGTGCCATCTTTAGAAGGTATTCCTCTGGTAGGATTTGTCCTCTTTACTTCAGAAACAAGAAATCTAACAGATGTGATCTCTACAGCATGGTGACATTGGTCATGTTAACTTGCTGAAAATGATGATTAATATGGCAACATGTAGGCTTCAGGCAAAGAGTCTGTCAGAGGTTATTCCACTGTGCTTAATGGCACGAACCTTATGATGCTATTGTCTATGGCTTTCTTTTTTGTACACAACCAGTACCATTTGCAAACGTGTCTTTTTGGCAATAGCAACAATATTTTCTTGCTGCCTATGCAATAAGTAGCCCTTTGATGTGAAAGCCAGCTTCTGAATTGAAGCGAAAGTTTTGTGTTGACTTTATTTTAGGACACCGAGTTTCCAATATAGGTCTCACCATTTTATGGCTACCTAGAGGAAACTAGGAGTATATATATTACAGGTTGGAGTTAGAAGTTATGAAAAGCCCAGACTTTCAAAGACAACTATGAGATATTATTTGATGGTGCAATATGATTGGCATGACAATTAGAATAGCTAATTCTAATGTCATGGCTGTCTTTAAAAGTCTGGGCTTTTCATAACTTCTGACTCCGAGAATGTTTAACACAATTGGTGTATGAAATTATGTTATATGGTCACATGCATTCTGTTTCTTTGTCAAGCCTTTTATGTGCCATTTCTTGTTTTTGTTAACTTCATTTTAATTCATTTGTAGGTTCTTGTTCTTGAGTACCTGCAGTTTTTGGGCGTTATTCATCATGATTTGAAGCCTGACAATCTCTTAATTGCTCATGATGGGCATATGAAGGTAAATTTTTTAGCTTTTGTGAAGTCCAGCCAAAAGGATTGTTTTGTAACTTTTATGAAAAGCAAACAACCACAGCTATAGGTCATCTGTCAGGGAAGAGACATTTGGTTAGCATGCCAAGATAACAAGTTGCAACTAGCCCACGACTTAGAAGTAGGGCACATTATAGATGTGATCATAAATGTTGAGACTTTTAGGTGCTTTGCATAATATATGTATGCTTTTACACAATGTTTGTTCTATAGTTATGCATCTTTTGCTTTATCTCTTATAATTTAGCTGTTATGGTGTTTCAGCTCACAGATTTTGAGCTATCAAGATTTGGCCTTATCAATGCATAGGTGATCGGTCAGGCCCTAATGCCATGGAAATGTACTATTTGATGACATTGAAAGTAATCAGGCTCCAGATTACAACAAAAAGAGGGAACAACGGCACAACAATCTGTAGTTGGCACTCTAGATTATTTGACACCAGAAATTCTTTTGGGAACTGTTCATGGTGAGCCTATAATATGGTTATCTTACCCATTTGACATGTTCGTTAACCACGTCTATTTCACTATACATAGGTTCCATTGCTGATTGGTGGTCAGTTGAAGTCATCCTTTTTGAGCTATTGACTGGTGTTCCACCTTTCAATGTAGCACACCTGCAGGTACCTTTTTTTTTCTGGAGGTATTAGTGTATAGCTGATCTTTTCATGTTTAAGAGCCTCAGTTAATACGCTATTTATAATATTCTTTTTGAATGACGCGGATAATTTATAATATAGCCTTTTTTTTTCTGAAGAGCTGTGTCATCAATATATTAAAAGAATGGTAATGTTACAAAGCAAGTGAGGAGGAAGGAGAACTGCCCCAAAGAGACAGCGGTACCTCGACACTCCACAACAAACTCACAGAAAAACTGCAACTCTACTGCTGTACAAACCGACTATCACCATCTACAACACCCAAGAAGTCCCGCCAAATGGCAAACTTCCGCTCTACTAATCCCGGGAACACTAGAAAGCTTTGAAATAGCTTGTACCTGAGTCGAGGAATCAAAGAGGCTGCAGGCTGCTGAATCCCCTGAAAGATCCACAACCACCGCCGCTTCCAAATCAGCCACACCAAGCCACGCAACCTTAACCTAACCTTCGGTGGGGGAAGTGAGCTCCATGTCCACGTCCAAACCGAGCGCCATCGAGAACCCGGAAGCTGCAGAGACCACTTGCCTGAAGGGGGCAGAGTGTCATGAATAGCCAGCACCCGGTAACAAGACTGCACAAAAACAAGAAGACACAACATCCGGATGAACCTTCCAAACCTGCACCACCACATCATCCTGAGGGACTATAGGTACGTGTAGCAGAATACTCCCTGCCACTTGCTCCCAGATAGCCCAGTCACTGCCCCTCAGGCAAAAGCGAGCTCGAAAGAACTCCCACGAAGCTAGCTGACCACCCCAATACCAATCCTCCAAGGTGAGCACAGCCAAGGGCAAGTGCGCAGGGGGTAGAGGAACCCACAAGAAAGGAGAAGAGTGGTGATAAACTAAGGCATAATCTAGCTGAAAGAGCACACGCACATGATCCCAAGCCCGCAACACCCCCGTGAGAAAAGGGGATGAATGTGGGAAAGGCCTGAGACCGTACAACAGTGCCCAGGGCAACTCCACATGCACAGACGGCTTCCCAAATGCCACACAATGGCGAAGAGACTGCAACAGCAGCGCCGCACTAGGAGAAGATGCTCTATCCTGCAGAGTGCTCCAAACAAACTTGGAGACCAACACCTTACTATGCAGCGCCAAATCCAGAATGGCCAAGCCCCCATCCTCCCGGGGGCGGAGGCACTTCCACCAAGCCACTTTAACAACCGCCCCTTCATCATCCCCGCCCCACACAAAATTTCGAACAATCTTATCCAAAGCCTGTATCTTACCCTCAGGAACTAACATCGCAGATGCTGTATACACATGAGTGCTACAAAGTACTGACTTGGCAATAGTGATCCTACCTGCCATGGACAAGTTGCTACCCTTCCACCAATTGAGGTGTTTCTGCAACCCTTGCAAAATTTCATCCCACACCCTCCCCATGGAAACATCCCCTCCAAAGGGAATACCCAACAGCTTAGTACACACATTACCTGGAAGCACCTTCCAAGGGAATAGAGCCAAACAAGGGGGGTCATTCTTTTTGAATGACGCAGATAATTTTTAATAGCATTCTCAATAGAAACATTGGCTCCATGTCCCTGAGGATATGTCTTTTGAGGCCCGGGATCTTATTGGTAAGTATGGAAGTGCAATAATTTATTTCTTTTAGAAATGAATGTCACTCTTCTTGGTTGATTACAGAAGCGCGATTGGATCACTTTAAGAACTGTTGCTATAATCTCACCTTTCAGGTTACTCCTGGAGGATCCAGATCAATGGCTTGGAGCACGTGGTGCATCTGAGGTACATGCCCACGAATAGTCCTTTTGGCTTTTGTATATAGGGTGCAATGGGGCTGATTATGGTTTTGCTTTTACAGGTCAAAGCACATCCCTTTTTCAAGGATATTAAATGGGACATTCTGCAAGGCAAAAGGTTGGGATTGCTAGACATCTTATGTTTTTGCATAAAATATAAGTAGATTTTAAAGTATAACTAATCTTTTATAGGCAGCGTTCATTCTAGTTCAGAGGGCATTGATGACACAAATTATTTCACCTCACGGCATTCATGGGAGTCTCCAGGTGGTCATGTGCAGAATATAAATTTGCAGAATATAGTGACTATGCAAACAGTAGTGGCAGAAGCAGTAGCTCTCTGAGTAGATTGAATGAGGCAGTAAGTTCAACTAGTATATTTTCCTTTTGAATTTAAGTTGAGGCCTTCTGAACATGGAAGTTTTTTGCAGGTTGATGAATGCAGAGATCTCGCAGATGGTGCATCTGAGGTACATGCCCATTGAATAGGCCTTTTGGCTTTATTTGTAGGAGGATACAATGTAGCATGGAGATAAAGTGGAGGTTGGAAACTTGTCAAGAAAATATGGAAGATTTTCTAAAGGTATCATTCTCATTATGCATTTTGTAAGTTCCAAGTTCAAACATCCTTGGACCATCGCACAACCATTACCTTTCAATATTACAAGACGTTTATTCACCATCAAGAAGCTGGCTGTGGCAAAGAATATTGAAAAATGTTGGACATTGACAACTTCCTTAGATTAGATATTTATATTATACAATATGGGCATCTTGCTGATAGTACTTGGGTTAGCTCTGAACTACCTCATGAGAGTATTGCTAAAGAAAGCTTTAGCCTGCATATATTTAAAATATATAGAATAGAATAGAATAGAATATGATTTTATCGTCCACGGAGACCAACTGGCCTATGGGACCCAAGTACAAAGAGAGAGCACAGTATTACTACCGGGATTAAAACCCCGCCCGGAAGGGTTTAGGAGGGAAAACCTTAAAGTAGCAATAAGGATCTTTGACATACCGCACGATTATATACATAATCACAAGTGCAGTGAGGTTAATGGGGACGACCGGGGGCATAACCGAGTCCGGCGTATCCATTACCTCCCGGTAATGATCCCAACAAGCCTCAGAGGCCGTGCTTAGTAGCTCATCATGTGGGGGCGATGGGGCACAACTAACCGAGAATACCGAGCCGGATATGCTCGTCACGGGACAGGCCTGGAGGGCGTGACTTTCATCCTCAATGGCGCCATGTTGGCAAAGGCCAGCCGGACTCGGCCCTCACGCTGGCCCCGAATCCATCTCCTGTCTCCCATGCGGAGGTGGTGTGCACCGCGAATGGAAGCAATCACCCTGCGCTTTTTTCATGGGTAGATGGGTGGGCGAGGCAGTAGTGGTGTGGGCCCCTCGTGAGCATGGGATTAACCTGGCGCCGATAATTTGCCACCTTGACATGTGATGGGGCCTCTCGCATCCCAAAGCTTGGCCATGAAGCAAGCATCAAATCTTGCTTCAAGGCAGCGTTCCTTCGATGGATGCACCGGGTCCACATCTCGTGCCCCTGCACATTCCATCGCGAGAACCACCGGGCTTGCTTGTCTTTCCAGCCGAGGCTTTGAGTCATTGCGGGCCCATCGCCACCGCTTAAAAGCAAGGTTGGGCAGCCGGGCTTCATCCATAGCCACCACCTTCGGAAGTAAATAATGTGACGTTCAAGCAGCCCCTGTAATGGAAGGAAGCTGTCTCCCGGAGCAAGATCCGATATGGGACCGTGGATTTCACTCCCGGTGCTCGCCAAGAAGGTCTTACGCACTGCTCTAGATCGTTCCAAGTGGTGAGGGATATCACCGGCCCCCACTTCTGCCCCATAGAGGAGGACCCAGTTCAACCAAGGCCCGAACAAGTGTGCTGGTGACCCCATGCATCTGACTACGCCTTGTGTTGTTTTGCATTGCATCGGGGCTTTCCAGCCTGCAGTGACCCGTAACTGATGGATGCATCCCGGTGTGTGGTAGTAGAAAACTCAATGCCCAAATACTTATAAGACTGAGCCACCTCCACTACACCGGTAAGTGAATGAGGGAAGGCGTGGGTGCTTGGGGATGATGGGACCCAGTAGCACCCCGTCTTGGCCAAGTTAACTCTCATGCCGGTGAATGGCGAGAAAGTGTCAAAGCATCCGGTGGCGTTGCATGTCCTGCGGGGTATATGCAAGCGGTCAACATCATTAGCATATATATGAGTTGCGGATTATGTGGTGCATCAAGCTGGCGCCTCCCTCCCCAGGTGCTCTTCTAGCCATTCTTCTGGGCTGGTCAATGTACAAGCCAAGAGCGTGGGGATAGGGGCAGCCACTGGCGCGCAATGCTACTAACCGCGGGCACCCGACGAGCGGTGTGAGGCGGCCGGAGCAAGCCTCAGTTATAGTCTGTATATAGCATTACGCAAGTCGGCGGGGGTCCCCGGTACATCTCAATCATTCCACAACTTATCACGAGGCAGCGTGGTGAAAAGCCTTTGCGAAATCCACAAAGCAACAGTACAGGTTCTGGCGCTGATTACGGCTATCCTCTATGAGTGTTCGTTTTTCCCTTGAAAAACCTTTCGGGACGAGGTTTTTTTTAATCCTGGACAGTAATAGCTGTTGTTTTTTGTTTCTCTGTTTGAGTCCCATAGGGCACTTGGTCTCTATGGACAATAAAATCCAATTCCATTCGACTCAATTCTTATATTATTTAGATATTGGATTTTCAAATCTAAGCCTATGGGTAGCGAAGTGCTTGCAATTGACTCTGTATTTTGTCAATTTGATATTGGATCCAACACATCTGAAAATCTAAGGAGAATATTTAGATCAAAGAAGAGCTAGCTCCCTGCTTCAAAACCGATTCTATTGAATATATTTGGGCATTATAATTTTATATCTAGACAGAAATATTCCCTTGCTCTAATTCACCTCAAAGAATATCTGGAATGGACTAATTCAGGACCTACCACCACTCAAACTCTACAAAGATAATAGTGGCCTGAAGTGGAAATTAGAGTTGAGGGTTCTGATTTAGACAAAAGGACCTACCAAAACTTGATGCAGGGACTTCAAGGTAGAACATGCCAAATAGCAAAGCAGAACTAGCTTTGCAAGAATAAAAAAGGTTATAAAGTTTCCAAGATTTATTCTAGGACTCACAAATGTCGTGAATTGAAGGCAAGCCTTAACTAGAACTTCTCTGATGACCAAATGATCCCAATAATGAGAGTTGGATAGAAGCTTATTGTGCTAGCTTTTCAGATGTCTTACTAAATAAGAGTCTATCTTGCAATCAGAAAGAGAAAACAAATCTCTCAAATCCATGCCCATGCACTAAGAAAGAGAAAACAAATCTCTCAAATCCATGCCCATGCACTATGCGGGCATGCAGACTAATGCTCACATTTTCCAATGTCCTAAGACTCGGATTGGAGGATGTGTGCATTCTAGGATATTTAGACCAAGACATATGGACCACTCAAAACCCCTTCACCGGTTGGAATAAAATCAGTAATTTGGCATAAAGCATGCTTTTAAAACACACCACCTTGAAACGACAATAGGGTCTAGATTATGATAGAGCATGGGATGGAGTTGGATCATATCAAGGCCTATTCCATTTCTTTGTGCCAACTTTGAGTGATGTTAATGGAATATTTCATAATGCCTAATTGGCCTATTCCATTTTTGTGCTAATAATGAAAATGTCCTTTGATGAGGACACCCGGCAGGAATTGGTGAAGCTAAAAAGAGCATGGTTGCTTGGATTACCTCTTTGCAAGGATGGCCAGCCAGCAAACTTTTCTGTTCGTTTTCTGTTAAGCTCTTGATTTTCTTCCAACTTCTTTTGAACCTGGTTATAAGCACATTGATAAGATTATAACTTAACTATGACTTATTGAAGTAAAGAAAAAAAACGCATGACGCAATCTGTCTGCTGATCGCTTGTATTAGTGCTGTGCTGATCATTTTGCATATACAGATTTTGTTAGACCCTACTTCCGTACAACTAGCTTCTTCCTACAACCAGTGGAAGAATAGCGTCAAACACACACATCATATGTTGATATTATCTTGCATCAAGCTGAATCAGGCATTATATGCATCTTCTGAGAGATCAATCCAACAGCTTCACTTAACGATCCCAGCCAGAGGGACGCTTTCTCTCCCGCGGCCGCGTCCTGTCACTGCAAGCACAACAGAGCATCTTAGATTAA
Source organism: Isoetes taiwanensis (assembly GCA_021234155.1). Classification (NCBI taxonomy): domain Eukaryota; kingdom Viridiplantae; phylum Streptophyta; class Lycopodiopsida; order Isoetales; family Isoetaceae; genus Isoetes; species Isoetes taiwanensis. The sequence goes on along the minus strand of JAJEKV010000110.1, from coordinate 1,291,719 downwards.
TGAAAAACACTAACTAGCGCATAAATATAATCTTCGTTCGAATCATCAAAAAGCCAAGCTTTCCAACTAACCAGTTTTTTATTCTAATGGTGCTTTATCTGTCATTTGCTACTCTAAACAATCACTAAGTATAGTGGCAGTAACTTCTTTATCTGGCGCATAGAAACATCAAGATGGAAGTTTGCTACCAATTGATGCCATCAACCTCAATGTCTTTGAAACATTATGAAAACCACAGTCAGCACATGGCAAATTTACCTTTCTTGCTCACCACAGTCAGCAGCATGTGATTTGTCCCTGAATTCATGATATTTACTACTGTCACGATGCCATCTTGTAGACTCCTTATCGTTCTCTCTACTGTTACCATTTACCTCAATGCCACCTTGGTTTCCTCTGATTCCTCGATTAGCTGCTACATTGTTTCCACCTGCTCCTTGCCATTCTGGCATGCCTTGGGGCCGCCCAGCAGTAACTGGTGGGCAGACATTTTGAACAGGAGCAGACTGTGGGCGTATTGTTGTGTTATAAGATTCGGATGTTCCCGAAGAGGCAGCTACGAAGCTACTCTTAAATCTTGCCATCATCCCCAGCTTCAATGCATCAACAGCAGAACCACGATTATGCTTCTCAGATGGTTTTCCTGCAGAATTAACAGGTTTTGATGGTCCATCAGCTTTGTAGCCTAAACCCATCCCGTAGTCAACTCCGCGGACACTTCGCCCTCCAGTTGAACTGGCCCCACTAGAACCTTTTCCTTGGGATCTGCCACGCCCTTTGCCACCTGATAATATCAAAGAGATAAGGATTCCTTAAGAGAAAATAAGCTTGGAAGCAGGCCATGAAGTGCAATATTTTACTGCCTAACTAACTGGTAGATTGTGCTCAAGGAGTTTATGCTTCTGAAGACCAAAGATGCAAACCTACCTTTACCTTTTCTCCCTTCTCTTTGAGCTCTAAAGCGACCATCCTGCAGAAACGACCAAAACATTAACACTATACCTCAAATCACTATAATAAGTGTTCTGCCCTCTCAATACGATCCTATGTAAGCCATTATCAGCTTACCTTCATTGCAAGGTCCATGAGTTCAGAAGGTACGTTCTGTCCTGCAGCAACAAAGCTATTCACCAATTCCCCTGCAAAACGTGCCTCCTTTTGTGTTATCAATGTGTATGCAACACCATCCTTGTCACCAGCACGACCAGTTCTACCAATTCGATGCACATGACTGTCCATATCCTTTGCAATATCATAGTTTACAACTGACTTTATAGATTTTATATCCAACCCACGTGCAGCCACGTCTGTTGCAACCATCACATGGTATACCCCAGATTTGAACTTTTTTAAAACCTCCATTCGAGATGCTTGATCCTTGTCACCGTGTAGAGCTGCAACTTTAAAGCCCATTGATTGAAGTCGGGTTTCTAATTCCTCCACACGAGCTTTGGTTGATGCAAACACAAGTACATCTCCTTCATCTACCATTTCCGAAAGCTTATTTGACAGCCAATGTAACTTCTCCACATCGGATGGGAGAACAGAAACCACCTGTGTGATATCCTCATTTGCCCTTCCAACTTCACCTACAGTGACCCTTACAGTGTCTGTTAATATTTCTCTAGCTAGCCTTTCTACTTTGCGTGGCATTGTTGCCGAGAAAAGCAGCGTTTGACGATCAGGCCGGATTTGGCCCACAATTGATCTAATCTGTGGCTCAAAGCCTAAGTCAAACATACGATCTGCTTCATCAAGAACAAGGTAAGTGGCCCTTAGCATGGTCAAAGCTTTCATTTTTAGCATATCAATAAGCCTCCCTGGAGTAGCAACCACAATCTCACATCCTGATTTTAGTTCCTTGACCTGTTCAAACTTGGACATTCCGCCATAAACGCCAGAAACTCGAATACCATAATATTTTGCAAACTTTTTTGTTTCAGTATAAATTTCTTGAGCCAACTCCCGAGTAGGAGCACAGATAACACCAACTGGGCCCTCCCCTTCTCCAAGTTTAGCTTGATTCATTATATGCACAAGCATTGGCAAGACAAAAGCAGCCGTTTTTCCAGATCCTGTCTTTGCTATTCCAATAACATCTCTACCAGATAAAACAATTGGAAGTGCTTGAGACTGAATAGGAGTTGGCTTCTCATAACCTTGTTTGTTTATTGCAGTCATCAACTGTTGGTCAAAGCCCAAGTCCTCAAATTCCTTAATAGGGCGCGGAACATCAAATCCCGATACTTTGATCGACAAGGATTGTCTATACGCAGTAACTTCTTCCTCAGTCATACCTAAATTCAACTTCCAAAATTGTGTTAGTCAGTTTAACAAAAACTTCCACAATACAAATCATATTATGGATGAAGCCACCTAAACAAAGACATATGTAAATAGAGAGAGATTAAGAGCAGCTTACTAGTAATAGAAGTAGATTCCTCGTAGAAATCCTTATTAAAAGGTTCATAATCAATTTGACCATGATCCAAAGCTGGAATAGGCTCAATCTTTTTGCGGTCTACTGTAATAATTGGATTATCATCCGAATCATAATCTACTTGCCCGGCATCCACTGCTTTTGCAGCTGCATAAACCTCTTCATCAGAATCATAGCCAGCATGCAAAGCTTCGGCTGCCAAAGAAAGCCCAGCATCTTTACGGGCACTCAAAAAACTCTCCATTGGATCATCTTCCTCCTCCTGAAGAATGTCCTGCCTTTTCTTAGTAACTGCAGGGGCCTTGTTCACTTCCTCATGAATCCCTTCCATGAAGGCATCCAATGGATCAACTTCCTCAGCACTATTTTCATCTATGCCTTTTCCTTCAGTATTATAACCCTGCCCTGTTGCCCCATGTTCGTCCTCATCGTCGTCCTGATAATTTATGTCATCAACATCTCTATCTTCATCATTATCACGGCCACCATTCCTTGGTGGGGAAGGAATATATAGACGGTGTTGAGCTGGAATGGTGTCAAACTGAAATGTGGACTGCTTAGAAATTCCAAAACCCTCAAACCCAAATTTCCTCTTAGACATTTTTACCGTTAAGCTTCGCTTAAGATCTACAGTTTCACCGGCATAGTTACTGCTGACGCCCTCGAACCCTAATAGGCCGCTTTCAAAGTGCTTGAATTTGAAGCTCGAAAAGTGAAGCAGAATTACCTGGGCCTCTGATTAGCAAGTATCGCAAGCTGGAAACTGCAAGCCGGTCTCCACCGGAGGAAGTACCCGCCTCCTTCAATGCTGGGGCTAGGTTCGTGGATCATTGTGCTTGCGTGGAGCCTCATACGTGTACGATATACTCGTATCAAAGAGAGGGATACACATGAATACGTTACGTTATCGCGGCAGCCTTGGTTCGGGAAAATTTTTGGGCCTAATCGACAAGCCTTGGCTAGTTGGGCTGGTTGTTGGTTTGAACTAAATGGCTGGTAGCTTCGCTCGGTTGATTCAAGGCTTTTTGAGCTGGGATGCGCCATCGCCCTGGCAGTTTCATGGGGGATCTTGCTAGCCTACCAGCTACATACTCCCTCTCCATTCCGAGCGGAGGTACCAAGAACAATGACTATTTTTAGCAGGAAAATTTCCTACTATTTCAAAAATTTTCTACTATTTCCAAATTGTACTGTGAAAATGTACTTATATAGCCTACAAGGCTTCCCCAGAATTTCCGGAACCAAGGCAGCGGCCGCAAACATTTCTCTTTATCATCCCCTGTGTTTAGGAAAGTGAATCAGTTCATCCAGTCACTTACTGTCAAAATTTTTCTATTTGAAGTGTTGTGGTAACCATAAACACTCTTTCTTCTGTTTGTGGTGCTCGCGGACGTAAAAATTCATCTCATCTCTAATGTGCATATTTAAGTTTTAGGACATGCGTTGTAGGATCACTACAAGGGATAGTCGTCCTTCAACGACGTCGCGACGTCGAAGACCGACGGGTTGTCGTCGAACATCGACGACATCGTCGTTCAACGACGACAACGTCGTTTCAACGTCGTTCAACGACGTTTTCTCGGGCGGCGATGCCGGATTGGCTGCGTGGCATGAATACTGCTGGCGCCAGGTAGCGGGCTGCGCGTGTCAAAACACGTCGGCTAGGCGTCGTTTAGCGGCGTCTCCACAGAGGCGGCGTCGTGGCGTCTGCGTGAAATGAAATTGCCAAAATTTGGCGGCCTGCGTGTCAAAGGCAGCGCAAGACGTCGCCGTCGTTGAACGGCGTCGGACAAAAGCGGCGTTTCATGTTGGCCTCCCGTGGCATGGTCTTTGGTGCAAAGGCCTTGCTTTGTGTGTCAAGAGCGCCACCAAAATGTCGTTGAACGGCGTTACAATTGGCGTGTCACGTCTGCGCTGGCATGGTCTTTGGTGCCAAAGGTGGCTCGCCACTGCGTGGCGAGGACCACGTCGACCTCGGCGTCGTTAAGCGGCGTCCACGAGGAGGAAAATTTTTTTTTTGCCAAATAAAACCCTAACCCTAACCCTAACCCTACATCCACGTTATAAGTGGATCCATCGATGGTTGTTGTTATTCTTATCTTTTGAGTGTTCTTCCCTATCTTGCTATAATGGTCGGCGATTTGAAGACCACCTTGCGCGATATGTTTCTTCTAGCGGTAATCCTCCTCCTCAAGGGAAGACAACTCCGGCAACCCCCTGCTTCTCGGTGAGAACCCTCCCTTCACCATCGTGGCAAAGATGAGTGAAAAGGAGCTTCGATTGCACTAACATCCGGCGTTCCATGCGGGAACGGTGGTAGAATGGCTCACCGAGAGCCAAACAAAAAAATGACATTAATGGTGCGGATAATGATGCAAATGGTTGCATCAAAGCATCACGATCCTCGGGATGGACATAAGTAATGTATAAGCTTTTTTTTTTATGAATGGAAACAATAAGTTTTTTATCTATTTGTGTTGTCGTTGTATAAGCTTATTTTATGAATGGGAACAATCGGTTTTTATTTATTTGTGTTATTTGTATTGTATGTTGTTTTACTGTTATGTTAAACAATCACGGTTGGTCGTTTAACGGCGTTATGATCATTTGGCGTCGTTAAGCGGCGTTATGATCATCGGCGTGGCATATGAGGGCGCCCAAAGGCTGATGTGGCATGCACGGGTGTCGGGGACACGTCGGCTTGGCGTCGTTAAGCGGCGTCACCGCAACGTCGATAAGCGGCGTTAAATATGGCGGGAACCGCCGCTCGGGTTATTTACCATTCCTTTGTTATTTTGACTTCGTTTGTTTTGGATTCTTTTTGCGCCGTGGGTCTTCATAAGGTAAGATCTACGCTAATTTGTTAATCTTTGTGGTTTTAGAGTTAAACACCTCCAAATGCTAATAGATTAGAAGATTGAATCTTGAAAGTATGTTAAAAACTTGAGGGATGCATGATCAAAGGTCTTGGTCGGCTCCATCCGAATGGAGAAGACTAGATGTATCGGGTTTATGCACCTTAGAGCGAAGTTTCAATCTTCATAGATTACAAAAGATTTGAAAGGTTGCGTGAATAAGGTCTTGGTGGAACTCCATTTCAAATGGAAGAGGACTAGATGTATCGGGTTCAGGCACCCTTCAATCAAATGCTTTCTAAATATCATAAACATTGTATGAATCTGAATCTTAAGAATAAACATTTGATAAAATCTAAAAAAAAACATGGATATTTATATTTATTATATTATTACATGGTTTTTATTAATATTTTTATTGTTTACTAGAAAAACAACATGAATGACGTCGGAAGGAATTTGAGCGTAAAGTGAGGCGAGAAAGCTTTGAGAAAGTTACATGGCGACTTGCGCAAGAATGTTACCCCAACAATTGCCACAAATAGTCCAATTAGACCCAGTGGACCGAGTCTTCCTAGAGGCTTTGGTGGTGTGCATGAAATGAATGCCGCCGATGTATGTACCATAAACATGTTTCGAATGATTAGTTAACTTTATATCTTGATGTTACTTTTTTTTTTTTTGCAGTTGTACTTGGCGGAGGCGGTTATATTGCAATTGTTCGATGTGCAAAGGACAAATAAAGCGGATGAAAAGCTGTCCTCGACCATGTTGACAAATATGGTGAATGCGGAACAAATCCGGTGCTCTCGGGCCGCACATGTGGGGTATTCGAGCGAGGTATAATACGAATCTCATGAACTTCGAATCAACTACTCTCATGTACTTGAATCGGCGTCTTAACTTAGTTTGCTTGTATTTTGTTAGGAAGAAATTGAGAATGAAGTGAGCTCGAAGCAGTATATAGATTTTGGGGTTATGTTGTCATTGGAAGTAGATGATGTTGATACTATGAATGCGTTCATAGAAAACCCTACAAAAAGAAAGCCATCAACTTCCTCAAAGAGTATCCATTACATTGATAGAACTTCGTCGTGCAATGGCCGTTGCCAAGATTGGAGGGAATGATAATGTTCATCAAAATTGGAATGTACTAGATCATGTAGAACAAAATAATCTTCCACCTTCACTAGTCCATTTGGTCCAGCCCTTCTGAGGATAAAGATCGTAAGAAATTCAATGCATGGCCTAGAGGCAAGCCAATTATTTATGGGGAGCAATTTACATATTGGGGTAGGCGATTACATGATTAAAAATAGTCGGGTCCCGGTCTTTGGCTGGGATTATATATTATAGCGAATACAAAAGTCAAAAAGATGATGCGACTATTCCTTTAATGCCATATGTAGGTCTGAATATAACTTAGACACTTGGCATAAATTGAGTAAGCATCGATGGCGCATGCTCATCTATGGCCTAAATTCAAATGCCGAACAATATCCAAGCCGGTGACTTCACGCAAGCTTCACATATATTGATGGTGAGTCCTCGGTTGCATGGAAACCTTCTTTGCTTTTATTAATAGCTCTATCGAGAATCCTGAAGCTACCAATTGTGAATTTGTCGAGGCAAACAAAGACCAAGAAGATTTTTTTTAAGTAAAATTGATGGGAGATATATCATGGTTTATGCTATAAAAACTTTGTGTATTGGTGATGAATTGTTCATTGAATATGAATACGGTGAACCAATCTAGGAGGTCCTTTGATGATGTACTCAAATTACTCATATAATTTTTCGTCGGAATGCACCCTTCTTCTTCTTCTTCTTCTTCTTCTTCTTCGAATTCTTCTTCTTCTTCTTCTTCTTTTTCGAATTCTTCGAATTCTTCTTCTCTTGGAATGAGATTGCACATATTGAAGATAAATGTGTATTATATCTTCAATATATGCTTTGATTATGACATAAAATTTTATATTTCATTCGTTATTAAATGCTTAAAATTTAACAAACCACGGGCTCTCAATGCATGTATCAATCACATTATATATTTCGTTTAATCGGCGATGCGGGGTAGGCAAGTGGATATGAGACCACATCAAAGCGTCTTGAATTGGCGACATCAAAAGTCATTGCGGATAGCGAATTAGAATACATTGGCGATTATATGGTACAAACATGGGCACAGCGCATAATGAAGAGTACAATGATGAAGATGAGCGGGGAATACGATGATGAAGATGGCGACAATGCCCCCTGTGGGCGACTTCATGGAAGTTGAGGAACCCATAGCCCGACATGTTAGATGCATTTGGCCCAATCTTCGACAATGACCTAGATGGCGATATAAATACTCCTAACGATGGTCATGAAGATCACGTTTTATTGGAGGGGCGCATAAAGCATTATATCCGGTGCAAGCATATCTAGATTGGCGACATCTTTATTGATATTAAACCTTCAAGCCAAATTCAAATGGAGCAATGCGAGTGTTACGGCTTTGTTAGAGTAAGTACAATTGCAATCACTTGACTTATTGAATTTGTAGTTGAATGTATACGTAAAGGTACATTTTATACGAGGTTATTGCAAGAGAAAATACTCCCACAAGGGAACACTATGCCCAAAAAGTCGCAATGAAATAAAAATATATTGGCGACTCTTGGTTTAGGCTACCATAAGATTCCGCTTGTCCAAATGATTGCATGGTATATTATCCGAATGACATCTACAAGAACAGAAACATGCCCTAAATGTGGTGCCTCTAGGTACAACGCGGATGCCAAGGGAAAGACCGTCCGATGAAGGTGGTTCGCTACTTTCCATTGATCCCTCGCATAAGGCTATTGTTTTGATGTGAATCTCTAGCTTAGCTCATGGGTTGGTGTGCAGCTAATGTGTCAGTGACAATGTACTCAGCGTGGTTAGTATTTGCAAGCAATGGAAGCATATTGATGAAACATGGCGAATTTTGGAAGAACCCACGAAATCTCAGTTAGGGATTGGCAGCGGATGGTGTTAATCCTTATGGGCGTCAATCGGCCCGCGTGGTCAACTTGGCGAGTGTTGATCAACTATAATTTACCAAGTGGTTACTCATGAAGACTAGCCATTTAATGGTAGTACTATTAGTTCGGGACCGAAGAAGCCGGAAAGTCTAGATCCGTATCGAAAATAGTTATTGATGAGCTTTTGACATTGTGGAGTGAAGGTATTGAAGTTTCACGATGTCTCAAAGAGAACTTTCGTCTTTGAGCGAAGATTTACCTTGAGAGCAATCTTAATGTGGACAACGGCGATTGGCTGGTTTGTATGAACTCTACGGACTCAAATTAATGCGGATATGCGGCATGTCACTTGTGTGGGTTTGAGCAGTTGAACTCGCCCGGTCAGCGGCATTGCACAAAAATGTCTATGCAAACTTCAAGATATATCGCCAATGGAAAATCGACTTCGATATATGTAGGTCAAAGAGAAAAACATTGCCTTTGAAGAGCCTCCCAAAAGGTTGACAATGAGATTGGGGTAACATGTGGGATGCATTTGAAGGAAATAAGGTTAAGGAATGAAGTGGAAAGCATCCTTCTTCCTTCTACCCTATTGGGCGAGAATTGAAGATCCATCATCTTCTTGATCCCATGCACATCTTTAAAAGCGTTTGGCGTCTATTTGGAGGCATGTCTTGGGACGTAAGGACAATTTGCGACACGAGAAGATCTACAAGAAGCTGGATCAAAATCTAAAGCATGGTTAAATGTCGAAGAAGGAATAAGGCCACAAGTGGATTGGATCGTGCCTAGAAAATGTATGAAACCCGTTCGAAGCGATCAAGGCAATAAAGACTCAAAGCGGGATATATGCATTCGTTGCATAATTGTTTCTCTAACGAAGGGGAGTTAAGCGGGTTGAAATCTCATGATTGGCATAAGATGTTGCGGTTTGTTATGCCTATTATTACGAGGGAGGGTCGTCTGCGCCCGACCCGGTCCACTACGTGCAATATGTCTCCTATCGAGTTTTCGAGGTTAAATGCAGTTTAGAAAACACTTTCGATCTTTGAACTCTCACTTAACTTTTTCTTTCTTAAATGATATTTAGATGGATTACAAGGAAGGAGATACCGACAAATGAAATTGCGGACATGCGAACTAAAGGTCGTTGAGGCATGTTGTATGCTAGAAAAGAATTCCCAACAAGTTTTACGGACATACAAACTCACTTACTAGTGCATTTAGTGGGCCGAAGTAGAGCTTGCGAGGCACAACAAATCCTAGATGGATGTTTTTTATAGAGCGGCTTTACGAAGGTCCTCAAGGACCGTGCGTCGGAAGGCAAGGCAGGAGGGTTGCATGGCGAGGGTTGGTTATACGAGAGTCATTATTCTATGTCACCGAGTTCTTGGCGATCTACACCCCAATGCTCCACGATTATGGACCGATGAAGACACTCCAACTATAATTGGAGAAGTTCGAAGGAAGACCACGAGAAGAAATTGTTCACACTAGAAAGAGCAGGCAAAAGTCAATAAGTTTCTCATCTACAACTCCACTCCCATGGAGAAATGGATAAAAAATCTGAGGAAGAAAAAAAAAAAAGAGATGAGGAGAGAAAGGCGCTATCGACAAAAGAATGCATAAACAACCACTTCGGATCATCTAGGGGTCTGCCAAGTGAGATAAACAATAAATGGCTGCTCGAACAACTAGAGATGGCAAGGCAACGTGGCGAACATGTTTCTAGCGAAGAATTTGCATATGCTAAAAGCGTGTCACTATTTGTAAGTGCAACTTAATAGCATATAATTCCACGAGTTTAGTTCGTTATTTTGAACATTTGTTCCTTTACTTTGTAGTATAATTCATATGCATCAATATGGTCTTCGGTGCTCACTTTCGGCGACAAAGTGTGGATCATGGCAAAAAGCACTTATGATTGTGGTATATCAGCAAAGTTTAGTACGGTTTGCGGTGGTAGTCTGAGACCCAAACCCAATCGAGGCAATGTTGGAATGGATTGGTACTATAAAGACTATCATGGAGGTTGATGTCGGTAGTGCATTCAAAACAATGTTGTTTGATGCGAATGGTTTGATCTTGTGTGTCTTGGTGCTCATGCCACGATACATAAAGATCGAGTGGCTGTATTCACTAGATTCAACTTCGTCGGTATCGTGGTCAAGACACACTTTCGTGAGGGTTGAGCAATGTGAACAAGTATGTTTACTTGGATGCAATAAAATTTATATATGTCATTAACAAAGGAACTAATGTAATAGAGGTTTTGTAGGTCACCTTCGTTCGGATCCTTTGCAAGATCGGTGGTGGTTAAGTAGTTCCATGTAAGGCTCGCTCCGCCGCATATTTGAAGGTGAAGAAGAGATGGCGGTCGAATAGGGAGGTTGGGGGGGGCTAGACTATTGTCATGATAGAAGACTACCATCGATTGAACCTTCATTACTTTATTATGATTATATTTTCTTCCCACATATGAATAAGAAAATACTTTGGCATGTGAATTTGTGTATACTACAAACCATATTAGGCAACATTAGTATTGCAACTTGAAGTTATCATAGACATTTATGCCAAGTTAATTGGCAGCCTAGTATAGACCTATGGCTTGCAAAGCGCCGTCGAGGGGCAGTCCTACATCTGAGTTGAGTACCGCTTTATGTTTAATTAATCATAAAATGTGAAGATTCCCTTCAAAATGCAAGATTCATATACAAAAATCATATATGTATTCCTTCAAAATACAAAATTCATATAAAAAACCCATACACAATTCAAATACACAAAACAAAGTGGATGCGGTGCACATCTAGCGGTATATATCAGCATCGGTGTGATCCACTTTCTTGGGCTCGAAGGTGCTTTCGGCGGTGATTTCCTCCACCCGTCGAGAACAAGCCTCGAAGCATGGAATCCAAGCCCTCCGGCGTGGTGTCACATTTCCCCAAAGGAATTCATGTACGAGCACTTCGCATGCCTGGTTGGTGCTGGTGCAACTTTTGAAAGTAGGGCTTGACAAATGTTTCCCTTCCCAAAGGACCCTATCCTCTAGCATACAGGGCCAAGCACAATGAGCTCACCATGCATTTCTTGGGCATTTGAGCTGTGTATTGAGGAAGGTCCGGCCTCCCGATATCTGGGCGAGGTCTTTCTTGCCCCTATCCGCGACTTTGTCATGGCTTGCTTGAACTTCGGCCTTTCTTGGGTTAGGTTGGTCTCTAGCCACTCGGTGGAAGCGATTCGAGGTGCTCCAGCGGCGCTGCCCGCGGCCTACAGTGCGGCATCAGCGGGCATGCATCGGGGAGAAGCGGCCATGGCGGATCACGAGGTGAGGAGCTCGGCGAAGGAGGGAGGAGGGAGGAAGCTGGGAGGCGGAAGGGGGCGGAGGGGCCGGAGGGGGCGGAGGAAGGCTGGAGGACTAAGGGCAATATATATGCGAAAACAAAACAAATTTAAATGCGGCGTCGCAAATACCAAAGCGTCGTTATAGGCGTCGTTTAAGCGGCGTTGGGGCGTCAACGGCGTCTCGTTCCTTTAAATGTCATCGGCCCGGCTTTCAATTTTTCCATTTCTTTTATGATTTGAGTATTGCGCTACTCGCTTTGAGCGATCCTCGGATCCTAGTTTTTCATTGCGGTTATTGTGAGAGTTTTTCTTTATTGCTTTTTTTGGGATACATGGCCATGGAAGGTATGCTTCGGCAGCTTGAACGTTCGGGGAGGAGATGAGGATTCAAGCTGAGAGAGATATGGAAACTGTCTTCACAAGTAAGGCTACACACTCTGTAGTTTATACACTTTATTGTATTTTCTCTATTTTCTAATCTATAGCTTGGTGTAGGAGCCGTCGAGGGGCATGAGAAGGAAGGGAATCCTCAGTGAACCCCCTCCTCCACTTTCGAAGATGAGGACTATGAAACAACGATCCATCGGATGAAGGTGTTAAAAAAGTATGTGATTGGTGAGAAGGCGACCAAATTGCTAGGAACCGGTGGCTGCCTAGCATGATGAGGATGCTTCTTGAAAAGATGGTCGGGGTTTGGAAGCACCACGGGGAAAAACAACATTAACATGATACTAGCGTCGACATGGGCGGCCTTGGACATACTTGACATGGAGCTATGGTTCAAGGGGATGGACAAGTGGAGGACTTCGCGATGGAAACCATAAACCAAGCTCATGAGGGTATCTTTGAATTGTTCAAGTGATCTTTTGTTCAATAAACCTATGTTTTGTACATTGTTATATTTTCTCTTGGGTACAATCTAGCATTGATACATGCATGAACATGATACGAAGGATTCTTGAAGATATTTTGCATTCTTACATTTGGATCCGCCTTCTTGATTCGATTTGCCATTTTGGAGCTGAGGGTTTCTGCGACATTTCGACTTAATTTGGTAGAACTAGCTTACGAGATTATTTGTGGTTTGGACTCTCTGTAGCTCTTACAAATGGGACACTTCCATGTTCTAAATCTTTCAAATGCACATTCTTAGAAGTTTGTGATGGGCCGATCGGCTTGGATTTTTTCTCCACTTGGCCCGATAGAAGCGACCACTAAATTTATGTTTCTTTGTGGCTTGAAGTCAATTTGCATCTTCAAATCTTCCAAATCAGCTCGGTTGCCTGCTTAGCGGGCTGCCCCAAACGATTCTAATGCTAACCCTTTGACCTAGACCTTCTCAGAAAATTCGAAAAATTGGGCGTGTCTTTGGAGATGAATTAGGGATCGGTGGCAAAAATCAGAATTTATTTTAGGTGCAATGCATTAATTACGAATTTATGAGTGTGTTGCCCTTTACCAAAAGCCCCCGACTTCTAATTGCCACATCGGAGGAGGGCGGGGTCCAAACTCCGTTCCGTCGGTTCCCCTTGCTATGCGTTCAAACCCGTTCGACGGGGACTCGGCCCCAAAAGCGTAAACCCTTCTAGAGCGGCAACCCACGGGGTTTACGTTTGAGCCCTCTCCTTGTCGGTCGGTAGGGACCTTGCGGCGTGTCTTGAAGTGGAGTTGGGGTGTTGGCCTTGAGCCGCGGACCCTAAAATCCCTCGGGGCTGCTTGCCCCAAATTTCCTCTCCCCAAGGCCACGGGGAAGGGCGGGCAACCTCCCTCTCGGAACCCACGATTTGGCTCTGCCAATGGACTCGAAGCGTTGACATTGCCTGGGGACCAAGTTCCGTGGCGGAAGACCGGGACTTCGGCCCCCAAAGCGTAAACCCTTCTAGAGCACGGCAACCCGCGGGGTTTACGTTTGAGGCCCTCTCCTTGTCCGGTTGGGCGGGACTTTGCGCCATGTCTTGAAGTGGAGTTGGGGTGTTGGCCTTGAGGCCGGACACTAAAATCCCTCAGGAGGCTGCTTGCCCCGAATTTCCTCTCCCCAAGGCCACGGGGAAGGGCGGGCAACCTCCCCTCACCCGGAACCATGATTTAGCTCTGCCAATGGACTCGAAGCGCCGACATTGCCACGGGGACCAAGTTCGTGGCGAGACCCGGGACTCGGCCCCAAAGCGTAAACCCTTAGAGCTGGCAGCCCCGGGGTTTTACGTTTGGAGGCCCTCTCCTTGTCGCCCCAGTAGGGACCCTTGGGCCGTGTCTTGAAGTGGAGTTGGGGTGTTGGCCCGGGGCGGACCCTAAAATCCCTCAGGAAGCTGCTTGTTTTTCCTCTCCCCAAGGCCACGGGGGCCGGACGAGGCGACCTCCCCTCTCAGGAATGGCGATCAGCTCTGCCAATGGACTCGAGCGTCGACATTGCCACAGGGACCAAGTTAAAGTGGCCATGGAAGACCACCCGACCTCCAAGAAGCGCCAAAGTAGCTCACTTCCATCACACTCGTAGTCAATTGGCCTAGGATGTGGATGCGGGATCTTGTCGTGGAGGCGTGAGTGTTTCCTTCTTTCACAAAACCGGCCAGGTGTAACTTGCTTCCCTAGGGTAATTTAGCCATTAGGACGATTTGGCGGGGTCGATTTGCCATTAGAGCCTCCCGGTGCGAGCGACAAAGCAGTCTTGCGGTTTCTACAAGGCCGACATCGGGGGGCCCAGCGGTTTGACAAGTTCTCGGGACCCGATCTGGAATCTTTTGGGCCTTCGAAGAGGGCCCCTGAGCGGAGGATCAGCGGTCGGATAGGGGAACCCGGGCTCGGGAGGTGGTCATTAAGCGTGCAGCCCCGAGGGGGGGCTTTGCCGGGAAGGGCTACCTCGGGGAACTTTTTGGATCCCGCCTCACGGGGTGGGACTCTCCCCTCTTGTGAGGGATCCCTGCAAGATCGGCCTCGTTTGACTTGGGGAAGGGTGCCACATTTCGGTTTGCAGCGGGCTGCCCGACCGTTCTAATGCTAACCCTTTGACCTAGACCTTCTCAGAAAATTCCGAAAATTGGGCGTGTCTTTGGAGATGAATTAGGAAAGCGGTTGGCAAAAAATCAGAATTTATTTTTCGTACAATGCATTAATTGCGAATTCTGAATGTCTTGCCTTTGCAAAAGCGTCCCCCGACTTCTACTTGCCACATCGGGAGGAGGACAGGCCCAAACTCCGCTCCGTCGGTTCCCTTTGCTCCGTATTCTCGGCTGCTTTGCTTCTCGGCCGGGTCCCAAGTGCAACAGACGGGGACTTCGGCCCCAAAGCATAAACCCTTCTAGAGCACGGCAGCCCACGGGGTTTTACGTTTGGAGGCCCTCTCCTTGTCGGTCGTAGGGACCTTGCGCCAGGTGTCTTGAAGTGGAGTTGGGGTGTTGGCCTTGAGGCAGCCGGACCCTAAAATCCCTCAGGAAGGCTGCTTGCCCCCAAATTTCCTCTCCCCAAGGCCACAGGGGCCGGGACGGGCGACCTCCCTCTCGGAATCGCGATCTGGCTCTGCCAATGGACTCGAGCGTCGACATTGCCTGGGGACCAAGTTAGTGGGCGGAAGACCACCCGACCTCAAGAAGCGCCAAAGTAGCTCACTTCCATCACACTCGTAGTCAATTGGCCTAGGATGTGGATGCGGGATCTTGTCGTGGGGCGTGAGTGTTTCCTTCTTCCGCAAAACCCCGTGTAACTTGCTTCCCTAGGGTAATTTAGCCATTAGGACGATTTGGCAGGGGTCGATTTGCCATTAGGAGCCTCCCAGGTGCGACGACAAAGCAGTCTTGCGGTTTCTACAAGGTAGACATCGGGGCGCCCAGCGGTTTGACAAGTTCTCAGGACCCGATCTGGAATCTTTTGGGCCTTCGAAAGGGGCCCCTGAGCGGAGGATCAGCGGTGGGATAGAGAAGGCAGGGCTCGGGAGGGTGGTCATTAGCGTGCGGCCCGGGGGGGCTGCCGGGAAAGGAGCTGCCTCGGGGAACTTTTGGATCCCGCCTCACGGGGGTGGGACTCTCCCCTCTTGTGAGGGATCCCTGCAAGGTCTGGCCTCGTTTGACTTGGGGAAGGGTGCATTTCGGTTGCCACCAGCGGGCTGCCCGAGCCCGTTCTAATGCTAACCCTTTGACCTAGACCTTCTCAGAAAATTCGAAAATTGGCCCGTGTCTTTGGAGATGAATTAGGGATCCAGTTGGCAAAAATCGGAATTTATTTTTCGTACAATGCATTAATTGCGAATTTCTGAATGTCTTGCCAGCTGCAAAAGCGTCCCCGACTTCTACTTGCCACATCGGGAGGAGGACAGGCCCAAACTCCGCTCCGTCGGTTCCCCTTTGCTCCGTATTCTCCGGCTGCTTTGCTTCGGCCAGGTCCCAAGTGCAGCAGACGGGGACTCGGCCCCAAAGCATAAACCCTTCTAGAGCACGGCAGCCCACGGGGTTTTACGTTTGGAGGCCCTCTCCTTGTCGGTGGTAGGGACCTTGCGCCGTGTCTTGAAGTGGAGTTGGGGTGTTGGCCTTGAGGCCTTGGACCCTAAAATCCCTCAGGGGCTGCTTGCCCCAAATTTCCTCTCCCCAAGGCCACGGGGCCGGACGGGCGACCTCCCTCTCGGGAATCGCGATCTGGCTCGCCAATGGACTCGAGCGTCGACATTGCCACGGGGACCAAGTTCCGTGGCGGAAGACCACCCGACCTCCAAGAAGTGCCAAAGTAGCTCACTTCCATCACACTTTCGTAGTCAATTGGCCTAGGATGTGGATGCGGGATCTTTGTCGTGGAGGCGTGAGTGTTTCCTTCTTTCGCAAAACCGGTAGTGTAACTTGCTCCCTAGGGTAATTTACCGCCATTAGGACGATTTGGGGGGTCGATTTGCCATTAGGAGCCTCCCGGTGCGAGCGACAAAGCAGTGCGGTTTCTACAAAGCCGAGACATCGGGGCGCCCAGCGGTTTGACAAGTTCTCGGGGCCGTCTGGAATCTTTTGGGCCTTCGAAAGGGGCCCTGAGCGGAGGATCAGCGGTCGGATAGGGGGCAGGGCTCGGGAGGGTGGTCATTAGCGTGCAGCCCGGGGGGCGCCGGGGAAGGGCTGCCTCGGGGAACTTTTGGATCCGCCTCACGGGGTCGGGACTCTCCCCTCTTGTGAGGGATCCTGCAAGGTCGGCCTCGTTTGACTTGGGGAAGGGTGCCGGCTTCGGTTGCCACGCAGCGGGCTGCCCGGCCGATTCTAATCTAACCCTTTGACCTAGACCTTCTCAGAAAATTCGAAAATTGGCGTGTCTTTGGAGATGAATTAGGGATCGGTGGCAAAAAATCGAGAATTTATTTTTCGTGCAATGCATTAATTGCAAATTTACGAATGTCTTGCCCCTTGCAAAAGCGCCCCCCGACTTCTACTTGCCATCGGGGAGGAGGGCGGGGCCCAAACTCCGCTCCGTCAGTTCCCCTTGCTCCGTATTCACGGCTGCGCTTGCTTACCGGCGGGTCCCAAGTGCAGCAGAACCGGGGTTTCGGCCCCCCAAAGCATAAACCCTTCTAGAGCGACAGCCCACGGGGTTTACGTTTGGAGGCCCTCTCCTTGTCGGTCGGTAGGGACCTTGCCCGTGTCTTGAAGTGGAGTTGGGGTGTTGGCCTTGAGGCTTGGACCCTAAAATCCCTCAGGGCTGCTTGCCCCGAATTTCCTCTCCCAAGGCCACGGGGGCCGGGGACGAGGCGACCTCCCCTCTGGGAATCGCGATTTGGCTCTGCCAATGGACTCGAGAGCGTCGACATTGCCACGGGGACCAAGTTAGTGGCCAGGAAGACCACCCGACCTCCAAGCGCCAAAAGTAGCTCACTTCCATCACACTCGTAGTCAATTGGCCTAGGATGTGGATGCGGGATCTTGTCGTGGAGGCGTGAGTGTTTCCTTCTTTGCAAAACCGACCGTGTGTAACTTGCTCCCTAGGGTAATTTCGCCATTCAGGACGATTTGGCGGGTCGATTTGCCATTAGAACCTCCCGGTGCGAACGACAAAAGCAGTGCGGTTTCTACAAAGGCAGACATCGGGGCCCTTGGTTTGACAAGTTCTCCGGACCGATCACGGAATCTTTTGGGCCTTCCGAAGGGGCCCTGAGCGGAGGATCAGCGGTGGGATAGGGCTGAGCAGGGCTCAGGGAGAGGTGGTCATTAGCGTGCAGCAGGGGGGCCATTTGCCCGGGGAGAGGCTGCCTCGGGGAACTTTTTGGATCCCGCCTCACGGGGTCAGGACTCTCCCCTCTTGTGAGGGATCCTGCAAGGTCGGCCTCGTTTGACTTGGGGAAGGGTGCGGCTCGGTTGCCACACAGCGGGCTGCCCGCCCGTTCTAATGCTAACCCTTTGACCTAGACCTTCTCAGAAAATTCCGAAAAATTGGCGTGTCTTTGGAGATGAATTAGGGATCCGGTTGGCAAAAATCAGAATTTATTTTAGGTACAATGCATTAATTGCGAATTTACGAATGTCTTGCCACCAAAAGCCCCGGCTTCTACTTGCCACATCGGGAGGAGGACAGGACCCAAACTCCGCTCGTCGGTTCCCCTTGCTCCGTATTCTCATTTCCTTTGCTTCTCGAGCCGGCGGGTCCCAAGTGCAGCAGAGACCCGGGACTCGGCCCCCCAAAGCATAAACCCTTCTAGAGCACGGCAGCCCACGGGGTTTACGTTTTGGAGGCCCTCTCCTTGTCGGGTGGTAGGGACCTTGCGTGTCTTGAAGTGGAGTTGGGGGTGTTGGCCTTGAGGCGCGGACCCTAAAATCCCCCAGGAGGCTGCTTGCCCAAATTTCCTCTCCCAAGGCCACGAGGGGCGGGGCCGGGCGACCTCCCCTCTCGGAATGCGATTTGGCTCTGCCAATGGACTCGAGCGTCGACATTGCCACGGGGACCAAGTTCGTGGTGAGATCTGGAGACCACCCGAACTCAATGGACTCAAAGTAGCTCACTTCCATCACACTCGTAGTCAATTGGCCTAGGATGTGGATGCGGGGATCTTGTCGGTTTGACAAAAAGTTGTAACTTGCTCCCTAGGGACCCATCTGGAATCGATTTTTTGGGCCTTCCGAACCTTTGACCCGAGCGACAAAGGATCAGCGGTTTCTACAAAGGGGACATCGGGGGCCCAGCGGTTTTGACAAGTTCTCCGGACCCGATCACGGAATCTTTTGGGCCTTTGGAAGAGGGCCCCGAGCGAGCGGAGGATCCTCATTGGGGAGGTGGTCGGGGAGCGTGGTCGTGGCGGCCAGGCGGCGCCGGGAAAAGAGCTGCCTCGGGAACTTTTGGATCCCGCCTCACGGGGTCGGGACTCTCCCCTCTTGTGAGGGATCCCTGCAAGGTCGGCCTCGTTTGACTTGGGGAAGGGTGCGGCTCGGTTGCCACCAGCGGGCTGCCCGAAGCCCGATTCTAATGCTAACCCTTTGACCTAGACCTTCTCCGAAAATTCTGAAAATTGGCCCGTGTCTTTGGAGATGAATTAGGGATCGGTTGGCAAAAAATCAGAATTTATTTTCGTACAATGCATTAATTGCGAATTTCTGAATGTCTTGCCAGCACCAAAGCGTCCCCGACTTCTACTTGCCACGCGGGGAGGAGGACGGGGCCCAAACTCCGCTCGTCGGTTCCCCTTGCTCCGTATTCTCGGCTCTTTGCTTCTCGGCCGGGTCCCAAGTGCAGCGGGACCGGGACTTCGGCCCCAAAAGCATAAACCCTTCTAGAGCACGGCAGCCCACGGGGTTTTACGTTTGGGAGGCCCTCTCCTTGTCGGTCGGTAGGGACCTTGCGCAGGTGTCTTGAAGTGGAGTTGGGGTGTTGGCCTTGCCAGCGGACCCTAAAATCCCCCAGGGGCTGCTTGCCCCAATTTCCCTCTCCCCAAGGCCACGGGGCCGGGCCGAGGCGACCTCCCCTCTCGGAATGCGATCTGGCTCGCCAATGGACTCTGAAGCGTCGACATTGCCACGGGGACCAAGTTAGTGGCAGGAAGACCACCCGAACTCAAAAGTGCCAAAGTAGCTCACTTCCATCACACTTTCGTAGTCAATTGGCCTAGGATGTGGATGCGGGGATCTTGTCGTGGAGGCGTGAGTGTTTCCTTCTTTTGCCAAAACCGGCCCAGGTGTAACTTGCTCCCTAGGGTAATTTAAGCCATTCAGGACGATTTGGCGGGGTCGATTTGCCATTCAGGAACCTCCCCGGTGCGACGACAAAGCAGTCGCGGTTTCTACATGGCGGAGGCATCCCGGGGGCCAGCGGTTTGACAAGTTCTCGGGACCCGATCTGGAATCTTTTGGGCCTTCGAAAGGGGCCCCCTGAGCGGAGGATCAGCGGTGGGATAGGGGCCGGGCTCGGGAGGGTGGTCATTAGCGTGCAGCCCGGGGCTTGGCTGCCCGGGAAGGCTGCCTCGGGGAACTTTTTGGATCCAGCCTCACGGGGTGGGACTCTCCCCTCTTGTGAGGGATCCCTGCAAAGGTCTGGCCTCGTTTGACTTGGGGAAGGGTGCCGGCTCGGTTGCCACCAGCGGGCTGCCCGACCCGTTCTAATGCTAACCCTTTGACCTAGACCTTCTCAGAAAATTCGAAAATTGGCCCGTGTCTTTGGAGATGAATTAGGGATCCGGTGGCAAAAATCGGAATTTATTTTAAGTACAATGCATTAATTGCAAATTCTGAATGTCTTGCCCTTTGCAAAAGCGCCCCGACTTCTACTTGCCACATCGGGAGGAGGACAGGCCCAAACTCCGCTCCGTCGGTTCCCCTTGCTCCGTATTCTCGGCTCTTTGCTTCTCGGCGGGTCCCAAGTGCAGCAGACCCGGGGAGGACGGCCCCAAAGCGTAAACCCTTCTAGAGCACGGCAACCCACGGGGTTTACGTTTGAGGCCCTCTCCTTGTCGGTCGGTAGGGACCTTGGCAGGTGTCTTGAAGTGGAGTTGGGGTGTTGGCGCCCGGGCGCGGACCCTAAAATCCCTCAGGAGCTGCTTGCCCTAAATTTCCCTCTCCCCAAGGCCACGGGGGCCGGACGGGCGACCTCCCCTCTCGGGAATCGCGATTTGGCTCTGCCAATGGACTCGAGCGTCGACATTGCCACGGGGACCAAGTTCGTGGCGGAAGACCACCCGACCTCCAAGCGCCAAAGTAGCTCACTTCCATCACACTCGTAGTCAATTGGCCTAGGATGTGGATGCGGGATCTTGTCGTGGAGGCGTGAGTGTTTCCTTCTTGCCAAAACCAACCAGGTGTAACTTGCTCCCTAGGGTAATTTCGCCATTCAGGACGATTTGGGGTCGATTTGCCATTCGGAACCTCCAGGTGCGACGACAAAGCAGTGCGGTTTCTACAAGGCGACATCCGGGGCGCCCAGCGGTTTGACAAGTTCTCGGACCGATCTGGAATCTTTTGGGCCTTCGAAGAGGGCCCCTGAGCGAGGAGGATCAGCGGTGGGATAGAGGCAGGGCTCGGGAGGGTGGTCATTAGCGTGCGAGCCCGGGGAGGCGGCTGCCCGGGAAGAGGCTGCCTCGGGGAACTTTTGGATCGCCTCACGGGGTCAGGGGACTCTCCCCTCTTGTGAGGATCCCTGCAGGTCACGGCCTCGTTTGGCTTGGGAAGGGTGCGGCTCGGGGTTGCCACACCAGCGGGCTGCCGCGCCGTTCCTATCACTAACCCTTTGGCCTAGACCTTCTCCAGAAATTCCGAGGATTAGCGTGTCTTTGGGGAGATGAATTAAGGGATCCA